>CM023456.1:112727532-113427532 GCA_013339765.2 Haemaphysalis longicornis | reverse complement strand
ACCGTTGTTTTTTTTTTTATTTTTCTCCCCAATGCTTGCTTTCAATACATTTTTAAAAGGCGAGCCACAATTCCTGGACAATCCCGAAACCCAAAAGGGGGGTTAATCAGTTTTAAAAAAACGTACTGCTTTTCCCCCGCTACAGAACACGACGCCTAGTGTAGTTTCGATTGTAAGTAATACTGATAACCATAAGTTTGGCTTTTCACGTTACACATGCGTTCTCTTCTCGCTGCTCTCGCAACGTTGGCAGGACCCCCCCCCCCCCATCTTTCCGAAAAAAAAAAAAATAAATGCACAGAATTTCATTTCTTACCCAATCCTCAAGAATTAAATGCCAAGACAAAGGCGATATTCAGTTTACAAAGCAAATAGTTACCGGGAACCCGTTGCGCTGATTCGCAACGAGAAAAAAAAAGGAAATGTTTTTGCTGCATCTGCAACAGCACAACTTCATTTATTTTCCCTCTTTAGGGTTCGTAAGCGACCTTATACGCAAGAATGCAAAACACATCTCGCTGTTGCAGGCACCTGTTAGAAACTTTTAAAAAAGGGAAAGCAAATGGTCAACAGAGCCGCCCAAAAAGAAAATTTGTGCTCACTGAGGTCCCAGAAGCTTGGTTTGCACACTGTAAACCTGCTTGTCACTTTGGCGAAAACCTAGCTAAACATGAGATGTTGATTGTACTGCGTGCGTTGACAATTCAATTCGCAAGTTCACTTGCGACGAAAGCCGTAAATAAGTGATCCGAAACCGTTATTCATCAAACCTTCCTTCAGGGTCGTTAAAATTTCATTTAAAAGACCCGTTAGAGCGGTTACATTGATATTTCTGCGCTGATCGAAATTCAGTAATTTTTGTTCCCTTTTGAACACACAAAAAATATCGTAAGCTCTTAGAAAGAATTTCGGGGCAGTTAGTAGTGTTAACCATTTCCGGGCATCCCACAAATTAAGAATGCGTCATGCTACCAATGAAAGCGATTGAGATTGCCGTTGTAAACTGAATTTCAGCGATCGAGGCTTCCTGATTTGTTTCTATTTATGCTTTTATTGAAGGCTCAAAGCCATAGTCTGGAAAGATCGAGCTTGCTACGAGCCACAGCGTACAAGTTCATTGTCACAATTACGGCCATTCTGAGATTCTCAATGAGTCGTCGCTTTTTTTTTTTTTTTTTTTGCGAAGTAATGAAAACTGACTGCCGCTTTCATGCTATACATTGGACGTTGAGGAACCGAACTACAGCATACCACCTCTTGTTTGCACCTTTCGTGCGCACATACGGCGGGAAAAAGCCACGAAGCGCGCCCACAGTGTGCATTCTTACGGGCCGCTCAGCGGAGCATCCACACTAGCAGCGCGACGCTGTCGCCACCTACATGTCGAGCTCGCGGCGAATAATGGCGAGACAGCAGGAGAGTGTGGTCCAACCACTATTTCCAGGGGGTGGCTGTCAGAGCGAGCGAGAGCGCGAGCGCTTGGGCTAAGTGACTTTTCAAACTGGTGGGAGGATGCTAGGCAGCTCGCCCAGCTGCCGCGCGGGAAAGCCAACTTCGGGGGGCAATCTTGCGCTGCCAAGTTCGATATATAGGTTGCGGCTGCCTTTTTTGTTCGATGTAGCCGTACTTTTTGCTATATATTCTCCCGGTAACATTATAGTGCACAATAATTGTTCGATATATGGGATAATTCGATGTAAACGGGTTCGATATAGTCGGGTTTGACTGTACCTCCAAACACAAATTCATTGTTGAGAAGACATCTTTAGGGGCACTATAAGGCATCTTATATGAAAATAGACAAGCCCAACGACTGTTGTTTTTTTTTTTCTTTTTTTGTGTGTGTGAACTTTTTTACGTATCCTAAAAATCGTTGGTCTAGCCTCGGTATGTCGCCGGAGACGACCTGCTGGATGCTAGCCATAGACATCTTGTCTGTAAAACTGTGTTTAGAACGATCGTTCGGTTCGCAGAGTGGGCAAAATATTCTGGTACTCTTTTTTACCATCACCTTCGATCCCGTTTCAGCTGACAGGCTGCGCCGCAATTCCCGCCCCTTGGGAGCTCATGACCCCACGTCCTGTCACTGCGGGTGGCCGGAAGTAAAACGCTGAGCCACGAAAGGTGCTATACTCGGTGACAACTTAAGAACGGCACCGGAAGTTGCCGCTGTGCCTTATCACCGTAGCCGGATGTTTTCTCCGCGCGGCGCAAGTAGGGGCGTTACTTGGGAATATTTTTGAACTTGGCGGGAGCCGTTCCCGTGATTTTTGGACTTAATATGCTTATAACGACTCCAGTGGCGGACAAACAAACTGCGTGAGACAAGGCAACGATATCACGCATTCATAGCAAACCCCTTTCAAAACGCGCGCGCACTGACGTCACGGGTCCGGCGCTTTGGCGGAGTGATACACAACATGAGGTGGTGCCGTTCTTGAGTTGTAACCGAGTATAGCCAAAATTGAGTTGAAGAAATTGCGGGCTGTTATATCGCCTAGCTGCGATACGCTTTCATTGCCGAAGCGACAGTTTTGGGGCACTTAAAAAGTTGCGTATGAAGAGCAGACGCCTTACGCACAATAGTGTGCAAGGGTTACGCACAAATCAGCTTTCGGATGTCGTGTTCTCTAGGCACAGTAAGAGTGACTCCTTTATAAATTACTTCCAACAAACTCTGCAACTGGTGTAGCAAGCTGGCGCCTTTGACAGGCTAGCCTCACCAGACCCACAGAAGAGAGAGAGAGAGAGAAGCTCTTTATTAAAGGAGGAAAGGCAGAGAGGTTTGCCAACATGGGTACGTCGACATGCTACCCTGCAGGAAGGAGAACGGGGAAAAGACAGATGAGTAGTAAAAAGAAGAGTAGTCTCTAACACATTATGATGATGTGTTAAAGCTTTTGTTTCTTATTTGTCTACCAGCGGCTTTTTTATGAAGCCTAGCGGAGATTGAGAAGAAGCGCACTCAATTAGTCTCACGAGTTGCATACCAACAATGTTATTGGGAACATGTATTTATTGCTATCGAAAATTTTTGCAATTGATCATTTGGCTTTAAACGCATTCACACATTCACTGCCACCAGTAACATGTTTGCAACCGGAGTGAGTCATTTATTAGAAAAGTATTTATTTAGAATATCATTTACAAATAACCAACTGCCTTATTTCGCACTGTTCCGGCTTCTCTGTTTCTTAATCATTGGAATCCAGCATATTAATGAGAGACCGTTACTTAACTAGGCTGATTGAAAATCCGGCGTCCACGACACATAAAAAAGGAACAGGATAAGCATGGCTGAAAGGCGGAAAACTGTAAATTTAAAAAGAAAATAAATGAAAAGACAACAGCAAGAAATTTACTGAAAGTAAAAATAGACAGATTTCGACATGGCGCCATATACTGCCGCATAACTTTCCGATTGCTTTCTTCATTTTCCTCCACTGAAACTACAAAGTGCCAGATTTTCGTACAGAAAACCCGTCGAAGCCACATGCCGTTGGTACACAGCCTATCCGCACATAAAATATGATCGGTTTTCATTATTTGTTGACGGGTCGTCGCCTTTCGCCTTTTGCACCTCCCCCCCCCCCCCTCCTCCCCACAGCGTGCGCCAGTGCCTGCACCTCATCTCTTCAACTGTATGTTGCCCTTATCCGTAATTTCTGCAAAATATGCATGCGTCGCCTTCTCGGACAGGGATTATGCGAGTGGCTTCCTCGTTTTGTCTGAAAAGCCAGTTTAGCCCTTCGTGCATTCAATTTCCAAAGCAAAAAGTGACAACCATAGTTTTTATGTCCCGGTATATGCGGGCGAAACCTATGCATTCGTGTACAGCCATGGCCAAAACAGCGGCAATGCGTAATTCAAGTCGAGATTAAGCATTGTTCTTAATTGATCAGCGCAATAATGTTAGTGCGGCTGTAGTTTATCTTAGCCAGCAAACATGTTGCAAATTTGTTTTAGAGAATTCGCGCTACCAATTCTTTTGCAGCTGTTTTGCTCGAACCCCCTTTGGCCGCTAAAAGCGTCTGGGGTGGCGGCTACAGAAATGGTGGTGTGAAATATTAATTAGGAAAATATAAAACTACAAGAGTTAAGTCACCTGATCGGTCAACCGTGGTATACTTTGTACAAATTTCATGCGTAAAAAGGCCAGTTATTCGGGATAATACTGCTCCCACAAAATCTCATGTATATAAGTGAAAATGCTTCAGTGCCGAGTAGGCCGGGTTCAGACTGTTGCCGCAACTGTCGTAATAAATATAAAGAATGACGTCATTTTACGTCTCACCCAACCGAACTGCGTGACATGCCATTTTAAAAGCAAAGCTTTCCGACCTCTACCAGCCAACGGTTTTTTCGCGGCGTGCGGGACAATAAACTCCCAACGCGGCGGAAGCGGTGGCGGGGGGGGGGGGGGGGGGTTAGGGGAGGGTTTTCCTCACGGTGCACACTGTAGATGGCGCGGCGAATTTACCCAGCATTCCCCCCGCGCGCGGAGGTGCCTGCTAGCCGGCGGGCGCGTCGGCGGTATGGCTTTGCCGTCTGCTTTAGCGACGGTTGTTTTGGGCCTCGTTTGGCGCAGCTTCGCGTCCATTGCCCGCTTCCTTCGCACGGCTTGATTAACTCATTCGACAGCACCTCTTGGTAACCCGGACCCGACGGAATCAAGTGGTCTTACGGCAAAGATACGTTAAGGATTGGTTCGAAGGGCGGGAAAGAACAAAATGTATACACACCACATATAGACATCGGCCGCTAGAGAAACGCTACCTTTGGCGCACTGCTTGCCAGGAATGGGACTTCGTTTTCTAAATTGATGAATACCAATTCGGTTGTGTTTTAAGAGGTATCACAAAAGGCGGAAGGAGCAACTGGTCCTGATAAATAGCGATCATAAACGTTCCCTCAGCTTTCTCGCAATTCTCAAACTTACAAAACTAACTAGACTAAATCGGTAAAAATGGGAATCGTGAAGCTCACGTGCCAAATTGTTTCGGTGTCTACGCTTGTGTCGCGCGGTGGTGTAGCCCCGAGCTAGCACATCAGGATGGCTAGGTTCCGCTTCCTCACCCTTCGAAAGACGCTCCTCTCCGTTTCCTTTCTGCCGGCTCACGGCCGGGCTACGGCAGCGGCGTCCACCGCTCTAGCCCGGCGGTGGCCGACGCTGCTGCGTTCGGGGCGCCGCCCCCGCGAATTACAACTAACGGCTGGCAGAATCTCTCGTTTCACTCTTTGTAGAGCCATGTGTTTCACAGCCATGTGTTTCACAGTCGTGCTGAGCATGGACAAGTACCGCCATCCCGCGGACCCCGACGTAACGAGTGACGGCGCACTCGCACGCTTGCATGGAGAAGAGGGGTGCCTGATCTGCGGGCCGTGCGCAGAACGTCGCCTAGCAACGGACACCTGGCCACCGATATGGCGGCGCACACTTGGTTGCCTGCATGCATTCCACGCCATTGAATACCGGCTATAGAATAGTCAAGTTAAAGCAGTAAAAACCCTAATTAAAGCTGTACAAAAATCAACTTAAAGCTCTAGAAAAGCCAAGTTAGAGCTTGTGACCAGCTCTGCTGTTTCCTCAGGATCGCGCAACCCACTAGGTCCATGGTTGTTTGCGCGATCTACCGGCAGGTGCAGCGTCGTCTGCGACGAAGATATTTTAAACGTTTCAAATTTCCAATGCATTTCACGGGGATACCATTCATATCTCCCAGGTGGTTTGGTCGTGCGTACTTTACGTCAAAAATAAATTTGGCCGAGGTGAAATTTAGGTGCAGTTGGCCTTTAAACGCCCCAGTAGGTGAAAGCGCCCTTGTTGCAGTTGCCTGGTCAACAGGGCCACCGCAGTGCAGGTAAACAAAAAAAGCACGCTTAACGCCATCGTCTTTGTACCTGGGTATGTCCAGTGCAGTTGAACACGGATATATCGACCTCCAAGGGTATCGTGAAATAGTTCTATATATCGATAATTCGAAATATAAAATATGCCCACCTGAAGCTTATGTGAAAATTCCGCACATCACTGATAGCTTTTCATGACAAGCGGTCGTAGTCGTGACAAGCGGTATCTTACCGATTTGTTCCGAATCACTACCACGGAAAATTTGAATCACAGCCCAATGACCATATTTAACATGAAAACGTCTGTTGGATTTGTTTGCTTCTTCTTCCGCATCATGAAGTTCACCAGACTGTCCTCATGCTTACTTACGCACTGTCCCACAACAGAGGCGAATCTGAACACTGACGCAAGCTCGGCTGTAGTAGGCGGTTCGGAACGTTGTCGGGGCCGCTAGTAGGGTTCGCTTATTCGGCATCGGTGATGTCCGCCACAGCCTGCACGTCGTCGTGAGCACTTACGAACACACGTGCCGTTGTGTCATTCGGAATGGCGCATAGGAATGCTGACAGCTTTCTAAATTCACTGTCGAGGAACTATAGCGCCGTCGTCTTCGGTATCAGAACACGTCTCGTCTGGAGCCGCGCAACAAAGCCGCTTTGCACAGCAAGCAACGGAACGGCCGGGCCGTGGTCGCGCTGCCTTCGCCTGTACGTTAGATTTGCTGCGCAGTATCGCGCACAAAAATTCGGCGAGAAATGCAGTCGACATAGTTTCACCGGCCTGTAGCCGTCGAATTATGTCTGCTTTTGTCGCAGTTCTTCCGTTTTTTTTTTTTTTCGTGACCATGCAGGCTCCGAAACGTGAGCCACGGACAAAACAAGCACGCACCATGCCACATAGGTCCCCCTGCGCGAGCCACCACTGGTAACCGCTCAAGCATGCTTAACAAATTCCATAAACCGAGGGCTTCCGGTCGATTTCACCTCCTCCTTTATTGGCTATCGCACTCAAGCACTCCTCGCGTTCTCGCTGCCATGCGTCTGCCTCCCATTCTATGTTGGAGGCCATCGAAGCGACGCGTCGAAGCCTCCTTCTCACCGAAGCTGGCAGCGCCTGCGAGTAGTCATCATCATCATCGCATCCACCCCTTCAGGAGAAGTGCGCTTGGAGGGGCCCTTGCGATCGCCGCAGCGTTCAATATATCCAGACATGTACGTAACGTGTTGCAAGGAACGAGTTACTTCTTCCTAGTAGATATTTTTGGTTACGAGTAACGTATTTAGTTACTTTTTCTTAAAAAGGAATGGGTATCGTATTTAGTTCCTTTTAAAAGACAAGTAACGAGTAACGGTATATTGTTACTTGTGATGAGTAATGTGTACACCACCACTGGTAAGAAGGCGAAGATCGCTCGTAAGCTGCCTTGTATTTCGTCTCTTCTTTTTGCGATAATTTTGCGAGTTTTGCAATCATTTCGGCCAGAACACCTGCCTCATCACGAAGGTTTTCTCCGTATGCCCCTCCCGGGTCCTCCTCGGAGTCCGCCACCGTGAAAGGTCCTCGCAGATCGAGTGACGCCGGTACCGGGGATCCTGACATGGATCCACCTGCCGAGAAGCGCCTCGCGGCCTTAATGGAGCCCTCACCGGTCATCGCTGGCGAAGAGAATACTAGTTATGTTATTTCTAAAGGAGACAATGTCAGTGAAGCTACTTCTAAAGGAGACGATGGCATGATTGTTGGTGGCAGCGAACTTGGCGTAGAGATGACTGACGCCGATGAAGAACGCTTTAAGGTCGTGAGCCATCGCAAAAAACGCTCAGTCGGCATACCTGTGCTTGTGCCCCCGGCTATAAACCCCATAGTCCTATTCTCAGCCTTCAAGACTTTGCTTGGGAAAGCACATATTCGCAGCAGGTTCACTGCTCAGGGTGCCTTGCTTCTCGACGTAGCGACGGAAAAGGAGGTGAATGTTTTGCTACGAATCGCCATTTCTGCTCGACTCCCACACTCCTACGTGCAGAACACATGCATCATACAGGGTGTGCCCAAGTGGTATACGGAGGAGGACCTACTGGAATACCTCAGGCCTCAAGGTGTACTGCACGTGAGAAGAATTCTGCGTCGAATTGGCTCGTCAGTGAACGAATGGAAGACCACTCCATCTGATGCTGTGGTATTGTCGTTCGCGCCGAACACTGAACGGCCGAGAACCATCAACCTTGGATTTGCAAGGCATGAAACGGCCAACTACACGGAGTCGCCTCCTCGTTGCTTCAAGTGCCAGCGTTTTGGCCATGTGGCAAAATCCTGCAGAGGAGATCAGCGCTGCAGCTAGCGATATGTGGAGGCCCGCATGACTTCCGGAAATGCACTGCGGGTTTCACTTGTGCCAACTGTAACGGCGACCACCCTGCAAGTTACAGTGGCTGCCCATTTCGAGTCAGCGCTCTGCACAGGAGGAAAGCCTTCATTGAGGGACCCAAATCCTCTCCAGCACTGTTGACCCCTCCCGACAAAGAGAGCTTCCCGGCTCTAAACGCACAGGAAGCCAACAATGAATCCAACACGACGGGAAATCCGGCAAGTGTTCAACCACCGGAGTCACGAGAGCCCCCTCCTCGATCACCTCATCTCGGCGTGGAATTCAAGACTGCGGAAGTTCAGAGGGGACGTGAAAAATATGCCAACGTCTTGAAGGAGCGCTGTGTTCATTCTACGGAAACTAAGATGGAGGACGACAGGAATGTTATACGAGCCCTTTTTGCAGCCCTCCGGTCTCATCTTGCTTCTATGGCCCCAAGCTTTTTAAAGACCTTTCTTGAGACCATTCTTAGCTTGGAACCAGTAATATTGGGATTTTCTGCAACGCTCCTGCCAGAGCATGATGTCTCTGCTTAAGCAACCGGTGGCCACTAAGACAAAGTCGGTGCCCTTTATTATGCAATGGAATTGTGCTGGGCTTACCTGTCGATCGGCTGAGCTAAATCTATTCCTCAAAGAGTCACCGATACCGATATTGGCTTTGACAGAAGCCGGATTATTACGGAAAAAATCACTTTCCGGTTACGTTCCTCATAAAAATCCCAGCCTTCCCACTTTTCAACATGGGAGCGCCGCTTTGTATGTTCGACGTGGGGTTCCCCACGTTATAATATCTGTTCAGGACCTTTGCTCAGACGTCACCGAAGTTGTGGCTGTGAGCTTGCAAATAGGCTCCAAGAAATTGAGCATTGCATCAGTTTACCTTTCACCACGGAAAAAGGTTGATGTGAAGGCGTTCATGGAGCAACTCTGTGGCCGTTGCCCAGCCCCGCGTATCATATGTGGAGATTTTGATGCGCACCATCCGCTGTGGGGTGATAAAGCGACAGACGCTCGAGGAAAATATCTAGCAGACGCCATTGATAGGCTGGAACTCTGTGTTGCAAATGATGCCACTCCAACCTTCTTCAGGCCTCCTAATGCTACTACAGGATTTCCCGCTCAATATAATCTAAACGCCAGTGAATATAATCCCAGCGCCAGTGAATATAATCCAGGTGCCAACCAATATAATCCGGGCGCCAACCAATATAATCCAGGACCCACGCAGTGCAGAACACATGCCAGCGCTTCGTAATTTAGTTGGCAACCAGTACAATCCGGGCGCAGTGTATTTTCATCCAAGTTAGATGAACTAGGTTACGTGACCAGTTTAAGCAGACGACCTAAGAACTGTGCAAAAAAAACAGTCACGTGACTATCCAGCACTCTCGCCTAATTACTATACTGAATCCGAGGATGGTGTCATGGGTATGAATTATCGCATTTAAATTGTTCACTTACTCGAAATTTTAACGGAATCTCCAGAATGCCTAACTCTCTAAACCCAATACGGGCCCGAACGGGGGACAGACAGGTGGCGCTGCTGCTGATGATGATGATGCTTAGTGGCTTCCCCTTTGTAACGGGGTGGTGTTGCACAGCGACCTTAGTCGCAACGCCACTGTACAATCACCTCGCCAAAAATACAAACAAAAGAAATTAAAAAATAATGTCAAAATAAAAAGAAAATACTCTTACGAAATTTTTGTGCTAGTCTGACTTGTTTGTTCGCATGTCTTCCCAGATTGTTCTCTCCTCTTTTCCACCAACATTCTAACCTTCTTTTACTAACCTCTACTGCTGTCCAGTTCACTTTTCCGCTAACCTTAAAGCCAAGGGCTTCCGGAAGCTGGATGGCTCCATCACTGAGGACTGGACGGATACTTTTGCGCTCCGTTACAATATGTCGCATGGTTTCTGGCTCATTTCCGCAGCCTGCGCATAGTTCTTCCTGTACCGGCTCGCGGATAAGCGTTTTTGTCCGCAAGCAACCCGCTCGGGCTTCAAAAAGCAATGCACTCCCTTTGGTATTATCGAATAATTTTCCCTTGTGATCTCCTGCTTCCCGATTCTGTAGATATCTAAGGACTTCTTCGCATCCATCCTCTTTTTCCAGGTCGTTGTTTCTGTTTCTTTCACTTCATTTTTTATTGCCTTGGTCGTTTCCCCTGCACTTCCAGGTTTCATATACTTTGTCCTGAGCCTTCTGGTTCTTTTCCTCCATTGTGTGTCCACGCTTTTCGTGTAGATACCGTAACACTTTGGCCGCCCATCTCTGATCATCCAGATTTCTAAGTCGTTCTTCAAAACATATTTTGCTCTGTGCTTCTCTCACTTCGAAGGATGCCCATCCCATATCTACCTGCACTGCCTCATTTGTTGTTTTACTGTGTGCTTCTAATGCCAATCGACCTACGGCCCTCTGATTTACTTCTAGCCCTGATTGAATCTCTGATTTGACACACACTACTGCGTTTGAAAAGGTGAATGCTGGTACCATTACTCCCTTCCAGATTCCTCTCACTACTTCATATCTGTTATATCCCCACAGTGCTCTGTGCTTCATGATAGAGGCGTTTCCTCTGCCTTTCATTCTTAAATGCTCCTCATGAGTTTTTTTAGATACGCCTGACCTTCGTTTAACCATATGCCCAGATATTTGTATTCCGTTACCCACGGTATTGCTGCTTTTTGAACGAATACCGATTCGTTACGGGCGTTGTCATTAAAAACTAGAACTCCCGTTCTAGTGGCGGGTGGCGCCGTTCAACAGTGCCACCCGCGGAAGAAAATCGCAAAAATGGTCGGGACATGCCCTGGCGTGTAGGTGTGGAGAACGCGTGTTTCCGTGATGTTTAAAGGGGCAACCTCTCGTTACCGTGATGATGTTAGCCATGTGTACCTCACTTTTTTTTTGTCAGAAATTAGGTCCGGGTGACACGCGTTCGGTTTAATTAATTATCTAATATAGGTACTTAATTCATTATTCGTTACTCATTGATTTGGTTAAAAGTCAAATTGATGTAACCAGGGCTTGTGAGGTACCAAATTAAAGGTCTCGATAAGGGGAATCACGTGGGAGAAATTAAAAATTGCTTCCTACTTATAGTCATGAGATAGTCACGTGAGTCATAGATTGGGTTAAATGTCAAAGTAATGCCACTAGGGCTTGTGAGGTATCAAATCAAATGTCTCAATAAGTGGAATCGCGTGGGACAAATAAAAATAGCTTCCCGGCTGTAGTCATAAGATAGTCACGTGAGCCCTAGATTGGGTTAAAAGTCAATGTGATGCCACTAGGGCTTGTGAGATATCAAATTAAAGGTCTCGATGAGAAAAAATTCCCCGCATTTCCCCGAGGGGAAAAATGTGAAGACTGCGAATGCACGAGTTGAATTTGCGCGGTTCGGTAATGTTCGCGAATAGAGATCACACACACACACACACAACTACAAAGAAAGAAAGATGCATTTATTCACAGACACCTATTTGTGTTGTCGTTGTACTTGATTGCTAGAGCGGATCTCAGCTTGAAATTTCGTGTCAGTACTCCTTTAGCGGGGCATTAGCCCTTCTCACGCCCGATTCCTGGCCAATCCCCCACGTGGGTATGTGCCATGTCAGCGGCCAGGCAGCGCGCGCCCATCTCCCCCCTTGCCAAGGAAGACGAGGAGATTCCTGGCCAATCCCCCACGTGGGTATGTGCCATGTCAGCGGCCAGGCGCGCGTGCCCATCTCCACGTGCGCGGACATCGCCGGTGGACGCAGGTTCAGGGTCGCTAGAAGTGCATTGCACCTAAAACATAAATAGCTTCCTGGTGCTCGCCCAATACAGAGGCGAAAGACGGAAGTACCCTGCAGCCAACCCCTCGCCGACCAAAAAACAAGAAGTTGCATGGAGGCGTCTTCAGACCAATACATATCCCAACCCAGGCCTCTACAGGCACTTCCACCCAGAAATTCGTGACGGTAAATGTAAGCACTGCCCTCAGCTTGCAAGTTTGGCACACATGCTTTGGGAATGCCCTGCTATACAAAGAAAAGACTTCAGCAATACAGAGGGAACATTTATTATCCACACCAAAGAGCAGTGGGAGACCGTGCTGCTTAGCGAGGACCCTGTCATCCAGCGTTGGGCCGTCCAGAGGGCCGAAGACGCCGCTAGGAGCCAAGACATCCTGGCCGTCGTCTGAAGCACACCGGCCATAACTAGGCCTTTCCTCTGGACACAATAAAGTTACTTCCTCCTCCTCCTCCTGGTTAAAGTCATCAGATAGTCACGTAATTCACAAATTGGGTTAAACGTCAATGTGATGCCACTAGTGCTTATGATGTATCAGATTAAAGGTCTCTATGAGGAGAATCACGTTGGACTAATTTAAAATCGCTTCCCAGTTATAGTCAGAGACATAGTCACGTGAGTCATATATTGGGTTAAAAGTCAAATTATTGCCACTAGTGCTTGTGAGGAATCAAATTAAAGGTCCTGATGAGGGGAATCACGTAGTACAAACTAAAATTTGATTCCTGGGTATAGTCATGAGATAGTCGCGTGATTCACAAATTGGGTTAAAAGTCGACGTGACGCCACTAGGACTTGGGAGGTACCAATATAAAGGTCTCGATGAGGGGAATCACGTGGGACAATTTAAAAATTGCTTCCTGGTTATAGTCATGATAATAGTCACGTGATCCAGAAATTTGGTTAAATGTCAAAGTGACGCCACTAGGGCTTGTGAGGAATCAAATTAAAGTGTCTCGATGATAGGAATAACGTAGTACAAAAAATAAAAATTGCTTCCTAGTTATAGTTGGGAGATAGTCACGTGAGTCATAGATTGGGTTAAAAGTCAACGTGATGCCGCTAGGGCTTGTGAGGCATCAAATTAAAGGTCTCGATGAGGAGAATCACGTAGTACAAATTAAAAATTGCTTCCTAGTTATAGTCATGAGATAGTCACGTGAGTCATACATTACATTAAATGTCAATATGATGTCACTAGGGCTTGTGAGGTATGAAATTAAAGGTCTCGATGAGGGGAATTACGTGGGACAAAGTAAAAATTGTTTCCTGGGTATAGTCATGAGATAGTCACGTGAGTCATAGATTGGGTTAAAAGTCAAATTGATGCCACAAGGGCTTTTCAGGTATCACATTAAAGGTCTGGATGAGGGGAATCAGGTGGGACAATTTAGAAATTGCTTCCTGGTTATAGTCATGAGATAGTCAAGTGAGTCATGGATATGGTTAAAGTCAACATGATGCCATTAGGTCTTGTGAGACATCAAATTAAAGGTCTCGATTGTGGGAATCACGTGGGACAAATTAAAAATCGCTTCCTTTTTATAGTCATTAGATAGTCATGTTACTGATTTGGTTAAAAGTCCGGCGCTACACAGTTCAGAAGACGGGAAACTGATGTTGATGCCAAAAATGTTTTGGCGAATGGGGTTTGGGGAATTAGGTATGCGCGGGGTGAATGAAGGAAACAATGTTTTAGAAGTACAATTAAGACGCCGATATTCCGAGGCGGATCTGGATGCGATGACACCCCCTAACTCAATTCTCGGCAAACGGCCTGTAAGGAATTTTAAATAAACTGCAATATTGAATAACCATTAATTAAACGCATATTTATTGTTCCATTTGACACAGTTTCTTATGCAAGAAATTTAATTATGTTCCTGCATGTGAGTAACCGTATATATGCCATCTGAAGCGCGGTAGCCTTATACTGCGCATTTGTAAGACCTAAGTGGAAAGTGCCATATGTGTTGCACCTATAATAGACGAGCACCAAAATCGTAGTTAGACATGTCTGGAGTTTGTCCGCTGCTTCCTGAAAAAAATTCGTCTAGGAGGGTTTCTTTGGATTCTTTTTATCTCCAGATAATCGGCTGCCGGGATGTTCCTATCCGTATAATTTACGTAGTTCAGTGCGAGTTGTAAATTTCTCACTTTATTTGGCCTCAGGATTATCCGACACCCTATTTTAATTTAAAAATAAAATGTAACGTTAATGTAACTACACGTTCCAATGTTCGGAGTGGAACTGGAACGCGTTCCTTTAGCAATAAAGGAACATTGTTACGGGAACTCGTTTCAAAATTGGGAAGGAACGAGGAACGAGCTTTCGTTCCTGTTTTAGAGGAACTTAAACAGCACTGGTAGCAATAAAGAAGCAAACAAATGAATGAATTTAATTTATATAAAAAACAAAAGCGTTAATTCGAATTGCAAGAGATGCCACCTCATTAGAGTTGTAACTTTCCATCATATAGTGAAGGGCGTGAAAAAAATTTCTTTTCATTTTGTTAAAAGAAATATCGAAAATTAAAAAACACGATTCCGAACACATCAAAACCTCGACATGCTTTTAAAAGGCTGCTGAGAGCATTTCAAAAAATTTGTTCGGAGCATTCCTTTATAGTTTTCTTGACGCTGAATTCGGAAAAGATGTTTATTTCTTGTGAAAATACACCCGAACAGCCTTTTCTTCGTGAAAGCAAATGACCCCTGCCCTGGGTGCGGTCAGAGCACTGGCTGGCTTTCGCGATCGGGCAGCGGTAGATAACGTCCTATTCGGAAGCCCCGGAGCTTCGGTGACAGCTCGGCCTGCAGAGCTCATTCTGTTCCCATTCAGATACGGGCCAGAAAGTCTATAGGAAAATTGAAGACGCACAAAATCTTTCCCTAGAATAGGTGAGCTTGATGGAAGCATAAACTGAACAAGTCTGCTCGCGGCGAGCTTTAAAAAGGATTTTTCCCCGAACGACTCATGGCCGACTTTGGATTTTGGGATACATGGATCTTGTGCAAATATTAGATCGTCGCTTTCACTGCAAGCGCAAACACACATCCCTAGCACAATTTTTCAACTCACCATCAGCCTCTTTCTCACATGTGCAACTTTATTTTTACATTCGGACGGGCGATAAGAAGCTCTAGGGCATCACTTTGACTTTTAACCCAATCTATCACTCACGAGACTATCTCATGACTATAACCAGGAAGTAATATTTATTTGTCCCACGTGATTCTCTCATCGAGACCTTTAATTTGATACCTCACAAGCCCTAGCGGCATCAGTTTGACATTTCGCCATCACGTCATTATCTCAGGACTATAACCAGGAAGCAATTTTTAATTTGTCCTATGACATTCCCCTCATCGAGACCTTAAATTTGATACCTCAAAAGCCCTAGTGGCATCACTGACTTTTAACCCGATTTGTGACTATCTCATGACTATACCCAGCAAGCAATTTCTAAATTGTTCCATGTGTTTCCCCTCATCGAGACCTTTAATTTGATACCTAACAAGCCCTATTGGCATCCCTTTAACCTTTAACCGAATCCATGACACACGTGACTATGTCAAGACTATATCCAGGAAGCAATTTTTAATTTGTCCCACGTGAGTCCCCTCATCAAGACATTTAATTTGATAACTCACAAACCCTAGTGGCGTCACTTTGCTTTTAACAGATTTTGAGAATCACGTGACTATCCTATGACTATAACCAGGAAGCAATTTTTAAATTGTCCTACCTAATTCTCCTCATCGAGTCCTTTAACATGATACCTGAGAAGCCCTTGTGGCATCATTTTGACTTTTAACCCAATCTATGACTCGCGTGACTATCTCATAACAATAACCATAAAGCAATTTTTACTCTGTCCAACGTGATTCCCCTTTCGACACAATCTATGACTCGCGTGACTATGTCTGTGACTATAACTAGGAAACGATTTTTAATTTGACCCACGTGATTCCCCTCATACAGACATTTAATTTGATACCTCATAAGCACTAGTGGCGTCACAGTGACTTTTAACCCATTTTTGTGAATCACGTGACTATCTGATGACTATAACCAGGAAGTAATTTTTAATGTTCGCACGAGATTCCTTTCATCAAGACCTTCAATTTGATACCTCACAAGCCCTAGTGACATCAGATTGACTTTTAACCCAATCTATGACTCACGTGTCTATGTCTCTGACATAACTAGGACATGATTTTTAATTTGTCCGACGTGATTCCCCTCATAGAGACCTTTAGTTTGATACCTCATAAGCACTAGTGGCGTCACATTTACTTTTAACCCAATTTGTGAATGACGTGACTATCTGATGACTATAACCAGGAAGCAATGTTGAATTTTCTCACGAGATTCCTCTCATCGAGACCTTTGATACCTCACAAGCCCTAATGCCATCACTTTGACTTCTAACCCAATCTACTGCTCACGTGACTATCTCATGACTACAACCTGGAAGCTACGTTTTATTTGTCCCACGTGATTCCACTTATCGAGACCTTTAATTTGATACCTCAGAAGCCCTAGTGGCATTACTTTGACATTTAACCCAATCTATGACTCACGTGACTATCTCATGACTATAAGTAGGAAGCAATTTTTAATTTCTCCCACGTGATTCCCCTTATCGAGACCTTTACTTTAGTACCTCACAAGCCCTGGTTACATCAATTTGACTTTTAACCAAATCAATGACTAACGAATAATGAATTAAGTACCTATATTAGATAATTAATTAAACCGAACGCGTGTCACCCGGACCTAATTTCTGACAAAAAAAGTGAGTTTCTTATGACTAACATCATCACGGTAACGAGAGGTTGCCCCTTTAAACAATCACGGAAACACGCGTTCTCCACACCTACACGCCAGGGCATGTCCCGACCATTTTTGCGATTTTCTTCCGCGGGTGGCGCTGTTGAACGGCGCCAGCAGCGCCACCTGTCTGTCCCCACGTTCGGGCCCGTATTGGGTTTCGAGAGTTAGGCATTCTGGAGTTTCCGTTAAAATTTCGAGTAAATGAACAATTTAAATGCGATAATTCATACCCATGACACCATCCTCGGATTCAGTATTGTAATTAGGCGGGAGTGCTGGATAGTCACGTGACTGTTTTATTGCGCAGTTCTTAGGTCGACTGCTTAAACTGGTCACGTAACCTAGTTCATCTAACTTGGATGAAAATACACTGCGCCCGGATTGTATTGGTTGCCAACTAATAAATTACAAAGCGCTGACATGTGTTCTGCACTGCGTGGGTCCTGAATTATATTGGTTGGCGCCCGGATTATATTGGTTGGCACCTGGATTATATTCACTGGCGCAGGGATTATATTCACTGGCGTTTGGAGTATATTGAGCGGGAAATCCTGTAGTGCCATTGACTTAACCCTGATTTCCACTGATATGCAGCTAGGGTGGAGAGTGGCGCCAGACAGAATGGGTAGTGATCATTACCCTATCTTTATTGACGCAGCAGGATATCGACTACGGGCCTCTCAGATTGTCCAGGTTGTCAATTGGGACAAGTACCTATCGGAATTAGAAGCGGCTTCTGGCAACCTATTAGACACCATGACAGCAAGCAAGGAAGCGGCGACTACGCTGCTCAAAATACCGAAGCACTTCCCGGTCCCTGTAAGGTTAAAAACCTCTGTGCGGCACGAAGAAGGGTGGAACGTCAGCTCACGCGGAAGAAAGATTTGGCATCGAAGACGACTTTCAATAGGTTAAATTCAGCCATTCGGCGTTACACAAATAAACTCTGGTGAAACCAATGGGCGGCATTTTGCGCAACATTAAGTGTATTTACTCCATCGCCACGTATCTGGGGGGTGATGAACTCCCTTCTTGGCAAAACTCGGCCTGTGAAGCCGTTTCTGGCAATGGCTCTAATCAAAGGCAAGGCTTTACCATCTCTGGCCGAGGAGTTCGCTAACGTGTACGCATCGTCAACATCACCATGCGTAACAGACGTGTCACTGCAATTACGCGTTAGTGCATCAACGGCGTGCGCTTACTCCTCAGTTTCAGTAATGGATACCCCATTCACGCTGAGGGAGCTTCAAACAGTCCTCGCTAGCTTACGGAAACGGTGTGCAGCTGGCCCTGACGGCATCACGAACTAAATGCTGCTTAACTTGTTATTGGAGTCCCAGCATAGTCTCTGGGATTCTTTAACCATATTTGGACGACAGGCGACATTCCGTCATCGTGGAAGCTGGCCTGGGTGGTACCGGTGCCTAAACCTAACAAAGATACAGCAGATCTCTCATCATACAGGCCGGTGTCGCTTACTTCTTGTGGCTCAAAGCTCATGGAAAAGCTAGTCTGTGCCAGACTGATGTGGTGGCTAGAGCATCGGAAAAAGCTTCCCGCTTGCATGACTGGCTTCCGCCAGAGGCTGAGCGCCCAAGATAGTGGGCTGGATTTGGTCAGCCACTTGGAACATAACAGAGCGTATGGCTTGTCCACGGTTGCTGTGTTTATTGATGTGGCTAAGGCATACGACTCTGTCTTGAAAAGTGCTATTTTGAGTCATCTGCAAGAACTGGAGGTGATAGAACACCTACTCCGCTTCATTCGAGTCTTCTTGACCGACCGTTTTCATGCAGGTGCGGATAGTGAGTGAGTGAGTGAAAGAGACTTTAATGATCGCCGGCAACAGGGCGTAATGTCCTCCACTACGCCCGGACGTAGCCACTCGTCGATCCTGGGTGGCATTCTACTAAGCATACACTTTCGCTACTCACTACTGTGCGGGTGGACACCCTTGTCCCCGAAGGGAGGGGCGTCGGCCCGCAGCTTTCTCTCCGGTGCTGCCGTTCGAGAGCCGTTAGGACCTAGCTGGACGGCTGATAGTTGAATGTCCTTGTCGTAACTGCGTATGGGCGTCTTGTAACCACGGCGGGAAGGTCGGTCCTGGTTTGAAGCTTCGTGTGGTCGCACTTCACAATCCCATAATAAATGGCGGCTGTTGCCCTGGAGTTACTGCACAACCACAACTTGTCGTCCGTGTAGAGTTCTGGTTGGAAATGTTTCATAATACCGGGGTCATTAATGAATTTGTCTGTAGCTGTCTGAACGTAGACGCTTGTTCTCTAGTCAACTCGGGACGGTGAGCGGTGCCCAGCACCCTCCGTTGTTCCTGTAATACTTAGTGATACCCTGAAGGTATCGTACCTATCCTTTGTCTCCGTCCACCACTCTACAGACGAATCAATTACAGCCCGCGCGGCCTGCTAATTCTCGCGCCACTGAATTTGCCGTCTCGGTGCGGATAGAGAATGTTTTAAATGCATAGCATTTCAGTAACTCACGATGTCACCCGCGTTGACGTCCGTAGTCGTAGACCCGGACCCCTCCCCCTACACTATATAAAAACAATACTATCCGGCGCCTGGTTTCGATCCCTCGACCCTGCGGGCGGAACGCAATGTACATGGTGCTCTACCCACTGCGCCACAAAGCCGACACAGAATGGGAGGCTACGAACGCGCCTTATATCCTTGACTCATTCAATCTACGTCAAGAAGCTGGCTGATACAACGCATTCACTACCACCAACTCCCCAAACACTAACGTTAACGCAATACAACCACACCCCCTATGCGACGCATTTACTCGAGTCCCCCTCGCGGGGAGATGGGCCCAATTTTTTTAGTTGAAATAGAACTGTAGTACGAGGCGTACCCCTGCCTGGGCAGTGTTCTGTCGCCCATTCTCAGCAATGTAGCCATGGCTGCCCTGCCTTCTACGCTGAAGAATCATCGGTCAAAAGCTCGTATGTCAATATATGCGGATGACATCTGCATCTGGCTCACCGGATACCAGACAAAGCGATTAACATGCTGCTTCGTCTGTTCAAGCGTATCTTTCAACAGTAGGGCTGACACTACCAGAGAATAACTCGTGTTTTTTTCTATTTCCTGGTGTATGACGTAGGTCTGCGTGTCTCAGGATAGAACTGAATGGCATCCTCATCCGCCAAGCTACTCATGTACGATTTCTAGGAATTGTTCTCGACCATAGGTTGAATTGGCGCAAGGCCGTCGACTCTATGGTTTCCTCTGTGGCGTCCAGACTTAATGTACTGCGGAGAATTGCCGGTGTGACGTGGGGAAATCATCCAGCCTCTATGGTCAAGTTGCACGAAGCCTTGATCTTGAACCGCATGCTCTATCAGCTGCCTCTCATATCGCCTTCAAAGACACAATACGAGCGGTAGGAATCCTTACACAGGAAAAAAAAAAGTTCCTGCGTTTTTGCAGCCGCCCCTTTCCATAGGGGCGATTTCCCGTGCAAGCCGGGTGAACTTCCCAAGCATTGTAGTCCCACACTAGGGCCGAACGCCAGGCCTTGTACTTGTACCTATTTGTACCTAGTACTTGTACCTAGTCGCTTGTACCTATTTTACCGGTAGGTGCCCGGCGCCACCAAGGAACACGAATTCACATGGTGCCTTCCACAGCCACGATGGACGCTCAACTCGCAACCGCCTGTGGCAGGACATGCCGCCAGACTCTTTCACCCCCGGTAATGGCGCAACGCGGCATGATGGCCGGGGGCCCCGCCACATGGACAAGGGTCAGGGGCCCCTCGATAGGGTAAAGGCAGCTTTACAGACGTGAAATCCCCTTTCAAGGATCCGCACTCGACCAGGGAAGCCTGTACCCATTAAAGAAACCGGTGGGTGTCCGGCGACCCAGTACCTCCAGCATGACCCAGTGACCCAGTGACTGATGGGTGACTGATGGGTGACCCAGTACCTCCCGCATACGAGGCGAGCGCTGTACCTCTGAGCCATCGCTGCGGTCTCTTGTGTCTCTTGGCATTCGCTGTGTCTCTTGGCGTTCCTCAAGCAGCTGGAAACAACAAAATCCTCCATGAGGCGCAGTGAACACCTCTTCGTCTTCAGGCGTCTCAACGTTTGCTTATGCAAGTGTTCCGCCTCGAAGACACAAGTGCTGGATTGGCATTACTGCAGCATCTACGATTAAGGGTAGAGTATCGTGCTCATGCAACCCTAAATACTCTTGGAGTGCTGTGTCCCAAATGGCCTGGGAAAAGGGCTACTTCAGACCCGCCTTGGTCCCACGAGAGTGTGGATTGTGCATTGACCATCGCTCATATGCGCTCGAAGCGTTGACACCTATTGCTGAAGCACGATCACTGGGGCTGGAGCATTTGGAACGGGAATACACTCTCTGCACATACCACATATACACTGATGGGTCGGTTGACGCGAAAAGTGAGGTGTGCGCGGCGGTTTTTTCACACCCAGTTTGGATATTTCGTGGGCTGCCAGGGTGACGCCTTTGGTTTCATCTACAGGGAATGCGTGTGTTGTCATAGAAGCTGCGTTGCGCAACTGTGATCGTTTGAAAGGCAAAAAGTCGCAATATTCAGCGATTCAAAGTCAGCCCTTCACCTGTTGCAGCGGGTATACCTGTTGAAAAAACCTGTCAGCGATCTCTAGTTCTACTAAAGGGGCTCAAGCATGAAGGCTTCACCGTGCAATTCCAGTGGATCCCGTCGCACGTCGGTGTAGCGGGAAACGAACATGCTGACAGCTTATCCAAGGACGCCTCATCATCGACAAGGACGGTGCAAACGCGGTGCTATTTCCAACGCATACAGAAACAGACCGTTCGCGAGCACTTTAAGCAGCTGTGGTGACCAGTACATCAACCAGTCGTGACGAAAGGCCGGAAGAGAGCCGAAGCCTGCCTGCTCCACTGTGTAAGAACAGACTCAGCCCGCTTGGCTACATAAAATCAACATTGTTTCATCCCCTTTGTGCCCCTCGTGCAATGTGACTGGTGACATTGATCACTTCACTTCATTGTGAACTGCTCCAAAACCAACCCTGAGTGGACGAACTTTTTTCCTGATCTCCAGAAGTTAGGAGTGTCCCATGCTACATCGGAGGACATTATTTTTCTTGGGGACCACTGGATTGTGCGAAGAGAGGTGTCTCATCTCCTACTCGGATTCTTGCAGCCCACAGGGCTAAGTGAGGTGTGGTGACATTGTAGTCTGTTATTTTAGGACTAAGTGAGGTGTGATGACTTTAAGAGTCTCTGATATTAGATGCGAACGCATCTCCTTCACTCGCCTTGTCCCTGCATCCATCCGGCGTTGTCGACGTCCACCCCTCCCCCATTTTTCCTCGACGCGCCAGCTGCGCTCTCCGCCGCTCACCCCCTCTCTTCTCCGATAGCGAACACTCTCTCGCTACAGTGTACTAGAAGGGGCAGTGCAGCGGCCGCCGCTCCCCGCCCGACTCCCGCAACGTCGCCAGTAGCGGCGGCGCTGCGCCATGGGGCGGGCGAAGCGTTCGCGGTGCACGGCGGAGCGCGCCCGTGCGATGCTTTCGCGCGCTCCAAAATTACCGTTTTCAACAGTTTTATTTATATTCTCTGGTTACAACGACGAAAAAATTATATACCTCTACCGGAGAGCCACAGCGCTCGCTGAAACATTCACGGCGCCGAGCGCGCCAAGCTGCATCCGCCGTAATAAACGCCGTAAAATTGGAAGCAAATAATAGCCCCGCAATTCTAATTCTTTCATCAAATGAAACACTTACAACGCAAGCTACCCACATTTTGTTGCATATTTTTAAGGCCAGCCTGGAGAATCCAAACATTGCGTGGATAAAAGCACAGAAGAATTAGTGGTAAGACCTGCAGGAAATCGTCAATTATGCACATGAGGGCGTGGGGCATGTATTCACGGAATAAGGAAGTTAGTCTTGCATGAATCCACAAAATCATTTTATTCTCAAGAGCTTGGCAGAAAAAAGTATTCAACACAAACACTGAAGCAGAAAGTATGCTAGGCAAAATGAAACAAATAGCAAAGTGACTACTCCATTCAAAAATCATGTTTTAGACAGGATGTTCGCAATTTTACACCACAATAATCACGAAAGTTGTGTATAGTACTGATATGTTAACAATGCATAGTAAAAAAAATGTTCACATACATATTACAATTACAGAAAATAGATACGAAACATGTTCACTTCCAGTCCCGCCGCGGTGGCTCAGTGGCTAAGGCGTTGCGCTGCTGAGCACGAGGTCGCGGGTTCGATTCCCGGCCGCGGCGGCCGCTTTTCTGATGGAGGCAAAAAGCAAAAACGCCCGTGCGTACGAGATTTTGGCGCACGTTAAAGATCCCCAGGTGGTCAAAATTAATCCGGAGCCCTCCACTACGGCGCGCCTCATCGCCTGCGTTGCGTCGGCGCGTTAAACCCCACAATCAATCAATCAATGTTCACTTCCATTAGTTAACAGTTTAAAGCTTCAGTAGCTGCACCTGTACACAAGTGCGGAGCTTCCGCTTGATTAATACAGCTTCTACATCCCGCATCGTAACCACTGCCGCTTCTGCTGCAAGTTTCCGTAGTACAAACGTTCTCGAGTGGGTAACACCGTCGCTGTTTACAGTAAGAAATACTGCCTCTTCTACAGTCACATCCCTTGTGCCGGCGTCCAGTGAGAGCAAGACGTAAAACACGCTCCCTGGGCACCTTGCATCTCATGAAAAGTCCCGTACTGGTTGGGCAATGCCGCTCCACTCAATGACGCACCTGTCACAGCGGCTCCGTCACTTGTCGCCGGCTTGTCAACATATGCTCGTCTGCAGAACTCAGTAGTGCCTTTTTTTTTACGGCAGGACATCCTCTTCGGGTTTCCTCTTGTTGTCGTTTCTTTTTGAAGGCAAGCGTTTACTTAAACATGGAGCAACATTCGGTAGAATCGTTGGAACAGCGCCCGGTGCGAGGGTCGGGCTCCCGCGCTCAATACGCGCCTCTGTGCCGTTAATATGATGAACAGTCCTTGACAATGAACATACTCCTTCTCAAAGTGTAACTCACAAATAGCACAATCCAGCGTGAGCCTCCTGTCGCTTCTGCGCAGCTTGCGTTCCCATACACTTCTTCTCCCCGAGTCAGCGGGTGCTTTAAACGACAATTTCTGCGCTTGCTTGATTCGGGAGTACCCTGCCTGTGTTGCATCTAGGTGCGAAGCACTGATTCAGGCGTTGCTTCTGCGCCATTTGTGAGCCGTAGTAGCTCACATTCACAAGCAAGGCTGCGAAACGCCGGTTCGGAAGATTGGGCGAAACGGAAGATTGGACGACAGCAGCGCCGCCGCTCCGTTCGCCACCAGCGGTGCCGGCGTACGTATGCGCCGCCGCCTCCGCCCGCTACACTGCCCCTTCTATACTCGGTGGCACCAGAAGTTGCCGCTGTGCCTTATCACCGTAGCCGGATGTTTCTCCGCGCGGCGCAAGTAGGGCGTTACTGGGAATATTTTGAACATGGTGTGAGCCGTTCCCGTGATTTTTTGTACTTAATATGCTTATAAACGACTCCAGTGACGACAAACAAACTGCGTGAGACAAGGCAGACGATATCACGCATTCATAGCGAACTCATTTCAAAACGCGCGCGCACTGACATCCGGGTCCGGCGCTTTGGCGGAGTGATACACTACATGAAGTGGTACCGTTCTAACCGAGTATATTACACTGTACTCTCGCGAGGGGCATTGGATTGGATTCGATTGGATTGACTTGGCTTGGCTTGGATTGGATTGGGTTGAATTGGATTGGATTGGATTAAAGTGGATTGTGTTGCGTCATGGCCGCGGCAGACGCACTGTCGCCGGCGCGTCCCCTCACCGTTATGCGCGCTATAAAACGCGGAGCCTGCGCCGCTCCGCTCCATCGTTCTAGCGCCGTTCCTCCGCTGTCCAACGCTGCAACGTGAACCCCCTATGCGTCGCATCTACACAGGGGTTCCCGCGAGGGGAGGTGGGAGTTTTTTGTATTGGGGACGATTAGGCGGAGCAATTGCCGGCAGCTATGCAAGGCTAAGTCCGCCTCATTCAGCAATGCTTACTACTACTACTACTACACCACCACTTACACGGTCTTGTTTTAAAGACGATGGTCTTTCTTGGGCTACTTAAACTCAGAGATTTTAGATGCAGAGCATCTCATTCTCTCGCCTTGTCCCTCCGGCGTCGTCGGCGTTGTCCGCCCCTCCCCCATTCTCCTCGCCGCGCCAGCTGCGCTCTCCGCCGCTCACCCCCTCTCCTCTCCGATAGCGAACACTCTCGCGAGGGACATTGGATTGGATTCGATTGCTTTGGCTTGGATTGGATTAAAGTGGATTGTGTTGGATTGTGTTGCGTCATAGCCGCGGCAGACGCGCTAGGGCCGCGCATGTGCAGTACTCTCTCTTCCGCGGTCGCGGTTTCCTCTCCTTCTAGCGCGCTGCGCATATAACCGGTGTGCCGTACTCCGGCGAAACAACATCCACGCTTGGCTCAAACACCTAGAGTCCACGCCGCTTTACAAGTACGCCAACGTCGTCATCGACTGGGACCGGCTTACGCAGTCCCCTCAACGTTATGCGCGCTATAAAACGCGGTCCTGGCGGTCCCTTCGCCGCTCCGCCTATGCGTCGCATCTACACAGGGGTTCCCGCGAGGGAGGTGGGAGTTTTTCATTTTAAGTGCGAAGCACTTCTTAGTCGGGCCTACTCCTGCTTCCACCGCCGTCCTCCGTCCGCAGCCTAGCAACGGAGCTAGCTACCGTGCCTAGCAACGGCGCCGGATTTCCGACGCGTGAGGGCGCTCGCATAGCGCCTCCTCTCCCCCCTCGCCTACTCTCCTAAAGCCCCTTTACTACTCTCCAGCTCGCAACACCCTCTCTCGGCGCGCCAGCCAGGCCACTACACTATATAAAAAAAAACAGCATCCGGCGCCATGTTTCGATCCGAGGACTTACCGGCCGCAGCGCGACGCTCTACCGACTAAGCCACGGACGCGACGCTGATAACAGTGTTAGTAACGCGCGTTATATCTTTAACACATTCAAACTACGTCGTCAGCGGCGTGCGTTGGCGACTCAGCGGCACATTCCCTCTCGAACATCTCTCGAACATACACGTTAATTCACCAAGATTTCCGCAGAGGGACAAACGAGGCGTGTTAAGCCGAACGTGATCACGAGGGGGTGTTAATGTAACTAACGGGCAAAATGCCACCAAACTTCAACAAACTCCCCCTCATAGCATCACCCCGTGCTTCGCACTTCCTCATACTCCCCTTCGGGGAAATGCGGGGGCATTTTTGGTCTGTCTGTATGCTTGTGACTCGATTCAGCCACCCAGCCAAAGTATAACAACGCCTGCACAATAGTCTTATATAGTCACAGCCAAATCTACCAGTCCGGTGTAATGTTCATACTTGTCAACATGGTTGAAGATGAACAAGACATTACGCAAATATAAGACAATAAATTAATACATAAGCGATATTTGCAGTGTTCCTTTATAAAAAATCAGAGATTCTTGATTTTTGCGAAATTAAATACTTCATCCACTGCAGAAAAAAAAATCACTCTGCCATCGCCTGCTGTCGCCCGCGTCACTATAGCTTCTGGCGGCATTTTAAAGGGGCACTGACACAAAAATTTTGAATCTTGTTTTTTTTTTGTTTTTGTTGCGATAAGTCGCTAGTGCCTACTTATCACCTGTAGAAACCTCATTTAGCTTCAGCGTGCGGCGGTTGTTTAATCAGAGGCATTTTCAATGCGGCCAGTCGCAGTTTCGGTTTCAGCGGGTACCGCGAACCGATGGATTATGTGAACAAAGCTGACCACGTGACCGTCGGAGGGATATCACAGAGCAGAGCTGCCGTAGCACTGTCGAATCCGCATCGCCGGCAGTTTCTGCGAATGCCCCCAAGTACTGATCATGTGAGCCCCTTAATAAAAATCATACTATGTCAGCGACTACATTATAACAAAAAAGGAAGCCTTTTCATTTCGGTGAGCATTGCACGAATGCCAATGTTTGGTGTACGCGTTATAAAAACATCCCCCTCGCGAGGGGCACGGTCAAATGCAGAGCATTTTCGGGGGGCGCACATAGCCGATTTTATCTGGTTCGAAAGAAATTGACAGCGAGAGCGAACGCCGAGAACCGCCTCATCACGGCACGACCGCGCCATGACCACGTCACGACTACGTCACGATCACGCCACAACTGTTGTTGCTCCCGCGCCAAACTACGACGCATGCGCGCCCCACCTGTTGCTGAACGCGATCCGAGCACGCAGAGAACACGCGAGGAGCAGCGGAGAGCAGGCGAGGAGGAGTGGGGGAGAGGGTGCACCTGGAACGGCTATTGCGGACGCCGAGGCACGCCAACGCCGGGTGACATCGTGAGTTAAAGAAATGCTCTGCATTTAAAAGCAACCGTGGACGTGACGCAGGCGCTGCGAGTGCAAATACTACCGCGGCTAAAGAACGACGCACGACGCTCGAGACAGTGGGTGGCAAGACGCGCGCTGGGAGCAGCCGGCCGGTCTGCCTACAGGTCCGCCTACAGGTCTGCCTACAGATGTGTTCGGCTTAGCACTGCGGTGGATATTCGACTTCCGCTCTCGTAAGCGGTGCAGATGACAATTTTTAATGCAACCCACCATCGCATCATTAACTCCTTCCTCATAAGCTGCCACTTGGGTACAATTTCGTGCAGCGGTAACAAGCTATCACTAGCTACCTGCGCCGGCCTGGGCCACTTCGCGGCCGTGGCCGCCGCCTGCACAGCGACCGTGCGGCTCGCTCAGTGGGCTTTTCGTGTCTCCGGCGCGTTTTCGCGTCCAATGTAAATTACAAGTAATAGAAACAGAGTGCCTGGAATCGCTGTAGAACTTTGGTCGCGGCCAGCTGCCCGATGAGCTGACGAAATCACAGCGCCTCCGCCGCGAACGATCGGGTCGTTCGTTCTCGAGAGCAGAAGCTCCGCCCTCCGGCCCTCCGATTGGAGCGGCGAGCCGGGCGAGCCGGCGAAAAACGCCGGCAGTGCGGAAGCGGCAAACACAAACTCGTGACGTGTTTGGATGTTGTTTATTTACAATATATCCGCGGGATGTCGATTGCGCGTGGTCCTCTGCTGGCTGCTTGGTTGCATTTCGCACACTTTAAAATTGACTTTAAATATGTTCTAGGCTGTATTCGCCGCTGATATTTTGCAGATGATGTATATGTGTTCACACCAATCTACCCCCGAAGTTATCTCGCCTTCAAAATTTTGTGTCAGTGCCCCTTTAAGAAATCAAGCCGCAACAGTTACGAAAGGTTCCACAAGACAGGTTCCACGTTCTGCTTGGAACACACGTGGTTGGAACGCTCGTGGAAGGCAACGTGGTTTTATAAACGTTGAAGTAGGCCGCCACCCGCAAGAGAGGAACGGCTCAAGTAACTCCGTTCCAGCTCAAAACTTTTTCACCACAAGGGCGCCTCGATTCACGCGCGTCTCCGCCGTACGGTAGCGCTGGCATCGAAGCACCATGGAGCAGGGGAACGCGGTAAATTTAAATTGACTTAAGCGAACCTTCGGCGTCTTTACCTTGGGAGGAGAGCGACGCAAGAGGAACAACATGAGAGGTGAGCGAGATAGCGAAGGGAGGCATTTACTTTGCAAATGTCGATAAAGACTATCGTCTTTTGTCGACATTTGCAACGAAAAGAGCAGATACGCGGCCGATTTTTTATTCTATTGCGCTGATGTTTGCCTCGAAAGCAGCAGCGCCGTTTTCTACATTCCCGTAGTTCGGAGGATCATCTCTATTTTGCTGTGGTATTGACGGTGCAGCAAAATACCACAGCGATTGATACTGCCGAAGAAGCCGCGATAGCCCACGCCATCATCACTGCCCAATACCCAATCACCATACTTACCGACTCTCAGGCAGCGTGCAGAATTACTTACAAGGTCGAATTACTAAAACGGCACTTCGTCTTTTTTTAACAAGACAGAGCATTCCCGAAGTTTATATAGTTTGGGTGCCAGGACACGAATCCCTTGAGGGGAATGAGGCGGCTCACGCCGCTGCCCGCGATTACATACACCGGGCCGTTTCTCTCACGGGGCAGTCACCACCTCTTCCACCTAACCCGCAACCTCTCTTGCGCTAGCAAGATATATTGGCGGACTACCGACACAAACGGCAAATTTTCCCCATTCCACACCACCAACTCACAAGGGATGAAGCAACAACGTTCAGACGACTTCAAACTAACACGTATCCACACCGTACCTTCTTCATGCCATTTATCCGACAGACTATCCAGCCACCTGCCACTACTGCCCAGCGCCCGGTACCCTATACCATCAGGTGTGGGAGTGCCAAAAGACACCGGACCTGCACCCAATCCCCAACCCCTCTATACAACAGTGGACGGCGCGGTTGACCAGCAAGGACCCTACGTTCCAGCTTGACCTGGTGCAAAGGGCCCGCGCAGCCAGCCGCAGCCAGGGGATCCCGGACTAGGGATCCCCTCCACCGGGCGGGTGCCCTAACAACTGCACCTGTTGTTTTAATAAGATTCCTCCTCCTCCTCTATTTTGCTCGCCTCTGTCACCGCTCTCTTGAATGGAATGCAGAAAAGGTAGCATTTGGGGCATCTTATCAATGTTCACGTTTGTACCTGAACAGGTCCGTCCTTGTGTTATTGTCCATTATGTGTAAAACAATTTCGCTCATGGTTTGTCAGGAAGCCCTGCCTCAGCTCCCCTGTACTAGAACCAAAGTTGAAGCTACAAATCTTATTTTCATTTAGAAATAGCCTGTAACTGACGTGGTGGTCAAGGAGAATGTGAACAGAAGCTAACTACCGATGTTTGATTTTCTTGTTATATTTTCCAATCTCACGAACGATCCGCAGCTGATTCAGGTGGCGACAATCGTCCCACGGTTTAAAGGAGTACTGACACGAACATTTTACGCACCATTTTTATTGCTTTTATCGATGCTTAATGGTCTGGAGAACCTGAAACAGCACTTTAAATACTTGAGCGCGCGATAATTAATTACATTGAACGGCCTGAAAATCGT
The DNA here is from genome assembly GCA_013339765.2 of Haemaphysalis longicornis. Lineage (NCBI taxonomy): Eukaryota > Metazoa > Arthropoda > Arachnida > Ixodida > Ixodidae > Haemaphysalis > Haemaphysalis longicornis. The sequence continues at coordinate 113,397,566 of CM023456.1, read as the reverse complement.
TGGTTTCAATTTCCCGCGCTTTCAGCCCGAAAGGCGTATATGACAGAATCCCGGCATGACCTCACCGCTTTGTGCGGACGTCAAAACACTGCGGAGGCTGGTGGGGGCGTTGTTTCGACCGCGCCTCCGCCGAAGCTGAACGGCTGGGCTGCCTGAAGGTGCTAGCTACCTAGGCCTACCATTGCGGCGAAAATTCGATTACCGCTTTCAATAAAAGTCGATGCCGGCCTATATTATCGCTTATTTTCCCGTGTGTGGAACTTCATTTTTGCCAATAGTGCCTTTCTGGGCAGCGGTTATGCCTGTAGCTCTGGCTACGTACGTGCACCCGTTTGTGAATGCGCCAGCGCCCAGTCGCCGCTCGCGGGGCCGCGCGCGTGAAGTGACGTCACGAGTTTTTGACGAGCGCTGGCCGCGTCACTTCTTTTGGCTACCTTGGAATGATATCACGCTGATGTACATTTGCTGAGCTCCGCTCCGCGTGCTGTTCAATCGGCGCGATAAATGAGATCCAATTAAAATATGTTCTTCGCGTCGCAGGCCGCTCATATTTCAGCCAGGGTTTTCTGCTGAGTAAAGGAGGCAAACTGTGCAATGATATTAATGCCTGAAATTGGTGTCAGTACCCCTTTAAAGGGACACTGAAGTGAGTTGTCAAGCTCCAGTTTTTGCTGGCACTGCGTAGACTGGCTCAAATTAGCACACTTTTCATCGTTTATCCGGTTGAAATCGTAATTATTTCACAAAGCACGAAAGAAGAAAAACTACCATGCGCGGTTTGCGGCGGCCGCACCAACTAAGGCTGTGACGTTGGGAGGAGGGGGCACCGTGATTGGACATGTCCAAGGTTAGCAATCAAACAAGTTTCGGTTTCGGTTTCAGTTCTGTAAACAGAACCAATGGCGTTGCTGGATGGGCATTCTCATATCTCAGTAATCATCGTACGCGCTTCTGCCGTATTGTCGGCTGTAAAATGCATAACATAAGCCTCTCAGGACGGCTTGGAATCGCAGCATCATTAGCCGAGGCCTACGCAGTGCATGAACGCCCTCCGCGTCCCCGCAGACGCTCAAATGCATGCCTTTCCCCCCATATTGGGAGCTTGCCTCACTCATGCCTGTATCGTAAAAAGCGTGTTCGCACCAGGCCAAGGGTCTGTTGATTCTGGCCTGTGCCCACTGCCCGCAAGCAGTCGGTGCTTATGGCAACAGCACGCCAACGAGAACTCGCTAGCGCGCCAGTGCCAGCCTGCGCGCGTTCTGTGAACAGTTCGTGGAGCAATGAACGTTGCGGCCCAAAAAAGTGAACTCAGTATAGAAACATCGGCGGAAAACGAAAAAGTTAACTCTAAAAAAAAGCACGTACCCGCGGGGATTCGAACTTGTGACTTGCAAAACAAAATCCCAGCGCCTCAGACCACTCGGCCACGACCCGCTACCAGCTACCACTTAAGCGAAGCTACTAAACAGAAAACAATGAACTATCATAAACAAACATTTGTGCGTTTGGTGGTCAAAGTAACCTGAAAAGTAACTCGTTTACTTTTCGGGCAACTCACGCGTTCCTTTTGAGAATCGTTAACGAGCCATGTATTTAGTTACATTTTGAGCAAGTAACGAGTAACGGTATTTAGTTACTTTTTGGGTAACTGTGTACGTCTGGATATATCGAATGTGCCCATGATCTGGAGTCTGATACACGCGTACAACATCGGTATACTTTTGCACGGGATTTCTAAGAGGATGCTCATACTGTTCGATATCGACAATAATTCGATATATCCGTGTTCGACTGTAGCCGCCGAGTGCTCTACCAACTGTACTGTCTGCTTTTTTTCTTTGCCTAAACACACCTCAAACACAACACACCATAAAACACAAGTCGTCTTGAAGACGTGATACATCTTGAAACAGCTTGAACTCTTGTAAATGTATACTATGAGCAGTGTCAAAAGGTTTATTTGTAAACGTCTTCAAGTTGTCTTGATGAGAACGTACTTGGTACTCTACATCAAGACGTCCTGAAAACAACTTGGAACACCTTGCTTGAGATGATTTTTGCTCTACACACGTCTAGTATACCTCTGTTGCGAGCACTTCATCAGTGAACGATGAACAACTTCTTATAATTCGTCCTAGTGTCCCTGACTTGTTCCTAGGAGGGTGGGGGAGGTTAATACATCTTGGTGTATACCTCCTTCGTAGTAGATTGGGGTGCGGATTTGCCCCGTGAAAATAGGAAATTCTAGCAAAAAATATAGGTTTCCAGCTGGACTGACAAATGCTAGATAGAAATGACAGTTTTTAGCGGGAACAAACATAGATCCAGCTGGTAAGGATAATTCCCAGCTAGCAACATTTATGTCTTTCTAACAGGATTGACAATTGCTAGTTAGAAATGAGAACTCTAAACTGGGGCATTGTTTTTATCTAGAAGAAAATGATAGATCGAAATGGAAATGGTGATTCCAGCTTGAAATGGTAGCCCCACTAGTATCGAGTGATTTTTGTTGGAATGCATCATTTTCAGCTAGACTAATTATTTTCTAGCAGCAAACTACGACTTGCAGTGTAATTTGGAAATGAGTCACCAAAGGTATACTCTCATCACTGGCTTCTCCCCAAGGTGCCCCACATGAATGTCATGCCAGAAACAGTATTTTCATTCGTAGGCATCCTGTTACATAGTCCAGTATTTGGCATCTAGCATATATGCTGGCAAAAATCTCAGAAGTAATGTTGCTGTTGCACTGTTGTGATACTACATCAAAAATTCGTCGGTTTCATTGAGTTGCAACTGCCGGCACATGGTGCAAGGTAAATGGGGCACATCTGAGCCTACACTCGGTGGTTTAAACTACTTCATGGCAGACGTTCTTAATGTGCAACTTAAGGACTCACCTGATCACATTCCTATGGTACTTGTTAAAATGGTACCAAGTACCATAGGAATGGTACTTGGTACACACGGGATTAAAACGCATCGTGTACCAATATGAAAAGGTTGCAGATCCACAGTAATGTTGATCCTCATGGCCTAGTTTACTTCTTTTAGAAATACACCCCTTCTTTAATGAAATAGAAAAAACAAACAACACATTCTCATTTATCTAGTTTTCTCTAGATGGCGCTAGCGGTCTAGCAAGTTAGAGTTTTGTGTATTTATTTTAGCACATAAGCCACACATTTCAAATGTAAGCAAACTAGGCCATTGTGAAAAACTGTACGTATCTGTAAAACTTTTCATATTGGCAGTACAGTGGTTTTTAAGCACACATATGAATATTGACAGGTGAATCCCCCACAAGAAATTGTTAATTGGCAAACAGCTTTTCCCAAATTATTTTGCGCTCTGTGCTATTTTCGCTGAGCAGAAGCGGCCATGTTTTTTTTCCTGGCAATCGACTCATCTGTAGAACTGATCGAAGCTGTGAAGTGTAAAATAAAAGGTAAGAACATCAAACCCACATAATAAATTGGTGCTATAAAGTACAGAAATTGGTTAAGATTAATTGCATTAACAAAATTCCTGTGTAACAGTGCTCCACTGGACCATATGTGCTCCGTAGCGGTGGTGGAGCGTGCTTCAGGACCCGTATCCGTATAACGCGCACAATTTGCGGCACCATGCTCAAGGCCATTCGAGCTGGATGTCACCTCTTAACAGTAGAACGCTCATGATTACACTGTGAAGTCTGCCACCCATTACATGCATTCAATAATTTCTAGTCCCCACCATCCTTTATGCCGCTTTTATGCATTGTCACCAACTCTATGTTGTAAAGCAGATTACTGCTATTGGCCAATGTTCCATGCATTTGCGTTAACACCATCAGCCATCTTGGCACCATCTGCTTTTCACCTGGACTGAGGTTTTTCTTTCACAATCATTTTTGCCTGCAGTTTTTAAAAGGCTTCTACACTTTCATGTACGTTGTGTTTCTGCAAGGTACCTTCCCTCATGCACACTTCTCGCGAGAAGTTGTGGAGGCTGCGTGCACGCCACCATCTCATCAAGCCCTACATGTAGACCTGGTCATTTTGAGACTAACTTTCCACCGTCCTCAAACAGTGCTTCCCCTCTAGTGCAAAAGAACTGAAGTTCAAAAATTCACAATAACACGAGCTACTACTAGGCAGTAGCCCTTGCTCTTACCCTGTGCAACTTGCAACGCAATGAAAATGAACTTGAAAGCAACCCCTTCCCTGATCTGTGCATAAATCACCGCAGTCATATCAGGCACACTTTTAGATGGCACTAGAGCAAAGCACAGTACCGCTGGCCCGACTGCTGCCATTTGTTCACGTTACCAACTCTGGTCAGCATTGTAAACAGTGCTTGTTGCAAAGCTGTGGCCCACAATGCCCCGCTCCACAGAGCTTCTAGAGCTTCATAATAATGGAACCGTGCAAACTTGTCAGGACACAGAGAAGACAACACAAGTGATGACAACTGACACAGTTGCTAGCTAACGCGTATGTTGTAGTCTTCTCTCTGTACCAACAATGGTGCACTGTTCCACCCACTGGCCCAGTTCTGAACCCTTTTGCAGTCTAGACCTTCACTTCGTGTACAATGTACGTCACAAGCAAAATGTGAATAGCAGCATAAACAGGTCCTTTTTTAGCAAGGAAAGCTTCGGGGTCGTTGCCCGAGTCGAACGCGGAGGCACTTTCCACACTGTAGTGTTGGAAGTGCCTCCGCGGTAGTGGAGGCACTTCCAACACTACAGGTGAGACGGAAAGAAAAACAGTCTTTGTGTATACAGGAACTTAGTTGCAACGCATCAACATCAATGCATGAGGAGGTCAAGGAAACTGTGCTGTAGGCACCCTATGTATGGACACAAACCTTATGTCGTGTACTGATGTAATAAACTTCATGATGTACACCAATTTTTTTAGTGCAGGTACGGTGTAAATTTTTTCAATCTTCTGTATAGCGTTCCCACGCCAGTACAGCAATGATCGCACGAGCATTGCCAGTCATGCAAACACGAGTCTGTTTCTCCCCACCACAATATTGTTTATAGGAACAACAACTGCATGATGCGTGTACACAATAACCGGATGCGTGTGTATTTACAGAGACAGTCTACACACACACAAATGCTCAACAAAAATCAAGGACAGAGCTAATGAGAATAACGCACCACCCATGCCGAAAAATACGTCATCACACCCGCACGATGATGGGAGGTTCCACGACACACACAAACGAAACCGTTTTGCACACTCCAAATAAACATCATGGTATGCAATAAACGGGCAGGATGCGACAAAATAACGCTTTGACCTTGCGCATTTCTAAACTGTACGCAAGACGACCGTACATGTGTGACTGCCAAGCCACCGAAAAGCGGTTATCTGTAAGAGCCAAAAATGAGGGTAAATTCTACAAAAAAACCTAAAGGATGGAGGTTCCAAACATTAGCACCCCCTTCCCCTCCGGCAAAAATAAACTGTGCATAGAGATCGGCAACTGCCGGTCACTATCACATGACCGATCAGTTGCAAAGTGCACACAGGTCCTCCTGAGCCCTAAAAAAGTTTCCAGCACAAGGCCTACCAGACAGAAAAGCAAGGCTCGGTGCAGTGAAGAATGTTTGCCTTTGGTTAACACTAATTTGGCTGCGACTAACTCCTCTCTCTCTCCCTCTCTCTATCTGCCTGTTTCGCGACTGGTTGACTAAAAATAAAAAAAACAGACTGCTGCAATGGGTTTACGGCCACTTTTTAGATATGTGATTAATGGTTGAAAACCTCTAAAAAGCATTTTTGAAAGCCGTTCGGTCAATTTACTGCGTATTTCCATTGGCTACTGGGGCCAAGGGGATGGTACCGCACAAAAATGTTTAAACATAATAACCTTCATCAGGAATGACTAACTTAGGGCCTGAAATAAGTCAAAAGGAGTTCTTTGTTGACAAAATCCTCAGTGAGGGTACGACCTAGGGTGATCCACAATGCCCGCCCTCCCCATGGCCAAAGACCCTTCCTGTGCCCATTGCAGCTTTCATCAGCTGACATAGACGAGACAAAAAAAAAAAAAAAATCATGATTTACTTAGTAACAATAACACTGTCTAGCGACTCATGACTCCTCAATTTCCTAGCCCGTTTTTCTGCAATGCTGTAGAGAAGAGCAACAACCAAAACATTTCCTTACCATCAACGCCAACAACAATCTAGGTGACAGCACAAAACTGGAAAGACTACACTTCCTATCTGCTCATGCACAGTCTTACATAAAAAGAAACATAACAAAAGTAGATGGCAGTTTTACAAATGACGACTGAGTGTAAAATTTTCCAACAATTTAAAGCCCTCAATCCTTGCCGTGCAGTGTTCAGCACAGCACGACAAGCACACACTGACATTCGCTTGAAAAGCACTCCTGGATAGCAGCATCCTTCGATGCCACACTGATTTCCGCTCCTGCCTGACAATGGAGATCTTCAAGGAACCACTACGCCTGAGATCACACGTCCGAAAGGAAGCAATGCTACTAAACAAACAATAACAATTGTTATTGCCATCAATGGTACACTCGCCCCCTCCTCCAGCACATTGTAGAAAAAGCCAAGACAAAAGCGGGAAATAACTGAGGCTGCGACAGCCCTACTTAATAACAGTGGCACACGATCAGGCGCACACGGCTCAGTTGTACCCACTTCTCCAGCTATTCGATCTATGCAGCGCTTCCTATGGGGCATAAATCTTCCCATTTCAACCAGTTTTACTGCATGTTCATATCACCGAAAAACCCATACAGGCCTTGCTAATTATTACACCCAAGTTTGGTCCCAATGAAATATCAACTGCGTCGCCTGCACTCACCTGGCTCGCAGCTTGCTGCACGATTATGATTTTTCAATTAATCACTGAAGCATAACTGGCCGTCGTCAACACAAAGCAGATTACCACTACGCTAGCTATTAATCAAAATACCGGGATTTCATGCACTAGAGCTAATACAGCACTGCTTGGCACAATTCAATGCACAAAAATAGAAAACAGTGTCTACATCATGCCAAAGGCCTGCTAATTGCATCTTTTGGTAACCGTGCCACGTGTTGAAAATAGTTGAACACCCTAACCATGGCTTTGAACCATGGCTTTGTTTTGGTCACAGGATCTAAATTTTTTGACACCGAAGTTGCACTAAGCTCTTATAAATGTAGTCCCAAAAACAAAAGAACCTCCCGAAACCTCAGCAGTCACACGCTTCTTTCAGGGACTGAGCATGTTCAGAGGATCCTTATAAGCTGCTTGATTCCTTGGCCTCGCACCTACTTCATTACTGCATACACTGCACTGCAGTGGACACGAACTGCACAAGTGTGCATGTGTTCCTAAATTCAAAACAAGAATTTCGGCACACTTTGTGTTTCCTACAAAGAGGTTCCCTACAGCAAGGTACTCTGATAGGCTTTTGTTTTTTTAAAGAACAAAAAATCTTAGTAGGAGGCCCCTACTTCGAGGCGTTTGAAGCGCCTGTTCCTGGGATTGTCAGGTGAAACAGAAGTGAGCTGTCAAGAGCCAAATCAAAACGTGTCTGGGCCACAGACGAGTTTAAGTCGTCCAGGCACTGTGTGTGAAATTTTCCAATGCTTGTACAGGGTCACCATAACGGCAAAGACGAATGCACACTAAAAGCTACGGGACAAAAGAAGGTTAAGCCTGATCAACTTTTAAAGATGGCGTACAGTCATGGTGGTTACGACAAAACGGGGATGCATCTTTGTTGCAGCGGTATAGGTGAGTGTGAAAGGAAAGGGGGCAATGAAAAACTCATTCTGGCACTGAATTACGATACCAACAAGATGAATAAAAGATGAACAATACAGGTAGATGAATACTTTCTTATACTGAGGCCAGTCCTAACAGCAAGCAGTGCAAAATAAAAACAAAAAAAGAGAGAAAGAAAGCTCTGTAAATATGAACAAACTTCTTTTTTCACACAAATGTGCAGGAGAAAAACCGGGACATTTCGGCCAATTCACAGCGAAACATGCAATTTGAAAGGACAGAGTGAGGAAGAAACAGAAGTCGGCCAAAACAAAGTTTAGCAATGCTGATGAGTGTGTCATTGAACGCCGTTTGACGGCCTGCAGTAAGCCAGCCTTCGGAACATACCATCAGGAACCGGTGGAATTTCAGCCACTTACCAAAAAGGCAGTATTAACTATGTACACGCAATGGAAAAAAAAAAAGGGAAAAAAAAAAAGGAAATGCTGAAAACACGGTCCAGTTTTGCGTCGCACCTCGAATAAATAGATGAGCAGGGCCACACGATGACAGTCTGTGTACGGTCGGGCACACAGAAAGGACGAAGATGAAGTAACCGGGGAAGTAAGTGCACACATTCGACACACACACCCTGCTTCTTATCCTTAAATTAAAAATGACAAAAGTGTATAACATACCCATGATTTCACATGCTTTGTGCGTTTTAGAAACAACCACACCGGAGTGCAGTCATCATCAGTTCTTCCTTTCCTTCGCTGCTCAGGGGAAATGCACCGTTTGGGTAATGCAGCCAAATGCAGGTCCAATGGTCAGTCCGAACACTGAGTGCACGGGACAGTCTGCTGAGTAAACCGGCGGTCTGTGCAAGAAAACAAGTCCGTCACGACGCCCTTGCCAGGAGAGCAAGAAAGCGTGTCTTCTTCTTCCAAGGAGGCAACCAATCGCACCGAAACCCACTGTTTTGAAAACGAAACCGGGAGTCCGTCCAGACAGTCACGGGGGAATCACCGCACACACACGCACACACACACAGCTGGCTCAAGAGGACGCTGTCACCGCCTTCCGTAGCTATCGTCGGTCGACGGAGGGGATCACAGCGAGCGCTTGCCCTTGATCTTGTCGATGATGTTGCATATCTTGAGGGCGGGCCCCAGCTTGAGCCCCATGTACTTCATCATCATGTCGCTGTTCAGCAGCAGCAGGGCTCGGCCGTCGATCTCCTGCAAGGGGGGCACAACCACACACACGCACACTCAGCACTGACATTGTCCGCCGATGACTAGCATTCGTTATTTTCCTTTTTCTCTTTTTTTCCCTTCTTCCTTTTTGCTTTCTTTTGGTTGCCTGCTGTGTCCCTTAGGTTATATTATTTACTCATCCCAAGAAATTGCATATTTGATCGCCATTCACTCTTGTGTTACGTGTTGCTTGCCTGCTTGATTTGATTTATTGCTTGCTATTATTATTCATCGAGGGTCCTGTTGCAGCTTTTAACTTTGGGACATTCGTCTGTATGATATTACTATACGTCTTTTTTGGAATCACTAATAAACTGAATCTGAACTGAACATCGGTAGGTCTTTACAGGAAGGCAGGAAACGGTGAAAGCATGCGGGATCCCAAAGAGGCCCAAGCAACGACATGTACACACTGGGCAGTTGATATACGAGTGGCTGGTCTGCATGTCCTTAGCAGCGGTGCAGTACTGTAAATGACTCTCAGTCAGCGGAACAAACGATTAGTTTCAGAAACATGTTCCTGGCAAGCAAGAGAAAAACGGAGGCCATGAGTGCCGTGAAACAGAAAGTTACCGTATTTATTCGAATATAAGGCGAGGTTTTTTTCCAAAATGTGCGGTCTCAAAGTCATACCCCGCCTTATATTCGAAGCTCAGTATCCCAATATGCCGATTCTGGTGTGACAGTTTTGGTTTCCACCTTCCAACCATTTCCAAGCTTCCAAAAGAGCCCGACGACACTGTTGGAAATGTAACAAAGAGATTTCAGAATAAAACGCATAAAATTTTACACAAACGGGTTGCAGATAGTAATTACCGAGTTTCGGCAACTGCAAGGGTATTGAATAGTTCGCGATACAGCAGAGGCCATGGCAGCAGACGCCTTCGACCATGTCAACGAGCTGAGCCAGCAGTAGCCGTTCCAAGCCAGTAGTAGCCGCAAAGCTTGTAAACAAGTCGGGACACCATTTTGCATTTTGTTAGAGCCTCTGAGTCCCTGCTGCAAGATTTTCTTTCTCTGTGCTTGTTTCACGCGACCAGCGCAATGGCGAGTCGTCGTTGCCACTTGTCATGTGTCAGGGCACCCCCTGAGAGGGGACGCATCAAACCCCGAAAAACAGGAAAGAAACGAACAAAGGAACGGCCATTTGAAGTGCGCGCCAGGAGCGCGCCAATCAGCAAGCGCCAGCGCCGACGCACCAAGGAATCCTGGGAAAAGGTGGCAGCACACTGGTCGGCCAATCAGGGAAGGCCACGCAGGTGACAAGTGGCGAGATGGCCATATAAGGACAGGAAGGAAGCAAGAAGCCAATGGGAGTGCGCCACGGGAGAGCCCAGAGGGTATAAAGCGGGGCGCACAAAAGAAGCGGGAGGCAAGAAACCGAAGAAACCAGGAGGCGGCCGGAGCACGTGCGCTTCAACGAAGAGCCAGGGGGACGCGGCCAGGCCATCGACCACGCCATCCAAGCCTGGGCGGGAGCGGGCCGACTTCGCATCGGCACCGTCATCCTAGGTACCACGAACCTGTGTTTCGTGGCCCCAGCGGCATCGGTCGGACACCAGCGGCCAGGTCCACGCTCCGTCGACGTTCGTCTCGACGGCCCCGAAAGGCGACGTTCGGCCAAGCCTACCTGAGACCTCCAGCGGAGCGGCTACCAGGGGTAGCCACCGAGGAAGCACGCCGCCGAAGGGATGACCGCGCACGTCGAACGCCGGCATCAAGGACCTCCAGCGAGGGCGGCCACCAGGGGGTAGCCGCAGAGGAATGAAGTCAGGACGCGCGGAGCCCACGCCGTCCAAGGAGTGACCGCGCGCATCGAACGCCGGCACCGACGAATGCACGAGACGGCTACCACCGAGTCGCGGCCACGCAGGAGTGCGACACGTCAGCGCCGACGACGGGGTAGGCCAGTCCAATAGGGACGCAAGCATAGGACACAACTAGGAAGTTGTGGTTTACGTATGATCACCTAGAGGGTGATAGAATTTGTTGATTCGGACGAATTGCGTAGAACTTTAATGTAGAGCCTTTTGCTTAGAGTTGAATTGTTGGTTCGGATTGTTAGAAGTGTGAGTGTTTATCGTTTGGGTGTAGTTTAATTATTGAGTTCTTTTGTGTTAGAGTTTTCAAGTGTACTTAAATATATAGTTGTTAAACACGTTAACGGCTTCCTGTGTCCATGCTCCAGCTGGTAAAGACGACCCCACATCCTTCACGTGAGCACTACGATGCAGCCTTCAAGAAGGAAAGTCATAGCAGAGGCGGAAGTCACTGGAAACAGTGCGGCGGGTCGAAAGTTTGACGTTCCCAGAACAATGTGCGTCGTTGGGCAAACAGAAGACGTCGCTCTTAGCATGCGCCGGACGAGGAAGGCTTTCCATGGCCCACGAAAGGGAGCGTTTCCCGAAGTGGAAAAAGTGCTGACGGACTTCGTCAAAGAGAGAAGAGGCCGCGGTTTGGCCGTTACTACCGACATCGTGCAGATGAAGGCGCCGAAATCGCGAGAGAGCATGGCATTCCCGCTCTCAAGTTAAGCCAGCCGGGGCTGGGTGCGAAGTACATGAAGAGGGCCAGGCTTTCGTTGCGAAGGCGGACCTCCGTGATGCAGAAGTTGCCAGGAGACTATGAAGAAAAACTAATTTCCTTTCAAAGATATGTTATTGGCCTGCGACGCGACCACGACTTCCTACTTGGGCAGATTGCAATGCTGACGAAACTCCGATTTTTTTCCATGCCGTCAGCCCAGACCATTCACCAAAAAGGTGATCGCCAAGTGAGCCTGCGCACTACAGGCAACGAGAAGGCTCGGATAACCGTGATGTTAGCCTGCACCGCCGATGGGCAAAAGTTGCCCCCCTTCATATCCTGAACAGAAAGACTATGGCAAAGAACGAGGTGTTCCCGCAGAACGTCCACATTCGTTGCCACGAGAAAGGTGGATGACGGAAGAGCTTTTCATGACTGGATAAAGTCGGCGTGGTGCCGGAGACCAGGGGCACTCCTCGCCCCGAGGTCAATGCTGGTGCTCGACGCCTTCCGCGGGCACCTCACGGAAGGTGTGAAGAAGAAGCTCATGGACAACCAGACGGAGCTGGTCGTCATTCCGGGGGCATGACGAGTCAACTACAGCCGCTTGACGTTTGCCTTAGCAAGCCCTTTAAGGCACACGTCAGAGGCTGTACAATGAATGGATGGCGTTGACACTGTAACCGACGCATCCCCATCTATGCTCGCCCAGTGGGTGGTCGACGCTTGGGCAGCGATCCCCGAAGCCATGGTTGCGGCATCGTTCCGCAAGTGCTGCATTTCAAATGCTCTTGACGGTGCCGATGACGATGACCTCTTTGAGTGTGCAAGTGACAAGGAAGATTCGGATACCACCACCTCTGAAGACAGTTTCTAAGTTGCACTTTCGTCTCGTTTCGAATAAATCCCGTTGTGTGCAGATAGTTCATGAATACTTGGTGTCTGCTTTGCTGAAAGGTAAGGAATTTAGTTGCCTTTTTTCTTTCCTTATTTCGCCTTATATTAGTGTGCAAACTTTTTTTCTTTTTTGGGTCCTTCAACTCCCCCTCGCGTTATAATCGCGACCACCTTATATTCAAATAAATATGGTAGTTCTGCCGGTGGCCGAGAACCGGTCAAACTTCTACGCATGGTGGCAACTTGGCATTGATGAAAAAAACCATTCAAGTTGACGACATTGAGTGAATTCAACCCTGACATGTTCGTGGCTAATAAATGCCGTTTTAGTTTTAAAGCAGCTGTCACTGTCACCTATTTCGGCCGGCTTAAATTTGCATAATTTCTTTTTTTTCCGGACTTCCGATTTTTAAGAGCTCGCTTGAAGTCCTAGCTGGCTAGATGCGAATGAATACAGTAACCAATGTTTTCACAAAGGGCGCATCATTAGTGCTGCTGAAGTCATGGAGCGAACCCTGTAGTTCACTGTGGGCATCCGTTGCACAACCTGGCCCTGAAGTTTCTGTGGACCCCACTACCTCTGGAGACTAAAAGGTCACCCCCCCACTTCATGGCACTCGGAAAGTAACACTCCAGGAAAAGACACCTCGTAGCACGACAGAAAGTAACACGCCAGAAAAACACACCTCGCACCTACTCATATGTATTGGCCAAGACGATGGCGCTCAAGAAGTAAGGCCACACGTAGATGGAAAAATAAAAGATGTGAAGTTAATAAGCACAAGCAGATGAAACGCACGGTTGTAGGACACAAACAAATGGTAGAAAAAATCAAGCCAGAAAAGGAAACCGTAAAAAGAGGGAGCTATGGAGAGGTAGAGCGGAGCAGGAGAGGAGGAGGCCCACTGACGTGTCTGCGAAAGAGGTCCGAGTGGGTGGCCAGGGCAGCGTCCAGGCTGGAGATGTAGCGGATGACGTCCTCGATGCTCCACTCGGAGGCCGGCCCCGTGGGTGGCGGCCTGGGGGCCACAGGGGCCACGGTGGAGGAACCCACGGGCCTCTGCGGCCGCTCCGCCTGGTGGTTGGTGGTCGAGCTGGCTGCAAGGGGGACACACGAGAGGAGGAGGCCATTATTGCACCCAGGCGGGGGAAAAAAAATGTCCACATTCCAGCATGTGCAGCCATCACCTTCGCCCTCAATCACGGCCAGATGTGCATCCGAGATATTACAATCACCTGTGAAGGCGGCTACAGAAGCCGAGTGTTTGCTTGGTGAGAGTACAATAACAAAAATGGGCTTGCAGCCATAAAAAAAATTGTGGTTGATTCCTCTGTCCTAGGAATGAGTAAAACGCAAAAGTGAAATGTACAGTGAAATTTGCAGCTGAGCATGATTTGAGAGTCGGCGGCTGTCTTGTGGGTGTGCGCAGCGAGTGGCGCCATGCTGGCGGGTTGCTTCCTCAAAGCTGTACTGGCGTCATTTCCATGACGGATATGATGTCAGTGAAATCTTGGTGCATCCCGGCATAAAACACCTTCGTGCTAAAATGTACAACCCAATAACAAACAACCCTAAGTATAACGTACTCTTTGGTTCTAAAGGTTGCTTCCCCGGAAGAAGACCCTGTGTGCAGGGGTGCATCCTTTACAGGCTGCTTGCTTCGTTGTGCTGGCATCACTTCCGGGATGGATATGAGGTCACTCAAATATTCGTGTATCCCGGAATAAAACACTTTCGTGTTAAAAACGGAGACAATCAGCTGGCAGCACCCAATGTCCTTACAATTACAAGACTGACTGGTTAGCACCCTATGACTCCGCACTGCCGCATCAACCCAGGCGAGTTGACGACAGGGGAGCAGCCTGTGTAACAGGAAGAGGGAGAGGTCGACCGAGAGGTGAGCAGCTGGAGGAGGGGGAAGAAGAGGAGGATGTGAAAGGACAATAACCGGACTGTTGTTTGTCCTCTTCCTGAACTCAACCCAAAAAAGGGGAACGTTACATATGGTGACCTTTCAAAAGGAACCACAAAAAACCCTGTTGCAACTGTAACAAAGCGAGCCACTCGGACAACAAATCGGAGCTCAGAGATGGAGAGAGAGAGAGAGGGTGGTCACCTTCTGTGTCGGTGGAGTTGCTGCGAACGCAGGGAATCTTAGCGGCGGGGGACGCCGGTGCTGGGGGAGTGTTGGGCGAGGGCGTAGTGCTGGCCGAGTCTGAAGACCAGCGCCGTTTCACGCCACTGCCGGCATCCCCACCCCCATTGTTCTGGCCGGCCGCATTGGCCGTCCCACTCACATTACTCCCGGGCCCAGTCCTTCCCGTGTCTACCGAGGACTGCTCCGCTGCTGCTGCATCAGTTGGCAAGGGGGCAGAAACGACATCAATTTTCCACGCCTTCGGGGCAAAAGAATAAAGCGAATAAACAAATTCCACACACTCGTTTTATTTATAGCAAGACATCACAGTCCAACGATAAATATCCGCCAAACAGCTGCCCCCCAACTTCTTCCAGATGACCACACTGCCCAGGATTCAAACTTTTTTGTAGTGTCCAAAAGAAATCAGATTAACAGGTTTTACACGCCGGAGCTACACTTGCGCTATGAGGCGTGCCACAGTGGGGGGCTAGGGAATAAATTAGGCCATTTGCAGACGAAATCTCGTCACACGAGTATTTCTATTTCTCGCCTTCACCAAAAGAATGGCCGCCACAGCACCAAACCCGCACCCTCGGGCTTAACTCGTTGGCCACTGAGCCACTGAGTGGGTGTTTTGCCAAAGCTTTTCTGACATGGGACCAACTGCTGCCTCAATATGTTCAAATGTAGTGGTCAGACTTGCATAGTTCTTGCTGCCTTTGAGAAAGCATCTCTTGGATAGTGCAGCAAAACCACAAGTAATAACGTTCACACAAGCACAGCAAAAATACTCAGAACTTCATGTGACAAAAAGCATGCTTTGTAACATGAAATTCCCCATGGTTGCGCAATTTTTCCAGTAACAAACTTCAATTACGACTGCGGTATTTTTGTATGCCTCAGTCATCATATAGAACAAAAACACTTAATCTAAACTTGGTTTCCAGCACATGATATAAAAATTTGACCATAACGGTTACACAGAACACATTAAGTACTCTCAAAATTACAAGACTCACACGACAATGCACTGCATTTTTATCAGAACACCCAGTACATTCGGTGTAAAACTACTACGGTAAGTGCCTAGTTTGGAAGAAAATGAAAGCGACTAATGGCCAACGTTGCCCCCTTCTTAAAAGAAAATACACCGCATGTTCCAGTTTCAAGTAAGGCCAACCATTTGTGATGCTTTGAAGGGACCGCGTTTAGTCCTTCTCAGGAGGCGTTTTTCCTAGAGGGGCATGACTAGCGTGCACTGTTACCACTGCGGACGTCGGACATTGGCACAGACGAAAGTTGGCTCTTACCCCTGATGGGGGGCAGGGGCCGGGCCTTGCACTTGGTGCAGGCGCCCTGCAGTAGGGGCTGGCTGGAGTAGAGGTTCTCGCAGCAGAGCAGCTCCTCCAGCAGGTTCTCCAGGCAGGTCCAGAAGGCCGACGCCTTGTCCACGGGGGGCAGGCGGCACGCGTGCACGGCCCCGTCAAAGTGCGCTGCACGGGACGCCACAGCGGTCAGCCACTTACCTCCGGGGATGGGTAGAAGCAAGAAAAAGCCATTCACCCCAGAAGCCACACCCAAGCATCCCGTTGCCGCTTGTGACATCAGCTCTGAGAAACGTTTGCACGGCTGTGCCACTCACTGTTCCAGATTAGGATAGAACACTGTGCTTCACTTCAGACACACTTCTCCTCCTACTGTTGCAACTGCGCATCGACTGGCCCACGGAAATAAGGCTGCCACGCAGTTCAGGCTTTCTGATCTTGGGAGTGTTGACTAGGCACAACGAGGGAGGTTATGGCTAAGGCCAACGAGATGAGACATGCTCCACAAGCTCCTTCCCTCTTACCCTACAACTGCACGCCGACTCTGCATTGTGGGTAGGCTCGCCGCTGCTGCCCAAGGAATTCACCAGCGCATCTGGGTAGTGATGCGACATACTTGGACGCCTGATACGTTTGAAAGTGTGCGTAATTTTAGGAAAAACTCTGCGTATCTGAGGTCACTACAAAACAGCATTACTATATGCTTCCGGTCTCAAACTTCAAAATTATTAAAAAAGTAGCTTACAAGTTTCCCAATAGCACTAGCTGATTCGAAGCTGAGAAGCTCTGCGCAAGCACTACCAAACAGTTGAAAGTAAGCACTCTGGGGGACACTGGTATATAATAATATACCTCTTGCTGCATCCAAGTGATCTTACCAAAATGTTTTAAAAACCCGCAGGTGTCCCGGTTAGATGCCTTTCCAGGCTACAGCGCCCACTCCCAACGTTGCATTAACCCCCTACAAGATCCCACGATGTTAGGAATGGAGTAAGCAAAAGGTGCCCGCCCCTCATACATTTCTCCTGCTCTCTCTTGCGAAGAAGAAAAATACTCCGACTACACTGTTGTGTACAGTTGGCATCTGAAGGGTTAATTCACGCAACACAACATCTAAAGCCAGGAAAAACATCAACGTTCATCTTGCTAATGGAGAATTTGTAAATTGCTTTAAGTATCGCATCTTTACAAGCATTGCTGGTATTTGGAACATAGGTGGCTTCTTGTGGGAAAAACCAAATGAAACGTTTGTGAAAGAATTGCCTGACAACATTTTGTAGTACGTTTCAAATGCACTGTATGTTTGTTGTTGCTATAATGTCTGATGCACCCTTTCCTGCTATCTCGAGTATCAAGACAGCAGTATCTGAAAATAAATACCGTATTTACTCTATTGTAATGCATTTTTTTTTTTTTTTTTTTGCAACCTGAAGTTGACTTTCACATTACAATTGAATACCGAAATTCAAGCTGCCTAAAAAGAGCAATGATGCACCCAATTCTCAGTTCTGACCATTTCATGATCTATGTTGGCAACATGTGCCAGAGCCATTTGGATCCACTACGAGCCAAAACCGGCTCTCTGTTTCTTTTTTCTTTTTCTTTTTCCTGCCGCGGTAGTGATGGTTTTGACGGCGTGCGCAGCACTTCGCCTTTGCTTTTACTTTGCATCATACTGCATGGAGGCCTCGATGGTTTTCATTGCCCTCAAGTATTGTGACTCCTCTTGCTCCCCTTGTGATGGCAACGTGATGCGCTCAGTGTGATGCCCCTTTCAAGAGATGCGCCGTTTTAACGGGCGAAGAAATCGGCAATTCCGCTGCTGCCTGTAGACTCGACGTCTGCAGATGGCGGCTCTAGCAGGAGCGCCTTTTCATGTATGAGCAAGGCCTGAAAGGTTTCCGTGGGCCACGCTACGGCATTCACAAATTGGAGAAGCGTGTTGCTGGTTTCATCACACAATGGCGCAACCGCCTTATGGCAGTCAGTGTTGAATTGATACAGGGCAAAACAAGCGATGTGGCTCGCACGATGGGCATACCGTGAACGAAGTTCAAAGCGTCACAGGTGGGCGCCTCGCCTAAGTACCTCAGCGGTTTTATCTTTTTTTTAGACGCGACAAAGTTACCCCTCGCGTTACTTTCGCGTCTTTATTTTTTCTTTCTGGATGCAATGAAAAGCCATCCATCGCGTTATAATCGAGTAAACACAATAAATAATCAAGAAGAAGGCAAGAAGGGTCCCCCTCACCGTTGATGACGACCTTTCCCTCGCCCCTGCGCAGCAGGTCAAAGACGCTCTTCTCGTTCAGCGCACAGTCGACGCACGCCTGCACAGCCTCACGAAGCACTCGGTTCATCGATCCGGGTCCAAGCTGTCGTGGGAGCTGAGCGATCTTGGACGGGTCCAGGTAGGGCCCACACGAGCACTGCTGGTTCACAAACACGCACACTGCGCAGCCCCCCACGCAGTAAGGGGTAGTTAGGTTGCTGTGTGTGAACTCCACTTCTTCCCAGCAACTCTCACAATTTGCACAACTGCCAAAACCATTTTTTAAAGAGAAGCTTCCGTGTTCTCACTCATGGCGTCCGTAACTCAAAAATGCCCAAGTGAAAGGGGGAAAAAAAAAAATGCTTCCGGTGGCGGAATCGAACGTGGGTCTCTCGCATTATGAAGTCAACATCTATCCGATTGCTCCATTTTGACATGGTCGAAGCGGTTTGGTAAATTTAGACGACAACCAAAGAATCCACTCAAATCCCTGGGACAAGCGACACCTTCGAATTCAACTATCATGTGATAGAGGGTGCATGATTTTTTGTTTGTTTTTTTTTTAAAGGAGAAAGCCTCAAGTGGTCCACTGTGCAAAATACTGGTGTCATCCAGTACGGAAAGCTGCTGCGAAGAGAAAACCAAAAAATGGCTGCGGCTTAGCTCGGCTAACCCTGGATATGCTTAGCGAAAGCTTGGTTTAGCCTGGTTACGCCTTGGTTTCACTTGGTTAAATCAATTTTGAGAGCCAAATGGCTCGCTCTTCCTCAGTCTCCGACGCTAGCTTCGTGTGATTGCGTTCCGGACCTCTCCACTCAAACAGCTCTCCCGGCAATATCCGTGGGGTGCTCAGATGCCACTTGCCAACGAAAGCTCAAAGCCTCCTACTCCCATGCAACGCTCAGAGAACATGGCCCGGCCTCGCTCTCATCCATGGTAAAGCTCGCCCTGACAAGGCGAACGCGGTGCTGCTGGTCAGGCAGTCAGGCGGCGACAAGAGCTGCAGAAAGCGCATGCACCAAGAGGGTGGTGGCGACGAGCTCCCCTGCGTTGCCAAGGCAATGGCGCAGCTGCCGCCAAATGAAGGTCAAACTGCTGGCAACAGAGAAACTCTGCTCGACTAGGTTAGTAGGTTAGGTTAGGTTAGTCCTATGGGAACTGAATCCAGAATCCGGAGTAGAAGCTAAGTGCATTGCCATGATAATACCTCAGCACACTGCCAGCGGCAAGACAAGAGCTAGCCTGACAGGTGACAGGTGAATGTGAACAGGCGACGCCAGTCACGGAGAACACCAATTTCGGCAACCAGTCTTTCTGTCAGAGAAATGCTGCTGACCCATCCCATTTCCACCTGTTTCCATGAACAATGGGTTCTTTTGCAGCCAGTGCTCCCAAGACATCTATGCTGTATGCAGACGACCACAGGGCGGCCTCCCTCACCGGTGGGGTTCTGCTTGGCAGCCACCGTGCTGGTGTCCGGCTCGGTGACCAGGACGTGCGGCGACTTGACCCGCTTCACCTGTGGTTGCTGCGGCTCTGGAGGTGCCTCGACAGTGGTGGCGCCACTGTTGCTGCCCCCATGGGAGGAGCCCCCTCCTCCCGGTGGAGTGGCAGAGTTGCCGGTCGTCACGGCCGTGCGTGCCCTCGTCACGGCAGCCACCGGCGTCGTCGCCGGAGAGGGGGCCACGGACGGGGTGGCGTTGCGAGGGGAAGGCACCCTCGGAGGCGGAGGGATGCTGGGCGAGCTGTGGTTGGCCCCCACTGCACCACCGCCGCTGTTGCTGCTACTGCCCGCACTACCTGGCCGCGCCTTGTACTTGGCACCTGCACAGGGGAGGGGGAGAGGGCACTTGTCACAACCACCCGCCCGGGGGGAAAGAGTGCACGGTTTGCCAGCAGGGAGTGCTGGCTCTGTTCCATAGAATACCTCCAATTGCTGCCTTCCAATCAACATGCATCCAACCGTCACTGCCACGGAGGCCAATCACGCAGCGAAAGGCAGCAGTGTTAACAATGCTGGGTGCCCTTTGGCACAAACCCCGTACTGCGGTCATTCTTTCTGCACTTGTAGACCAGTGAGAACCGTGAACTGAACCACCCTTTCGCCACTATCATGCAATCAAAAATCCACGTTTAAACTATTCTTTCCAAGAAAGAGGTAAGTACACAGAATGTGGTGACAAGTTACACAACTTTTGCGCACACACGGTTAGACAACATGAAGCCCTCTGCTGAAGTCCACTTTTCTTTAACTTTCAGGCATCCTTCTGGCCTCCAGCAACTCTCAACATCCTGACCTTCTTCCCTGCCCTGCACCGTCACATCTCAACCCCTTCTGTGCTGCTGCGAAGTGTTCACCCAGCCCCTCTAGCTCTGTGAGCTCTCGGGCACCAAATCCCTCATAGGAGGGCATATGATCCCTCTATTGAGGAGTTAATGCGGCATGCCAATCTACTTTACACCTACTTATCTGCTACAGCTGCAGGAGAAACAAGATTGCGATAACACGCCCCTCTTGCACAAAATGTTATCTCCATGTCAGTCAGCCCTTTCATACAGTCATGCCCCGGTTAATAACAGTAGGTACACCAAGGCTCTTTTATGACCTACAGTCAAAAGATTTATCAAGGGTCAACACATAAGCTGCTGCCATGGGGTACTGCCAGTAATACATTGATAGATACTAACAAAACGGGCCAGATAACACAGCAGTGATTGGTCAGTGAGCCTTCCATTGGTACCATAGCTCACAAAGCGCTCTTTGCTGGTGGCTATCAGTAGATACCACACACAGAGGAAATTTGCATGTTCTCTGTCGAATTGATTGTAGGGTTTAACGCGCTGATGCAATGCAGGCAATGAGGCGCGCCATAGTGGAGGGCTCCAGATTAATCTTGACCACCTGGAGATCTTTAACGTGCGCCAAAATCTCAAACACCCGGGCGTTTTTCGCTTTTCACCTCCGTCAGAAAAGTGGCCGCTGCGGCCGGGAATCGAACCCGTGTCCTCATGCTCAGCAGGGCAACGCCATAGCCACTAAGCCACCGTGGCGGGTGTCCTCTGCCAAATCTTTTGGCTGCACAGAACCGCTGTGCACAAAGGACATGAGTAATTCTCTTCTCAAAAACTCGAGATTTAGTTAGGGGTCTGTAACTTAGTTGAGGGCACAAGTTACGCGGTAAACAGGGCAGCCCCGCAGGAGAGTTCCCCCAGGCCTGGAACGCACCCTTGTTGCCCGGCGGCTGGAGCGGGTGTCCCGAGAGGCGGCACCATCCGACGGGGAAGATGTCGCGCGAGTCGTAGCGGCACCAATAGTCGAAGGCGCCCCGCCAGCCGTCGAAGGTGACGAAGAGCATGTCGTCCTTGACGGCGCCCACGGTGGCCGGGCAGATGAGGTGCGGGTTCTTGCGGTCCAGGGCCTCCAGCTTCATGCCCACGCGGAAGTCGTTGCCCCGCGGGCTCGGGGGCTCGGGCTTGAAGTAGGCCTCCAGGGCCAGGTCCGCCTTGTTCAGCGTCTTCAGCAGGAACATGGGCCACGATGAGGCGTTCATGCGGAACCCCAGCGGAGGCTGCAGCATGCCACCGGACCGCTCACAGTGGCCGATGGGCTTCACCTCCTGCACAAAGGCGGGGGGAAGTGCGTCGGCTTAGTGCAATCGGCACCAGAGTAACGGAGGGGGGCGCGTCCATCCATCCAAGGACTCCCCACCCCCATGTCTTTAAACCCACTCGGCTTTCGGTGGTCCTCAGCATGAGAGACAACCCACAGTAGGATGCCGAGCAGGACACACGGAGTGCCAAGTGTCCTCTTCCTCCAAGCTTGTAAGGACTCGGAGGATGACGAGTTCAACGCCTCGAACACCCGTATACCACGTGCTCCAGTCAGGCATTAAAGCAGCAGTGGCGGCTTAATTATAAATCTATGTACTACAACAAAGCTGTTAATGCTATGCTTTGGTCAGTGTGTTCTTTGACCCTGCTCTGTTGCCTGTGTACAATGAAGCGAGTTGTATCCCACTGCGAGAACAACCAGTCTACGACGTGGAAAAAAAAGAAAAGAAGAAAACATGAAAGGCACTGCTCAACATACTGCACTTCCTGCAGACCCTTAGATACAATTTTGGGGGCAACAGACCATTACCACTGGTTGCAGTGGTCCGACTCTAATGAGACCTCCTAAACAGAGGAATGTTTTTGTTGCCAAGCCAGCAAATGCCCCAAAAAACTTTGGGTTTCACGAATACCCCTGCTACACTTGCGCCTCAAATGCCTTCGAACCAAATGTCGTTCTACTCAAAGGCGAATGTTATTCAACGGTTTTCCAACGGCATTCAGTTCAGATATGCTTGGAACCCACTCAAGCGGGATGATCGTCACAGTCAACATTTGAAGCCCCCAAATGCCTTCAAGACACTAATGTTTGCCCCTTCGTCCAGTGTGCTGAGGCAACTTTCGGAAAATTAATATCCAAAATAAAACAGTCAGTTAACACAAACAATTTAATAATTTCAAATCCTAATATGGGAAGAGAGAGAGAGAGAGAGAGAGAGAGAGAGAGAGAGAGAGAGAGAGAGAGAGAGAGAGAGAGAGAGAGAGAGAGAGAGAGAGAGAGAGAGAGACTGCTAAATTGCACTTGTAACTAACTTTAAAACACGAGTGATGACATTTTCATTGCGACGTTACCTAGGATTTTAAATTTTCCCTTATTGCATGAAAACAGAACTTGACAGCAACAGCACCACTGCAGCGTGGTGAGTGAATGTTAAAGTGGTTGTGAAGATACAACTTTGTTCAATTCGAAAAGCTAGCTTTTGGAGTTATACAGCTGTTTTCCAGCCACAAAAGACACTTTTTATAGGAAAATAATGCAAGAAATATTGAAGAACTTCTAAATTTCGCAGTACCGTGGCGTACTACCAGCAGGAGCAACTTTTTCTGATAATAATGACTTACCCAACTGTGTTAAATTCTCGCCGATAAAATTGTTTGAGGATGACTGTGCAATTTAGATTTCTAACTCCTCTGACGTTCAAAATGACCTTAATACATCACTAATTGGTGCAATAACTGGTGTAGGCAAATGAACGTTTCAAGTTGCAAAAGTTCGCAAATATCTCGCCCGACTGACAAAACAAATGCTTGCCTATATTTCCTTGATAACATTCCGTTGCTCTCTGTTAATTGCTGTAAGAGTACCTAGGGGTTCACATTTATAACAACCTTTCTTGGAACACCCACACAAAATATGTTTTAAACAATGCTAACCACATGCTGGGCTATCTTATGCGGCAATTTTTCTTCCGTTTCTACTCTCTTAAACTCACCCTGTACAAAAAACTTGTTCGCTCCAAATTAGAGTACACATTCGCATTATGGGACCCTGATCAGGTCACGCTCACCCACTGTCTGGCATCAATTCAAAATCGGGCCGCTTGCCACATCTTATCGTCCTATTCACATACTGCCAGTGTTTCGTCAATGAAAAAAAAAACAAAGCAATTAACCTCCCTGACCTGTCAGTGTGCCGTAAATGTTCGCACCTGTGTTCATTTCACAAAATATATCACCATAACTCTACCTTAAAGAACACTGAAGTGAATTTGTCAAGCTCCCGTTTTTGCTTGCACTGCGTAGACCGGCTCAAATTAGCACACTTTTCATCGTTTATCCGGTTGACAAATCGGTAATTATTTTACAAAGTGCGAAAGAAGAAAAACTACCATGCGCGGTTTGCGGCGGCCGCACCAACTAAAGCTGTGACGTTGGGAGGAGCGGGCACCGTGATTGGACGATGCCCAAGGTGAGCAACCAAACAAGTTTCGGTTTCGGTTCTGTAAAACACAACCGGTGGCGTTATCGGATGGGCATTCTCAATAACTCAGTAATCATCGTACCGCGCTTCTGCCATGTTGTCAGCTGTAAAAATGCATAAGGATAAGCCTCCCAGGACGGCTTGGAATCGTAGCATTCGCAGCCGAGGCCTACGCAGTGCATGGACGCCCTCCGCGTACCCGCAGACGCCCAAATGTCATGCGCTTTTCCCCCATATTTGGAGCTTGCCTCACTCATGCCTGTATCGTAAAAAGCGTGTTCGCACCAGGCCAAGGGTCTGTTCATTCGGGCCTGTGCCCACTGCCCGCAAGCAGTCGGTGCTTATGGCAACAGCACGCCAACGAGAACTCGCTAGCGCGCCAGTGCCAGCCTGCGCGCGTTCTGTGAACTAGTTCGTGGAGCCATGAACGTTGCGGCCCCAAAAAAGGCGAACTCAATATAGAAAACATCGGCGGAAAACGAAAAAGTTAACTTACAAAAAAAAAAAAAAAAAAGAACGTACCCGCGGGGATTCGAACTCGCGACTTGCAAAACACTTGCGGTGACATACCTAGCACCCCAAACCACCCGGCCACAGGGTGGCATCCGTTGGCCCTGGTAATATAAGGTATATGTTGTACAACCAGTTTACACTTTTATTTAGTTTTGGCATTTCAAGCAGCTTAGGTGACTATTTGTTGTATTGCGCTCGTGCAGTAAGCGTCCCCCGAGTTTCCACAATAGCTCACGTCTAGCAATTGCATTTCGTAGACGGAAAAGCGTTCGCAGATGCGTAGTCGTGCTGCTGACCGCTGTGCTTGTTCGCCCAGCGCAAAAAAGTGCTTCCCACACCCTAGTTTTACGCTGTACGGTAAAAATATCAGTTGATTTTATTTCCTTAGTACCTATATTGACTTCGCTGACTCTCCCGCCTTCAAGAGGCCTTATATTTTCCTACTGGCGTACCAGTCAGCGAAGAGTCGCATGTGCGCTTGTGCAGTGCTTGTGTGAAGCGACCTTGACTTGGAGCTAGATACAGTGTACAAACTAACCAAGTAAAGAAAGGCAGATTCTTCCATTCACAAACGTGTCCTGGCTTCGTTTCAACTGAGCGAACGAATTGCGACGACCCGTCGGCGGCCGGCGGACGAAACGCTGGGCCGACTGACTCTGTCTGAAGGCCGGGGAGCCGTGCAGTAGCACAGCCAATCGCGAGCTCGGCTCCTCGCGACGTCACACGAAAACGCCGCAGAAAATGGGCGAGCGTAAAGAGAGGAGGACAGCATTTTCGAATTAATTTTTTTTACTAAATAAAATCGCGTAAACGCGCCCAGAGTGGTCGAAACATGGCCTGGGGACTCCGGACTACAAGACACTGAAGTGAAATGTAAACATTGCGGGATTACTTGCGCAAATTGTAGTCCGGAGTCCATAGGCCATGTTTCGACCACTCTGAGCGCGTTTACGCGAACTTATTTAGTAGAAAAAGCAATTCGAAAATGCTGTCCTCCTCTCTGCACACTCGCCCATTTTTTGTGGCGTTTTCGTGTGACGTCACGAGGAGACGAGCTGGCAATTGGCTGCGCTACTGCACGGTTCGCCGACCTTCTGATCGAGTCAGTCGGCACAGCGTTTAGACCACCGGCCGCCGACGGGTCCATCGCACGTTTGTTAATGAAAGAATGTGCCTTTCTTTACTTTGTTAGTTTGTACACTGTATCTAGCTCCAAGTCGAGTCAAGGTCGCCTCACACAAGCGCTGCACAAGGGCACATGCGACGCTTCGGTGACTTTACGCTAGTAGGAACTAAGGCCACTTGAAGGCGGGAGAAGAGTCAACGATGTCAATATTCGTACTAAGAAAATAAAATCAACTGAAACTTTTACTGTACAACGCAAAACTAGGGAGCAGGAAGCACTTTTTTGCGCTGGGTGAACAAGCACAGCGGTCAGTCAGCAGCACGTCCGCACATGTGCGAGCTCTTTTCCGTCCAAGAAATGCAATTGCTAGACGTGAGATATTGTGGAAGTTTGGGGGACGCTTACTGCACGGGCGCTATACGACAAATAGTCACCTAAAGTACTTCAAATGATATGGCTAAATAAAAGTGTAAACTGGTTATACATTATATACCTTATATATCCAGTCTCGGGCGAGCTGGCCAGTGGCCGAGTGGTCGAAGGCGCAAGGCTGCCGTTTTGCAAGTCGCAAGTTCGAATCCCCGAGCTCCCATCGTTTTTTTTTTTTTTTTTGCCAGTTGATTTTTTCGTTTTCGGCCGTTGTTTTCTGAACTGAGTTCACCATTTTTGGACCGTAACGTTCACTGTTCCACGAGCGAGTTTGCAGAACGCGCGCAGACTGCCACTGAAGCTCTAGCGAGTTCTCGTTAGCGTGCTGCTGCTGGCGGGCACTAGGCACAGGCCTGAATCAGCACACCCTTGGCCTGGTGCGAACACGCTTTTTACGATACAGGCATGAGTGAAGCAAGCTCCGAATATGAGGGAAAAGCGCATGGCATTTGAGCGACAGCGGTGACGCGGAGGGCGTCATCCACTGCGTAGGCCTCGGCTAGTGCTTTCTACGATTCCAAGCCGTCCTGGGAGGCTTATCTCAGGCATTTTACAGCCGAAAATATGGCAGAAGGGCGGTACGACGATTACTGAGATATCAAGACGGCCCATCCAACGATGCCGTCGGATGTCAAACATGTTTTTTTACACAACCGAAACCGAAACTTGTTTGAATGCTAACCTCGGACATCGTCCAATCACGGTGCCGTCTCCTCGTGACGTCACAGCTTTAGTTGGTGCGGCCGCCACAGACCGCGCATGGTAGTTTTTTTTCTTTCCCGCTTTATAAAATAATTAACGACTTATCAACCGGATAAACGATGAAAAGTGTGGTAATTTGAGCCAGTCTACGCAGTGCAAGCAAAAACGGGACCTCGACAAATTCACTTCAGTGTCCCTTTAAAGGGACCCTGCAACACTCTTTGAGCAGTGCAAGTAAACCTGCGCGACGTTTAGATTACACTGCCAGGAATACCCGAGCCAAATATTACACGTGCACGTGAAGCGGTGAGCGCGCAAATCGATGTGAAAGACGCGGAAAAACTAACCGCTCTCTCTTCAGTTGTCCTCATTATGCAACCCCTGGCATGGCCTAAGGGACGTCACATAGGCCATGGCTGCCCGATCGGCTGTCACTGGTCAACTTCGCGGCTAGATTCTCCCATTTCCGTCGTCGTCATCGCTGTGTACGAACCTCTTCTATGCCTGAACCTGTAGGCACAGTTTTGCAGTTTCTTTTGTGTTTTGAGTGCGCGCGGAGTTTGAGTGATGAGCTCAATACTTCCCTTCAACAGGACCACTCGACTACAAATGTTATTGCTTCAAAAACGCCCTACCAGCCCGAGCGTGCACTTGCGAGCAGGCACCCATGCCTGCTTTTTTTGTGGCACCAGACCGGAAATAGCCCCCTCCGCGTTGCGGAGAAAAGGCGAAAACTACCCGGCATGTGATATATCGAAGGCCGCCGAAGAGAACGCCACGCGCCGCCCCCCTTTCCGGGAGAGAGCGCGCAGCTTTCGTCGCGTTGCCCGCGGTCGAGTTGAGAGGGAACGATTATGCGCGATTTCTCATTGCGCGTAGTTTCGTTAATTGTGAACGAATTTTCATAATTCTCGCGGGAGGAGATTTCTGGGACAATAGACTTTATCCCAAATACATTACTAGTAGTCAATGGCAAGTGTTGCAGGGTCCCTTTAAAAGAACAACCTATTACCCCGCCTCGCAATATCTTATCTCGAACGGACCATAGTTGCAGTCGGCTTGCCATCTTGTTGCACTAACCTATACAATAGAACCACCTCGAACACCGCCATCGCATCGATTACTGATACAACCCTGTTCAAAACTGCTGTATATAATGCCTATTGTTCGTAGAATGTCGGAGCAGATTGTGTATTGTTTTGCTGTAGTGCAAATAGTGTACGTTCATTATTGTCATACGCGCATCTGAACCAATCCACTGTTGTAAAAACTGCACATTCTCTTCTCTTATGTTTCACCACTAGTTTCTGTTGTGCTCTATGGGCCCCGAAAGTATCAAATAAATAAATACAGTGTAGACCATTTATAACGTAACCGCTTATAGTGCGGGACCGGATATAACGCGGGTTTTTGCGACCACCGGTTTGCCTCCCATAGAACTCATGCATAAGCATACCGCTTAGATTCGGTGGCCGAAGCACCATACCGTTTATAGTGCGGTTTTTCGGCGGGTCTGCTGATCGACCGGCGCAGCTGAGGCATCGTTTTAGGGTAGCAAAAGAAAAAAGAAAGGATGAAATCGGCCATCTGACGCAGCGTGCACCCCTTGCTTTCCTCTAACGTAGACACCCAAAGAAAAAAAAATAGGCACCCTTTAGTTCGCGCGTACCTGATAACCACAACTGACCTTGCTTGATACACCTCGGAAGATAGCGACAGACTCCCCACCGCGCGCGGCAAGTTGATTTTATTAATCGTGAACCGCATGGCCCGTTTTCGCGCACGAATCGTGCACATCGGCGTTGCGCGTCAGTTTTTTTTTTTTTTTCGTGCTTGTATCGACGATTCCGCGCTCGCGGTGGCTTCTTCGCGTGGCAGTGGGAGGAGCCTGACGACTTGCACCAATGGGGAGACGCGTACCTAATGGCGGGAGATTCGAAGCGCTCCGAGCCGGCAAGCCGCGCCAGAGATGTTTAGGCTTACCACCGCGGTATTTTTTGATGGGCGCTGTTCACAAGCAGCGTGAATGGCAGTTTATATTCCACTTTTCGCCCACATTATTAGCTCTTTTCTTGCATGAGCATCTTCGCTTGCGCCCCGTGCGGCATTTCAGCGATCGGTTAGAAGCGGTCGCTGGAACTTACTGGAACTGCCTGCACCGAATTCACGGCCAGTGCCGACGCCATGTTGCCGGCTCTTACCCGCGCCCGCCCACACCACGCAGTTGTATCCGCGCTGGCGTGCACTTGCACCGTTTTCGCGTACCAAATCTACCACGCGGTTCACTGCTTTAGAACGTTGTGCAGATAAGCCACCCGCTCTTTCCCTTTCCGAACATTCGAGCCGCGCGAAGCCGAAGATTTCCACCACCAGTACGTTGCGCTTATAAGCTGACGCCTTCGGCATCGTGAATACAAGGTGGGGTAAAAAAAAAAAAATCCCGCTGGCGGTCTTATCACGTCTTGCGGCGTCTGTTCATAGACGCTAAAAACGCAGCCATGGTCTTTCAAACACACAACACAAACGGAAGTTAAAGCCGCGCTCGCCGTTTGTGAGACTGCGCTTTTGCCCTGCAGCAGCGGCTGATGTGAAAAATAATACGAAATATATACCGTGCCTTCGTTTTTAAGTGCTGTGCGTTTGAGTGATGATAAATATAGGTTGACTTGAGAGATAGGTGGCGATGTGGTTGAATTCGCGCGTGCTTTGGTTATAGTGCGGTACTGCTTATAATGCGGATTTTTGCGGCTCCCGCGACATACGTTATAAGCGGTCTACACTGTACATGCAAGTAACCGGCAGCACCCGCGTTCATTTATACCCCTGTCACACGGGCACTTTCAATCGCAAATGAGTCGATACGGATTGAGCTCAATCCGGATTGGGCACTGCTACACGGCAGTTTCAATCGCGATCAAGCTCGATCCCGCTCGAGCTCAATCCTGGTTTCTCAAGCGCGATCGAACGAAAGCGGCGATACTCTCGTCCCCGCTGAGTAAGGGCACAGAAGGTGACAACTTCAACACCACAAATTGTGTCAAATAACTGGACCCAAATAAGCGTTCGGTAACATTTACATAGTTACGCATATCTACGACCGTGTGAAGTTACCAGACGCCGCCATCTGGCGTACAAGAGTGCAACCGGTGCAACTTCTCGATCACGATTGAAATGTGCCATGTAGCAGCAACAGTGCGTTGTGTGCGCTCAAAAACTATCGCGATTCGCATCAATCGCGATTGAAAGTGCCCGTGTGACAGCAGTATTTGTTATGAATGCCCGTTCGTTTGGTTTTTATGATAATAAGCGAAATAAAGTGGCGGTTAAACGGCGGCACGTGAGGAAGGAAAAGCAAGCATAAAGAGAACAGAACTCCCTCTTGCGCAGTTTCACGCAGAGGGCGCGCGAGCACTGTTAAGGTGGGAAATTCGAAATGCGTTGGGCGGTAGCACTGAGCGGATAACAGCGCTGCCACCCATTATGGCGAACCACTGCTCTGCACTTCCGACAGCTTTCACATTGAGTGGAACGGCTTTAATTTTCGAAGTATGCCCTCGTGCAGTTTATATTCTTTCTTCATAGTTTCATGGTTCCGAAAAGCCTGTACAATTACATTCAATAAATATGCCCTACTGCTAATTTTGTCCCTCTCTGTTTCTTAGTGCCTCCATTATCTGTATGAACTTTGGCATAAGATTGTTAGCATCATTATCATGAGAAAGCAGTCTCTTTAATGATCGTAACTCGTGTTATCTCTTCCCGTCCCCTTTGAAGCCGTCAGCTGGCATCGAAATTGCTGTGAAGCACGGCGGATTCCAGGCGCCACTTGAACACCCTCATTTGAGTCAAATGATGCTCGCTCCAAATGCGATTGAAATGCCAGTGTAGCACAGGCAGCACTGTGGATAGCCACATAGAACTGCTGAAGAACGAATTCGAAGAAGAGCAGCAACGTAGTGCAACAGAAGCGCCTAGCTGCACACAGTGCACAAGATTTAGGCCAAAAAGCCAAGAAAAAAAGTCCAGAGACGCTTGCCCTGCCATTTCAAAAGCAATGTGAATATTTACCAAATGCCCACAGTTTGATTCAATGTGAACTGTGATAATTTTGCTTCAACCACCCTTGCGAGCACTAATTACCTGCTCCCATAATGATCGCTTTTGCTAGAAAAAATAAAATGCTTGTTTAAGATATTTCCCCCTTTTTTGAGTGCGTTACGAATCTAGTGCAACTTATACCCGCTGATAAAGCGTTGTCTTTCCCTTGTGGAACTTGGCCTAACTGCTTCCTCATTTTAATCTCGCCAAGTTTAAAACCAGGAATTTTTATGATGCACTTGCACTTTTTGATATTGACCTCTGATATTATTGCAAGCAAGTACCATTTGTCCAACAAAGAAGAATTAAACATCACGCAAACATCATTGTTATCTTGAGCAGAAAATAAACTCTACCGAATGCAACATAACCCACGGGTTGAAACTGATACATAGAATACCGAGTGCTCCTTACTGTTTACTTGCTCAAAACACACCTGGAACAAACTAAGAATAAGGAAAAAGAACAAATGGAAGTTGCAGAACATAAGCACAATCGAGAGACAAACTTTCAAATAATACACCATGTTGACTGATGACACTGCCTGACGACCAGTGTGCAAGCGTGTGGAGTGTTATGCTGTCGAACAGGGTGATGGAATTCATCACAACTGTCTGATAACGGCAAAGACCTTTTGAGTGCACATGGTGAGAGCGACTATTTTTTTTTTAGACTTTCTAGTATATTTTAAACTTTCTAAACTAGTTTTTTACAGACTTTTCTGCAGTGTATGTTATTCTTCCCTCACCCTTTGTTCCTTTTTAACGCCAGATGTGTTTCGGGAAAGTAAACAGTAGCACTTTGTAGTCTGCGTGTTCTTTTTAACTGGCATTGTGCCATTCTTAGTAGCGTTCCACTTTCTGCCCAGGCTGAAATGCAAATAACGGTTGTTCGTTTTTGGGTTTTATATTTTATCAAAGTCGGGGTGTAAAAATCGGGGAGTAAAAATCGGGTGCTACTTTGCAAACTGGTAATCAAGGAGAAAACGTTTTTTTTCTGTACAACCGTTCTGAAATTCTTTTTTTTTTTTTTTTGGTTAAATCTAAAGATCTACTAAGTAATAAACGGTTTATTTTATCAGTAGTTACTTAACCCTAACGTGTTAAAATTGGTGTTTGTTTGAAGCTGGCAATCAAGCAGGATATCAAGTTGTTCTAGCAAATACTCTCCGAAATTTGGCGCTTGTTTAGAAATGAATCAGTAATGATGGCAATAAAGAGCATCGAATAAATTTTGAAACGTTTTATCCACCAAAAGTTGGCCACCGTTTTTTACACATCCATGTTACTGTAATTATCATCTGCATGCGCAACATGTCGGTCTCCACTCGAGACCTGAACAATCGTTGAACGTATCTCAACTGGGAAAAAGTTGTCTCAACATCGCACCTTTCGTTAACCAGGCACAACAATGTCAGTGGACCATTTGACGCCTGGGGTAGCGAGCGGAAGAGCCGTGCCAATACTCAATGCGTTCGAAAGCTGTGTCTGTGGGGCTTTCTTACAGCCAGTACTGGTTGAGAACGGGTGGACTGGTACCCCATAATTGTGCAGATCGCTACTTTGAGAAGGTCCGTTCGGGGAGAAACCGGACTATACCCGATTCTCCTGAAAAGTTTGGGGTGTAAAAATAGAGTAAAATCAGGTTTCGCCCGAAAACGAACAGCCCTAAATACAAAATAGCTGCCCTTGTCGCCTCATTCACGTTGATAGGGCTAGTGTTCACAACACATGCACTGCTGACTAGGAGAGCCTTTTGGCACTTGCAGGATATGGTTTTTAACTACAGTGAAAGCTTGTTAATTCAAACTTCAATAATTCGA
Organism: Haemaphysalis longicornis; assembly: GCA_013339765.2. Lineage (NCBI taxonomy): Eukaryota > Metazoa > Arthropoda > Arachnida > Ixodida > Ixodidae > Haemaphysalis > Haemaphysalis longicornis. Next base: position 113,364,916 of record CM023456.1, on the reverse strand, counting down.
ATTTATGGATAATTCAAATAGTCAGCCAAGCTCCCATAGATACCTATGAATAAAAAAGCCCGCTAATTCAAACGTGAAGTGGACTCCTCCGTGAAAAATTTGAACTACGTGCCCTGTTTCGTGCCTGGGGTATGGCCACAGAAACGCACCTGCTGCCTACACACGATGGTACATCGCTTCCAGAACGCAGTGAAAAATGGAGAAAGAAAATACAATTGGGTAAAACCAATTAAAACCCGCATGGTGGACGTGTTCGAAGACATCTTCTTTGCAGATTACGTCGGTGCGAACGCGAGTGCAGGGCTTTGTGGTGTGTTGACAGATGACGACATCACTTCTCAGGTCAGAAACACAAACCTGTCACTGCCAGTGAGTAAGAAGAGGAGGAGGATGCAACACCAGTGTGGCCGTACACTCAAATGTCGATGGTAGGATGGAATACCGCCCGTCTCTCCTTCAGTTTTGAAAAAGGCGAAGAGGAGGCCTTCTGCCACATGCGCTACTAAAAGCAAAAAGTGCTCACCACTGGCTTACAGGGCAAAAGGCATGCAGCAATCACCGAGTTTTTCAAGGCACAAAATTATTGACATGTCTTACTGCTTCCCGATCGCCATGTACAAGTGTTGTTCCTCACTTTCGTTAATGCACACTTTCATTAATTCTAACTGAGATGGCGGCCCCATGCGCTTTGAATTAATGACCTAAACTGTAGTAGAGACACTACACTTACAGCATGATCCATACATGACCAACGCACCATACGTACTTGGCCATACATGACCAACGCACGCGAGTACAAAGCCCCTTGAACTGTCCCGGCTCCGTCGATAACCCAGACCTGCTTCAAATCACCCCTCACCTGCGAATCGACCAGTCGCCAGAAGTCGTTCTTGTTGTCCCCTCCGTCGAGGCGCAGCCGGAGGCGGGGCCCTTGGATGCCCACCACGGTGGCGATGCAGGTGGAGGTCACGTTGCGCGGGTCCTGGGCCTCCAGCTTCATGCCCGCACGGAACTCGTTCTTCGGGGGCACCGGGTTCTGAAACAGCACAAGGGAAAAGAGAAGTGAGCGTGCTACTTGCGCGTTCACCAGTGAACCCAGTGTGGGTCACCGATTGTTCACTAAAAACAGACAAATCCTCACTGGGTCAATGATGCACTAGCAAGCAGACTCGGTGGCAGGTAGACAGGCCGAAACTTTCCGCGTTTGGCTAGCCCAGGAAAGACTTGTTACAACATGACCTCCACAGGCCGACACATTTTTACAAGGCACCAAAATGGAACCCCTACTCTTTACTGCTCACAGTGCACTTGCAATGCAGGCCAGAGCTATAAGCAGTGCAGTGGGTGACCCCATGCAACTTGCCTGTTTGAAACATGTTGAAGGCGCTGGCTGCGAGTTGGTCTCCTTGAGGTATTCGTCCCAGTCGAAGTAGCCTGCAAGAGGACACAAGACGTCCAACGTGAGCTCTCTCTCCCTCTCGCTCATGGGCAGGCAGATCTTCTGACAGACATGGACGCCACAGGGCACACATGCACGCATCCAGTCTTCCAATAGAATGACCGTGCCCCCTTTGCCATTCCAGGACTTTCGGCGCACCCGCTTGGTGGCACTGCACTGAAATCAGCTGCTCAACAATATTGCCGCCATCAGTTTCTGCACCCCAAACTTCCCCTAGCAATCTCCGTTGTTGAGGTCTACGGCCCACCACATTTTCAGCCACACCATAAGCCAGCCAAGAGGGGCCAGTTTTATGAAGCACAAGGGTGGCTTTGCCGTTCAAATGGAAGTGCTGATGACAAAGACAGAAGCACAATCTGACATGTCTGGTAAGCTTTTCTGCAGAATGCTTTTTCTCAGCACTTTTCCCAGGAGGCGGACTCTTAGCCTTCAACCCAGCGTCCGGGCTAATTGCGACTCATGCGGCATATTCTCCCCTGGTGAGCCTGGGGAAACATCCCTGCGTTGTTGTTGCCCTAGCAACGCCACCGCCATGTTGGCCTTGAAGGCGTTATAATTGCCATGACAACGATGCGAGGGCGCGCAGCTTGCGTGGGGGAGAGGTAATGCTCTCCCCTCTCATGCCGGTTGGATTCCTTCCCCCCTCCCCGTGTCCCCCCCTTCCCACCCGGCAACCGCCGCCGCCACCCCGCTGCCTCCAACGGGCAAGCCTCGCTCTGACGGCACGAAGCCACGCCGCTTGAGCAGTAACGACGCCAGCTCGAATATCACTTGAACACTTTATTCGCGTTACGTGCGCAAACGCAACGTGCGGCGAGAAACACCGATGACCAATACAACACAGACAAGGTTGTCTGTCTTCAAGCACAGCACACGCACGACACAAGTCCTATCGTTCAGCTCAGCTTCACGTACGGAATACGAACGACGTTCTCACCTTTTGCTAACAGCACTCAAAGAGTCTTCGCGTTACGATTCACCCTGGTGTTCTTGGGGTCCCTTTTGCAGCACCGTAATGTCCGAGGGAGCACATCGAGCACATACGAGAAATCGCCCACTACATGAGACGCGCGCCGGCCTCGCTGCTCGCCGTGCGCAAGCAGCAACTGCGGTGACCGTTATCGCGCATGCGCGCCCCCAGTCGCGCCGGAGAGAAGCGGAAAGAAAAAAAATAAGAGGAGGAGTGTTTCCCCAGCGCCACTGCCTCTAGGCGCGCAATAATAGAACCGAAACTAGAGAAAGTAGCATTGGCCTGCTTTTCCACCTCAAGTTTAAGGCTCGACCAATACAGTCCAGTTTATACGGTACTCCAACATCCACAGCACATGATAATGTGCATTTCGGTCATCTCTACTACTGGTACAGCATCAGTACATTTCAGTCGTCTCTAGCACTGGTACAGCATCAGTGTGCACCGCTTAGTGACCAGGATACCACACAAGCAAAATGGAGACGTGTCCCGCAACGAGCCCCCTCTCAGAGACGAGAAGAGGAGAGAAGAAGAGGAGGGGCAGACCCACCGGAGCTCTCGTACTGGTACTGGATCTGCGTGTTCTGCGGCCGTAGCTTGGGCCGGTCCGCCGAGGTGGCCATGTTGGCAGGGGTCCCGGTACTTGTCTAGGCACTCGGTGCTGCAGAACTCGCGCAGCTGCCCATGGTCTTCCAGGTGCACCGATGCACCCCGGATCACAATCTCGCACAGGGCGCACGCAACCTGCAACATGACGTCCGCAAGGGCCACGTGCTCACCAAGACTGCACAAGTCTGCACTAACCACACACAAAGCTCGAATCGGGCAATGCTCTCAAGTGAACAACAAAAAACAAAGGTCTACTGGACGAACAAAGCACCCCTGATTACAAACACTCAACCGCCTCAGCAACTTCGAAAATGCAGAATGGGCATCACGGCTTGCAGCAGTAATATGCCCTTCCAGAATACAGGCATTGCCTCTGTGGCTACTCGATGAGAGACGGTGAGGCAACAGGCACCAAACCTACGTCAACTGCATGTGGACATTCGATAATACGGTCGACTAACCACTCACAGGCTCTGAGAGATGGTAGCAAGCGCCTAGAACGGGCACTCCCGACTGCAACCTCAGCGATCAATGTGTCTTCTGACCCACCCTTGAAAACCATTCAAAGGGGGTGTGGAACATGTACAACGCAACTACAGCGACATTCCAATGTTCCAGTCGGCTACAATGCACTGCACACAACAATGCCAGCACAGGGAAGAGAGCTCCTGTGGCCAAGTGAACCTCTTCCTCACGCAGTCTCAACAAGCAAGCACTCCATGATCGGCCCGGCGATTCCACATGGCAAGCTCATAGGTTTGCCCGCTTTCACAAATCCGCGGCTTGTTCTAAATACAACCTTCAGCAACAAAGCCTGCCTTCTCAAGTTGTTTGCCACGAGGATAAAAAAAAAAAACCTCGCATGCTCTTCAAAAGACTACAGTGCATACTACGACCAGCAAAGAACGAGCATCTTTTACGTAAGCAACATTGTACAAACTGGCAACACTATACAGAGTATGCGTATCAACATGTCGATGCATCTTGCAAGCATGTGACAGATATATACTCACTGAAAATCCCATGCACAAAATGAATTCGGTGATGAAACTGTGCTCACTCATAAGAGCTTTGTAGCTACATGAACTGAAGGCTTCGAAAGCCTAAAATGAAAAAGATCTATGCATTTGCAACCACCAGTTTAAATCCAGTAAAGCAAATAAATCCAAAACACTAACATTTACTGATCAAGTCCGAGTTCTCCAGCCCTAAGTAGCAGCACTTTGCTTTAAAGACCTAACAAAGTTCCTAACTTATAAAAAGGGGGTCGGGGGTGCTACTCCAATCAACGTTAACTCCATTTCAATGGCACTACCAGCAATTTCCAATAGCAGCTCGCCCACAATAACCAGACGCTCCCAACTGCAAAGCGAAATAAACGGCAAAATAGGTTACTGTTTTTGCCGACCAAAGCCCAAAAAAAAAAAAATCAAGGTCACCCTCAGCAATGATCCAGCAAACCGCAACCCCACAAAAACAGGCTTCCCATATGGTAAAGTGCCTGTCAATCACCCCTCCCTCTGCGGACAAAACAGGTGTTCATAATCGCGGCCAATCAATGCCAAGCAGTGCCCCGAGGTCAACGCACTTTCCCCCCCACATACCGTGACTGCTTTTCCGTCTTCAAAGTCTCATTGTGTGGGCGCAAAACTTCCGCCCCCATTTTCCCGCATACGCGAAACAATCGAAACGTCGTTCCTAAAAGGCGCAGCCTTCCGTAGAACCCCAGGAAGCCACAGACAAAGCCCTTTCGAAAAGGCGCAGCCGGCAGCAAGAACTTCTCTGCACCTACTACTACTTGTTTCGGCGCGCGGCGTTGTGAAACAATGTGTCCTCCTCACCCCAACAAGAAGGCAGTACAGAAGCAGAAGGAGAAGCGATCGTCACAAGAAATATTTCCCATTCAAGTTGAACGCACAACCAGCCTCACAGAGAGAAGCTGCAAAACCAAGCATGCGACGCACTTCTCGCTCTACTGAAATCGACAGCTGCTCACACAGCCATTAGGGTAGCGAAGGTGGAAAAAAAAAAAAAAAAAAGAAAGGACGGAAGAAAAAGAGAATATGCAGCTGTAGTGGGTGCCAGACTGCAGCACGCATCTGTCCACAAAGCTTGCATTAATTTTTCAAAAGCAGGAGGCATACAAGGAGAAGGAGGAAACAAAAAAAAGACCGGCAGCCAGAAAACAGCTGCGTTGGCACAGCCCCCCCCAAGAGCAAACAAATGACTGAACCTACGCAGATGGCAGGTGCAGTGAACACAAAAAGAGAAGGAAACGGCAAGCAAGGGGGTCAGCATCAAAACACGCCTTCCTTCAAGACAATAACTGAGAAGAGGAGGGGGAAGGGCCGACATTTCCGTCTCTCTCGTCTTTGTTACTTCTGCAGGTGTTGCCGTTTGAACTTATCAAAGAATGAAAATCCCGCCTTGATATCGATCACCTCCCGTCCAGGGCAGAAGAGAATAAGACGGCGTTGGAGGCGGAGAAAACAAGAAAAAAAAAAGAAGACCGGAGGTTCGTTCACAAGAAACACGTACAAAATGCCAATGACAGGCCAGCAGCACTAAGCAGAAACAGATTGCTTTCTTGTTGTTGTGGTTGGCCATTGCATGGAAAGTGCAGAGGTGAAATTCCAGGGGTGGAGTGGAAAGGTTGATGCTCATTTAAACTGCTGTCATCTGCTAGCATTCAAGTCTTAAAGCATGAAGGGGAATTATCAAAAATTGCACCTGCCTTCACAATTTGCAGCCTCTGTTATTGTGTTTTTATGAACAGGGGCTACTTTGCGATTCTTTAAAAGGTCTTCTGAATACACAAGCAAAAGCTCAATAGGTTCCACGATTACTCTAATCATTCACCAACATCTACAAACTACTTTTGCTCTCATACAAAAAAAAAAAAGAGAAAGAAATGGAAGTACGGCTATGGAGTAGCCCTGCTCTACTTTTAGCTGCCGTTTTGAGTTTCAGTTGTTTTGACAGGCTTAAAAGCAGTTTCTTCTATAGTCCCCTCTTTTTTTTTATTTTTACAGGTGTGCACTCCAAACGTCAGTGCCACCATGCACTTTCATCAGCAATACTGCCACATAGTTTTCAACTATACAGCACAAACTTCACTCAAATATTGCCCAAGTAACTCACAAGGGCTTTTCAAAAGCTAGAATACACAATCAACAACAACCAAAATTTGTACTTGGATCTTTTTAATATTGCAGCATATTAGATTACTGCGCCGTTCTATTGTATGCCACTGTACATAGATAACACATAATGCAGTACATAGATAAGCTACTTGTTTTTCTCTGTACAGTACAAAATACAATATGAGAGGGGATGAATGGAAAAAAGCTGCCCTTTGTAGCTTGAGCACCCCTAATGCCCTACATAAGACAACAGCAGTGATGTAGTATGCCGAGACAGAACGACTACATTAGTATATCAACACCGTACATCACTATAAAAAAAGCAGCTATAGAACAAGAAAAACCTGTACAAAGCAAAACTGGCAAACCTGACAAAACGGTAACCAAAAGTACATGTAAATCCTCAGTAATGAGTAAATCCGATTCTTCGTTAACATTTTCTGTGAGATTTTCGTTAACGAAACATATTTTTTCCAGTGTGCTTAAAACTCTCGGTAACGTGTACAAAACAGATTGGTAACAATGATTGGTGCGTCAGTGTCGCAACGACCTCCCCTATAGACTTTAGCCTCAAATTCTACAGCCTTTCCGTCAATTCTGGGAGTGTGTTTTACAAGCGCTTTGTAACCCTCCTACCATGGGTTTTCCCACTCAATATAATCCGATCACCATCTAATTTAATTTAGACAGCCATGTAATTTAATCCGGGTGCCAGCGCATTTATCCAAGTGCCAACCAATTTAATCCCTTCACCAATCAAATTAATCCAGCTATCAGAAGGATGTTCAGGAGCGTTTTGTGCGAAATTAGTCCTAGCTTTGCGGACTTTGTTGCGTGTGGTGTGGTGAAAACATGGTGTTTCTTGATCCGTTACGTGCAAAATATCATACGCGCGCAGCTTGATGGATATTTACTAACACCTGCAGACCAGGACAGCGGTCCTGTTTGATTCATTGGTGCTGCGTGCTGATCGTCTGCGAGATCGCTACAAGTATCATCTGCACGCGTTTTGTTACGCCACCAGACTTGCCAGCATATCGTTACCCGAGCAGACGACACTTGTCACGAGCAGGCGATATTTCTGGCGATCTCGCAGACGATATTACAATTTGGAGATAATGCCTAATGCTGCAGAAAAGCAGTTCATTAATTGAAAATCAGAATGCAAAGGGCATTTAAGTAATGTGTTTTTTATCAAAAGAGCTTCTGAAGGCATTGTAATGTGAAGAGCAGACAATGCTTCTGACTGCGAGTTATCGACAGCGCTCTCATAGACGATCAGCTTACAGCACATTGTGCCAACGGTCTGTGCATGTTAGTAAATGTACATGAAGCTGCGCGCATATGATTTTTTGCACGCAATGGCTCAAGAAACACCATGGTTTCACCACACCATGCACACAAAAAGTCCGCAAAGCTGTGCCTAATTTCGCACAAAACACTCCTGAACATTCTTCAGGTAGCTAGATTAATTTGGTTGGCGAAGGGATTTGGATTAAATTCGCTGGCACCTGGATGGTGTTTGGGTTAAATTAGATGGTGCTTGGATTAAACTGGCTGGTGCCTGGATTAAATTGTATGTCGATTGGATTAAATTGAACGGGAAAATCTGTAGTGCCACTAAATAAATTCAGGCAAATGCTGCGACAACCACCCAGCTTTGCAGTTACATGATGCCCCATTAGAGTAAACATGTACCAAGCCAAAAGTTTACTGCACATGAAGACAAGGCATGTAGCAGAATATTTTATGCAAAAGCACTAAAAATTGCCTCGAAAACTAGATTTCGACTTTGCCTGTATGAAGCCTTTTCTAAGCCAGCAGGTGTTTAAAAAAACTAAAGCCGTTCCACTTAGTGTTAAAGCTGTCAGAAGTGCAGAGCAGTGATTCGCCATAATGGGCTGCAGCGCTGTTATCCGCTCACTGCTGCCACCCAATGCATTTCAAATTTTCCGCCTTCGCAGTGCTTGCGTGGCTGGAGCCTTTCTGCGTCATTTCGAAAGTGACATTTTTCTCTTGCGCAGCTGGAGCCTTTCTGCGGCATTTCAAACGCGCCATCTTTTCTTGTGCGGCTGGAGGCTTTCTGCGTCATTTCGAACGCACCATTTTTTTTTTGCGCAGCCCCTTTTTTTGCTTATAAAAACCAACCCAATGAACGTTCCTGATTAAATGAACGCGAAGGCTGCCGGTTATATACACAGATTTTGCCTGAAATGTACCCGCAGTTTTCTTTGCGCTGAGTAACAGGGAGATGTATGACAAGCACTAGCAGTTCACGAGGTTTGAACGGTTATGACTATTTAAACCGCGAGTTTTTTCAAGCCTCAGCGTGACACCCTGACGACGGTACAGAAAGCTCTACTTGGGTCTGTTATCTTGCTGCTCCGCCTGATTCCGGCAGTAGCATCGACCGCTGGCGGGCTACGACGACAAGGCGAGCCCATAAAGTGCTCTGCACTAGAAAAAAGCTGGGGCCGGCGTAGAGTCTGGCTCCTCTCAGCAGCCAATCAAGTTGGGCCCCAATCAAATGGACACCACTGGCCAGCAAGACACAGTAGCTTAAACGAAGTAAAACGTAAGTTGGAGGATATTGGACGAGCAAAAAAAAATTGTGCATGACAGGATGGCTCTCTCAATTTCTTCTCTATGGAAATTAAGAAATTTTGCAAACTTGCACCGAGCGTGTGGGAGGTTACGTCGAAAAGTAATACAGCCTTGTGCCATGCGCACACATTAAGTAATAAAAAATACCAGGGGTGGAACAGGGCCCATAGGCTTGGGAGCAGGCAAAGGTGCCTTTTGTAGCAGGCTTGGAGCTGCCACAAGGGAATTTTTGGAGCCGGTTTGGAGCATCCAGAAATGCCCTTTCGAGCACGTATAACACCATTTCACAGCATTATGGTGCCTCCCTAATCTCCCTACAGGCCGCTGTGCAAGTCCCCTGCCAAGTACCTTTTCTCTGTCTACTATTTCACGTGTCCACCATGCACAAGAACCTACTCTGAACCAGGGACGCAGTTCTTGCACTATATCTAGAGGTTTACAAAATGCGGTGTAATCTAACCTCGGCCCCAGTGAGCGCACCGCGTTATTACCGTTCGAAGGCCAAACCTCACGCGCAATGTCGAAAAAGATCAGATAACAGGCCTTGCTTCGTGTCCTGTAAACAACAGAGTTATATGCGATCCCACGGCGGCATTCCGTAAAACAAGGTGTTTGCTTGCATTTTTTCTATCAAACAGCGTGCGAAGCCGAACATGGCTTTGTCTTCGCCCGTCACAGGGCTGTGAGAGCCGACGAACTTGCACCGCAGACTACGTAACTAGAGCGTGCCAGAAGGCACTATTAATGGTGGACCATCCTCCACTAAGCAAAGCTAACCCCAAAGTTGAATTTAATTGAATCGAATTGAAGTGTTCTTTTTTGAATATACAGAAAAACAGAGCTTGTCCCACCGTTTCACAGGGAGTGTTATTTCAAGCTTCAAATTCATTTCTGTTTCAAGTTCACAGGCGAAAATGAGCAGTTACCTCAAAACAAAAGAGCACCAAATTAACAAGCGAGGGAAAAGCGTCCAAGACCCTGTTCCATACGTGCAGCAATGGACAGTTGCAGGCAGCACTGCTAGGATTGCAAAAAAAAAATAGGCGGGTATATTGGTGGTCCCTTTCAATTCACTACAACCTTTCATGGGATGATTATTCCATCCGTTTGCGATGAGGCACAAACACCTTTCACTTTTGTTTATTTTCCATTGATTGTGGCGTGGCGGCCGACACCGGCAAACACAACCGTGCAAACGCAACACAGAGAAATTCAAATAGATGGTTTGTAGTGCCTCTGGCCTTACGGCTAAGCCAAAGCCACATTCCATAGCCGCTCATAGCCTTGATGAAACCGAAAACCCGATGTTTCAGCCAAGTTTTCGGGCACTGGGCACCATGGCGGTCGTACCTCGCGCCTGAATTGTACTACAATTCAAGTTTGGCGCAACAGGGGCAGTTCGGCGCAGGATGGCGCAGGTAAGCAAGTTTGGCGCTCAATGGCGCAAATGGTGCAGCTGTTCCACCCCTGAAATACACATTTAAGGTTTACGTTTGACTCCCCCTCGCATTTGCAGGAAGTGCCAGTATGCTTGTTATTCAACTTGTTATTAAATCCCCTGCCCCAAAACTAATGCCAACCCGTTAAGCCACTATGAAGATTTAACCGTAAGCTCAAAAATGGGTAATAATTTCCCAACACTGCTTGTGGAAGGTTCAAGCTATGCCAAAGCAGCTAATGTGTAGGGGTAGGGTGATAGGCAGGATATGTTGAAACACGGCCAAGAGGGGAGGACGATGGCACGCACTGTAGCTTGCACTCACAACAGGAAGTGGCATTGCTTCCTGTTGCAAGTGCAGCAGAAGGCAGCAGTATTTGCGTATCAGTTGCAGCAGACTTCCCTCCCTGTCCTGCTTGGAAACAACAACCTACAAAAATTATGTTCCAGCACCTTCCTGCTGGCCTCAGTGGCTTTCGGGCACATGCAAGTAAAAACAAGGTGAAGAGGTTAACAGTGCACGAGGACGACAATAGACGTACTCATGCGCTGTTAGCCCCTCCATGATGCCCCACCAACTAGCCCACCAAACCATCCTCGTAAAAACATGGACACCAACAACTTTATCGAGGCCTTCACATCACTGGCGGATGATGCAGCGAATGCTGCAGCCTTACCATATGCGTTTAACCAAGGTGCTCAGCATGGCACACACATTCATCGAACTGTTACCCTGCAGGAATGCCCATATAAACCTTTACATTCGAATGTTTACATTAATGTTACGCCAAGCAGAAGTGGACGCTGAAACAATATATACAGGTCATCCACCTCACCCTTCTGTTGAATGGTTCTACTACTATAACATGTATGCGAACGCACCGAAGGACACAAAATCATCCTAGGAGACTTCAACACTCTGCACACAGCTTAAAGCTGTATGAGAAACGACTGGAAAGGAACTCGACTACAAGAAGCCGCACAACAAAGTAACCTCAACCTCTGTGATACCTACGGCACCCTTATCCGCACCAGCAACAGCATTTCAAATTCACCCATAATATCAGCAATGCCACTTGGTCCTGCCTCGAAGAAACCTTAGGCAGCGATCCCGACATTATTCAGCTCCTAATTTCCCACCACACGAAGAATCAGCAGCGAAATGGCACGGCCAGACAAACTGAATGGAAAAAATTTCGGGAAAACTCTCCGACTAGTCCCATCGACGATACAGAATAGACAGGAAACTTTGCACCAGGTGGGTGCCCTGACATCAGCACCCAAGGCTCGCCTTAACCCCGTCAGACGCTATGTACACAACTGTGTACATTTAAATCCTGCGGTTTTTTACAAACAGAAATACAGAAGCTGAAAGTATTCGCTAGTTTAGCATAATTTTGTATCCTTCATCTAATAATGAAGATTTTAGGGCCATCTGGCGGCTAGCAAGAATACTAAGACCATAAACAAACACAATGGCGACGCACGCGGCGGCTTCAGCGGGTGAATTTTTTTAACTCTCTCCTCATTTTCTCAAGACGTGTGGCCCTAAAAATACAGAAACAATGCACATCACACCAACATATACGTATGTGGAAATATTCAAGCACTACTTTGCTCCCGACCTCTGTGACGCTATGGTACACAATTTTTCCCATTGCACGACTGTAAAAAAAATAAAAAAAACAAACTAAGAGAAAAACTAGCTGTGTTGGGGTCAGTAACCTGCCACTTCATATTTATCTGGCGAGATACAGAGAATAGAAACCACAAAAAAAATTCACAGCATTATCCACGGGATCGGAATGGATGATGAGTGGGCGAATCTCCTGAGGGGACATCATCGGCTAAGACCGTGACTCTTCAGTGAACAGTTCGGCCCCACTACATCTAGTGTGCCGAACGTAACGTCTAGAGTCAGTCCGCTTAAAACCTGCGCGTCGGGCACCTTGGGGCTGAGCTCGCCTGATAGCGTTTTGCAGACGCCTCACGGAGCTCTCACTTGCATCGGGGTCTGACTGCCGATACGCGCGCTCTTTCTCGCCGCTTCCTGTTTCTCTGACGTTTTGGAGATCCTCTTCGCGCCGCAGCCGTGCCGCTTCGCGTACGGCAGGGTCCTCGCGCCGTCTGCCGTGGACAATTGGGCCTCGCGTTTCTCGAACGCTGGGATCAATGGCGGCGTCGTCGCGCAAGCCAGACGACACGCTTCGGCCTCCCGTCTCTCGTACGGCAGGATCTTGGCGGCGGCGTCGCGCAGCTGTCACGGAGCGTCTCTGCCTCGCGGGCTCGCACATCTGCAGCCTTATCCATCCGGGCGACTCCGAGCAGCGCGCCAACAGCGAACGGATTTTATTACAACGTCCCCGCCATCTAGTAAACACTCCAAGAACTAAACTAGAGGTAGCCACGCCATTCTAGTAAACAATCCAAGAACTAAACTAGAGGTGGGCTACATACATACGTCGAGGATGGACAGACCCACGCCCTAAGGAGCTTCGCCCCCTAAAAATTGTAAGGGGAAATAGCGAGCGGCGTCTGAAAGGGATAATAAAGTTTCCTCCTCCTCCTCCTCCTCTACAAATGAAACAGAGAATGCTCCTACCGAATGCCACCCGCACAAGTTCAGAACTTGGAGGACAAGAGCTTCATTAGGCACATGACAGATGGTGCCATTACCTCCTCGAAATGGAAGCACAAACCGAAAGTGGGCAAAGCCCATCAGCTCTGTTAATACCGCTTCAGCAAAACTCTCGCACAAGGAGATTAATCAGAACTGCACTCTGCTTGACGCTGTCTGCTTGACACTGTGTGCTCCATCCTGCAGCACTTGCGGACTGGTCTTAGAAACTTTTTTTTTTTTGCTTTCCAACTAATTTTGACGAAAATTCATGGGGTTATTTTTTTTAGCTGATTTCACATATCCAATTAGTTTTGATGTGAGGTAACTAGTTTCCAAGTTAATAAAAAAACTGTCCTTGATTGTTCTTGAGAACAATAGGAATAAAACTATTCAACAGAAGATTACCAGCAAAGCATGAATACATACCAGAAGTTGTGGAGAATGAAATGTGGGAAGCAGTTTTTTTTTGTTTTGCAATCACATACACGTTTACAACAATTCTAACTTCTAGGTTTGAACTACTACTGCTAACCAATTAAACACAATGCTAATTAAACAACTGCTGAAGCACAAAATGCAAAATATGCTTCCCATATTGCATGGTTTACACATTCACCTTCACCATGCAAAAGAAATGATCTTCCTAGGCGCACTACTTGCTGGGATTTATCTCTCAAGAATTTTGTACCTTTCTAATCTTTACTTTCCTCTCTCCTATCATATTTCCCCTACTATTCCCGCTTCTAGACTGTGTTAAATGTAGGTGAGCTCTCATGAGAGCTTAATAATATCCCCAGTTCATTTATTTTCCTTCTTCCTTTAAAAAGAAATCACTTCCCCCGGATTGCTTTTTTTCCCCTGATTTTTTTCCTGGTGGCTTCCCCCGTATTCGCACATGCGCTGTTTGTGTATAGTATAACCTTTTGTGTGTGGTAAAAGAGTTCAGTTGATATGCAGCGCTAGTCCTGTGTAGTCTTTTCTTGGTTGTCCCGTCTGTACAGCGCTAATTTAACATGTTTCATTCCACCGTTGAGAGAGTGAAAAGGGGTAAAATAGTTTTTCAGATAGTAATTTTTTTATCGCCAGCCATTGAGATATCGAACTGGTTTTTGTTGAGATAGGCAACTGACTCACATATCTTAACACTGTTATACAACATTTTCAATGACACCCTCATAATAGAGGCAAGCGGGATTTGGGGAAAAACACTACGTTTTTACACTTTCGTTAACTAACCACCCAGCCAGTTGATATCTCCCATTCGTTTTTCTTTTTTTCTTGACAATGCTGCCCATTTATTTGCCCAAAACCCACTTTCAAGATTTTTTCCTAACATTCCGATAAGAACGCCAGCCATATTTCTTAATCTGAATCCTTTTGGACGCAAAATTCAGTCGAGTTTCCCCGCGTTCGCTTCGCGGTCGCCATCTGTTGACACCTTCGGCAACTACGCGTCTCCCGTAGAAGCAGGTGTCATCTATACTTAGAAAAAGAAGTTCCCGACTGACTGAGTGACTCATCAACGCCCAGCCAAAACTGTTAGACCTAGACAGTGGCAAAAAAGTAAGGTATTATCGGAAAATTGTTTTTTCATTGTTGAAATCGGGCCTCTATGGCTTTTATAAGTACCTGGTACTGTTCCACGTACTTAATTTTCAAAGAAAAAACTGTGCAAATCAAGAGAAAAGTGACCTAAAAAAAAATGCTTTTTTGGCCAATTTTTCGGTCCTAAAGACCCATGTGCCCCGTTAAAGGGGCCCTGCAATGCTTTTGAAATAACCCCGTTAGCACCACAAGTCAGTGTTTACAAACTCCCAGAGCTAAGTGAAGGAAGGAGCAAATGCCTACAAGAAAACAGAAGCGACAAACTGAAAAACGTGGCTGCTCTTTTCGACATAGTAGTTCGTGGGCAAGGGACATTTCCGCACATGGCCTTCATCCTAAATCTGTACATGTTGGTGGCATCATCATTGTGACCAACAGTAATGCATAGCGTGTGTATTGCGCAACAATCCCATTTTATGTTTTTTGTACTAAGTATTTACTACGTGTCACTAAAAAGCCTGCAATTACATTGTGCTGAGACCTCTCACATTTCACCTACCTATTTGCGCACTAGTGCCTACTACTAGCTGACTTGCACACTCGGTCTTTGCACTGATAGAGGGAGCTTCCCTGCCCAAACTTCAATGAAAAGTGACGAGTGCCTTTGGGAGTTCAGCTCAGTCGTTCTCTTGTCCATTTTGCACAAACATACGCTACTTTATTTGCTCTAAAGCATAACAAGATGCTCTCAAATTACGGCTTTTTATTATACATAGTGTGTGACATTCAAACATGTCACAGAAGAAAGGCGCACCGAACAGTTGCATGCCACCAGATAAAAAACGCCAGATAAAAAATCCAGAAAACATGACCCAAATTGAAACATTACTGGTATGCGAATAGCATTAGAAACTTCAAGTACAAGCCACAGGCTTGGAAAATGTGTGAGATTGGGATAACTCCTTACGCACTTTATGCATTTTTTATTTCCTGTATTACTAAGAAATTGCTGCAGCTGAAAGTGACACATTGGTAATCTCAGCCCTGTCTCCGACACTTGGTGCACAT
The DNA here is from genome assembly GCA_013339765.2 of Haemaphysalis longicornis. NCBI lineage: Eukaryota > Metazoa > Arthropoda > Arachnida > Ixodida > Ixodidae > Haemaphysalis > Haemaphysalis longicornis. Next base: position 113,349,460 of record CM023456.1, on the reverse strand, counting down.
AGAAACAAGAAGAGAAAACGCGGACAGGCTCTTAGCGCTTGTCCGTGTTTTGATCGATTGATTGATGGTAGGGTTTAACGCGCCGACGCAGCGCAGGCGATGAGGCGCGCCGTAGTGGAGGGCTCTGGATTAATCTTGACCACCTGGGGATCTTTAACGTGCGCCGAAATCTCGTACACACGGGAGTTTTTGCTTTTCGCCTCCATCAGAATAACGGCCACCGCGGCCGGGAATCGAACCCGCAACCTCGTGCTCAGTAGCACAACGCCTTAGCCACTGAGCCACCGCGGCGGGTCTTGCTTGTCCGTGCCTTCTCTTCTGGTCTTCATTTGTGTGTGCCACGTGAAAAAGGTGAATTCCAACTATACTGGCCTGCCGTGATCAGCCCTGTCATTCACCCATTCAGGCAACATTGTTTTGAACCACTTGGCATCCCCGCTTCATCCTTTCTTCCCTTCTCCCTTCCTACCAAAACTGTATTCAAGCCTTCCCACTCGCTGCCACTGTAACAAGACAAGCATGCCAACAATGAAAATTCAAACCCCAAAAACACGAACCATGCAAGATTTGTGATTCAAGCCACGGAAAACGTAGACGGACAAGACACGGACGGCCGGACCGTGCCCAGCAATAACTGTGCATGCACAGTCAACCTTCATGCCTAGCAAATCTTGGATAACATGCAGACTGTTAGCACAGTAGAGCCGCGTTCCCTTAATTCGAGGGCTCCTTATGAAACACCAGTGCACCTTGCAAAGGAATCCTGTTTGCAAAGCATAACCCTCCTAACGTAGTACAGAAGAACCTCGTTTTAACGAAGTAGTATCGGGGCGGTAAATCAGTTCACTATATTTGATGTTCGTTGTAACAGTAGAGGTAAAAATCGGCTTAACAAGTCGGCAATGTGGCTCGCGCAAAAATCCCAGATACTAAAACGCGCTATTCTAGGCTTGGAGCCCACTACGAACAAGGTAATCCTTACCTGTCTTCTTGTGCATTTCAAACTAAAGGGGACGGGAAGTGACAATTGCGAAATGACAACAGAACAAAGTTTGTTTGACAGAACAGGCCTGCGTTCTTTTTTTTTTGAAGAAGAAGAAGAAGAAGGATGTGATCTTCGTCTGGTGGCTTTTTACGGTACTGCAGGACGAAGTTTTCCACTGTGTCCACGCACAAAGGGCCTTTTCTACTTTCGCAGCTTTACAAACTATTAAGAAATTTTGCGTTTTTATGCTAGCTTTCGAGTTTCGAGCCTCGTGCGAACCACATATTTCTTTCGCTATAGCCGATACTACGCACGACTCTCGCCGTCTTGATTTCGTTGTAAAAAGAATAAGTGTCACAAATAAAAGCATGACCAACCAAAGTTCGTATTTAGTTCACTCTAGCCGATAATTCGCTATAACGAGGTCTGACTGTACAACAGCAGGCAAATCTTTCAACTCAGCTTGGTCGGTTGACTTCCATTAACGGCCTGTTGTCCGGGCAGGAAAATTTTATGCTCGCGCAGTATGTACATGTACAGCTGTTCACGCGAGAGGCCTTGCAACAACAACCTAGGCACAAGAACACTTGTGCATCATCCCGTGCGTGAAACCAATGTCCTCGCAGCAATCCCGAAACTATTTGCGGCATTTACCCATCTATTGCTAAGGAAGAAAAGCTCAGTCCGAGTGCTGCCCCAAACAACTGCGGTATTGCATTCAGATTGTTTGAGCCACATGGCTGCACCTAGGTGGACAGCTGGCATCCTTTTGTAGAAGCCTTTTTTCACTTTCAGGGGGGTGTTCTAAATTAGGGATAGCGCTCACTCACTGACCTCACACAAGTATCCCAAGTTCTCAATGGTGTACGACTGAACCCCTTGTTAAGAAAAGACAGGCTGGTAACGCAGCCTGCATCTTGCTACACTAGGGTAATAAAATGCCTCGCACAAACGCTTTTGACAAACAATCTGTGCAGGTATTTCTTGATGCAGGCAAGCAGACCATTCTTGGCAACTTGCAGACCCACGTAAAGGTTCACCACAAATACACAAGGACCACTTGCATGCAGACTGACAACGTGCAGAGGCCCTGTGCAGAAGAGGAAAGCAAAGGGAAACCACACCAACAGGCAGCGCGCACACACACACACACACACCACCACTCGTGCATTTGCAGCCATCCCCACAGGCTACTCACATCATGCACTCAGCACTCGAAATTCCTCAATGCTCTCAACACATGCACAAGGGCATTTGCGCATTTTTGCAGAAATAACAGCCACTCACGTCACACTTTCTGAGCCCAGCCGGCAATCTTTAGGCAGTGCACATTTTTTCAATTATTTCTACCTGTACCGCTATACATGCTCAAAAATGCTGCCGATCTTGAAACTACTTTTCGTATACAATCAATTTCCTTGATGATCCTTACACCAACAGTCAGTGATGATGTTGTTGATGCCAGAATTTGCTTAGGCCAGCACTGATCAATAAAACTAAAACTTCAGCGGCCGTTCCTCAGTTGTCTTGCTTTCTCATGATGTTTTTTTTTCCCTCTCGCCCGCTCACTTGTATTGGTGAGGTCACATGTTTCATTTGTACGGTGCCTTCTGTCCACACAACTGAGAGGGCATCACACAAAAAAAAAAAAAAACTGGACATTGATTGAACGTGTCAAATAAACTTATACCTGTGACACACGGCAACGCTAGATCTCCTTTAAACTAAACCCCTTTCGCCACGCCAAAAGACATTTTGTGGAAAGGAGCGGTGCTCCTGACACACAGCAACCCCCAATCTCCTCTATGTAGTTGCTGTAACTGACACTCCAATAAAGTGGCGCTAGCACTTCTGTGGAAAAAGCATGCACGATAACAAAAATAAAGTGCGGCTAATAGACCTTCTTTATTATTTTAAATAGGAACTGTGCGTTTTATTGTTGCTTAGAAAGAATAAATGGGTAATTTCACATATTTGTATTACACAGCAACGATGGAGTGCTTTTTTTTAGCCTATGTTCCATGCCTAATCTGCCAACAGTGGGCAGATGTTTACAGAAATACATTACGATTGGGCTTGTTTGGTGCAATTTATTTCATTGCAGTTTTAACAATTTATGAAAGTATTATGAAATCGCATTTGGTCTCACTAAGTTCTGGGAAGCTTTTGATTTGCAAGCGCCTGCTTACGAGGCTGCGCCGCTAGCTGCTCCTTTTCGTGCGGGAAAGGAGATAGGCGAACACCCCTTACGGAAAATGTCCGTTTCGGTGAAGGAGATTCTCCTTTGTCGTGTGTCACCGAGGCGAACGCCGTTTGGGTAGCAGTCCTTCTCTGCAAAGGCCTTTTAGGCGCCCGTGTGTCAGGGGTATTAGCCCCCCGGATATCAAGATACCATGCTTGAACTGCTTAATGTTACAAGCAGCAGCCCCGACAGCTACGCCAAACGAAGGTATTAAGACCCCTTGCTATAGAACCGCCCCGTCGCGATGCCAGGAGTGCCATTCATCCCACCAGTCACTCACTCACAGAGAGGTGGCAGTGACGGACACAGAAGCGAGGGAGAAGCGAGGAGTGGCAACACAGAAGCGGAGCCTGGGTCGCACCCAGTGTGACCCCCGATACGCACCTCGCGCAACCCAGTGGCGCACCAGAACCCTCAAACCTGGCAGAGGAGACAACTGCTGTCGCTCTGCAGTTGAAGAAGGAGAAAGGGGCCCACCACAGGGGGAGGGTCAAAAACCACGTAAAAACCAAACGCAGTACTTTAGAAATAGGGGAATGGTACTGAGACAGTGAAAACACAACAGAAAAGACCATTAAATTCAGTCTCTTTCTATCAAAAAATAGGGACAAACCTGCTCTGGGTACCTTGCAGAGACTTCCTTTGGATCGGCAACAGTTGAAAAGCCACTCTAAACAATTTAACTGCTTGAAATATGTGCCCAGGGTGCCACAGTGCTAGTGGGTTTCAGTGGACAGAACCTTCCAGCAACACAAAATTCACCCGCGCAACCTTTTCTGGCACGAATCACACGCTACCTAGGTCGTCTCGAGTAACACACATTAAGGAAATGCGAATTTCAGCTCACGTTTTCCCTTCAGGCGCTTGAAAGCATAAAATCTGTGGTAACCACATTTGCAGCCACACCATCCTGAATGCATAAGCACTGCAAATATTCGCAGGATTTTAAACATGAGCAACAAATGCTTACACGCTTGGTACGAAGAATTTTATTTTGCTGTGCAGCTTTTCCCGCGGCAGTTTAATGCGGTTTTATAGAAAAAAGCCCCAAAGGCAACATTTTCTTAACGGAGCAAATACAGCTATGCAAACTTCGAACCCCATGGCAACACGCTTCTAAGCAATATATTACACGTATACCGTATTTATTCAATTATATGGCGGTCGCAATTATAAAGCGAGGGTGCAGTTTGGACAGTCAGAAAAAATCGCCATATACATATTATATATATATATATATATATATATAAAATATATATACTGAGCTTCGAATATAAGGCAGTGTGTGACTGAGACAACAAATTTCGGAGAAAAAAAAACTCGCCTTATATTAGAATAAATACGGTACATTCAATAGGGGGACTCACAGATTTGCATTAAAAGTCACCTTAGAGGCCGGATGTTTAGGCAATAAAAATGTGTATTTTCGCATTTAAAATAGGCAGGCAAAACAACGTTCTAAGCCCCCAACATCACAAATATAAGCACGATACAGTGTTACATGAATGCAAATCATTTCAAACGAAGACAAGATTGGCCTGTAATCTAAAACAAGAAAACCAAAGATGCAATTGTTTATGATGACACAAAGGCGCCAATAGTCAAAATATAGCCGTTCAATTTGTCCCGTAAAAACAGCTGAACTAATGAAGATCCATTTTCTTAATTCACCAAGTGAACTGCTCACATTTATTATTCAATGGTCCAGGTTTCTTGCTCTAGCGTCGCATATAGTAAAAGCTGGAATCCAATTATAAACACTACTTGTGGCCTGCCTGTCACGAATAAATTACTACACGTCAAAAACAGACAAATAAAAAAAGCAAAAGAGAAGATTTATTAGAATTTAACATGTTCTTACATAAAGGCTGTTAAGCACAACTTTGGCAATTTTGTCATAGATATCTGAATTTTACACGCAAGACGTCCCAACACCAGCCAAATACACTTAAACACATTCTAAGAGCATTTTTGAAAAGGTGCTTAGAAGCCTAACTATTTTTGATGAAAAAATGTATTTGGAGCCTCTCGGCAGTGTGAATTTTAAGGCGTAACAAAATGCAGCAGCACAGTGATGTTAAGCCGTTGGCGCTTCAATATAGGAATGATCTGCTAATAATGAGCTCAACACTCAACCGCTACATTGAAACTTCAGTTAGATTAAAGTATGCTTCTAGAAATCAGGATGCAACCGCACGTTTGAAGAAATCTGTTTGGAGAGTATGCAGAGCGTAGTCTAAAAATTACTGGGAAAATTGTAGATGCAACAGCAACTACACCATCTCCCGGTTTTCTATTCAAAACTGCCTCTTGTCACTGAGAAGTCGCTCTCATTTCATTGCTGCTCGCTATTGCTTTCTGGGAGTTGGTTGAACTACAGGTTTTCCCGCTCAATGAGTTCAATCGCCATACAATTTAATCCAGGCACCTGCCAATTTAAGCGCGAGCACATGGACGATGGTGCAGTGAATCGCATGCGACTGATTTTTACGACTGTCGCCACAACTAGTCGTACGCGTGAATTTGAGACACATGGCCTGATGCGCACATCGATGCTCATCGGTGCGCTCCGCCCACTGTTTTTGCTCCATGGTCAACTACGACAATCGCTGAGCTGAATTTGTAGATTCCGCGCGTTTGTTCGCAAAAATGGATAAAGCAGGAATCACCTTTACAGTCCGCGCACACGCGGCCGCGCCTGCCAGCTCGGCACACTCAGCGGCTCGAACCGGCGCAGGCCACGGTAAGCAGCCGCGCTTGTCGCTGCTCTTCTGAATCATTCTGATCGCTAAAAAGAAGTTCCACATGCGAGAAAGTAGTGTTAGTGTGGTGAAAAATTGGGCTAAGGATTGTTGTCAGGGCTTATTTTAAAAGTAGCGATCAGATATCTGCCGCGATGCAAGCCTACGCTGACCAGTCGCTGCGGCGCATGGTGCGCCGAGCGGCCGAGAGATGGGGATACCTGCGCGGAAGCATCGAACAGGCTACGCAGATGTCTTGGTCAACGATCGCTCAAACGGCAGTTATAGCTTAAATAAAGCTCCACATGCGAGAAAGGGGATGATAGTGTGGTGAAAAGTTGTGTGACAGATTGTCATTCACAGTTGCACAGATAGCGGCGATCAAATATCCGCCAGGATACTAAGCCTAAGTTCCCAAACACCCGATCCGACCCGAGCAACGCTAGCCGATTGCGGGCGGTTGGGGCTCAGCGGGCTCTCATTGGCTGTGGCCTCACGATGATCGCAACGATGGCACGACTGCATCTGGCTTGCCAGTTGCATGTCGTGAGCCTCCTCTGACCAGCGAACGACGCCAAAACAGGTCCTAACGATCAATCGTAACGACCAGTCGCATGCGAATCGCGTGCACCAGTAATCCAAATGCCCTCTAATTTAATCCAGGTGCCAGCAAATTCAATCCAAATGCCAACTAATTTAATCTGGTCACCAACCAAATTAATCCAGATGTCAGAAGGTTGTTCAAGAGTGTTTTGTGCGAAATTAGGTGCAGCTTTGCGGACTTTGTTGCACGTGATGCAGCGAAAACGTGGTGTTTCTTGATCCATTAGGTGCGAAAACTCATGTGTGCAGCTTAATGGATATTCACTAACACACGCAGACCAGGAGACCAGCTGGCACCGTGGATTATATTGGATGGCATTTGGCTTAAATAAGATGGGACTTGGATGATAACTTCGCTGGTGGCTGGATCAATTGCGTAGGAAAACCTGTAGAAGACTGGGTTGAACAACGGACTAGGTTAAACCCGATAGAGTTTCCGAACACCCAGTTGTTCTCGGTGACAGGAAGAATGATCTCAAGCTGTACTCAAAAGCAAAATTTGATGGCTATATAGTGTCATATATGCACCGATTTTGGAAAATAGGCATTTATAGGGATTTAGGCAGAAATGCCAAAATAGAAGGCATTTAAAGGCACAATGAAAACACCACAAAGGCCCTTCTTTAGCCTCTCATTTCATGCTCATATATCAAATGTGTGCGAAAGCGAGAGCGCAACGAACAAAATAGGCATTTGCCTAAAATTCGTTCTTTCGTCAGCACCCACATCTTGCATTCATCGAAAACAGCCACATTCTCTCGGGAAAGCCTGGCATTAGTTGATGCTGCTCTACAATCTACTGACTATAGCTGATTAATACTGCTATAGCTAAAAAGCCATAGTTACCGTATTTTCCCGCGTATAACCCGCCCCTGCATATAACCCGCACCCCCCCCCCCTTTTCCGTCGACGAATTTTTAAAAAATCTATGCCTCCGTATTGCCGGCATATTTTACACATAAAAGTATGAATGAAAGCTACTACTCGAGCAACATTACACATTTGGTTATGCAAAAGAGCTGACTACGTAACTAGATGACTTGCCGCATACACTTTTTCAGGTTACTTTATTGTTGAGCTGTGTGTGTGCACAATAAGCACTGTCAATGGGACAACAGTGGCTTAGTCCCTATTACTGCTGCAGGAGCATTACGGCCCAACGCGTATTGCCGTGAAGCTGCACTAAAGGGAATACCTCACATATAATCCGCACCTCTACTTCTACCCCTGAAATTTTTGCAATTTTCGTTGCGGGTTATACACACGAAAATACGGCACTGTAGTAGAGACAAAAGGTGCAACAAAGTTGTAATAAAGAACCTGAGCGATGCGTCGTTGTTTCTGTGCGTGACTTCTCAATGTGGTGCATTCAGCCAGAAGAAACCCATCCACCTCCAGTTGTGCGGGCCGTGGGCAGACGTGTTTTCCAGAACTAAAAACCAACAGCACGGCAAGCACGTGATGGGTCGTGGGGAACTGTACGTGATGTCCCAATGAACCCAAGAAATCTGCACACAAGTGCAATAGACCAAATAGACAGATCACGTGGCCCATGCACTTCTCTTCTCAAGCTCTCCCTTTGGAAGGAGCACAAGAGATGTGCTTCTCTTTTTTTAATTAACCTCGTCTGATGAAGACTCGCGCCCTCCTATGGTTACTGATACTGATCCCAGTGGAAAGTCCAATTTCCACAGATTACGAGCGCCAACAAATTGCCATTTTAATGTTAAATAATGGAAGATTTTAAAATCAATTTTGTTACGCGACAAAGTGTGCTTATACTCATCTGGGCATGACGGTGGTTTTTTTTTTTCAATGCCCTCACGAGATTAGAAAACTGTCAGTTTTCTACATTTTTGTAAACGGGTATACTTCTCAACCATTTTATCAACATGTCACGTGTGCTCTGACATGCCAGAACTTTTTGACAGTACTTGTACGGCTAAACTCAACGAAACTGCTCCCTTTCATTCGCTATGCCTGCCTTAGTGGCTCTATTTACTACTTAATTTTGCACGTGCCCTGTTATTGTATTCCTGCTATGCCTTGCAGTGGTAATTGCCTGATCTTATTATTTTATATTGCTCTTGTTTTTAACCAAAGCATACCCTATATCCTTTTCTAGCACAAAGGGAGTTCACTGCTGGATGAGAGCATGAGCCCTGTCTCAAGCCACTTGCAGCATTTTATGTACTTTTGAGTAAAAATAACTTGTTCTAATTTGTTCTGTTCAGTTGCCACAGCCATATGAAAACAGCAGGCAAAAAAGGACAACGTTAAACCTTCTATATAACATAGCTTAAAATGACAGTCAATGAATTTCATGAAGAGGCCATAAAGACAAAATGCAAGTTTGGCTCATTTAAAAGACTGCCTTGTTAGACGAACACTGACACCACTTTTAACGTAAAATTATCTCAGATAAGCTGCATAATGAGGAAGACACAGAATAGCCACTACTCACTCCCCATTGACTTTTCTGCACTGAACTTATGACGTATTATGGGCAGTTTGTGATTGGCAGAAGAAGACAAATCAAACACAAATTAAGCGGGGAATTATAAGCTTACAGAACAAGATATTTGCACTTAAATATAGTGCACATTCTTTTTATAGCAGTAAAAATGGTGGCGTAAACACCGGAAGTTACAAACAACCACATGAACATAGAACTAATGTGTACGGCATGTGCACATACAGCAGTCCATGAGCGGTATTGTCGTGCCACCTATGAAGACAGACGGTAACCAGGCTAACAAAAATTAAAGTCGTTCCGCTCAACGTGGAAGCTGACGGAAGTGCAGAGAAAGTGATTAGCCATAACGGGCTGAAGTGCCATTATCCTCTCACTACTACCGCCCAACGAATTTCAAATTTCCCGCCTCTGCAGCGCTCGTGCACCCCCTGCTTGAAACTGTGCCAGCAGGAGTACTGCTCTATTTGTGCTCGCTTTTCCTCCCGCACGTGCCGGCGTTGCACTGCCACTTTTTTTTTTGCTTACTATAGCAAAAGCCAACCCAACGAGCATTCCAAACTAAACGAACGTGGGTGCTGCCGGTTAATTACGTATATTATGCGTCAAATGTACCTACAGTTTTTTTTTTCACTAAACAACGGGGAGATGTATGACAAGCGCCAGCGTTTTACGAGTTCCGAACGGTTATGACTATATAAACCGCTTGGTTTTCGAAGCCTCTGGGGGACACCCTACGACGGAACGCCGCGCTCTACTTGGGTCCGTTATCTCGTAGCATCGACAGTTACAGCGAGCTACGACGACAAGGCGAGCCCCTACAGTGCTCTGCCCTTAAAAAAGATGTTTTTGCCATTGGCAGCAGTCCTAGTCAACATACTAACTTTCATTTTAGGTACCTGCCCTAGACAAGTTATTGCCAACATAAAAAACACATCGGGGGGATTGAAATTATGACCCAAAATGTGCAATTTCTCAGTTAATAAAGCATTGTTTGCGGGCGGACAAGCGCTGAGGGCACCATAGAACACCAAATCATTCAAAATAAAACCAACTTGTATTTTGCCTTCGTAGCCTCTTTAGGTTTAAAAAGATTTCTCAGACCCCGCGTGCTACCTCAGAAGGCCCTGCAATGTCCCAAGAAGTGTCCATTTACTGGCCTGTCAAGTACTGGGGAATTGTCCATTGGTGTCATTACCATAGCAGCAACAGGCAACATCATGCATACACAGGCAAACTATTTCTGATTTATAACATCAATCGAATAGGATGCCTTCACGTGCATGCTGCCTGAAGCCTATGCTTCGTGATTGATGGTACAACAGTGATATCTCTTGTACACGCAGTGAAGCTGTCCTCCTGTAATTACACCTCAGGTGCTCACTGCTTCGGCCTTGTGAAAATGCTTTGCAAGAAAAATGTTGAAAGACTGCACCGCCTCTTGAACTGCTTGTGTAGGCGTCAGTAGCGAAGTGTTGCCTACAAATGTACAAGCACCTTTGCCTGCCTGAAGCTGAGATAGCCCCATGCGTTGTAGCCACACTTGGCACGGGTCACTGCTACGTTTGGTGTTGTGAAACTGTCCTCGCTGGCTCTGCAGCCGGAAATTCCGCAGCAACATTTTTGCATGTGGATCGAAAATGACGGGCGAAAGGTGGTGCATCGGCACAAAATGCATTGGCTTTCACTGTTCAAGACGACGTTCAAACCGCCTTCTCAGCGCCAACGGGAGCAAAGCATGCAACGACATGAGGAAAACAATTGTCGTATACAAGCAGGATACGCGAGTACTTCAACAAGCTGTGCCTACGCCTCGCTAAGAGGGGCGTGACAAGACGGGCAAAAGAAAGGATAAGCCCAGAAAAAAAAAATAGAAAAGCTCAGACAGATACAAACGCGTGTAAGTATGCAGCATGCAAGATAAAAGTGTCAACATCAACAGAACCACACACAGTAATTAGACGATGTTTCCGTTCACTATAAATGTACGAGAAAGCTGTTCAATAGCGGGAACCCCTGTTCTGGGACACACAAGCCCGCCAATGACACATTAACGCGCAGTATGATGGTGACCATTCATAAGCGTAAGAAAAAATAGCAAAATCAATTTTTTTTTGTATTTTTAATGCACCGAAGCTATACCTGGGCTATGAGGCACGCCGTAGGGGAGGGCTCTGGATTCATTTTGGCAACCTGGCGATCTTAAACGTGCGCTGAAATCTCGACACACGGGTGCTTTTGCTTTTCGTCTTAAAAACATAGCTGTCAAGGGGTCATGCAAAGCCAACTCAAGCGCACAACCGTACGGATGGCTTTTGACCTATAAAACCGCTACACCAACCAGAAGCATTAAAATGATCCCACAAAGACAGGAAGAATACATAGAAAAAAATGTGGCTAAGGCTACGCATGTTCCCTTTACAAAGTTGCTCACTGGGCTTGGGAAAGACTAGAAGAGAGTAACACAGCAATTGCATAAATCAGTTAACCCCGATCAACCATATTACCCCCCAAAGAACTTTGGCACCAAGCTAGAATGTGTGAAACGTGGTTTAGAAAAGACAACCGTAGAAAAAGGACGGCACAGTGAATTTCCAGCCTCTGCACCATGCCCAGCACGAATAGAGCAGCACTCAATGGACATCAGCCAAGCGTAACTGATGACAACAGGCAAGACGCAAACGAGGGTGCGGCATTGAGGCAAGCCATGTCTGCCAACGTGTTTGCCTAATATAATTTGTTGACTCTTTTCTCAAATTATGCTTGCTTCACCCATTTTTCACTGCGTCCGCTTTCCCTTGGCTAGAATTCCCCCATCTGGCTGCGCAGTTCCTCAACTGGATCCCAGACTCGGCTCCGAAGTGATAGGCGTTCACAGGTTTACCATGCACAGGAAAATATAATAAATGCTTGGAGGCTCACTAAGAGGGAGGGTTCAACTTAAATTGAGGCCGACTCAGCGCGCAATGTAACGGACGATGACAGGTGTAGCGCTAAGGGACAAGAAGAGAGCAAAGTGGTGTCAGGGAACAGAGGCGTGTCAAGGACATGTTAGTGGAAATTAAGGAGGAGGAATGACGTGGGCAGGGCATGTAATGCAAAGGCTGAGTAAGGGCAACAGAGTGGATCCCTAGAGAAGGCAAGCGTGGCAGGGGGCGGCAGAAGAAGTTAGAAGGGCAGATGAGATCAAGAAGTTTGCAGGGATAAATCCGCCGCACTTAGCACATGACCGGGATTCTGGGGATCCATGGGAGAGGCCTTTGCCCTGCAAGGAGTGTAGATAGGCTGATGATGATGATGATGAACGACTAACCAGCCATCTAAAGGGCACACCAGCTGCAGATACCTGACCGGCTAGCCCCAAAGCCAGAGGAGGTAACAGGTCTCTACCAGGCATCAAAAGAACATGAGAAGGCAGTGGTGGGCAGAGAAAGAAGCGGGGCTGCTTGCAAAGAGAGACACACGCACCTTGAGGTAGACGCGCTTGAACTCGTGCAGGCAGTTCTCGGAGCAGAACTCCTTGCGCACGTGCCCCACGGTGATGGCGTGCCTCAGGTCCTTGCGGTTGTCCTCGCACCAGGCGCAGCACGGCTTGTTGGCTTGGCCCGGCCGGCTCCTGGACATCTCCCGGCGCTGCTCCTGCCATTGCGGCCGCCCAAAAGGGGGAAGGAAGAGGAGGGGGGCACTGTCAGCGTCTTGTATCCCACACAGGTCTCCACCACTGCCAATCCACGAGGGCATGATTGTTGCACACCCAGCCAGGGTGCGGGAGGAATGAAGCGATGCTCCATTTTGGTTCTTATAACTCTCACAGCTATACCTGTGCTACACGAGCGTTGGAAAGGACATTTCAGTCGAATGACCTCCGAAATTTCAAATGCCATTCGAACTGGAAGGCGCTCCGGTTTGCATTAAACTCGGAATATTCGCTATTCTTCCACAGCAATCTTTTGAGCGAAGCTATCTCGTATGTTGTTTTCATGGCCGTTTTGAAGGCTACCTGCACTCAAATTTCACCTCAGCCAAAAATTCTTTTCGTGTACAATGTGCACCAACAAACCAACTGAACATGAAGGGTAGCTCTGTAAAACACGGCCGTAGCCAGAAAGTTTTTTTGGGGGGTGGTTATGGGTCATCTGAAGGGAGGAATTATGCCGAAAGGAACACTAAGCCTCACTTGCACACTGCTTGGAAAAAATTTCGGAGGGGGTCTGAACTAGAGCACAGCACAAGCTGCAATTTCTAGGCCCGGCCAGAGTCTGACAAAACATTGAGATAAAAAAAGCCCGAGCCCGGCCCACGCCCTACAAATTTTTAAAATATGAGCCCGAGCCACACAGACTTTCATAAAATAAGCCCGAGCCTGCCAGACTGTTTTTCAATGTCCAGCCCGAGTCAGACAGACTCTCAACATGAGCTCGAAAATGTCCGGTCCCTTCTACCTACAATTAAGTATAGAGCGAGTATATTGCACTTAAATTTCTTTTAAACTTGGACTAAATTGTCTGTACAACATAAATATCCTGACTTCGAAAATGTATTTTCAAGAAGATATTGTGCTTCGCGTTGTTTCGTTCAATTCATTTCTCAAAGAACTCTCCTTCCTATGCGTTTTTGACGCTAGCACGCTGTGGAGAGCTAGTTAAGCTTGTACTTTTCTTTATTTTGCGAATGCTTGTCCCCGGCACCGATCCCATTACAGCCAAGTTCTTCCCATGCTCACAAGGTTGTCTACCCAAAAATTCACACTCATTGGCAAGAAAGAAAGTGTAAGAAAGACCCAAGGGTACGTTTGTTGCCCCGGGCTTGAGAAAATGCACACCACTCAGCCAAAGCCCAGCCTGCGGGCCAGGCCCGTGCAGTGCACTAGTTTGAGCCCCCATACCCTCTCCAGCTGCTCTGAAAGGCACTGTTAATTAGAACAGTTTAAAGCAGCTGTGTTGCAGATGACACTGCAGCTGCCGGTGGATTGCACAAACAGCCATGAAGTGGAAGTGATTGATTGATTGTACTGTTTAACGCGCCGATGCAACGCAGGCTATGAGGCGCACCGCGGTGGAGGGATCCGGATTAATTTTGACCACCTGGGATTTCTAACGTGTGCCGACCTCTCGTACACACAAGCGCTTTTGCTTTTCGCCTCCATCAGAAAAGCGGCCGCTGGGCGCACTTCTCCTAAGCTGCCACGAGATCGAAGCGTTGCGCGCAGATTTGCTCCGGCTGGCTGGCCGCTCCCGTTCCCTTGCTCGCCGACTGTAACGTCAATTCAGCCTGGCCATAATGGCCACACTCTTGTCAATTCCGATTTCAAAATTGCCGATTTTCGATCGCCGTCTGCATTGTGCATAGGCATATTCGAGCTGTCACATTTCGTATCTCACAGTCTTATTAGACAGCCAGCTATAGGGAAATGTTTTCAAGAGGTCGAAATTTTGAGTGCAGTTGGCCTTTAGTGTCACTGGCTTACAACACAGCTGCAATTGTTTTCCCTTACATGGCCACAAGGCATACCAGCTAGGGAAGACATGCTTAGCTCCTTTGGTGACAATGTCATGAGGTGGCCTGGCACCTGGCCCAGTAGTATGACAAAAGAGAAAAGCAGGCTAATTTTTCAGCACTGCTCTGGAGTGAAAAATAACAGTTTCGGTTTCATTTATGTTTGGCCGAAAAATAGTAGTTTTTTTTTCCACCCTTGAAGTCATTACCACAACGCATTGACACCCTGGTTGCAAGACAGCATGCGTGTGAAACAATTGTACATATCACACCCTTATCTTTCCACGTGCGATGTCATGCTAGCTCGTTATCAGGCAGTCCGAGTGCAGCGACCGATGCCCTTTTTTATACTGTTCACTGACATTCCTAGTGCAATTTCTTAGTGTGGGACTTCACCAAGATGTACCATTTTCATTACAGTAGTGCATAGAACTTATTCCGTTAAAAAATTTCGCTTCAATCCAAACTTCCATCAATGGCTTGGGTGCTGTAGTTACATTTGGAACTGCTGGTAAAAGTTACGCCAACACAGCTACAGTGCAATTAAAAGCCAGCGATGGGGTATGCAGAAACTTGGAGGCTCACTAAAAGGGTTCAACTTAAATTGAGGACAACTAAGCAAACAATGGAACAGAAGATGATAGGTGTAACATTTAGGGGACAAGAGAGAGCGGAGTGGGTCAGGCAACAAACGCGTGTTAACGACATACTAGTAGAAAGTAAGAAAGGGTGTGGGCAGGGCATGTAATGCGAAGGCAAAATAACCGTTGGTCATTAAGGGTAAAAGAGTGGATCCCCAGAGAAAGCAAGCGTGGCAGGGGGCGGCAGAAAGTTAGATGGGCAGATGAGATCAAGAAGTTTGTGGGGATAAATCGGTCGCACTTAGCACAGGACCGGGACAATTGGAGATTAATGGGAGAGGCCTTAGCCCTGCAGTGGGCGTAGACAGGCTGGTGATGACGATGATGGGGTATGCCAATGGCAGCATCACCACTACTCGCGAAAGAGAAGTAGCTTAGACAAGGTTGGGCTGGGTTCCCCCGCTCTTTCCCATTGTTTTATGTCTGACAATTGACGTGTCCGATGGCTGCTCAGAGAACGGAATCAGCTTTCCTCCCTCAAAACACAGCAGAATGCTGCTGAACGTTAAAAAAAAAAATTGGTTGATACCCTATGCTGAAGAATGTCCGGCGGCCAGCTCTCGTCACTAAGCCAGTGCATAAAAACGGATTCTTTTGATGCAACTATTCCAGCCAGTCTTGTGGCATCAAATCAATTCTCAACGCTCCTGATGCCCAACATCGACATCTAGTTGTGCCGACAATTTTATCATTCACTGCAAAGGAACCAGGGAAGTGTACAGTCACCAGCCGCACATTACACACCGTTTACAGAGCGGTAGCCTAAGGGCAGCCATGTCGGACGATGCGACATTACTCGGCATTGCTGGCCTTTTCGAACGTGTTTCTTGCCGTGGCCTTCAACAGACCAGGGCGCACCGGCAAGCGCCTGATCGGCTTTATGGGCGAATTGTGCAATTATTTTGAAGTGCTGCTATGAACGAAGACTTATCGGACGCATAGATATTGTTTGCCAACCTTCAGAGACTATTCAGTCCCGGAAAATGACCTTCTTAAAGCACTGTTCTGACTGGCATTCATTGCCAAACTGTTGTTCCCGGGCTCCTAGCTGTTTGGCGGCATTTTTTTCCTATTTCTACGTACACGGAAACCATGTATGCGAGTGGTAAGAAGCCTGCGGGCCAAAGCATTATGCCCCCAACGACGCCAGACACACCCTCCCCTTGTCACTTCCTATCTAGGTGAAGGCTGACATGGCAATTTTAACCTCAAATGTGGTTAGATAGGAACAAAGCAAGATTGCTTACAGTTGCCACGGCCCCCCCATCTTCCCACTTGGCCAGATAACGTCTTCACACTTCCTTTCTTGGCACCTGTCCAAAAAAAGCGACTCATCCCACACCTTGAGGCCCCGACCGCAGCTGGTACATCCGACTACGGCGCAAGCTTTCCTCGTGACTTCCACATTTTTCTGACTGTGCACTTTGCTGAGCACCACGGCAGCCTACGGCAGAAACCGAAACCGCCCCAAGCTAAAGGCCAGCCATGGCGAGTGGGGCACTACCGCCACCTGTTGAAGGTCAGCCCAACTGCCCAACAGCCTCCACTCATTTTAATCAAGAATCGTTCAACACTTCGCTTCAGAATTAAAGGTCCCATGTGTCAGCAAGCTCCAAATGAAGATGTGTTACCTCCTAAACTGCAGCCTCAGAAACTGCCGGTTCGCATTTAGTGACGACACACAATGCAAGTCAAGAGCCTGGATTATAATAAACGAGCACTGACATCTGCATTCAGTATATAACGAAACTTTTTTTTTTTCCCGCGAACGACGTTTCTGGTCCGTCAGAGCAGGCGTGTCCGGGCCAGCCGTCAAGCTTGGGACGTGATTAAACGGCTCACTCTCACCTAGTCACGCTCCAACCGTCTCCTCCTCCTCCACGTCCCTCGGTGTGCGAACTCACGGCGACAGAGCAGCGCTGGCGTGTCGTGTCTAGCCTGTGAAAGCAGAAATAAGAACTGTCAGACAATTAACGAACACACATCAAAAACACACCCGGCCGGAAGTACTTTGACAGTCGCTTCCACACCCGTCACGGGGAACGACAGCCGCTCGGTTACAATTCAAGCGAGTGAGCGCTTACGGGTGGTGAAACCCGCCTACGAAAGGCCACGACGCGCGCCGCGGTGACGACGAAACGCACATTCGCAAACGTCACTGGGCGCCCCGTAACGTGGTCGCCGTAAAGGAGCTCTTAAAAAACGAGAAAAATCCAATTCGCTATCGATCTGTGCCGAAAAGGGCGGCCGCAGCGCAAAATGAACCGGGGGAGTCGACGAGCGCACCTCAGTCACCGGGGCAAGGCCAAGGGAGCGCGCGAGGGCGGTCGAAACAACACTCCGGCCCTCCAGGGAGAAAGCGAAAGAGAAGAGCGCGCCGCGCACGCCGTCAGAAGTCGATCACGACCCGCCGTGTTGACGGGCGCCGCAACTGCGTCGCCAGAAGTCGACCGATGACAGCAGCTGTGCCGCGCACACTTTTTCAAAAGCAGCAGCCGTGCATTCCCGTCCCATCAAGTGACCGCCGAGCGGTGGCAGGCGACACGGCCAAGCGCCGGGCATAAACAAGCTGGATAGGCGTGGATGCTGCTGCCGGGAACTCGGAAGGGCGAGGAGGGGAACGTTTATTACGGCGGCGGCGGCGCGAGATTTCGCCGGACGCGAGCGACAGTGCCGCGATCACCCACGCGTCCGAACGCACACGCGGACTCCGTCGTTCGGAACACTATCAGACAGCGCCACGACGTAAAAAAGACGGTTCAGCTTCTGTTTCAAGCTGTTGGTTTCGATGTGAAATACAAGTTGTCGAACGGAGGTCGCAAAATGAAATTCTCTCTGCGAAGTCCGAAGGAGCGCAGACTTCGAAAACAGCGGCGGCGGCCGCGAGCTTCGAACGACGGGACGACGACGATCCACTTAGCGCCGGTCCTGCCGTGGCGCCGTGGCGGCTTTGCCGGCGAGTACATCGCGAGGGCAATTATTCGCGCAAATGTCGTTTGCTTACCTTGTGAGCGAAAGACTACACGCATATTTCCACAACGTCCACCACAACGCCGAGATGGCTGTGAGAACCACGAACCACAACAATCACCGCAAATGCAAAAATTAGCCTCGTAAGCAGGCATCTGAAAGTAGTGTTCACAAGCTAAAATAATAAAACAGATAGTTTGTATATAAAGAGCAAAAAATAAGATTATAACGCCGAGAATGTTGCGAAATAGTTACTTATTTTTTTTAAAAAAGAACTTTAAACTTGCGAAACCAAGAATACCTGCAGCGAGAGTACTCGGTCAGCATCGCAACATGGCGTACCGGCAGCCGTCGTCGATAAAAGTAGAAACTGAAGTTACTCCCGAGGAAAAGCGTTTGATTCAAGAACGGGCTAAGCTCAGGGCCCAACTGAGGCAGGAGTACGTCCGCCAGATCACAGATCCCAACAAGCATGGCGCAGGAGGCGTGCTAGTAAGTGCTGCTCGCATGTTTGCTCCCCGATCGTCCGTCTTGCCAAGGTCGCTCGATACCAAAATGCACATCTGCATTTTGTGAGGACAAATGCCTTTAAAAAAAATTTCTCGTTGTCCTGATGCTAGTTGAGCACTGGCCATTTACTCTAAGTACGCTAATATTAATGAATGGTGTCATTATTAATGAATGACGGAGGACATCGTGTGCTCCTTGCCGGATGACTACATGCACGGCCTGGCGAGTTTCGGAAATTTAGAGTATTTTTGTGCACTCTGTGTCAACAGCAACCACTCCACATCTAAAAACGATGCGTGGAAGTATAATTAAACGAGTGAATGGTTTAGAAAGTTTGAGTTCACGAAATGGAGGGCTGTGTTTTATGGGCGCCGTGCTTAAAGCGACCTAAATAAATGGAACGTTTGAAGCTTACTATTCGGTGCTAAAAGTAAGAAATGCCGTTAATTTCACCTTGAGGTGCGTATGGCATGTGTATAGCATTACCCAGCAAATGGGGGAGTGGGTGCGGAACTACGGATGCCTTGGGTAAGTTAGTGGGAAAGCATCCCGAATGGGCCTCAGAGCCTTCACATTGCCCTCGGAGCTCCTTCGCCAGGTCCGCCGACGGCGAGTACCATCAGCTCTCGTGCTGACCTAATAGCCAGAATTTTGAAAGCAAATGGTGCTTGGTGTGAGTGAAGGTGTGTGCTCCCGGTGCGTGGTAATGCTTGCCGGGGAATGCCTCGCACAGCCTTGCAGAATTCTGGCTCTGCTGGTCGGAATTTGTGCAGCCCAGAGGCTTCCCAACTTTTCTTGTTCAAATGTGGCCAGCGTAGCCGGAGCGGTGCCCTTACCCCCGCGCCCCTTGCAGTTTGACCCGCAGATGATGCGCTTCCAAGCGGCCCGGGCCAACAGCCAGATCTACGAGCACTTCCGGCCGACACCCAAGGGGGGCCTCCTGTGGATCGGCGTCACCTTTGTGCCCATGTTCATCCTCGGATACCTCGTCCACAACGACAGGGTGAGCGGATGGGCGAGGGGGAGGGGGGGATCGGCGGTGTCTCCTCCCACCCCCCCAGTGTCTCCCAGTGACGGGCCAGGGATGTTGTCAGCGATGACATGAGAAGAGAAGGCCTACTTGGCACACACGGTCAGTGGTTAGGAAAAAAAAAAAAAAGAATCCTGCTAGCCTAAGTGTACTGTGTACTCGGGTACAAGGTAAGGACGGCCCCGGGTGTCAGTGCGGGTGCGTTTTGAAAGAAGATTGCACTTAATGCATGATGACATTGCCTGCTTTTTCTCGGGTAGTTTGTTTGTCGTCCCCGCAGTAATTTGTAAGCAGGTATAAAATAACTGAACGACTCGCGTCACTCACAGTAATTTGGTAAAACTTAAAGCGTGAATCAACGAGGACAGCAAACACAAGCGCTCCCTCGCAACCAGTTTTATTGGAGGCATCGTCTCGTATACGTATGCAAAACTTCCCCAGGGTGCATTGCTTGTAGTCTTTTTCTTGTCCCTGTTTATTTGCGCTCTGAGTTTTACCAACTTGCCCAACAGTGCGTTCCACTCGCAGTAAGGCACGCTTTGCGCCGCACAGAACAGCAGCCAGCTGTGGTGGTGAGGTGCAGTGACAACTTGCGTTGTCATTCTGAAGTTTTACCTCAGTATAGATGTCACCGCATTGCTGCCAGGAATGAAAGTCCCATTCAACTGGCAGTGTTAGTAGCCGAGAGGTGCTCAGCAGTGCAGCTGATCTTCCAGCAGCGAAACGACCCGAGATACTTTTTGGTGAAGTTTGCCACCGAAATCACTGCTTGCTTTCGTAAGCTCTGTCTGAGCAACAGCATTGCAGCCAGTTCCATTTCAATCAATACATTGCTTCGGGGACTGTTCTTCTTTCTTTTTTAGGCAAGTCAGCTTATAGATAAGAACCCAATTTTGTCAGATTTATCCCGCTCATGCTACAGTGTGCAAGCAACCCTTGAAATGAAAAATGTAAAGTGTTTTTTTTTTTTTTTTTTTTTTTTTTTTTTTTGCTATGGCACGCATTTCCATGCAATGGGCGACCCGCTACAAACGGCATAGCCACACCACCGTCATCACTAAAACCACAAGGGCTGGGGAATAAATACATGTGCTTGTGTTGTAACCTTTATCTTTCTTTTCCTTTGATGATGCTCCCGGGTCAAGATATGTAGCTGCAACAAGGTCGGTGATGCTGTATCGCCGACAGCTGTTCTTTCTAAAGGGGCTTTGGTTCATCTTAACTATAGGGGGATGAAACAACACAGAGAAAAAGTACGTGCAAATTACTGTGATTCGAAAGAAAAGGCACGTCCAAGTTTGGTTACATAGACAGGAAGTACAAATAAGTGGTGGTGTTTTTAAGTTCGTTTTTTCTTATTCTATCATTGCACATTTGAATCTCTTTCCGGTGTGCAGCACTGGTTGATTTGAGCAAACATTCCACTATTTGCACGGCCCTAGTTCGAGCATTGCTTTGGATGTAGTAGTGTGTTGGAAACCTCTGGCGTGATGCAAGACAACTGGCCTGCTCCTTTTAATCTTCAGCACAGGCATCTTTGCAATGGCTGTTCTTGTCACGCTTAACGAGATGTATTGTGTCTGAACTGTCGCGGGTGTCTCACCGAACATGATGCACAAATATAGAGGTAAAACCTCGTTATAGCAAAGTTGAAGGGGCGATCGTAATTACTTTGCAATAACCATTACTTCGTTATAGCCAGTGTTCATTTCTACCGACAATTTACATGTAAAAGAGGATGTGCTCACCACCCAAACTCACAGCAGCCCGCAAAAATCAGAAAAACAAGCAAAAAAAGCGGCAATGGATCGTCACCCTCACGTGTTGCCAGGTGCTTGCAGCCATATTAGCGCACTGGAGTTAACGGCCCCTAGCTAGCGCTAGTTTTGAATTACCGTATCCGTGATGCAATGTAAACCATCACTTGCTATAAGACAGTAACCTGCCAGGTACCAAACGGTCCTGTAAATGCTGGTTGTGAAAAAAAGGTTCTTTATATCCATTGCTAGGAAGTTTATGCATCGGAGGTCTCAAATACACGGGCGTCTGTGGGAATTTTACGAATATACTGTTTCATTATTATGACGAGGTTTTACTGTAGCTGTTGGCCCGAGTAACACAAAATTCCGCTCCCAAATAATGTACAAGCCCAGAAACTCCTGTATACACCGGCTTGCTTCGAACACTCCCGATAGTCTCTTGCACGAGTGCTAAATGGAGCGTGCAGTTTCGTATCTGTTGCGTTGAAGTAGTCATTCTAACCCTTTGTGTCATGGTGTGTACAATTGTACACGCGACTATTAAGAGCATTTTTGTGAGTTACAATTGTCGTCATCCCCACTTGAACCACTCAGCCAGCATTCGTACTTCCCGCTCTATGGCGGGAAATGCGAATGCTGGCTGGGCGGTTTGAGTGGGGGTTCAAGAACACCTACTGAGCGGTTCAAGAACACCTACTTGACACGCCAAATGCTCGGCGTGTCAAGTAGGTGTTCTTGGTGTTACCTTTTCTGTCTAGCTAAAACATTTATGAAAGCAAAACTGAAGCTGTTACCTTAATATATAAAGGCTACAGATCACAATAATGTGTATACGTTTTCTATTGTAGCAATGGTTAGGAAATGGTGGTCACATTTACGATAGCGTGTTTACGATTAGGACACGGCCTAATTTATTAACTACTCATGAGATCGAATTGTTTATGGTTTTTAAGTGAAATTTCGGTTATCAAAAACATACACGGGCAGTTTCAAATTTTTCTGACGGCCACATCCTAATGCGTGTCGCAAAGGGCTAATGTCAACTGTTTTCAAAATCTCATTTGCTTTTTTGTGTGTGCGAGCATGTGTGCACGCTTGTGTGTGCGTGCGTGCGCACGTGTGAGAGAGAGAGAGAAAAGGTTCCCTTATATCAATTTTACCTGCTGTTTTTGTAAATAAGGGTGGTTTGTTGTCCTACAGGTCGCCTTATGCGTGAGCACCATCTGTGATCACAATTAACTGACATTCTGAACGGCGCTGGAATTTTTGGGATTGAGCCTATAGGAGATTGGGGTGCTGTTACAGAAATGTGTATTAATGCAGAAATAACTCGATGCACCCAATTTATAGCTTCCCCCTTTTTAATTACACACAACTAAAAAACAAATCCCATGTGGCACTCTTAATTTCCATGAAATGTTTTAACCATTTGATGCCCAAAACTTTATTGTTTTGCTTAAGCTGTGAGAAGTTTTTTTATGACCTAAAAGGACTTCCGACATCACAAATATGAAGTCAGAAAAAAATTTGGTTCATTAGGACGGCAAGTGGGAAACACTGGGCACTGGCTGCCCATATATCACTTGAACAAGAGAGCTACCCTGACCACCAGGATTTATGGTTCAAGTGAAGACAATAACGTGAAGTTTGACTTGCTATCATTTGTAATGACAACGAAATTGCGCAATTTCGGTTACCTGTCACTAGCCCATTGAACCATTCGAGCTCGATGCTAGTTGACACGCGTAAGCAATATTTTTTTTTTACCGCACGGAAGTACGTGCTGCCCTCTCGGCTTTAATTTTTGAAGGTCGGTATTTGTCTGTCGATAGATGGTGTTAAGTGCGGAAAAAAAAAACACAAAGTGCGAGAGAATAAAAATAGTTTGATTTTTTGCTCCTGAGCAGCACTGGGCTCAAAGCGTTAAATGTAGTGGGGAGGAGTGATTTTCACAAGTTTTATACCAGGTGCTCATAGCTAGCTCCTGCTGCAGGTAGGACCTTGCTCTAAAGAGAGTAAATGGTCTTCCTTTGTCTTGTCAGGTGGAGTAAAATCCACGATGACAGCCAGACATTGTTTGTCACATTTGCCTTCAAAAGGTGTGGCATGTAGCCGTGGGTATGCGGTGTAAGCATGTAAAAAGTGCTTGCACTGCTCATTTGGTGCTGCAGCAGTTATGCCCTCCCGCTGAGTGTGTGCATACCCCAAGCTTCCTGATATTCAGTGGAGTTCCTCATGTTCCAGTGGAGTGACATACTTTTTTTTTTCTTTTTCCCCTGCAGAAAGAATTTGAACGGAAGTGCCGAAGTGGAGAGATTGCGTACAAGGACCGGATGTTCAAGATGGTCTGATCAGCAGCCAGCTGAAGTAGGCCCCAGTAGTGTAATAAAAGAATTCTACAGTCAACAGCCTCTGTGTGAGCGCAGTTCCTTTTCAGTGGTAAAGGGGGGGCCATGCAGACAAAACGCAAGTTTGGTTCATTCCGAAGATGGGCTTGTTTGAATCATACTTACACCACATTTAAGGTAAACTTCACTCAAGTGAGCTACAAAATTAGTAAAAAAAGGGAATGGCCATGCTACCCGTTTCCCGCAACAGAACCTATGATGTCATACCAGCCTGCTCTGCGGTTGGCGGAGGCCGGAAAAAGCAAACGCAAATTAGGCAGAACTTATAAGCTTGCCGAACGAGCTATTTGCCCCTAAATGTAATGCATGTTTATTTTATAGCAGTCAGAATGGCGAGGGAAACAATGTAAGTTACGAAAGCACACAGAAACCGGTGCGTGCTGCGGTTGTTACTGCGCATACCATGTTTGTTACAGCTGCACAGCAGTCTGCCACTTTGGGATTCTCGCTTGACACAGGCCGATTAGCGTAAGCGACATTGACATGACCCTGTTTGTTTAGCGTACCCAATGCTTCACGAAACGATTACTTCCAACTGTAATAAAAACAAGCCAGCTGCAAATACGTTCAGAAACAGCTAGGGCAGGCACCAGTCCTCCGCAGCATGGTGGCGCCATCTAGGAGGACTGACAGTAAAGAAGGCTCCGCAGTCTGCTGCAGAATAAACAGCATACTAACGTTCGCTTGAAGACGTGTCCTCGTTATGTCATCGCAAACGTCACGAGACACTGATTTGGCACGAGAACCAAAATTTTAACTTAAATTGATTAATTTATCAGTGAATAAACCATCGTTTGCTAGAAGACAAGCACTGGGGGCACTATAAAACACCAAATCTTTCACATAAAACAAACTTGTATTTTTTCTTTGTGGCCGCTTTAAGGGGGCAGACTGGTCTTAGAGCTATTTTTTTTATTTAGCAACCAATTTTAATGAAACTGCACTGCATTATAGAGCTTTTTGTGCTGATTTCAAATCTGCCATTATATTTTTTGTAAGTTGATTATATTTTGAGTTAATGATTAACTGCCATTATTTTGGGTCACAGTTACAAAATAACCACTCTATACAGAATGGCAATTACCACGTGGCTAGGCAGACAAATGACTAAAGAATACAACGTAGGAAGAACTTTTTTGATTTAGCTATTTTTGGTCGTTTTACAACACAGGGAACTTCGCTTTTCCCGCGCTCTGCCAGAAATGGCTCGCAGGTGGTGCCAATTCCCAAAGCCTCCATTTGAAAAAATTTGTTTCCAACATTGTATTCTCCACACATTTCGGTATCAGAAGCAAAAAGAATTACAGTTGTACCTGCTCTGGGTGCGAGATATCCGAGGACGAAATGCTAGCTTTGCATTGCAAGAAAAGTGCCGTTTCACCATCGAATTCTGCGCTAAGTGAGCTATAGAGCACTTTAAAATGCTATAATAATATAATAACAACAAAATATGGTTTCTTTTGATGAGGAAATTTACAGACTGATAGAAAAATCGCCGTGAAGGCCGAAAATGCCATTTTTCAGAAAACGCTTTTTTTGACCGTTTTTTGGCCCCAAAGACCCAACTGCCCCCTTAAGGTGTGTACCTGGTTTTTAAAGCAGTGCCAGGCTCCCATTTTGCAGGTAATCACTTTGCCGGGCTTCGGAGGACTTGCCAAGCACCCAGAAACGACCGACTCACAATAAAATCTGTTGTGGGGCTAACCGCTGCACCACAAAAAGCAGCATTAAAAGCAACTCTTCTGTGCTTTAGCAGCCCAGCCGGGTGAAGAGCACACCTCTAGTCACATATGGTTTGCAGGAGCACAGAAGTGCTTACGTGTAGTAGAATACTGCAAAGCACTGGCTGTAGAAGCTTCCTTTCTTTGAGGCCAGGCTTGTGCAAGTCCACAGCTGAGATGCTGGCTTCTCTTCCCACAACATTTTTGCAAGCTTGTGTGGCGGCGCACCCAAAGGCCCAGCCACAGGGGGGTGCCAAGAAAAAGAGCACACAGGAGTCCCTTCCACACATGCTTCATTCACTCGGAGGACAAAACGGCAAACACAAGCACAAGAGAAGTTCAGAAGCGCTGGGAGAAGGTGGCCTGTCCCGTGGGCTGGGTGGCTCCGCTGGCCGAGGTGAACGCCAGCACGGGGGGCTGGGTGGGCGGCACGCCAGAGCTTAGGCTGCTGTGCGTCTACAGTCGGCAGGGACAGGAGAGAGAAACATACAAGTCAGGAGAGCATCCACCTCAATCAATCGCTTTCTTTTCTAGTTATGTAAATGATCACCTTCCGTGCAGTGCGCACCTTCACTCCTATGCTCGGGTAATAGTTAAGAACGGCAATAGTTCACGTAGTGTATCACTCTGCCGAAGCGACGGACTTCTGACCTCAATGCGAGAGCGCTTTGTGAAAGGTGATTGCTGCTGGTTTTGCCCGCCTAGTTTGTTTGTAGCCGCCGCAGTATAACTTATAAGCAGATTGCAAGTCCAAAAAATTTTGGAAACGAGTCATTTTGCATTCAAAATACCAATAACTTGACCCAAGCATAGTGTGCTTTTTGCTAGCACCGCATACTAACTGAGCAGAGAACTTCACACTCAATGTGCTAATGAGAAGACCTCCAAGCCGCATCAAATGCTTCGTCGTGATGGGAGCACAGGCAACACTTCCTCCTCTCCCCACGTGACAAATGCCGTACAGTAGGCACTTGCTGTCGCTCATCTCCGATAGCCTCTGTAGGCGATGACCAACAGGTGTACAATGCCCATCTACCATTGCGAGGTTTTACTTTTCTTTTTTCTTTTTTTTTGCCAATTGTTGACAGTGACATGTTACCCTCATCAGCTGGTGCCGTCAAGCGATTCTTCCCATTGGCTGAATGCAGGTGTAGCTTGCACAACACTGCACACAATGCAATGCACCACAGGGCTGCAGCTACACAGACAGGTACTGCCTTCACCAGTGCACAGTCTTAAACATGAGTCCCCCCCACTGGTACAATGGGAGATCTGCAAGTGGCTGCGAGAAGCAAGCGGTTGCTGCCTGCGTTTACAAGCAGTTTCAACAAAAGGAAAACACTGGAGCCACACTGTGCACCAGCAAGCGAAAAATGAGTGAGAAATGTTGCTCAATGCAGGTGGTTCGTAACATGCCCTGTAGCCTACTGTCAGCTGTAGCCGGTGGCGTACAGTTTCAAGTATCTGAGCCTCGTCTTGTGGAAAGAGGTGGGGCTCCACCATCCACACCGTACAACGCGAACGCCTCTCGGGCGTTCGGGCAACCTGGAGAAGCAAGCAGCAGCCTCACTACACAATGCCCCAATTGCGAAGCACTATAGCTACTGTTCCTATTTCTATTTGGCACAGTGTTCTTGTGTCCAAGTCCTGCAGATACTCCATAGTAGTGCTCAGCTCAGACGCTCTCCCATAAGCAAGCTCACACCATTATAAAGGACACATTCAGCACAGTTCAGTGAACTCTTTTCGTGGCCTCGCTTCGTAGTTTTAACTTGTGCAACTCTTTCGCTCACTGTTCAGTGGTAGGCTTGAGCCTTAGCTTGCACATACAGCCCAGAACAGAAAAAAAAAAAATCTAGCACAGAGCTAGAGCTAAACATGGCATTTTCATTATGTACCTGAAAGCTCGCACAAGCGTTTTTTTTTTTTCTTTCTTCTCACTTACATTCTCCTCACCCAATCCATCAAACTGCATACTGCTTATTCATTATTTCTATCTGCACAATCCTGGACAAACTTGTCACTACCTTTGTCAAGGTCACAGCCACCATGCTTGTCACATTTTTCACAATAGGCCTCTTAAGTGCCCTTTTCTAATTACCTATTGGGCACTTCATTAATGTTTGATGAGCAAACCCCCCCCCCCCCTCATAACGTCACAGCATTTGCCGCCGGTATCGCTTCATGCCTCGTTATCCAGCTCGTAGCAAGCACACTTTGTCGATCTCACCACACTCCATCAGTAGATCTCGATGCACTACTAATGACACATTTAAATGGGAACACAAGCAGTGCAAAAGGTAAATGATGGCACGGTGCACTTAGGTACAAAGGCAGTCATCATCACCATGCATCGCATACGCTGCAATCTGCCGCCTTTTTCATTGCACAATTCTCCCCTGCTTCACAGCTGTTGGCCCCCTCGGCAACGGCAAAAACTAAAGCCGTTCCACTCAACGTGAAAGCTGTCGGAAGTGCAGAGCAGTGATTCGATATAATGGGCTTTGGCGCTGTTATCCGCTCACTGCTACGACCCAATGCAACCCAAATTTCCCGCCTCCACAGTGCTCGCGCGCCCCCTCCCTGAAAGTGCACCAGCGGGAGTTCCGTTCTTTCTGTGCTTGCTTTTCCTCCCGCACGTGTTGGCATTGCACTGCCAGTTTTTTCGCCTACTATAGTAAAAACCGACCCCAACGAGCGTTCCTAACTAAATGAACACGGGCGCTGCCAGTTAATTACATAAATTTTGCCTCAATTGTACGTGCAGTTTTCTCGGTGCCAAACAACGGGGAGATGTTTTATTCAACGCTTATGACTATATAAATTGCTTTACTTTCGAAGCCTCTGAGTAAAACTGCGACGACAGCTACTACAATGGAACGCTGTGTCGCTCTACTTGGGTCCAGCGAGCGAACTCCAACGATAAGGCAAGCCCCTAAAGTGCTCTGCACTTAGAACAGCTAACGCTATATCTGCTGCTCGGTAGCAAAAAGTATAGGCCGCTAAACAGATGTAGACAGACAACATGTACATGTCATTTGTTCCAACCTTCACCCTAGTCTGTTTAGCGCCCCATCCTTTTTACTGCACACATGAGCCAACTAGCTCAACAAGTTCTGCTGAGCAAAACACAAGTTTCGAAGCAGGCCATCTCGAAGCACACATGCATGGGAATATGGAGGGGGACATGATTAAAAGCCATGCAACAGACCACAATGAGAGCAACCACCAAGCCGCCGCCATGCAACAAGAAACAGCCACAGCAACACCCACGGGGAAAGACAAGGCGGCACAATGTGGCAATGTTGTCAACCAAGGTGGCACAAATGGAGCGGCACAACCCTGACTCTGATGCATTCCGTTGAGTTATGTGAGGCACAGCAACACAGCCACGGGTGCATCAGGCACTCATGGACAATGATCTCTACTGGACTGGCCTAATTTAAAGGGTGATTTCACACATGCCTCACTTGCTCCCTCACGTTCCCTTCCAGGCCATTGTCCCCAAGAGAGAACGGATAATGTGACGATTTTGTGTTTTCTACAAAAAGCGCAAGGACAAATGACTTTGCATTCGAAATTTAAAATGTTTGCAAACAAACAAACAAAAAAAAACGCTACATCAAGTCAGTTGTAATGAAATTGGGTCTCCAGCACTGCAGGCACTAACTTTTAGTGTTGCAGCTGTTAGCGGTATTAACAAATGAACCTAAGTCAACCCCACAGGAGGCAACCTTTGCCCTGGTGCAGATCACAAAACACCACCCCACACGCCCTCACAATTTTTTCGCAAGTAAATGTCATTCGGTAATGATAGCAGTGACAATTGGGAAACTTTCAGAATTGTAAAATAATAATTGAAATGTATCCATAAAGAAGCTTTTACATTTTAAAACAAAAAAATTGTGGCTGATTCCTCTGTCATAAGAATCAGTAAAACCCGAAAGTGAAATCTGCAGCGAAATCTGCAGCTGAGCATGATTTGCGGGTTGGCGGCTATCTTGTGGGTGTGCTTGGCGAGCGACGTCCCGCTGGCAGATCGCTTTGGCAAAGGTGTACTGCCATCATTTTCGTGATGGATACAAAGTGAGTGAAATCTTGGGGTATCGCAGCATTTAAAACACTTTCGTGTTAAAATATAAAACCCGAAAACGAACAATCGCAAGTATAAGGTACTCTTTAGTACTAAAGATAGCGTCCCCGCAAGAAGACCTTGTGTGCAGGGGTGCACCCTTTACAGGCCGCTTGCTTCATTGTACTGGCGTCACTTACGTGACGGATATGACGTCAACGTAAATCTTCGTGTATCCGGGAATAAAGCACTTTCGTGTTAAAAAAAATTTACCTTTGAATTGAAAAAAGTGTAGCTCTGTTGTAGGTGACATTCACACCACAAGACAAAGCAAGCAAGCAACAAATTCGTATATACTATGGGTAGCAGCAAACATGGCGGAGCCTTGCAAAGGTGTCTTTTCTTTTCTATATAAAAAGACATGCAGGCAAAAATTCTGATTTACTGGTAGGTTTTAAACACAGCTTATTATTAAACATTCTCGTTTAGTGGTGGACCACTGCTGTCGAGGCTACTCATTTGATTCAGAAGTTAATGCGAATGTGTTTCTTCAACTTATTTAGTCACCGAATACCATTCGCGTAAATGTCATTTAATATTCCCGTGTAGTGCCGAACTTATTACATCCACAGCTAATGTCATTCACTCTAAATTTCGTTAGATTTGCCGTGTGACAGGGGTATCACTTACCTACGCTCTTAAGGTTTTTTTATTCAATGCATTTTACCATATCGCCAAAGATAAGCCATCAGTTTCAACCTATGTGTACTAAGTTAAATTTTCATGGCATGTTACGCCATTACTTTCTGCCCACATTTCTTACAACATACCCACTGAATACTGGAATACTACTTCATGTCCCTTTGTGCTGTAGAAAGACCAGCAGTGCGATTATACCAACGTGGTCCTTTTTCTTTCTTTGCAATGTAATGCGAAAGCGATAACCATATCTCAGTAACTGCTAACATTTTAGTAACAATAAACTGCAGAAAACTTTACCTTAGCAAGAACAAATGTTTCTTTCTCGCTGTTTTATTGCATTACGCAATTTATAATCTTTTGAATGCAGCAAAAATTATGAGAATCTGACTAGTACATCTTAAGACACTCTGAGCAACAGCTAACCTCATGAGAAAAAGAAAAGTCTCAAAGGAGACAAGGCAATGCAACACGGCTGAAACCATATGGAAACGTAGTCTTTTCGACGACTACAACGTGCGCCAGCTATTGCCCTAGCTACAGAAGTGTTTTGAACATGTTTAACAGAATACCATTGGACTCGAATGCCACCTTTGAGCAGCTACACAGTGTTTTTATCAGGCAGTGGGTTCAAATGCCGTTTGAGTCAAGCAGTGCGCATACTCATTTGAAGAGGCTCTAGTTGTCTCATCCAGTTGCAAGCAATTTCCTCACTACCGAGATTGGAGACAGACCAGCGAGACTGAAGTCGCCACAATGGTCCCTGCTGCCACGGCTAGACGGGCAAGCTAGGCGTGCATTACATTTCCAGCTTTGTTGCCCCTTCCTGTCACGCGCAAGGTGTAACCTCACAGACAGTTATGAAGTAACTTCTGTTCTGGCAAAAATAAAGCGAGTGGGGGCTGCAGTGTTATTATTCGTGTATACATGTGCATTTCTTGGCATATCAATCTACTCTTCAAACCCTTCAGTGGCAGCTTATGAAGCCTCCCACATTAAAGGGGCAATGAAGACAAAACACAAATTTGGTTCATTCAAAAGATTGCCTCGCTAGAATCATACTGACACCACTCCTAACGTAGTCTTCGCTCGAATAAGCTGTATAATTAGCAAAAAAGGGAATGGCCATGCGACCCACCAGCTCATTTCCCGCAACAGAACCTATGATGTCATACCAGCAAGCTCTGCGATTGGCGGAGGCCGGCAAAAGCAAACGCAAATTAGGCAGAGGTTATAAGCTTGGCGAACGAGCTATTTGCGCTTAAATTTAGGGCACATTCTTTTTAAAGCCCTAAGAATGGTGGGACAAACAGTGGAAGTTACGAAAGCACACGTTAACATCGAAGTACCGATGCGTACTGCTGTTGGTACTGAATGCACTATGCTTCGTTTAGCTGCACAGAACTGTGGGGCTTTGGGGTAGTTTTAGACGACACTGACCGATTTACACAAGCAACGGTGTCTTATGGACCATGCCTATTTGTCGAGCGAGCACTGTTTCACAAAACGATTATTTTCTCCCTGAACAAAAACAAGCCAGTTTTAAATACGGTCAAGAACAAACCAAAGGCAAAAAACGGCTTCTCGCAGTATGGTGGCGCCGCCTAGGTTCACTAACGGTAAACAAGGCTTCGGAATCGGCTGCAGAGCGGTCGGGTCCTGTGATCTGATTGCAGACCACGAAAACACGACTTAGCGCGAAAATCAGCATTTTAACTTAAACTGATTAATTGCTCAGTGAATAAAACATTGTTTGCATCCAGACAAGCGCTGGGGGCACTATAAAATGCGAAATCTTTCGAATAAAACAAACCTGTATTTTGTCTTCATAATCCCTTTAAGCACAGACTCTACAACTGCGCACAGCACAAACGTGAACTGCAGGCAGCTTTGGTAGTGCCGCGATAGGGGAAGTCACAGCAGGCAGGCAGGAAAAGGAAACTGCCTGCACACACAACCTTGCAGCTCTGCACTCAAGGTTCCTTTCTGGGTACAATGGAAACGAAACCCTGAGTAGCGGTAGAAAAGTGATGGCACTGCGTGAAGTCGGGGCTCCGGAGAGCGCCCTTTGTTTCCCTTCCACTATAACGAAGAACACCACAAAAGGAGGCAGCTCGCCCCCATCTGAGGCAGCGATAAAACGGCACCTACAAGGGCTCCCTCGTAAACAAGTTGGCCACGGCTAGCTTACAACTCTCCTACTAAACAACCACAAAGGTAGGCACCTACGCCCAAGCTCTAAAGCTGTGCAACCGAGTTCACAGACCAGTGGGGCCTTTCCGAGATCGAGCACAGTCCTGCGCTTGCTCTAAAGCAACGAGCACCACACGTGTGCAAGAAGTGGTTGGTTGAAAAGCTCACGTCACTCGAGAACCCCCGGACGACCGCAGTGAGCTTTCATGAACAAAAGCAGCGGCGGCTATTCGAGAAACACTTCGCACACAGGCTGCCTCTCAGGCCGCCCCTCCGGGCAGACGTGCGACACAGCCTGTGGTGGTGGTTTCAAGAAGCGGGAGATGACGATGGTTGATGGGTCGGCCAGCTACGAGGGGGGAAGCGGGGGACAGGGGAGGGAGGGGGAGGAGGGAAGAGGAGAGAGGAGAGAGGTGGGCGGGCAGGAGGGTCACGCCGGCCATGGACTCTTACCTCGGGCTTCTTGAAACCATGATAATTTTTATTGTAACCTTGCATCTGAAGGGAAGGAGAAGAAGAACAAACAATAAAAGGCAGAGCTAACGGCCCCACACCGCCATCGCCGCCACAACAGAAAGAGCGTCTCTCGCAGTAAAACAGGGGCAGGGGGGAGGCCAACTACAAAGAACAGAAAAAAAAAATACCAACAGCTGCTTATATTGGCCAATCCTGGAGTCTCTCTCTTTGCTCAAATACGACGTGCATTACAGGGAATCAGAATACTGAACAGTGGTACAAACAGCATTCGTGCCATTTTTGCATTTGGCACCACTGCAACTCCCTTTCTCTCTCTCTGCTGGTGAGCAGTGCCTTACCTTTGCACTTTTCCTGGGCTCATGCAAGAACACCAACCTGGAATTCTCGGCTGCTAACCGTTTCGAAACTCCCACGAGTTCTCTGCAGCCTGATGGTGACCCAGAGCTCGCAAAACACAGCTAAATCTCCACGCCAAGCAAGGACACCTCCCCAGAAAACTGCACCACCAGTTCTGCAGGTCGGCAAAGACTGCAAACACAGTGCATGCGCATTTCGAAGCTCCACGTATGGAAGGGCTGAAAACGGGGACCCCAGAAGAGTTTAGTGTGTCCTGAAAATCATGTCTTGACATTCTAACCTGCCCTCCGGGAGCTCTTGCTGGCTTGCTACAGCCACGTGGGACTGCCTGCTTCCCTCTCTCTTGTCCGCTCCATCACAAGCAGAGTCCGTTACACATTGCGGCACTCACACACTAAACCTGCCACCCATCGTCCATTCTAAGCAAACAAACCGTTTGGCCATCTTAGCACCACAAACACAGGGCAAAAAAACCTCGTGCCAGCTGCCGCGGCCAGGGCCATAGAAAGGGCTAAGCAGCCAAATGCGCAACGGTGAGATTCCTTTAACTAACTGCATGTACTGGGGGCAGCGATTACTCCGCATGGACGCCACATGAACTTCAAAGATGTCTGCAGCACTGCCAGCGGCTCAAGCAATTTCAAGCTGGGCTGGAGATGGAACTGAATCAAATCAGCCCTCCTGGATGAATTTACCCACTTGTAACGCTACAGTAAACAATCAAAGCAAGTGACTTTTCAACCAAGCATGTCCAAACCTGTACCAATCCCCGTCTCTTGTGAAACAAACGCCACAACCTCAGCTAAGCCGCTGTACAAGGTGACACTTTTATTGCCGAAATGAATAAAGCAAACCAATAGCCACAATCACAAGAAAACGCCTCAGCGGAAATAATATTTGATTACATGTGAATAGTCAATTATCGATAAAGAAATAAGTTTTAACAACTGCTACATTCGGCTACATTCGGGCTTCACGCAGTGCAACATGGTGGAAGGCTGTAAATTTGACGGTGTGCCAAAATTTATTTTGTGCTAAACAAACATTTCTTTTTTCTTAATCAGAAAAACAGCCACAATGGCAATCATCTCGAAAATTTGACTACGTATTGTCTTCAATGTAATGTAGCCACTTTATGCAATTAAACATGTACATACAAAAAATAACCT
Organism: Haemaphysalis longicornis; assembly: GCA_013339765.2. Lineage (NCBI taxonomy): Eukaryota > Metazoa > Arthropoda > Arachnida > Ixodida > Ixodidae > Haemaphysalis > Haemaphysalis longicornis. The sequence continues at coordinate 113,314,913 of CM023456.1, read as the reverse complement.
GGCTCTCCTCTGTTCACTGTGGAGCACTAAAATGCAAGACCTTTTGGAAAATATACAAAGAAAAAGAAACCATGTTGTTTTATTCATTTTGTGGCCATTGTAGGGTTATGTTACTGCCAATGCTCACGATTATGTATTCCAAGTTGGCTCAAAAACATTATTAATTGTTACAGTAATTATGATGACAATATTAGGAGATTTTTGTTGGGTTACTTTATACTAAATTATGTTCACATGAAAAATGTAAGATGTACACAAAACTTTGGAACAAGTACCGGTTTCTTTCAGCAAAAACTTGATGAACAAATGCAGCAGCTAAACATAGTAATCATGAATCACCCCCAAGTTAATGCGTGCAACTAGACTAACATCACTATTCCATCTGTCTCGGGGCCCAATGTATGGGTGTTTCAAGTTCAGGGCTTGAAAAGTGGAAATAAAGTTTTTTTCTCCTTTCAAGCCCAAACTTCAAATAATCACAGCCTTTGCTCCAAAACAGAATGAATCATAATGTTAGGTTCATTGCAACCCATCACTAGTGTAGAATTCGCCAATACATGCAAAGTTTAGATTCATCAGCAAAGCAAATTTCTTTTTTTAACTAAAAAAAACACAGCCCAAACAAATTCTGAAGGGTGGTTAAATCTTAAAAGAGGTGTTTTACAGAAAAACAAAATGTGCGTAAAAATCAGAATTGGGAACGACATATCACCCCCTAACTTTCATCGACGGAGCCTTATTTGTGAAGTCCTTTTGGTTGAACACTTTTGTACCCCCCACCATGGTACATCATGGTAATCCTCATTTTAATTTGGTGGCCTTCAAAGTGCCAAGCAACAGCCCCATTATAAGTCCCTCGTGTGGGTCAGTAAGTATTGCCCTTTCACAACCCAGTGAGCTCCTATTTTGGCTCCTATCCTACACAGAACACGAGCTACTACAAAGTAGAATAAAGAACTTACACACTTTACACACCCATACATACTAAGTGAAAAGTGCACCTGCAGATGATTGTTTAGCACCATTTTTGACCTCTATTTAGAATCGACGTTCTCTTTGAAACTTGGCAACTCAGGGACTCCACATTGCCACCAAGAAATCGGGACTTCAGACGCATTCTGAACAGCACAAAATGTGCTGCACAATTTTCCTCTTGCTAAATGTAGAACGCTCAGCACGTTGGCAACACAGCATTGAGGAGGAGTGCCAAAGGACGCAATAACCTAAAGTGAGCGGAACAATCGCTAAACTAGTTCCTCACTAAAACTGCCAGACGCAAATTGTACAAAACTGCACGGGCACGCAGAAAGTAAAACAATAACAAAACTTCTGTCTCAGTCGGGTCCCCAAAACGGGTTGCAGTGAAGCTTCAAAATGCCTAGAGTATGAAAGAACACACAATACAACAAATCACCCCCTGAAGTAATTTTAGATTAAAAAATCTCCCCTTCCCTTACTCTTGCACTTTCCTCTCACTACAAACACATTCTTGCACAGTGATTGATGATAAAACTGGGCGAGGGCTTCTGCTTTTTTCCTGCTTTCTGCGTAGTTTAGCAACGTACTACGTACGTACTTGCGGCCTGTGAATAAACGGCCGACCTCAAGCATCGCTCCGCACATTGCCTGTCCTTTAGCGCTCACCTACCAACAATTTAAACTGTCACACAGTGGAACAGGCCTGGCGCAAGATACCCCGTATCCTGCAGCAGTTTCCGTCAGCGCTTCGTGGCCCACCACACACCACAGCTCATGGTGGGTGCCATGGCGGGAGCCATGATGGGCAATCTTTTCGAGCACCACCACAACACCAAGTCAGCCCTTTGCTATAAGCTGGAGGCAGCTTTTGGGCCCTTGCCAAGCTTGTGCCATCAGTGGTTGAACCAACGCAAGGAGGCCACCGTTCCCACACCGTCGCAAGCTCCCCAAAAGAAGACACCGAGAGCCCCAGGAAAGAGACAACTGAGAGGGGGGTGCAGGCAGAGAGGGCGGGGGGAAGGGAGAGAGGAAGAAAGGTGCGCCACCCGAGTCCAGCCCACCCACCGCTGCTGGCAAGCGGGCTCACCTGATTGGCCGCCGTGGTGGTGGGCGGGGCCATCCTCACCCTCTTGGCACTGGGGCCGTGATTGTTGTTGTCCTGCGTGCCTCCCTGGTTGTTGGCCGCGGCGGTCTGCAAAGCGCACATGCAGGAGCCCTGAGGTCCGACAAGTTTCCTCACCATACAACTTTCTTGCAATTACTTTTACAGAAACCCATCTGGACTCGATGCGACTGGTCAACGTCATTTCGTTCACACATGTGACTTTCTCCTTAATTAACAACTGATTGCATTCTTATACCCCGACTACACTAGGGTCCGAATGTCATATGAACCAAATGTCATTCGACTCAAATGGGGCGCTTCAAATGCCATTCAGAATCCACCGTGCTACACTACGATTTCGATGGCATTTGAAAGCTTTCACAATTGCTCGCCGTGCTGTAGTGGCACTGTTGTCGCCCCGTTCCATTTCCATACAGTAATACAACAATCAAATTTAGGAGCAGTCTAAGGCAACAAAATAATATCAAATTAGAAGAGACACAAGTTTTGGCTCTATTGCGGCGGCTGTTTTTATTTTTTTTTTTTTGCAACTTACCCACTGGTTTTGAGAGTATGAAAATTAAATATGTTGATTTCATATTTTAAGTAAATGAACAGTGAAGAAAGTTAGACAAACAAAAACATATTGTTTGTTTTACGTACAGAAGTATTATATTTTGTATTGCCGATCGAAGACGCTGCGTGCGAGAGTGCTAGAAATGGCATTTGGAATCACAGATGTCTCTTCTCGGTGCTCATTTGGTTCGAATGTCATTTGAGCCGAATGGCACTTCAAAACCTAGCGTAGCAGCACAACTTCGGAATTCGAGTCAAATGACATTTGGTTCTAATGACATTTGGACGCTAGTGTAGCAGGGGTATTACAGGAGCTTGACGAGTTCCCCTAACTGCTTTTGCTGGCAGCAGCCATTCGTGGGTGGCACAGCTGGTAATGGAGGAAAAACGCAGGAATGTTGGGCACCCCTAGCATAATTTATCTAGCATAATTAACCACAGTTTCTAATTTATCTAGCATATTTCCATATTTCCTAACATATTTCCATATTCATTCATACTTTTTCCATATTTACCTAGCATAATTAAGCACACCATTCGCCAAGATTTAACATGACTGCAATTACAACATGGCAACCTGTAGCACGAAGCAAGGCTGTGCCTTCATGCCACGCCCATCCAACATCTGTAAATTTAGATCCCTCCCGAAGTGAGGCCAGACTATACTTATGGGACAAAAGCTTTTTCTACACTCTCAGCCAAAAAAAAAAAAAAAAATCCAATTATGGGGATTAACACACTGAAGCTACCCCTGGGCTATGTATGAGGTGCCCCACAGTCGAGGGCTCCGGATTAATTTTGACCAGTTAGGGATCTTTAACTTGCACAGAAATCTCGACACACGCATGTTTTCACTTTTTGGCTCCATGTGAAAAGTGGCCACCGTGGCCGGGAATCAAGCCCACGTCCTCGGGCTCAGAAGCTCAGCACCTTAATCAGCCACAGTGGTGACTTAGTAAGGAAAGCCCCGTCCCCAGCACCACTTGGTGGTCGTTGCTTGTGTCCTTCCAGTCGTGCCCATTAACTCGCTCCCTTGGTTCGGTTGTTTATCACACTTTGCGCACCCGATTATTCTCTAAAGAAGGTGTCACCTTTTCTTTAACCCTTTCAGTCGGGTGTTTCTGGCCATGACGCACCACCAATGTTGGCTTGGTTTCCGAAATATGAGGGAAAGAACATGATGGTTTAAGCGTAACGCGTCGAAAGGAAAGAGCGTGGATGAGAAATCGCCATTCTTCCGGATATTTTCAGTTTGCCGAGCACGCTTCCAGGACAACCGCACCGTTTCAACATCAGAACCTGACGCTGCGGAACTCTGAACCGTGCCTCGGATGAGAAACTCTCAGAATGCGAATCCGAGCTCGGTTCATATTCGGATCGGAATCCAAGAACCATCACTCTGCCTGCAGTCGAAGGCCCCACCAAGTCAGCCATCCGAAAGTAACTGCGCGCATGGAGGGAGCACGTTCAGCAGCCCGCACAACACACAGAAATGAGCAAGTGAAAGCCGCGATCGGGTCATGTTTCGGTTTATCGGAGAGGTAATGGCGCGCTGGGCTAACCTGGCGCATCGTAGCAGACGCGGGAATGGAATAAAAAAAAACCCTAGACCTGTTGCGGATGGCACAACAACCCTTGCACCCGTAATCGCACATGTGCCGCACGGTCACTCATCCTGACAGAGTACAGCGCGCGGAGCGACCAAGCCCCCAAGCAACGAAGAGTGGGCGCAGTCGCTCCATAATTTTCAATATACTGTTGCAGACAGCGAGCAAGTGAAAATACGAGCTACTACAATGATTCGACAGATGGCGCAAACAATCCAGGCGCGCCTGCTTTGCGCTATGGCGCGAATTTTACAACGCACAATGAAGAACGTACCGGTACGTCAGTGACATGGTGAGGGAGAAGTGCGAAAACGTACCGGTACCTCAGTGACAGTGAAAGGGTATTTTAATAACTAAGGCATAATGGATGATCCAGCCAGGGCCGAGTGCTTACCTTGCTGGCATCGGACTTGTCCTCCTGCTCTTCATCTGTGAGGAAGTCTCGCTTTGGGTACGGTATGGGCACACCCGCAAACACACTGCGTGGACAGCAACGCACGCGTTCGCGCATCCGTACCACTGCTTGGGCCAGTGGGCAACACACCAAGAACTCCACGATTTTCTTACTTTGTATCGGCAATGCACGGTTTTCTTTTTTTAATTTGTATAAGACAGGCAATGACCGATTTCCATCATTTGCCATTTCAGTAAACACGTGAGTAGGAGATCCACACAAAGAACATTTAACCAGGTTCTACAGTGGACATTTTGCTCTTGCAGTGAGGAACACTGACGCATTTTTTGGGGCACCACCCTCTGCATCCCATCATCAGAATAGCAGCCTGCTTATGTCCACAGCATGGTGGAGATCCTCCTATGCTGTGCTGTCAGCACCTAATTTTTTGTTCCCAAATCTGCTTACCGCAGCCCTCAACCAAATTCCCCGCCTTTCTCAGGGCAATATCTTTAAACACATTCTGCCGCACTCTGTCGCACACACCAGCACCGTCGGAGCCTCTCACCTGGACCTCTTTCCTGAGACAAAGGTACAGTCACAATCGATTTGAAGGTGATCGCGGGATCAGCGATCAGCAGGCCTTACAAGTTGCACAGTGGCAGTTTTCAGAACTTTGGATCTCAAGATAGCGCTGCCTTTTTACCCTCATAGTCCCTTGCATCAGTCTTGAGCAGTAACTAGTTACTAGTAACGCGTTACCGGTAACTAGTTACTTTTTTCAGTAACTTGTAACTGTAACTAGTTACTTTTAAGTTAGAGGAACTTGTAACTGTAACACTGTTACTTTTTTGTGGAGTAACTGTAACAATAAATATCGTTACAGTTATTTTATTTCTGTAAAAAATTATCCAACAGCAACACTCATTAACGACCGATGCACAGTTTGCGCGTTTCACTTTTCGGCCTTTCTTCCGCAGAACCTTCGTCTACTTCATCTATGCCAGCGCACTCCCTTCTCATGGGTGAAAAACATCTGGACTAGAAATGTTTAGGCGTGCACGTGTGCGTGGTGTCCCACGTGGTCTACCAAGGGCCCGAAGTTTCCAAGTCTAAGCTGCAGTATTTTCCTCAGCAGCGCGACATCGCTCCCACCCAGGCCATAAATAACGCTGCGACACGCGCCTAAGGGCACGTGGATGCATGTTGACGCGCCACAACCTATAGTCCGACGCGCGGATGCACCATTTTCGCCACATCTGGAGTGCAGTAAAAGTGTTTGACACAAAGCCGAACAGAAACACAAACACCCACCAAACGCCGCACAGCGCACTGAAACCTTTGCACTTTCGCGGAAGCCTGGAAAACTCCCGTCAGGGCGTCGCTTTCTCATTAACGACGTGCAGCCCCGTTTGCGGGGTCATAAAACGCCGCGGGGAGTCTCTCGGCGGCCTCGCGCTCGTCCAGCCCTGTTCGCACTGTAGAGTGTTCGATTCAGAAGTCGCAGATGCTTGCGACCATTGTGCACTTTAGAGACCCCTGACCGTATTTGGGACCCCTGGTCTAGAGGCTTCATCGAGCTGTACCAAGTGCTCGAACGAGGTCGAAGAAGTAATAAATTTCATGCCCTTTCACACATACGATGACCCCAACGATGGTGGCCTCCGAGTGCCCTCACACCAGGCAGTATCTTGGCTGGCAGAAGTCTGACCACAGTGCCACTGCACGAAGAAATGTTCTTGGAAAGCCTCGCGACTTCGTTTCGAGGGCTGTGGCCGAAACGAAAACAGTAGCTACATCTGCTTCTGAATGTCGGGTGCAAGGAATACTTGGGCGAGCTTCGTTCGGCCTACGCCTCAAAGCAAACGAAGGGGGGAATTCCTGGGATCGGCGACGTGATTGCTGTGGAAGGCTGGGATTGTGAGAGCAGGTTTTTCCGGTCGCCGTGACGGCAAAATCCACCTTTGTGAATACAAGGGGGAGGGGGACAGTAAAGCTTTTATTTGAGTTTCTATTCCCTTTGGAAATATCTTGTCTCATTATGGGGATGGGTGGGGGTTGGGGCGGGAGAACGACTCCGAGGGCCCACGGACAAACGTCGCTTCGGCAATGGCTGAAATTAGTCTCCGTCTCCGACCACAAGTACGAAATAAAAAGTTAACGAAGCGCTTTTTTTTAGTATCTTTCAAAAACACCTCGACAACCGATGTACTCCCACGTCCGTTTCCCCTTTCCTCCAAGGGCCTTCCGTCGATCCGCCAACTCCGCCCCCTTTTTCCCATTCTCTCTCACTACGCGGGGTGGTCAAGCGACGGCATTGTAGGCGAAAATAAATTAAGTTGACATTGAAAGACTGTTTCGGCTGTGTTGTCCTCCAGCTCGGTATAGTATAAATTCGGCCTCTCTGATACCAACATTGAAAAACAACTAATTCTATGCTACAATGATGTTTGCAAATAAATTTCTTGCAGTGAGAGTACAGCAACCAAAAAATAAAGTTTCTCATGATGAATAGAAAACTTCCGTAATAAAAAAAATGAGGCGTACACAACGATTGTTGGTTTGGATCATTTTAGGTTCCCCTCGTGTAGGCTTTATTTACTACGTGTAAGTTTTACTACCTGCATGCCTTCGTGCGTTTCTATTAAATAAGCCAAATCTTTTTAGCTATTACTTAGTTTTATACAGTAATGGAAAAGTAACGACGTTACTTTTTTGCAGTAACTGTAACTGTAACTGGTTACTTTTGGAAAATTCGTAACTGTAACTGTAACAGAGTTACTTTTTTGGTTTAGGTAACTGTAACTGTAACACTGTTACTTTTTTTCGGTAACGTGCCCATGACTGCCTTGCATGATACCACCATGATAAAACCCGTAAAACGGCGCTGCAGCTTGTTCCTTCACCTCAAGGGCGATCACCTTCAAATTGATCGTGACTGTACGTCAGTAGTCCACCTCACTGATGTTCAACTGGCTAGTTTAGCGCAAAGTTTTTATCTTTGCACTAAACAACGGGGAGACGAATGACAAGCTCCAGCGGTTCACAAGTTTCGAACACTTATGACCATATAAACCGCCTGGCTTTCGAAGCCTCTGGGTTACGCCACGACGACAGAACGCTGTGTGGCTCTACTTGGGTCCAGCAAGCAAGCTACAACAACGAGGCGAGCCCCTAAAGTGCTCTGCACTTAAAAGAAAGCGAGGAGGCTCACTCCTGGGTGGGCACGGGGTCTTCCAGGAAGTACGGGTCCTGCATGGCCTGCTCCGAGGTAATCCGCTTCGTCGGGTCCATCAGCAGCAGCTTCTGGAGCTGGAGGGGTCCGGGACAGAAGGAGCGATGGCACGCCTCGCTCAGACAAGTGTTTATCGCAATGCACGCAATGTGCAACAGAGCTCAGCTCAGCTTCGAACCAAACCATCACGTACGATTTGCCAGTAATAAGTTGACAGCAGAAAGGGTTACAGCACAGGTGCAACACGAAAGAACTGGTATTAAATTTGACAATGTCCACATCGCCAAGTTTCCGCAATGTCTTAGAGCTGAGCGACGCGATATCGTTTTCCCCCCTCATGAGACTACACATTCTAGGGGTCGTTAGAGATAGCAAGACGCTAAGCAAGGCTAACAATGTATAAACAACATAACTAAGTCTACAATCATTCTAAAATTTTAATGCATTTACTTCGATCCGAGTCTCAGTTTTCTACTTGAACGATGGGTAACGGTTCGGCTGCTTTTTTCTCACCCCCAAAAAGGATGCACATTACATTGCACTAATTCCGAACAAGTCATTATTCGCTTCAAAGGCAGAAAATTCCCGTTCACGCACATGCCACAAAGCCCACCGCTCACCAGGAGGAAGGCTTTGCTGTCCGGCTTCACCTTGTGCTTCTCCATGTACTTGACCAAGGAGCAGCTGGCATAGCTGCGGGAACCAAGCACAACACATGACAACACCTCACGTGCACGCAAAAGTATCGCCACACAAACGCTCGACTGACACGGCGCACAGGATTTGACAAAAGCAGCACATCCCACGGCTCTTGGGAAAGTAGCACTTGGACACATTATTGATAGCTTGCACCGATGTCCCCATAGCTGCTTGGTTGGTGCACCACAAAGAGCAATGGTGATGTCATGTGCGAGCTGTGCGTGCGTGCATACGCACACACACACATGTACATATATATATATATTACGAGCATTTTTGTTAAAATTAGGGGTGTGCGAATATCAATTTTTAAAATTTCGAAGCGAATTCGAATAATAAAAACGAAGTTCGAATCGAATCGAATATTTTTCGAATATTTTTCGAATACGAATACTTATTTTTTTTTTTGTAAAATTAATGTTTTCACCATCTAGAGACACAAAAACTGCAACTTTATTGCACAACAAATCACACAATGTAAAATTAGGAATTATGTATACACAATACCATTGCACTCAACAGGTTAAGGTCTGCACTCACTTAAATGTTAACATGGAGAAAGGTTAACTGCTCGACATGTTCGGGAAGCAGTGACAACCTCCTGCTCGTCACCACTTTACCAGATACCGAAAACAGCCGCTCACTTGAGACACTAGTAGCTGGCATGCCCGAGCCCGTGCACATTGCCGCGCGCTGATACAGTAAAATCTTGATGATACTAATCTCGCGGGACTGCGAAAAATATTCGTATCATCCGAAATTCGGATGAACCAACGGACCAAAAAATTTAGCGCTGAAAAAAGTTTTCGTTTATTTCTTTTCCTACTTTCGCGTGAAGAAATTCGTGATTTTTTCTGCTTTTTTTTTATTTTTTAACCCCCGTGTCGCAAAGCAGTCCTTTCTTGAGCACGTAAAGCTTCGCGCTCGTCTCCTCACTCGCTGTACCAAGCTCGCTACACCGCTACACGCCGCAACAGCCAAGCGTGAACCGCATGGTGCGTTTTTGCACGCGATTCGCTCGCCTCGGCTCTGCGAGCGCTGTATTTTCACGCCCACATCGACAATTTCGCTCCCGCGGTAGCGCCTACCTCGGTCAGAAAATGACGCACGACGCGCGCGGCAGAATGGAGGAGCCTGACTACTTGCGATGAGATCGAGACAGCCGGCTTGGCTCCGCCGGAGATGGTTAGGCTTAGCACCCCGACAAATATTTTGTGGGCGCTTTCACTAGCGGCGCGGATGATGTTTTATAGTACCGTTTTCGCAAGCATTATCAGCTCCTTTACCGCACAAGCCACTTCGTGTCTCTCTTGAGCCGCATTTTAAAGAGCGGTTAGAAGCGGTCGCTCGAGCGCCCGCGCCACTTCGCGGCTGGAGCCGACGCCATGGCCCATGTTGACGCCGCCGGCCGCGCCGCGCGCAGCGTGGGGGTGGTTTCGCGGCGGTGTCAGCGCGTTGGGCGTGCGCAGAGCGTTTTCGCGAGCAGAAAACAACAGCCCGGCCGTTTCTGGAGAAAGAGTGACAAACAGGGGAGCGAGAGCCGTCACTTGCTCGTTCGGCAGTCGGGTGCCTCGCCGGCTCGTTCGTATCTTCCGCCGGCCCCGGGCCGCGCAGGTCCGTTCGTAACAGCCGAAATTTTTCCCATTGCAAACGATGCAATTTCGCCGGGACTTCTCGGAAATTCGCATCATCCCGAAATTCGCACCCCCAGAATCGTATCATCGAGAGTCCACTGTAAATAAACACCGATACAGACACGCTCTGAATTTTTTTTTTTTTTTTTAGTTTTGGGTGGTTCGAATATTTCGAACAATAAAAATGTCGTTCGAATCGAATCGAATACCAAAAAATTCGAATCGAATATTCGGAGTTTCGAATATTCGCACACCCCTAGTTAAAATCCTTCAACAGTGCTCACTCATCACCTCCCAGCCGCAGCCGATCACCACCACCTTAATTCTCCAGCCATGAATGACCATCACCATCGTGTTGGTTCCGGAAGTTCTGGCCAGGCTGCCAGATGCTGATTAAACGCAGTCCGCCAAGCCTTCTTACCTGGCCTTGCAGTACTATATACATTATTTTTTGCAGCAGCGGCAGCAGAGGTTGTGGATTCATAATTTACCGCCAACATGCTGATGAGGACAGAGGTGCCGACAACCGGGTGGCACGTTAGCACGCGCTGGCCTTTTGGAAAGCATGCACACAAGTTCGGAAAACTGCCCTCGGGTTACCCCTCTCAGCTTAGCATAGTTCTTGAGGGCCACCAATAAACACTGACGATCAATTTTCCCGTTTCGTATCACTGGTGCCGGAACCCGAGAGAAAACTATGTGGGAAAACCTGTAACACTGCCCACTGCAAAGGCAAGCTAAGAAATTTAGGCTCCACCACTGCACCAGTGTGACGTGCAGCGAGAGTTGGTAGCCGAGTTACTGCATCTCAAATCTACCACTCTGTAGATCTAAGACTTAGGGGCACGTCCCACCTTGCTCGTTTTTTTAGAGGCATGCGCACGCAGAGCATGCGGCACGCCACCGCACAGAAAAACACACACCACACCATGTTGAGCGAGTTACGCAAGCACAGAAGTGGTGACTGCGACGGTCCTCGCACAGCGCTGTCGAGATAAATGTGCAAAGTGGACCTTTCCTGAACAATTTCACGAATAATTGAAAACGTTGCATGAAAACGTTGTTGCCATGCAGTGAACCACTGACTGCCAGTCCTTGGAAAATGTTGCAAACTGACCCACGATTGCTTAATGGATTGATTACAGTAATTACTCAACTCAAACATGCAACTTCCTAAACACCCACGGCATCAAGAATTGCCCCGCAAGTGGTAATGCAAACAAAACAATGAAACACTTTTGGGGTTTACCTTTTCACACAAAATAAATGTACTAACAATACAGCATCCCATGGCAACACAGCTAAAAATAAAAATATAAGTTACAAAAAAACACGCACGGGCAGCAGGTGTGAATGTGTTATCTGTGAGGCACAAAGACAGCACACAGCAGTGCGTGCATGCGTGTGTGTGTGTGCACGTGCGTGTGCGTCCCTTCTGTCCTTTGTCATTTATACACCCTATGAAGTTTTCAAGGTTACAACATCAACTTGCCCAGAAATCCGTACCCGCGATAAGATTTTTGCTAGGGATGGGCGAATATTCGGTATTGTCGAATATTCGATCGAATAGCTCTCTATTCGTTATTCGCTTCGGTTCGAATGCAGATTTTCGACATTTTCGAATTATTCGATGCTCCCGAATAGGCAGCTAAAAGCCAAGCTTTTCGGTCAAGCTTTCCGAGAGTTACCCCAGGCTTGGCTCAAGACCCACCAACATGGACATTTCTATTATCAGTGCCGGCACTGCCGAGTTGCTGCCTTGCCTGGAGGTTCGACGAAGCTCTCGGCCGCCAGCACACTTTAGGTTAATTTTGAATAGGCTCGCTCAGTGCGGCAGTACTACAGTGCCTAGAATATACTGGCTAGTGTGCCGACCGCGGCCTCCCGGGTGGCACCGCGAGCGATGAATGCCGGCGGCCGCCGCATGGAGCCCTGCCGGGCGAGAGGGTGCGGGCGGGGCTGCCCTTGTCTGCACGCCTAGCAGCGATAACTTTTAAAATTGTCCGCACGCCTAGTGACCAAGTGCTTGGTTTCTATATTTCTTTTGCCTTGCGCTGTGTGTTGCAGTTTTGGACACTATAATTGCAACATACAGCACAAGGAAAAAAGGATAATAAAATATAGAAACTGGCCACTTGGTCACTCGGCGCTGCAAGCGAGCTCGAAGAGGGCTAGGCGTTATCCGCGCGATGCGTGCGGATAGGGCGTGCAAATGCTTCGTTGCTATTCCGCAAGCCGCGTAAGCATATAGATAATATACTGCCGCGTAGCATGCATCTGCGAAGATATTGTTTGGCCGGTAACCGCTTTTTACACAACGGTGCAATTATCATATTGTTGATGTGTGCCATACTTTTGCAATTTTCAGCTGATTTTAAAATTACACAAAGTACTTTTAGTGAACCACAGTGCGCGATTTGGCGTGGCACGGATGCGCGCGCGCCTGCAGAACCGATGCAATACCAGACCCAAACTGCTGGGGAATGGCTCGAATGTGCAAGCACCCACACAGAACAATAAACGGCGAATCTTGGCGAAGAAAAAATACGTCCACAAGCACTTTAATCACGGACGCACCAGGCCACTTTACCGCTTTCCGAAGCGAAAAAAAAACTGTATCGTCTGCTGAGTTAGCACCCTCCCGTCAAGCGGCGACATCTGGCGGCATCGGTGGGCTTTCATTGCAAACGGCGCCACCTTTCCCCATAGCGAAGCGCTCCGGTCGGCACACTAGCCAGTATATTAGCAGTACGCCGCACTAAGCGAGCCTATTCAAAATGGCGGCCAGCCACTTGCGTCACTTGCGCTTTGCTTGGCTACGGCCGAGGATACTAGTGGCTACAATACTTCTTTTTTTAGCGGAGCTTAACTCTGCGAGTTTCTAGGCGGCGCTTAAACTTGTGAATGAGCAGCCGGCAGAAACTGCTGCACCTAGAGCATGTGGCGCAACAGGCATTTCTTCATGAAACTTGTGAATACAGCAAAGGAAAGCTGTGTGTAAGATTTTGCAATATATGTTCAACTGGTAATAGTTTTACACAATGCTGTGCCTACGTGAGTTCTAATTATAAAAAAAATTGTGTACATTAGTCAGGTCACAAGTTGCTCATTTGTCTTTGTGATTTGCAATGTGCACTATTCGACCTATTCGATTCGAAATTATTCGACCAAATCACTATTCGCTTCGAATTCGCTTCGAACCTCAAAAGCTATATTCGCCCATCCCTAATTTTTGCACATTATAGCAAGTCTTTCCTTCAGCTGTGAGTGAAGCCCCTTCCTACTGCCCCCCCCCCCCCCTTCCCCCATCTTCTGTCCTTTTCACAACAACAAATTTTCCACCACATCGATTCTTATGCGTGCCCTGTAAATTGCGTTGTAACAGGATGTGAATGTACCCCATAATGCACTACAGCAAACAGGCAACAAGGCCTGCTCATAACCACAAAGGTTGAAGTATCACACCTTCATACCTAAACTTATTGGTTAAGCTATGCCTCATGCTCCCATATCCAAGCTCAAATGGCATGTTTTTTTCTTTCAACCACCAACCTCTGATAACAGTTTTGGCCAGTGACAGCCCCCAGCTTGCATCACTCTGCTGAAGTCTGCATACACCTTGTGTGGTGGTGTAAGGGCACCACTCCTACAATGTGTCCAGCAGTACATTGTGGGAAAGTACCGCGCTTTTTCTGCCAGGAGCATCTCATATCATAATTTCCTCAGATATAAAAAAAACACAAACTTGCAAGGCAATGGGCAGCCACCGTTCTGCGAGTGAAACCCGCAAGACAACACAAAACGACGACTTAAAGCAATGGAACGCTTTGGCAGGGGGCAGATGGTAGACTGCCTATTGCACATCACCACACACAGCGTGCGCTAGCTATGAAGGCTGCTGTGAATAGATATTGTGAACAGATTCAGCAGTGAACAATGATACAACTACTAGTACAGCCCACTATTGTCTTTTCCTGTTTGGCAAGCTGTATACTTTCAGTAAATTTTAACATAACTGTGCTACCGGTTGGCTCAATTCTGAATTCCTTGCAACGTACCCCCATTACACATTTCCCCCATCCCCATACAGCAAACAATTACAACCTTAAGTCCTTTTTTCGAAAAGCACCACAACAATGCGGGATGCACAACGAACCTTGAGCGCTTGAAGTCCTTCATGAGTGTGTGGTGCTCGGGCATCTTCTTGATGTCTTCCCAGTCCTTCTCTGTGGCCAAGGGGAAAGAGCCGCAAGAGAGAACAACTCCAACGGTGCTCAGCACATCTGAGGCACACGTCAGTTCAATCAGGCATTCGCTGCGAGTGATCCCTTGCTAGTCTCACTTCTAATAAAGCAGACCTGTATAACATTAAGTGCACTTTCACAAGCCAAGCCTGCTATGTATGAGCACATCCAGAGAACATCAACGTGCATAACGCCATGCAATTTCCCAGCACAATATGAACTGTTTCTCACTCTGACAATTAAAATTAATTTCTAACGTCGAATCTAATTTCATACACTTATGACTGGACTATACAGGAGATGCATTTCATTTCTAGGTATGTCAGTGCTAATTCTTCTTTCGGCAAAAGAAGCAATGCAGACTGTATTATGAAACATAGATTTTCTTCACAAAATACGGGAATCATACCAGGGCCCCTGAATGCTACCGGCTGAACTGCTAAGACCAAACCCTGAGAGCTAGAAGAGCAGGGTCACAAAAGTGACGCCAATAACATGCCTGCGGGAGCCAGCCCCAATGTGCCTTGCATACAAGTTGTAACAGTGGACAACAAACTCAAAGAAGCGAGCAAGCTGAACATCAAGCTGAACATCAAGCTGCTGCTACTATGTGCAGACATACAATATTTACTCAAATCTAACGCACACCTTTCTTACGGAAAAATAGGTCCCAAAATCACATGCGCATTAGTCGAGTACAACTCAAAACTGAGCGCCGTATCACCATTGATGTTTCAAGATAGCTGCTTGACTACTGAACGTGTATACCCAGCGCTTCGTAGTTGGCACATGTTTGTCTTTGTTGTCCGAGTATTCTTTTTTTGCATTCCTCTGTTCTTTCTGCCATGGAATTCCCACTGCAAAACACGGTGGTTTCACGATGATGCTGTGTTTAAGAAGAAAGTAATCTTGTCGCGGAAAATGATAGAAATCGGGCTGCGTCACATGCATTCAGTGTTCAGGAGACTTGCGCGCGGGACTGGCACAAACTGAAAGAGAAAATTTTCGCCAGCAAGGCGACATGGAAAGGGTTCAGCAGAGCAAAGAGGGGGCGATATCCCCAAATAGAAGACCCGCTGGCGGAGTACATGCAGCAGCAGCGAGCGGCTCAGAGACCCGTAACGACAAAGCTGCTGGAGCAGCAGCTCCGGACCGTCGTCGTAGTGACTGAATTGCCAGCAATAACCGGCACATTTCATTTCGTGCCACCTTAGGAATAAACCTTGCTTGTTCCAAGTGAGAAAAAGTTGCATTTTTGTATTAAATAATGAAAGCCTAGTGCGCATTACAATTGAAAACATCGCGTTTTTTTTCTTCTTCAGACCGCGAAAAACGGGTGCGTGTTACAATCGAGGGCGCGTTAGATTCGAGTAAATACGGTACTTGTAATACCACCATAAAATCAGGGCAATGCGAATGACCGGGTGCAATGTTGCTAAAGTGCCTGCAAAGCTATGCAGGCATTGCAAACCTAGAAATACCTCAAACAAATTGAACACTAAAGCAGCCCAGATTGATAGCACGTCGAGCGTGCACAATTGACTGAATTCACAACATGGCTCTTCGATTATCAGTCTCGCACTCACCAGTAGTTAGTCCAATGACTCATATGAATAATGAGTGCTGGACTGCTTCTTCTCACACAGATCGCGGCTAGTCCAGGACAGGCAATCAAAGAGCCCCAACGTGGCACCAACAATCCGACTTCCCCAATTGGCCAACCAAGACACACATTTACTGCACTGCTTGAAGTGGAAGCTTGCAGTGTGCAGTCATCAAAATGCTCGCTGCTGCAGCCCGCCAAAGAAGAAGAGTAAAAGAAGTGGAGAGGAAAAGACGGACCGTGTGGGAAACCCATGACGTTGAAGATGCGGTCCAGCTGGTCGTGGTGGTAGGGGTTGCTGGTCTTGATGTCCTCCTGGCGGCAGTGGAAGATGGGCTCCGAGGTCAGCAGCTCCGCAAAGATGCACCCGATCGCCCAGATGTCTGCATTCACGCACGGTCCCACCAGCGTTAACACAGAGAGAGGGGAAACCTGCTCTGCTCTCCAAACTAGACCACAGCCATAGCTTAACCCTAGCACAGCTGCAAAGAGTGTTTTCATGATTGAACCGAACAACTGTATGCCACTTTTTCATGACCATCTTGTCCCTGGCCCTTCAGTTGACGCCTTCTCCCCTCTGCTCACACCAACAGTGGTACACAAGATGGTCTTTGTCCCATCACAACAAAGCTCTTCGAACACGACAACAAAGAAAAAAGAAAAAGAGCCCCCCTCCCTTACCAATGGCTTTGGTGTAGTGTCGTGCCCCAAGCAGCAGCTCTGGTGCCCGGTACCAGAAGGTCACCACCACGGGGTCAAGGTCGGCCAGGGGCTTCAGCGGAGAGTTGAACAGCCGCGCAAAGCCCATGTCCGCTAAACAAAAACAGGAGAGAGACACAGAGAGGAGGAGGGGTTCCCTTGGCAGCCTGGCTGGCCACACCAGTCACCACACCCAGCCTCCTCACACAGATAGTTGTTGAGGGCTATAAACTTCTTCGTACAAGAATAGAATACTGGACAGCTGCAGCAAAAGGAAAAGTTGGGCTAGCTGGTTCACATTTAAACAGTGCAGAAGACGAGACAAAGAGCAGAGGCACTAGTACTGAACCCTGCTCTTCGTCTCATCTTCTGCGGAGCACGACTGGACAATTGGCTAATGCGCATGACCAGCTAGCATCAGAGTGTGGAACCTAGAACTGCCCCACTCACTCATTTCCAATGTAGCCTCAAATGAAACGCACAACTAATTTAGGTGATTGGAAGGGGAAAAAAAAGTGCTGTTGTGTAACAAACTAAGCCTAAGCTCAAATTTCACCGAGCTGGAGCTTATAGTTCTTCAAACAAAGAATAAAATTATCTTGCGGCAATGAGGCAACTAACAATGTAAGGAAAACTGGGGTATTCACGACGAAAGCCATAACCAGCAGTGACAATGCGGCAGCTCTTGATTGGTTACCGCAAATAGCGTGATAGCTTTTCAAGCTAAAAAGATTATTATTACATGGTGCCCGCTGTTTTCCCAGGTGACACTGACGGTTCAGGAGAGCTCAGGCCCTCAAATTCTGGTCATTTGCACCGCCAGTGATGGAAGCGGCATTTGACTTCTCGGAGCAGCCCATAAGCCACTTTGGAGCAGATGCCAAAATATGCTTCAATACAGTTATAAGGGTGCATATAATTCACAAGAAAACCGTTGAAGTTTCCAATATTTATTACGCACGATACTGCATGTAAAAACCAACGATCAAATGCAGTAGGCACATTATTTCAAAAATCCGAACAAGATCTCTGTTGCCTTGAACTTTCGGATAAAAATACTCGAGGCACATCACTAAACTGTCCCAGTTTTAAAACGTACATTTCCATTTGCAGCCAAAAACTAATACAATTAGAGCAAAAGCCACAAAGTCACAGTCATCCTTACATCACGTTTTTAAAAAATTGAACATTTTAACTTCCGGGATTGTCTGTATATGTAGTTCGGCTACACCACAACGTTGGAGTTGGACCAATGCAGCATGTAATAGAACATGATTGCAGAAAAATGTCTTGAAAAATATAAAGCCGAATAATACTAACTCTACAACATTAACAAGACTAGTACACGCCACAAAGAACCGTTCATATGTTCTTTGTGACACACATGGCAATGCCCCAGGGCGGCCGTAAAGCCATAAAAAAAGCCATGGACGATCACAGAGGCCATGTCTACAGATAAAGAAGGCCATGTCTACAGATGCGCAGACACATCGCAGCAAACTCAGTTTACAAGCGGTTTTGACTTGGATGTTTAAATAAAGGTGACACTAGACACAAGTTTATTTTCAGTTTCAGCTTTGCACCAGAGAGTTAGAAGTGCTACCACTGTTGTATGGTCAACCTCCAATGTCGATTGGCATCCGCAGCAACATCGCGGGCAATGCGCGTGAACTGGCAGCGCGAGAGATTTCTAGAACAGTTCGCTCTTGTAATAAAACTGGTGACGCGGAGCTCCCGGGTCTGCCTCTTGCTTACGGCGTGCACCTGCGACCGTTCTTAAAACACCACACGCTTTTGAAATGCCCCTTCGGAGCACGTTTTGAGCAAAAATCCCTTAAAACAACCATTTGGAGCAGCACGAAGCAGTTTCGTCTTGGAGCAGTTTGGAGCGATTGGAGCAGCACTTCCATCACTGCATCGCTTGAACAAAGAGCAAATTTCAAGGCTACACCGTTACACAGGATAAGGTTACTGAACACTGGAATGCCCGGCTATGTTTTGCTAGGTTTGATCTACAGTTCCTAACTTCCAGTTCCTCCACTATAGCACCGAGCAAGCAACTGACTGGCCCTGTCATATAATGGTGCACTAAGCGGGTTAACTTGAAATCCACCTCTTGAACTACCACGTCAAGTGCCGGCAGCAAGATTTTTCATCCAATAAAGCCACACCGACGTATATGAGCTGCTCGATTTCCTTAATAAAGCAAAGTCGTACGTTGTATTCATGCCCACTTGAATGAATTAAGCTGGACTTGACTAAACTGAGACCATTACACAACAACAGGTTTTCGAAGATCAAGCATGCGTGAGAAATTTAAACGGAAACAGCGACACTTGCTGAGTTTTCGTGTCAGGTTCAGTGGCAACTTCAGCAAGATTGCACAAAGAGATCGCATGTTCTGATGCCCTCTTGTACTTGGTCCGCTGTAACAGTCTGCAAGAAAAGGCCAAACGCCTTTCCCATGCACACTGCATGTTACAGCATGGCCAGCCCAGCCACCACTCACAGTCACCACAGCACAGCCACCACTCACCAATCTTCACTCTGCCTCGCTCTGGACCTTCACCCATTACTAGAATATTCGCTGGTTTCTGGAAAAAGGGGAGAGAAGGAGAAGGAAACAGAGTCAGCGCCAATAAAATACTGGGCCATTTTCACCCCCATAGGAAAACCCTTGGGCAAAACCCTACACATTATTACAAGGACACAGCAAAAAGCACTCGAAGACGATGCCAGCCTTAACTCTTTTGTAGCTTACGCCCGTGCGTTCGAGATTTCGGCGCATGTTAAAGATCCCCAGGTGGTCAAAATTAATCCGGAGCCCTCCACTACGGCGCGCCTCATCGCCTGCGTTGCGTCGGCGTGTTAAACCCTACAATCAATCAATGAATCTTTTGTAGCTTGCCCATAAAGCCCTGATGCATTTGGCGTGTTTCAAATATGGTTTCATTTTCTGTACGATTCGTATTTTCTCAGCTACGGTAAGCGCCTTTTTCGTGGGTTTCAGTAAGGTTTCTTTTTAATGCAAAAACTGTTGGGCTCAAAAACACACAAGGCACATAAAAATGAAGCAACATAGATGTAGTTTTTAATATTGCACATTTCGAAGTGAAGTAAGAAGCTTAAATGTGAAGTTCAATTTGTCAGAAAGAATTTTTGGAAAACTTCAGAAAAAAAAAAAAAATGCCAGATACGTGTATGTATCAGAATGAGAAATTTAAAAGGCTTTTCCCAATATACAAGGTCTTCTGACGTGTATTAGCTACATCCTCAGCAGAAATTAAAGTTCTGACTTGAGCGGTCTACTAGCTGCAAAAAAAAAAAATTCCTTACATCCTTTCCAAATCTTGAAATTTTTTATGTGGGTTAAAAAAAGTTTTTACGCAAGGACGGCACGGCTTGGAAATATAAAAGGCATATAAATATACAGCTAAACAGATTTGCTTTTGTATGAAGTAGACGAAATAAGAGGCATAAGCACAAAATTATCAAGTGCGAAATTGTCATTTGTTGCCAAAACAACAAATATTGTTGGCAAGCTCCAGAAAAAATGCCAAAGATATGTTGTATGTCCAGAGAAAAATGTAAGAAAATTTCGTATATTCAAAAATGTTTTAAATTTACATTTTTGAATATACGAAATTTTCTTACATGTGTTAAGGTATCTGGGGGGGGGGGGGGGGGGGGGAGCAAACAGAAGATACGTCGGCACTAAATACCAGATAATGCGGTCACTTTGTACTCCGACAGCGTTGAGAGGTGATAATTACTTGAAATGCCCCAGCTATTACTAATGATCTTGGTTAGAAAAGTGAGCTATTTTCCAAAGTTTTTTGAGGTCCCCCGCATGACTAGCAAGTGTCCTGCCATTTTCACCAGTTATCCAGCAGTTTCGTCGTTTGCATTGCGAAATTCCATGTTTGGCGCTAGCTACGCATTACCCAACTACAAGCGATTGCATGGTGCTCCTGGTTGGCCCGCTACCTGCTCCTCAACAGCATGCCGCGCGCTTCCAATGATCTACGGCTTCTTCTGCGTAGACTTCCCTAAAGTCAACGTAACACCGTCGTCGTACAGTCAGACGGGGAAACGCTTCATTGGCGAACACCATTTCACCGGCATTTGTTTAAAGGGTATTTCGGAGGTAGTGTCCTTTCTTAGTAGTACTCTATTCTGACAAGTCTCCAAGCCTTGTATTGTTTCTTTCAAATGTAGTGCGCTATTAGGGCTCGTAGTGTCTCGCTTCAGCCGAGGCGGCTTGGAACTTCGGGATGATTCGCGCATCTACCTTTTCCTAAGGCTACAAGTGAGGACAAATAAACCGAAATAAGTTCTGCTGATGATCAGAAGTCACAATCAAAAGTTTGGCCAACTCCAGCGGATTTTTTCAATCCTTGCTTTTCTTTGCCGTCAAATCTTGAAGGTGTTTTCATGTGGTTTGGGCCTTTAATAATGTAAACCATTTCGAGAGAACCATCAAATGCAAATTGAAATTGGTTCCCCATGCACGGAAAGGCTATTTTTTTTTATATCTCAAATTAAAGGCGCAACTCATTTTTTTCTGTCAACCAAAAAATTTAATTTTTTCCTTGGTTTAATAACAAATTTTTCTTTTCCACGCTGAAAAAATTGATATATTTTTCGCAAATTATTTGCATATAAAGGGTTAAAAGTAATATCTGCATTTTTGTCACTAATTGCTCCATGTTCAGTTGCACGCGTCGTGCTAAGCGCAAGCATGTCTTGATCTGCAGCTACTATGCAGTTTATCTCGGTTTTAAAAATTGCCCCTTCGGTTAAATACCATCCACAATAAATGAAAGCACACTTTGCCTACAACACAGCCAATGCACCAGGGGCTTTAAAAGCCCAGCGCAGTTTCACACAGACGCTAACTCAGTCACAATTGGTGTTTGAATGTATCGTTAGCCCACTGACCATGGGTACAGTACGGAAAGATAAGAAAAAGAAACTGCTGGAACTGACCAAAAAAACTTTTTTTCATATGACTTTAAAGGGCTACGAGTCTTTTTTTCTTTTAGCTGCAAGCTACTCAAGATATGACTTCAATTCTTACTAAGAGTATTACTAATGCCCGTTAGAAAACTTTGTATTTTCCAAGATGTTTTTAAAATGAGATATAGACCTTATGCAAAAGTGCCGCCATCTACCGGAAGAAAAACGAAACGAGCACGCGACGCCATGTTGGGGGATAGCGGTCGCGGGATTGCTTGGTACGGAGCGTGTGAGGGGCTTTCTGGGCTTGGCGATCCTTTCATATTCAGATTTAGGCGCAGCAAAATGAGCGACGAGTTATCTGTGGACCTTTCTTTGTTGCCCACATTTGCGAGCTACTTCGTAAATACGCATTATGCATCAAAAAAGCAGTGACGGAGGCACCGGCAGGGAAGATTTTGGAGGCTGTCGCGTTTCTTCTCCTTTTTTTTTTTGGCTTTGAGAACACAAACATTGAAAGTACATCTGTGTTGGTTCGCATCCTGCGGGTTTCTCAGCAGGTCATTCCTGAAACGCTTCGAGCCGATGCGGGCTGCCCTGAGGTTGAAAAGGGGGAGGGGGGGCACTCCGCGATATAGCTATACGCTAAGGGTCCTCTGGGACGCAGAGGAAACCTGCAAAACAAACAAAAAACACTTAATAAAATAAATTGCATACCTGGCATTTTTTAATAGCGGAGCTGTTGTAGCTTGCCGTAATGTGTAGCGCGTAACGCGTGTGGCATGTAACACGTTAAAAAATTTTCAATATTACCAGTAAATTGCCAATGAATAATTAAATTACCAATAAATTGCCGAGCGCTGGTGAACGGGTGCCTCGCGGCGACCGCCGAGCATCCCCAGCACACGCAAAGGCTTTAGCAAAAAAAAAAAAAAAAAACTGTGAAAACCTTAAAGAGCGAGAAACTGCCGAGCGCTCGTGAGCGCGTGCCTCGCGGCGACCGCGGCGCCCTGGACAACAAAACTGGGTGCACACTACCACTTAGAAAATTCCGCCTGAAAAATTTGATCTTGGGAAAATAGGCTACGGTAGAACAGCAGGCGACGAGCGGTAGATGACCGATGCACGGGTTACTACATACTCAAGTCACTTGCGCTATACTCATGGCGCAACGTGAAGGTTGCAACTCTTGCCTATCCCTTATTTTCCTGTAACGTTTGGCAAACGAAAGAATGCGTAGTACGTCCATAAAAGCCCACCGAACGTCCAGAATAAAAAGAAAACACGGGCGCGCGAAGCACGAACGGCAGACTCAAAACTCATCCCACACGATAAAGTACGAGCTGACCGATGCAGTGCGCCTTTACTACAAGCAGGCAGGAGTGGTCGGCGGAAAACACAGGGCTAGAAAATAGCTCACTTTGGGACCTTTTTAGTCCTGCACATATTATTCGTTTCATGACTATGCATGCGATCTAGCTATAATATTACTGCGCGAACGGAAGTCGACACCTGCAAGCAACTTCACGCAGGGCTCGAATCATGCTTCTGTTGAGGAATAATAAAAAAAAAGATGTGTACGCTATTTCCGTGGTCGTCCTCGTATCATCTTTGTGGACAGCAAGTTACACGGCAGTATTTAAGCATCTTGGACCACGATGTATGCCGACGTGCGCGTCGCTAACCCCGGGCTATCATGTATACTGCGGTATCTGGAGATCCCCCAACATGACGGAAGTGCACGCGGTTCCCGCAAGAGGGCGCCAGTTTTTGCATAAGGTCTATAGGTGTATTATTAAAAACATTACGTAAGATTGGCCAAGAATTTGTCTTATACAAATTCAATTTTACGTTTTGATCTTTTCCTTTATGTCTAAAGCTATATCACTAAAACGCATGTCTACTGAGCTTCCCCTTGGTCTGCCTTGTAGATTTTCGGGTCCAGCAGTTTTAGAATTAAAAAAAAAAAGACCTTACTGGAACCCACAAAAAAAGGGCACTTCGTGCAAAGTTTGAGTGCTACCGATGAAGCAGTGCCAAGAAAAAAAACTTTATAAAGGCCCTTATTCATTGTCCTAACACCACGTAATTTGCCTTTATGTACCCTCTAAAGGGTGCTCCACAGCAAGCACACCTGCGTTGCAGTGAAGGTAGCAAAACAGTCACCCGCAAGGGAAAACTATTACACCAATGGCCGTCATTGTAAAGGCAATTTATGGCAACTATAATTTCTGACAACTGAAGCCACAGAAGGCAGACGCTACAAGGCAAGTCGACTCCGAACAATCCCATCACATTTAAGTAATCCTCTGCAGATTTTTGACCAATACTAACCCACAAGGACAATTGCCATCTGTGCCAGGATCAAGTGTTGCATTTTTGGACGTCGCTATAAACTACCAACCACGAGGAATTTTCTTTGCCTCCTGGGCCTTATGAACAGATCATACATTTCGCATAGGGAGCCCTACGGTTACTCCCCTTGCATTCAACCCCAACACCACCCTCCTCTTCCAGATCCCCGCGCACAAAAAGGAAGAGCGAGACCAGAGATGCAGACGTACCAGGTCCCTGTGCAGGACCCAGTTTGAGTGGAGGTAGTGGATTCCATCCAGGATTTGGTAGAGCAAAGACTTGACCATGCCCCGGGGCACCAGCACCTGCTTCTTGTTGGCCTTGGCCGTCCGGTGGAACTTGATGATGTGCTGTCGTTGCAGTAGGGGAGAAGAGGAGGGGAAGGCACTAGCATGAAGCGGCTGCTTCCTTCTCTCTCTCTCGCACTCAATCTCACCCAGAGGTCGTGCTCGGCAAAGTCAAACAGGAGGTAGACCTTGCGGTCGTTGTGTGACAGGAACACCCGCTGCAGGTTGATCACGTTGGTGTGCTTCAGCTCTCGCAGGAGCTGCAAAGCCAGGCCCAACAGGGGCGTCACACTCTGTATGGGCCCCCAAGATGGGCTCCTCTAACGACACAACCGGACTAAGACGGATGAGGACGGAACAGAGCACCCAGTCCAGCCGTACTGTTCAAATAGGCTAAGGATCAATCACCAACTGGCCACAGCAGGCTATGCTTCTGCCACGACCAGGCCTCACTTGTGAGCCAAAGACTGAACCAAAGGTAAACTGCCCGGTGGGCCCAATTAAAGATGCACGCTACAGGCTCTAACGGTCTGTATGACAGACTTTCCATATGACGGTCCGTATGACTAGTCGCAAGCGAGCTCCAAAGCACAGCTTTTCAAAAACTTACATGTGGATTTGCTGAAACAGAAAAAACATAGGCTAAATGCCAAGAGTAGCAACTAGCTAAAGTAGATTGCTGGGCCAGTTGATTCACGATGTACCGAACGTAAAAACCAGTGGGCAAGAACGCTGCACACAGCAGAGGAGAATGCATGGACAGGCTATACAGGGTGTCCCAGCTATCATGCACCAAGATTTAAAAAAAGAGCAATGGCGTTACTCGAAGAAAACCTAGTGCGCAATGTTTGCAGTACTGTGGAAAAGCAGACAGTAATTTTTTCGTTAATGATATGTAACTAATTAATTGTAATTAATTATCTAACTCGAGAATTACAGTCCTAATCACTGAAGTGTCAATGAGGCACTTGTAGGCACCCACGAGGGGAATCTATCTGCGGTATTTTAAGCGTCGAACCAATTGCGTACTTATTTATTCTTACTGATAAAGAAAACCCGCGAAATATGAAAAATACCACGTGACAGCGCCTCCGCGCGCATTGTAAAGCCGCGTCCCCAAACAAGCTGATTAAAAGCAACTGCTTCGCCTGTCACCCGCCCCAAGAGACAGCGCATCACCTTGATAAAGGCATACATGGAAGGAGCAGCAACAGCAAGATTCGCGGGGTGCCTGTGCAGATAAGGCACAAACTCGGTCGCGATTTCTTCTTTCTTTCTTTTGTTTATTTCATTCTGGCTAATTCAGAGGCAGCCTGTTTGAGGGCATTGCTTTACGAGGCGCGCAAAAGCGCGCGAAGGCGCCGTCACGTGGTATTTTTCATATTTCGCGGGTTTTCTTTATCAGTCAGAATAAATGAGTACGCAATTAGTTCGTGGCTGAAAATACCGCAGTTCGATGGCCCTCGTGGGTACCTACAAGTGCCTCATTGACACTTTCGTGATTAGGGCAGTACTTCTCGAGTTAGATAATTAATTACAATTAATTAGTTAAGTCTCATTAACGAAAAAAATGCTGCCCGCTTCTCCACAGTACTGCAAACATTATGCACTAGGTTTTCTTCGAGTTACACCATTACTCTTTTTTTAAATCTTGGTGCATGATAGCTGGGACACCCTGTATATGTGTCTCATTTAATACACACAGCGAAATTCACTGCAGGCTTTTTAAATTTAAAGTCCGTCACTTGTAAAGGAAGCAGTTTAACAAGTTAGGCAGCTGCTGTTCCCCAAGCTGTTGTGTTTCCCTAGTCTGTTATGCTTCACTAGCACATTTCTAAAGAACTCTTTTTTGGTGCACAAAACAGAGTAGCCCAGTCCATTTCCTCACACCAAGGAAACAAGCCTTGTTGCTGTCGTCCACAAAAATGTACGAAAAAGCAGTTCATTTCACTAATGCAGCGCATTACTTAACGGGGGACAAGGGCATACGGGGCAGGCATTTGGTAATGGGATTCACTGGCTAAGGTAGGCAAACTGCAATCCTTTTTTCGACTAGCATGTTAACCACCGCTCCTTGAAACCAACTAGCTTCTTAACCAAACCCTCCCACATCACTGACCATAACAAGAGGTATTCGCAGGGAAGCACAAAGTCAGCACTTACAGCAATCTCCCGGCAAGCCGACATGGAGATGCCAGTGCCTTCAATTTGTTTGAGTGCATAGTCTCTACTATCAGACCTGGAACGAAACGGAAACAAACCAACAGAAGGAGTTGAGCAAACAGCATCAGGGCACAATATATACCGTATTTTCCGGTGTATAAGTCGCCGTTTTTTTTTCTGAAATTTTAGTTGGTGTGTTTTACCCACCGGTGCGGCTATTGTATGGAATAAATCCCATACGTGGCGGCCGCGTGTGGCCCGCACTCAAAAAGGTGCCTGTGTGCTGCGTGATGTCAGCGCACGTTAAGAGACACAGCTCTATGGTCTAAATGAATGAATTATTTGTTAGCGAGTCGAAAAAAGGCTTCGATGGTTATGCCTCAACACCGTCTGTAAGTAGTACATGCCATGTGGGTGTATCAATAAACCATTTTTGAGAAGTTAGTTCTGTCTAGACTTTGCATGTAGAAGCACGTGTCTAGCACTGCTTACTGGGGGATGCGTTCAGAGGCAGCGGCCGCCGCAACCATGTACTTTCACCGCAACTCTATGTGTTTACCTGATTAACAAGTGCGTTTTGTACACCAGTACGTCTTATACACCCGTGCGACTTGCATACGTCTTTTTTTTTCAGAAAAACTGTCATTTTGAGGGGGGTTCGACTTATACAAAAGTGCGACTTATAGACCAGAAAATATAATATCCACAAAAGAACAAGGTGATAGTCACAGGTCGGCATTGCGAAGCAAAATTAACATTTGATCCCATACTAAGATGTATCAACCCACCTAAGTGGTCGTAACTAAGGTAGCATGCCAGTTGCTTGGTGATGTAAATCACTTTATCGTGAACTGCTCAAACCGATCTCCAAAGTAGGTAAACTTTTTTCGTGACCTCCAGCCCTTAGGAGTCTGCCATGCTCCAATGGATGACATCATCTTTCCAATGCTGTGAACAGGCGTTCTTGCAGAGCTACAGAACTCTGCGCTAACGGGTGGCCAAGCATTCTTACAACGTTAAACTGTGTCATGTACGCAGAGCAATTGTCGGCAACTCCACGCAAGGCTTAACTCTTTCGTTACCGCGCCTATTCAAAATCGTTCAATTTGAACGATACCTTGGGAGCCCTTTTTCATAGCATTCCAGGCGTTGTTGGAACAAGTAAAGTTAGCTCAGAAAATGCCCTTTCATAATAAATTTTGTTTCTATTTTTGCAACAAAAATGTGATTTTTGACGCGCATTTACATCGCCTCGGTGTGGAAAGGGGGCATGGTCATCGCGTGTCACTGCTATCAACGAAGAATGCGTGCCACTCATAATTACTCTGCATCAGCCTTAGGTTTTTGTTATCAGGGCACGAATGGTCAATCAGAAAATTATTTTCAATCGTCAGGTTTGCACTCTGACAGTAATATTTCCTGAAATCGGCTGCAAATGTCAAGCAGTGCCTGTTTGCAAAGTTACTCTATGATCCTAGGCAGATTTATTGCCTTTGCATACGTTATTCTAAGCTGTGTTGTAGTTCTACTTACCACAGGACCATTCGTGAACAATTTACAACAGTTTCGGTTTCGTTTCTGCATCGTGAAAATAATATTTGGCGCTACTACGCAATTACCCAACTACAAGCCTACCTGCCATGGCGCCTTGGGTATCTGCGACTGATCCTTGAAAAAAAGCATGCCGCTCCTGATTTTACCCCACCCTAACCTGATTTCTGCGATAAGAACTTCTGATGCAAGTCAAAAGATATCACCCAGTCACCAGATATCTGTTCCAACGGGGAGAGCGCTTCAAACCAGCCTTCCACACCGCCACCTGTTCGCCTGCCAGTTTCGTTTTCATACGAGGGTATTTCCCGGGGGTCTAGGGCTGCTTCTTAGTTCAACTGCCTATTCGGACAAAGTCGCCAATAAGTTTCCGTACTATTTCATTTCAAAAATGTTAGATGGCACTGCAATGTAGGAGGCTCGTAGTGCTGATCTTTTTTATCGTGCAACAGCTACTTGGCCAAAGTTTGCAGGGCACGATTCTAGCGCATCACACATCATTCCTGCAAGCAAGGCTACAATAGCGAGTCAGAAGATGATAATAAAGCTCAGCTTTATGTTTTCAGAGATAACTGACCATGAACGTCAACAAACATCAACCATGGTGTTGCATTTTCAACTTCATGCATGTTTTTCCACATTGCGTGCTAGTCCCAAATACTGTGCTGGCCATAAATGCAAAGTCAATCATTGACAAGATGTTTTTACATTACATGGGGGCAAATATGTGCCTCTGATAATGTCAAACCACCAGATTTCTACCAGGGAACCACCCGAAATTGCACATTTTGAAATGGAGGTTGGGCTTCACCGCATCGCACGAGCACCATGCGTGCTAACATTTTTTTTTATACAGTAATCCGTCGTTATAACGAAGTCAGCGGGATGGATAAAAATTTTGTTATGAGCGGTATTTCAATATAAGTGACCACTAGAGAAAAGCTAAAATAGTTAAGCTTTAACTGCGCCACAACTTTCTCGACAGTTCAAGCTCGACCGAAAGCGCATACGGGAATGGGTGAAGAATTTTCAACAATCTCCTGAAGCAAAACTTCGGAAAAGCAAAACTTCGACGGAAGCTAAGCAACGGCGTCCCAGTGTTCAGCGAGTACGTGGACGATGCGCTGTTCGAGTTCTTAGAGCGCGAAAGAAGCGCGGGACGCGCCGTTAGCAACTGGCTGCTGTCTGAAGAGGCTGTGAAAATAGCAAACAGCATGCAGTTGGGTAACTTTGTAGCTTCCAGCCACTACATAAGCAGGTGGAAGCAGCGGTTCGGCGTTGCAATGCGCCACGCCATGAACGAGAGCCAGAGAACGCCCGAGGAATCTGCGGAAGCAGTAAGCGCCTTCCGGACTTCCGCGAACTCCCTGCGATGGCGAAACGACGCCAAAAGGCAACTTTAAGAAGCCGTCGCGGCAGCAGGTCCTTGATTTTGTTGCCGAGGCGTGGGCTGCTGTACCGGAGGAAACAGTGGCGCGCTGCTTCAAGGGGTGCGGCATTGCAAACGCACTCGATGGCTCCGAGGACGGCGACCTGCACGGCGGGCTGGCAGATGTCGGAGCCGCGGTGCCAGAAGACCGGGGCGGACTGGAAGACGAGTGCGCCGAACTTTTTTTTGCTACAGTCTTTCGATGGTTTCGAAAGTGACGAACAGCAGTAAGATCAAGCCGTGGCACCCGAAAACTGGGGCAGCAGAGTGCTGCGAACTTTTTTTTGTTTTGTTTTTTTGCTGCTAAGTTTTGCAATGGTTTCCAAAGTAACTAACAGTAACATCTTTTGCGTAATAAAGTTCATCTTCCTAATGAAAGTTTAAAACCACGTGCACTGCGTTTTTTTTCGTAAAAACAATTGTCGCCGCCATCTTGAATTTCGGTGCCGTTCCGGGATAGCGCCCCCCCTCCACTTTGCTGGTAATTTCGACTTGCTGAGGGGGGGCGCTTGCTCGGAATTTTACGGTACGAGGAATCAAAACACAATGTATTCAGTGAAGAAAAGCTTTTTGACGGTGCAAAAAAGGCAGTGAGCTTTGGCTGTTTTGAGTTCTTGCAGGGCGTGAGCAACCCCTTTGAGCAAGCAGTGACTGTTGTCCGAACCCCTCGCAGACTGCTGAGCGAATGAGGAGGAAAAGGCAGCGGCCACTTTTTAGGGGAGGGGGGTTGGTTGGTGAGGGCGTCACGGAACACTACGCGAGTTTCGGGCTGGAAAGCGTTGCCAATTCCGTGGCTCGAGTCTGAGGGTGTTTTTGTTGAGTTCAAAGAGCAACTGCTCGTACGCAGCGCAATTTTGCAAACTGACCGGTTTTCCACTAGGATTTTGCATGATCACTACTGGGCAATTTTTTTCCCAAGGTGTGCAGCCGTGAAGTTTTCAAAACAAGAGTTTTTCGGTGTCCCACTGTCGACGACACTGCTAATTCTACGCTTAGAGTGTCAGTGTTCACAAACAGTTGCGTCCACGCCATTGACCAACGTCTAAGAAAAAAATTCAATCACCCTACTACGCATTCGGACCGTTTGTCTAAAGTCCGATGGCGCAAATTGAGCATGACCGGCTCGAGAAAATCGCCGGGGAAAACACCACCTTGTTAACCCGGTATGTTGACCGCCTGACTCGCCGCTGGGTCGCCTCCGGTCGCCACTTCACTCTAAGCGGGTCCAGCTCTTCATGCGCTTTGAGTAATGCGGCCTAAAATGCATGCGTGTGGGTTCGGACCAGAAGAAATTTCAAATAAAGCGATAGTTTGAGTAAAGCAATTTCGTTATAACGAGGGATTACTGTATCTGACAAACAGTTCTGCGCAAGTCGACATTTTTCCTAGGGCATGTTTCTGAAATGTTTCCCTACAAAATTTATATTCTAATTTTTTTTCTACTACCGGTGGTTTGTTATAAACAACGCCTTTTTTATCATTTTCTTCTACAACTCGACAAAAATGTTGATTTTGATATTTTTTTTCGCAACTATGATGCATGAAAAAAATTTTAAAA
Source organism: Haemaphysalis longicornis (assembly GCA_013339765.2). Lineage (NCBI taxonomy): Eukaryota > Metazoa > Arthropoda > Arachnida > Ixodida > Ixodidae > Haemaphysalis > Haemaphysalis longicornis. The sequence goes on along the minus strand of CM023456.1, from coordinate 113,283,837 downwards.
CTGGTGTTATTGAAAAGGCTGTTAAATATCTGCATTTTTTGTTTCTGTAATTGGTCCCTAAAGTGGGATTCACACGACGGAGAAACCCTCTCATTTTGGCCCGCGGGACCCACTCACGTGACCGGTTTTAGGCTCCGCCCCTCGGTGGGGATAGCCCGCGGTGGCTCCGCGAAAGAAAATGCCTCCGCATCTTTTCGCTCGACGGCGGCGGCCCTCGGCGGGGAATGGAACCTGTTCCTCGGCGCTGTCGTCTGCTAGTGACTCCGCGTAGCTCCGCACGTGTGGATGCGCTGCCAGGCCGGATAATCCGGTCACGTGCTGTTGACGTCACATATCCGTCCGCCTCCGTGAGAGGGTTTCTCCGTCGTGTGAATCCCGCTTAACCAATTATTTAGCATAAAAAAAATGTTTTCTCAGACCCTTAAAAATCAGTCCATTTTCCTGCAGTCACAAGAGTCAAAAGTCCAGCCTTCCCTCACATTCGCAATCCCTCGCTCCTTTGTCTTGCTTTTTTATCTTTCTGTATGCATGACACTCATCATCACAGGGGGACAAAAGTGACCCATGGCACGAAGCAGGCTGCTTGAACACATTTCTGTCACCACCCATGTGTCAAAGGCGGAGGATTTCAATAAAGGACGAGCGAACGCTAACACATTAAAACGCACGGGCAGTCCCTCAGCCTGATGCTTTGGCAGACCCTTATAGCCCCCTTCATCCTACGCAGTTCACCACACACTGTCTATGTCCTTCCAAGATTGAGATGCCCAAGTGCAGAGGCAACAAGCGCCGTCTTATCGACCAGGCAAGACCGCTACACCTACAAGGACTTGAAAGCAGACCAAAACATCGACATACACACAGTGCACTCTCACTGGCAATGTCAAGAGACTGCGTTTCAGTCCCTCGTCCTTCTCGAACGCTTTCAAGTACACTTGCAACTGTGTACTACCAGCTCGGCCAAACGACACCTCTAAAGGCCAGAAGGTTTGATGGCAGAAGGATTGGCAGAGCGTACCCGTCTTTCCGTCGGGCCTTGTAGACGTGCCCATAAGTGCCCCGGCCGACCTTGCAGCCCTCGAACTCGAAGAGGTCCTCCACCTTGGCCCGCACGCTGGCCGTCTTCACCTTGAAGTCGTAGTCCATGGCTTCCCCTCAAGAGGTAGGCGGCAGCAGCAGCAGCAGGGGAAGCCGCACTTCCCCTCCCACTGCCACGGAACAATGCCGGGCTACAAGGGACACCTTGGCCGTAGAACCGCCATTGTCACGTACCTGGGGGAACCAAGAGGAACGAGACACTTCAACCCAAATTTTTCATCATCCAAGTCCATTCCCTGCCCAAAGTTTTCTTACGCCATCCCTCCACTGAGTTTCCAGTTCTCCCCTATTCTTAGTCTCGCCTCTCAGTAGGGGAAGTTGAAAGTTAGTGTGGCTCGGTGATCCGGCAGCATTTCCTTATAGGTGCACTCTTCTTCTGCCTCACCACTGCCTTCTGATCTCTTATCTGCCACCATCATTTGTATTCTTTTCTTCACCGTTAGCACATACTTTTCAAGACGACGTCGACTGACTCATGGAGGAGGACTGACCGTAGCACAGCAGATAGCAAGATCGCTCAACAATCGAGTCCAATCGCATTCAATTTGATTCAAGACAATTACGCACTCATCACCTGGCATGCAGTGTCCATAGCAATGCACGGACATCGCCTAGCAATGACAGTGTATGCAGCAGCTCGTAACAGTGCAGTTCGGATGGGACTAGGAATAGAAAAGAGAGGACAAGTGCTGTTATCATAGAAAAGATCTCGTGGAACTCTAGTAGCATTAAAGGGACCCTGCAACACTTGCCATCGACTACTAGTATTGTATTTTGGGATAAAGTCTATTGTCCCAGAAATCTCCTCCCGCAAGAATTATGAAAATCCGTTCACAATTAACGAAACTACGCGCGATGAGAGATTGCGCATAATCGTTCCCTCTCAACTCGAACGCGGACAAGGCGACGAAAGCTGCGCGCTCTCTCCCGGAGAGGGGGGCGGCTCGCGGCGTTCTCTTCGGCGGCCTTCGATATATCACATGCCGGGTAGTTTTCTCCTTTTCTCCGCAACGCGGAGGGGCCTATTTCCGGTCTGGTGCCACAAAGAAGCAGGCATGGGTGCCTGCTCGCAAGTGCGCGCTCGGGCTGGTAGGGCGTTTTTGAAGCAATAAACGTTTGTAGTCGAGTGGTCCCGTTGAAAGGGAAGTATTGAGCTCGTCACTCAAGCTCCGCGCGCACTCAAAACACAAAAGAAACGGCAAAACTGTGCCTACAGGTTCAGGCATAGAAGAGGTTCGTACACAGCGATGACGAGGACGGAAATGGGAGAATCTAGCCGCGAAGTTGACCAGTGACAGCCGATCGGGCAGCGATGGCCTATGTGACGTCTCTTAGGCCATGCATAATGAGGACTACTGAAGAGAGAGCGGTTTGTTTTTCCGCGTCTTTCACATCGATTTGCGCGCTCACCGCTTCACGTGCACGTGTAATATTTGGCTCAGGTATTCCTGGCAGTGTAATCTAAACGTCGCGCAGGTTTACTTGCACTGCTCAAAGAGTGTTGCAGGGTCCCTTTAAGGCTACAATAACGCAGTGCGGACAGAACTAGAGATAGAAAAGACGATGCTTGTCGTGTTTTTCTTATTACTAGTACCACCTGCGCTGCGATGCTGTCATGAATGCACACTAACTCACCCGATCCTCAATGCTACTACAGGTTACACCTTGTTACGTCGTAGCAACCAAGGCGTCCACAGCAATGCACAACACATACCCATCACGTCCAACTCTTTGAAGTAGATGGCATGCTCACTGACTGATGATCACAAGGTCCATGGTTCGAAACTGACCAGGAGAAGAAAATACAAGAAGAGCCATTGCCCACCGCTCGCTGGATGCTCGATGGCAGAACTCGGCTGGATGCTGCCCATCCAACACGAAAGTGCTGGATGGGCAGCACAAGGCCACAGGCTGCTATTACTTCATTTCATGCACTCGACATATTTCACAGAAAAACTTCAGCAGCCGTTATTTATACCTTTCCAAACTACCACTTCAGTGGACACTGCAACTGATTATCCAGGAATTGAATGGTCATACCCCATGGCCCCTTCAAACGACAGTTGACTTCGATGGTCCTTGAACTTAGCAGAGCTTGTGAAACGTAGTTGAAATGGTCAAAGGCCAATGAGCTGGCCCAATAAACAGACAGCACCATCCTCAAAGAACAAACAAACAACCTTTGAAATGGAAATGAAAGCAGGATGAAAACCTAGAAACCCAGCAATTTAATTAACGTCCAGTGTGCAACGAGACCTCCTTTTTTTCTTTTTTCCACACAAACTGGTTACACTAGTGCTTGAGCAGATGCTGTTTGGCATGTTGTGCGGTTTTAAAATCAGCTTGTGTGGTATCCTGTGAAATAATAACAGGAAATGAAAAAAAAAAAAAGATCGCTCAGTGAATTTTTATCCACCGCAACTGTATTTTTTTTATTGCTAACTTCATTACCCCATCTGCCACCTGCTGTGTATGAAATAATCTTTTTACGACCTTTCAGGACAGCCGGACAACGGCAGAGCAGCTTCACTACAACGATCAATTCTTGAAAACGTGAATGGACATCGGTTTCAATAAGAACCAAGTGGCCATCAGGCGGTAGTGTTCACTTGAAAATGACCAACATTAACAGCACCCTCCCCAGTGACCTGAGATGCCACCAGTACTGAAAACAGATTGGCAGGGCTTGTTGAGAGTCAACATCCACAGTTTTCAACCTCAATGTCTGTGAAATGCACGTAAGATGAGCAGGATGCCACCCAGTCGCGATCCCAGCCAAACGGTATAGAATAATCTATTACAAAAGCTGTACAGTGAAACTGTCTTACAATGCTTTGACAAAATCTCTCAAAAGTTGGTAACAGACAAAAAGAAATTTACATCTCCAAGCAAGAAAACGGCAAAACTGTGGTTCCAAGCTCTGAAGAAGCCCCTTGGCTATGCGGTGTGCTGTAGTGGAGTGTTAGGATTAATTTCAGCCAGCCGAGTAATGTTTACCAAGTGCCGAAATTTTATACACAGCATGGGCACTATTGTTTTTTAGCTGCATTATACGAACACCCATAACGGCAGATAAAGTTCAAACAAAAAAGCCGACTTGATCACACTGGTGGTCACAACTGCAGTAGCCTCAGAAGATTAAAACTTCAGTAAAACAAAATGTCTTTCTTTATTCGACATAGCCCTGTAACAGCAAGCTGCTAAGTCCATAAGGTTGAATTAAGGGATTTGCTGGCGTGTTCCACTCGAAAAACCTTTGAATGAAACAGACAAAATGTTCGTATTAACCATAAAATTAATAAAACATAACATTTTTGAGGGATAGCACGAAAACACTTTGAAAACCACTGAGACAACTCTGGGGAAGTTGGCGTGGCAACTGTGAGCGTGGCATAGTGTTCTCTCTTCCGCCTCCCATTACAGATAATTTAAAGGGCTGCACTTCTGCTAAAAAGTGAAATCATGAATAGCATGCATTGAGCGGCCCATTGTGGCCACAAGTGACTTTGAAAAGCCAGTGACCTTGACGCACCCTTGTGGAGCGCCAAGGGGGCTTCTTTGCACAACTCTTATTGGATTACACGGTAGCCAGACAGTTACCGATGCATGCACTGGGGCATCAGGTTACAACACTGCTTCAATCAGCAGACACGACTGGCTTTGCTGCACATTTCTTTTTTTTTTTTTGGCGGGGCCTCAAGGGAGTAGAAAAAACTTTATTTTGCTCAGGATTGGGTCAAGGAAATAAGACGAGTGGGGAGATCCGCTTCCGTAATGAGCATTTCTGCATAGTTACACCTCTCGCAGTCTTGCCGACTTCGCCTGTGTCTGTCCACCATTTGGCGACAGTCATGTTAGCCTTTTGGCAAATACTTTGAGTATAACCAATCAAGGTCATCACAATGACCTCGATTGATTAAATCTATATTCGCAACCAATCTCCCGAATTGGTGAAAACAATGACAGTGATTGTTTTCAGCAACGAAGAATCAAGAGTAGGCCCCGTGTGTCCTTGAGGCCTTCAAGGAGCCATGAAGAGAAAACAAAAGTTTGTTTTATTCGAAAGATTACGTGTTTCATAGTACCCTAAGCGCTTTCCCGGAAGCAAATGATGCTTTATTCACTGAGAAATAAGGCAATTTAAGCCAAAATTTTAATTTCTCCCGCTAAATTGCACATTTCGTGACATGAACAATGGCGTCATACGAGCCAGTCCATGAAACAGATACTTAGTATGTCGACTCCATATAGCACCCACACGCGGGAATCAAACAGGAACCGGAACTCATGCCGAAACCGAGACGGCGGCCATTTTAAAAATACTAGTAAAACCTAGTGCACCCGCAGCCCTAGTCCTGGAATCGCCTGATCCGGAGAACAAAACTCTCGCCGAGAAGCTCGGGCTTGCATTTAACAACCTCACACCACTTGAACGCTCAATGCTTCTAAGTGCACGAGCAGCAGGAGTTGTAGGATACGCGGATGGGCCGGAAAGGGACCATTCCGCGATAGCCACAACAGACGAATGCCCAGCCGTCGGCACCGCTGCCTCGTCAGCTCCGTCGCGACGGACGAATACAGACTGGTACGTATGTGCCGTATTTTTATTACGGTTAATAATAGTTCAATTTCAGTAGCAGTATCGCTTATGCCAGTTGGCCGGTGTCGTGTATGGAAAGCCGTTCGCGCGAGCTCCCTGCTTCGACCAGAAAGATACGAGCGTCAATGCGCAGTGTGTACGGTATTTTTTCCCCCCAAGGTCAAAGCGCTTTGACGGCGATTTGACGAAGTCGGCGACGAGCGCCAGCATGTCCCAGGAGTGAGCTAACGTAAGGGTCCCCCTACCGTAATCACTTCCTCGGAAATGAAGCGAGCACACTCGTACTTCCTTTTAGCTCTCTTTCTCCTCCGTTTGCAAAGTTCACAAAACGTAGCACTTGCTTCGCCGAGGTTCGTCGTTGGGCAGCACATGAAAGGAGTCTCCTCACCGGCGGGGATGTCGCACTCCCTCGACGATTTGCCCGTACTACATGCGCATTTCAAAACGCAGCAATGAAATTTCATTGTGAAGTACTCGAACAAACTGAAGTTTTCAGTGGTTGTAAACTGGAAACGAGCTCCTAACAACAGCAGCAAGCCAACACCATTCCGAAACTTCTGCGACGACTGTCACTATCTCGTCGCTGCTTGCTGTTCCTTACTCCCCTCGTTTCTATTTTTACCTTTGCTGGTTGGCGATATGACGGCCAACCTCCTGTGAAGGGATTACGATACCAAGCAAGGTCGCTGCTGTGCGTGCTGGGACGGTTCGTTGGCCCCGAAGAGCCTCGAACCCGAAAATTCGTCTGCACGACGGTGGCGACGGCGAGATGTCAGAGTTCGGCTGGCAGTAGTTTCGTACGCATTGGCGTACACGCTTGCGTGTTCATTCAGAACTTCAACCGTTTACTCCACTGTTCTTAGTGTCATAAAAGGAATGTACAGTATGTTTAACGGGCATATAGCTCACTATGCAAACTGGTAAGCCCTGCCTAACTTGCGTTTGCTTTTGCCGGCCTCCGCCAATTGCAGAGCATTCTCGTGCGACATCATAGGTTCTGTTGCGGGAAATGAGCTGGTGGGTCGCATGGTCATTCCCTTTTTTTCTAATTATGTAGCTTATTTGAGCGAAGTTTGTGTTAAAAGTGGTGTCAGTATGGTTCTAACGAGGCAATCTTTCAAATGAACCTAACTTGTGTTTTCTCTTCATGGCTCCTTTCAAGAGGGAACGTTAGGCAACCGTTATTGAGGAAGTTTGACTTCTGCTCCTAAAATGGACTGCTGCATGTCGCAAAAAAAGTAAGCAAGAAATGCTATAAATTGTCGATTCCCATGCGAAAAGGGCACCTGCTGTTACTTATGCCCGAGATGAAGCTATTGCATCTTGATTTATGATGAATTGCACTGGCTTTACTACATCAAATTGGACGACAAGGGGCCGTGGATCTTGTGCAGTAAACCCAGCACAATTGAAGGTGAAGAAGTATGGACTAGCCCCATTCTACATTCTTTTGATTTATGAACTAACTAAACATGTCAGCTCAATAGAACAACCATAAACAAGGTAGTGCTCCTCAACAAAAAGCCGTAAATTCATGAGACACAAACGTATGCTTCTGAATTGAACAAAATGATTTTTACCTATTCTATACAGACAATGGCATTGGGATACAATAAACAAGAGTGTAAGTTGAATTTAAAAGAGTACTAAAAGAATCTCATCCAGAATGGCCATTACAACTCAGTGCTACAAGAAAATGCAGAAAACATGCACACGAAATGCGGTCACGGCAACGTAAGCTTTCTTTGCAATGACTTGTCCGTCAGCGACTTCACTACTGAGCACCACCAGTAGGCATTGACATGCTGGCTGGCAAATGCTCATTCAATACTTCAAGACAATTGGCTACATGTACTTACCATCCCGGCTTAGAAGCAGTTTCCCTGGTAAGGTAAACGGCCTATTAAATTATTTCCTTGACTGTTGGTGTCAGTTATGCTTGAGACCCATAATTATGCATGCATAAAGCTCATTTCGCACTGAAATTTGAACACCCTGCATACTTGAAAGATACTTGGAAGCATACCAAGTATCTTTGAGGCATTTTGCATTTCGTCAAGCCAAATAAATGGAAAGGAGTATTGAATGCTTTTATCTGTCACCGAATGTCAAAGCAGGAAATCAAAAACAGGCGTAGAAACGAAGTTAACTGCAATACTTTTGTTCCAATAAGCCATGATAGCCAGGAAGCAGCAACAAATAGCATCGTCACAAAATGCAGCAGGCTGCAGTAGCTGCATCGGTGGTTTAGCCTGGCAGTACCCCTGACTAAAAAGCGCCCTATATATGCATATGGACAAGAGCTTTACTCTTACAAAAGCTCGACGGGTGCTAACAGCAGGGCCCCTTCATTCCTAAAAGGTATTTGTGAGCAGACAGCGTAATCGAGACCCGAATATGAATTGGCTAGGAGGTTTTTCTTCATAAAGGACGCTTCCCTATCGGACTTATTAAATTAGGCTACATCTAATCACTTAACACAGGGCGAAGAAAACGCAATCGAGACACTCATATGCATTGGCTAGGAGCCTTTTTTTTTTTTTTTTTTTACAAAGGATCCATTCGGTTAGGCTATATTTAATCACTTAACAGGAACAACGTGATACTGCGTCCACTCCCAAGCAAGTGTTATAAATACGAATCCACTTCAGCTAAAATACAGACGTCCTGCAAACAGCGCTCTTCAGCGGTCGTACAAAATCCTGATTGCCGGAGACACGAAGATACAATGACGCACACGATGCGAGGCGTCCTAGGCTATGCTCCTGAAGCTATGCTGCCATAGGAAAAATCTTGGACAACCTGCACGCATGGAGGTCGTGATTAGAGAGGCATAACCACAAGGTTAAATAGGCTCAAAAGTGCATTGATAGCTACAGCTGCAGGTCTTTTCTCTTCGCGTCATCTCGCACAACCCTAACTAGCGGCAATTCGTTTAGGGTTGATCATTTTGCAGATCGATGCAAAACGCAAAAGTTTCCACAGACACTAAAAGATAGCACTCAAATATTCACTGGAAAACAGACAAGATTGAAAAGTGACTGCTGCTGCGTTTGCATCCACCTACCCAAAAAGAAACAAACGCAAGCTTTGCGATGGAGTCACCGCTGTGGAGTCACGCTATGGAGTCACCGAGGCAAGCTAAGCAGTAACACCGGTTACTGATCCTCTATTGCGTCAAATTGTAAAGGTTTCTAGGTAAGCGGAGAAGCTGCGGTATTGTGTGATTGATTGATACAAAAACCAAGAAGCATCATGTCAACGTACCCGGGTTACGCGACGCTAACATTGTGTTTTGCAGTGCAGCGACGCTCCCGCTAAGCGTGACGCTTGCTTACCCGGTGCGACTTCAAACTCCTCGCTCAGTAGATGCAGGATCCGAGTTTACTCCGACCAGCCATGAAGAGTTTTTCGTTGTAGCCTGGAAAAACGCATCATTTGATTACCGGGGCCTACTTCGCCTACCGCCGGATTTTTGCGGGACAAGTTGGCGCGCTAATGATGGCTTCGGTCATGGCTACTAAAGAGGGCGCAGGCTGTGAGTCACACAACTAAAACTACTAATAATACCAATAACAAACAACTTTAAGTACTAAAAACAACCTAATTATGAGTATTTGACTTGCAAAAAGTTTGAACTACGTTGTCTTTATTTATTTACTATCTAGTAAAGCGCCTTCAATGACAACAATGAATACAAAATGTTAACAGGGACAACTTTTTAGTAGTTAAATGAAGCATGCTAGTTGCTAAACGAAAGAAACATGTGCAACGTTTTTTTTTTAACAAAACTACAAAACTATACACAAGAACACGGAGGAAAAAAACGTATTTCCGGGAATAAAGCTGACGTCACTTCTGGCAATCGGTTTGCTCCCGTTCGCTGCTGCCGCCCCTTTCCACAGCTCATCACTGCTGTTGCTGCAGCCGGCAAGCCAGCACTCGAGCTCGCGCACTCCTCTCGTGTGGTCGCCTGGAAGAAGCTCTCCCACTGCGGTTCGAGCGCCCGGTCGAACCCGCGACCGCTGCGTGTTCTTTCGCCGTGAGCCCGGCACCCGCCTCAAGCTGTCGAAATGGACGTGCAGAGCAATTACTCCGACTTCTTCGAAGGAACTGAAAAATTGTTGGAGGTGTGGTTCAGCCGCCGTGACGGCAAAGAAGAAAACTGCGACCTGCGCAAGATCGCCAGGTGAGAAATTCACCCCCTCCCGTCCGTGCATTTACACCCGAAACTCGTGCTTTTCGTGAATCAATTTCACGCTGTTTATCTTCGCACGTGTAGTCTCGTAACCGGGGTAAGAAATTTACTCGGTGAAAATATAATTTATAATTCACGGTGGCTGCAGGGTGCACATAGGCCTATGCGGTCGCGCTAGGGAGGGCAGTAGAACAGAACGCGTGCACGCGCCGCGCACCTATGCATCATTCCACGCCTAATTTGCATGCAACATTTCAAACCTTGACATGTATATCTCCGAGTTGGTGGACGATCACCGCCAGCTTTTTTTTTTTTTTCGCTCTTTTCCGCACGAAAAGAATCTTGGCCTGTGTGCTGGTACTTTTTTACCCTTGCTTTCGATAAGTTATCGTAGTTAATGTGTAGCTGCTTCTGTTGATACGCCGCTACTTTCTTTTTCCACGCTAATTAGAACCGCATGCGTGCATTTCGAGTGCTCCGTTGCTGGGTAGAAGCATGTTTCTTGAAATCTTTACGGCTTGTGTGCTGAGCTCCCGGCTAGCCCAAGGCCACGACCCCATGTCCGTAGCGTATCTCGCGCGCCCGGCGCGGCCGACCACGTGCGTAGAACTTGCGCGAGCGACGGCGTCTTTCGCGTTCGCGCTTTCTTTATCGTTTTCTGAACCTACCTCAAAAGATAAATCACACGCATAACGAGGTTCGTGCAAAAGCATTTATTGTTCGGCGCTGCCTAGCAGTGCCGTTCTCTTGCCGGTCAAAGTCGAATCGGTGCGCCTTTGCTCCAGATAGGCGCGTCGCTTGATACGCTGTAACCAATGGCCGGGCGAGCCGGTGGTGACGTCACGCGTGGCTGCTGTTGCGCGGGTACCGCGAATGTGATTTTACAGGGCAGTTGCTTTGAGCAAGTGCCAGACGCAAGAAATGTGTGCGTCGAACATGTGCAACTGACCATACCGGCAAAATAACCGTGCGAAGACTTCCTTCATTTTTTTCTCAGCTGAGTTGCTAACTTCACATCTTTTCGTATCACCATTCCAAGATATCTTCAATCAGACCAGTAAAACCACGACAGCATCAACATGCAGTGTCTACGTTCATTATCTAAAGGCGTTGAAGTTCCAGTGATTCGTTTGACCCCAGAATGTCGGGTTGGCCTGCCCGGTAAATTTCCATTGCAAAGATAGACCGACGCTGAGACATACGGACGATGCGCAGACGAGACATCCTTTCTTTGTGCGTCGCCTGTCTGAGAGCCTCTGAATAACTGCCCGCGCTTTTTCGAATATTCAATCCATCAGTTTCGCTCCACACACATTTGTTCTGTTGACGGCGGCCTCGCCCTGTCTGGTTCGGGCGTTTACGTCGTCGGCTTGATGCGCACCGCATGTTTGCTTGTCGTTGGGGTGAGGATTAGCGCGCAGACGGGTCTTCGCTCTCGCCCTCTGGATCGTCTGCTTGGAGCGGCGGTCGTTTGCGGGTGCTCCCTTTGCGGGCACGGCTGGCCGCCCTGCAGCTTCATGCACTGCGTGTGCCCATCATTACAGGGGCAATTTCTCGGCGACTACTACTCGGCCGTGCCCGTTTCTAAAAACTATGACGAAGACCGGTCCCTGTCTGGTCTGCGTCTGCATGTCTGGGCTCTGTCGCTCCTAGCACACACGCGATCTGTGTGGTTGAATGGCACCAGCGCCGAAACAATGACGGCTGAACGCCCCGTAGGCCAGTGCTCTCTTCATGATGCGGTCCTCTTGAACGTTCCCGTGTGGGGGGGAGTAAGAAACCGTGTTGAAACGCCATAGGACACTGAGGTGATTTTGTCGAATTCCGATTTGTAGCTTCATCGTGCAGTGTATTAATCCGTGTAAATCATTATTTTAGTAAGGTGGCTACCTGGACAAGTTGGTCGTGCATATTCGTAGTGTAAATTCAGAGCTATGAGCAAGACACTGACAAGCGCTCGTCCTGTATGTCTTCCTTTGTGTCTTGTTCTTTGCGCTGAATTTCACTATAAGTTGTTGAGTGCTTAGTGAAACTTCAGAGCCGTAGTTTAACTGCAATTGGCAGGTGTTCGCTGCCGCCACTCGTCAATTCGCTTCCCACCCATTTGTGGTGTCGACGTATTTGTTCGCCCACAGGGTTGTGCAGGTTAAACGTAACAGGCTAATTTTAGCCGTGGGAGCTCGCCAGTGTGTCGTTGTAAAAGAAAGCAGATTGTGTGGGAGTCGGATGCACGCAAACCAGTGCGTTCGAAATCATCTCGTTCAAAATGCTGAGTACCACGAGTGTGGTCCAGAGTCCCATGGTCTTAACTGCGAACGAACACCTTAAAAGAAACCACCGACGGTGCGCAAACGAGCAGGTACAAGCGTCGAACTATCTCGCTCGACTGAAGAGTTCCACTGTTCACACTACATCAGCATGCGCGGAAGATCTTCCGCGAGATTATTGAAGCATTTTTTGGGCCGGAAAATGACCACGGGCAAAATCTGGATAGGGAGAAAGGGCCGAGGTGCGGGGAGGGCGGCGTCGGCGCTCAGCGCTGCATGGGAAGGGGAACAGCGCAGCAGCGGCGGAAACGCGTGAAAGGGGGGTCGTGGCGTCGAACCATTGGTCGAACGCGACACAGCCCCTCCCGCCACCAATCACGCGTACACCGCCTGAATGTGAAATGGCACCGCTGAGAAGACTCACAAAGTGCTGCTTTTAAAGGCACATGAAAATTGGAACTGGTTACTTGGCACGTTGCACTGCCGGTTATGCAGCCACTGGCGCTATTTGTTCCTTCCTCGTAAAGATAAGGATGCAGCGCCACTAGTTCCCACGCTACCCTACTCCCCCACTCACCGCAGATATAGCTCGCGATAGTCCGAGGATTGTCCACGTCATCAGAATGCATGTGAACTAATGCCGGATAGCTTCTGGGGAAGACCGTGCGCGCGTAATTTGAAATCAGTCCGGTTAATACCGTATTCTGAGTCCCTCCTCCACTCCATTCGATCCCTCCACCGGTTGAGGGGAGGATTCTGCAATGCTTTTGCATGGGGAAATCCATTTCCAGGATCTCCTCTTCTGGAGGCTCGAGTGGAGGAAGAACTCGGCTTCGCTGGGACGCACTACGCGTCGGGGATAAGCGCCCGTTTGGCTTGTCTGGGATTGGCTTAGTAGGTGGTGCGACATCAGAGAAACGAAGCTACCCACAAGCACGGCCGCAGGATGAAAGGCGCACTTAAGCCACACGTGCTGACGTTGAGTGCTGGCGGTCGCAATACGTTTCACGTGTCCCACGCAGTCGCACAGCGGCGATTTCTTAAAAGGAGATTTGGTGCCGCAGCTCGTTTGCGTCCACGCGAGAAGGGGCAAGGGATTAAATGGTTGGGCCCCGTATTGGCTACACGTTACACGAAGTCCCGCTCGTTGCGTTAATCAGTAATGGCTTGAAAGTCCAGCGTTCTTACCGCAAGAAGACATTGCTTTCCCGGCAGAGTTTTCTGCGTCCAGCATTGCAATATGATACGAACGGTTCGGCCATACAATTCGATATATCAATTATAAAGTGCAATTTGACATGAGTGACATATGGAAGGTCGGAAATTCTTTAAGATAAGATCCCGCAATCACTCGTCGAGGTGCACTTCGAGTTCGCTTTTAATACAGCTCTGCCTGAATTTTAACGCGATATTTCTGCACTTAACGCGCTCTGCACATGTAGTCGCACATGTACATGTAGTCGCGCTCACGAATCCACAGACCAAGCTTCGTACGTTCGATCGCCCCCAGTGCGCGGGGCCGGCGGTAGACTATTCGGCGCCTATGTCTGTGTCGGCCGTCGTAACGAATATAGGGCGTATCGGATGCTCCCTTCCGGGGTTGTACGGTTGCGGCGCGGTCTTTGTTTCGCACCTGCGCATCGCGCGCAGTGTCTTAGCTCGTGGCGGAGGCAGGTACTGTTACGGTTTGCGGGCGGAAGAGCGTCGGAGTACACGGAACGCGTTGTTCGGAGAGCGTAGCGTCAGGTGTGCGTTCGTCCTCGTCATTCTACCACGCGTATACTGTACGCATTCGAGCCCTGTCTACAGGGACAGCAGTCGCTAAGGGTCTCGGCGAGGACTCAGATTTAAACCCGGCACGTCCGCCTCGACAGGACGCCAGGTCCGTCTTATTCCTCCTCCCGTGCAAGTACAGGCCTCTGCAGCGCTGTAGACGTTGTGACGCGCGAACAGGCGCAGCCAAGAATGCGCGGAAGAGTTCCAAAACGGGTCGTCTGCTTCCGCGTGTTGGAGGTGTCGGCATGCAAAGCCAGACAGTTTCGGGTTCCTTTCTCCTATCCTCCCCCCACCCCTCAAAACCTCGAAAGAAAGAAGGGAGCATTGTTGTCGCTGTGTCAGCTACCCGCTGCGGCGCTACAGAGCCCAAGGACGCGGTTTCGACCCCCACCTCCGCGGACGCTTTTCTGACAGAGGTGAAAGCGCCAGGTGGTCAAAATAAATCCTGAGACCTACGTTAGGCCGCGGCGCATAGTCCTGGGACAGCTTCGCCCGTAACACCCCCCCCCCCCCCCCAAAAAAAAAAAAAAAAAGTCCAGTACGTGAGCGCTTGAAAAAATTGAGTGGCTGTGTCGCGTTCATTATCTTGTCATTTCCTACACGGATAATTTTATTTTTCAAAATCTTCTGCCGAATACTTTGTACGAGGTGTTTTCTGCTGATTTCAATTTACTTTAGCCCTCCTTTTGAATTTCCTCATCTTTGTTCTATTTGTAGACTTGGGCTTTTGGAGCAGTTACGAACCATGATACTCAACTGGAAAAGTACTATTGCTGCGTTCCAATTCGCGGACAGCTTGGTAGACAGTCTACGAAGCAGTCTAACTAGACGTCTAAAGGAATAAAATTGGACCGGCGCCGCGGTTGCAAACGCAACACCAGCGCAGACGACAGCGTCGTAGCAGACATGTTGAGTTGAGCAAGCCGCACGTTTCGTAAGTAATATTACCGTTATTACAAACGTTAGGTAGTTTAAAAATTAGGCAAAGTCATCTTAATCACTAGTAAATTATACTAAATATTTAAATAAAAGAACAAGTGCTTTTGTTTCAACTTAAAAACGCAAAAAGGTGGCGCTGGCGTCGTTTTTCAGTTTAGACAGGAAGGTAGCCTGCATCGTTGCTGACTTCGATGCTGTGATGCTGTCTCCTTGAAGCAGTCTTCGTTGACTGCTTCGTTCGAATTGGAACGGAGCTTAACATGGCGTACTGTCCTTGAAGACGGCAACGAAGCTGTCTAAACGGTAAATTGGAACGCACCCTATGTCCGATGTCTCTTCATCGGAATTTGCGCTGCTGAGCACGAAGTCGCGGGTTCGATTCCCGCCCACGGCGGCCGCTTTTCTGATGGAGGCGAAAAGCAAAAACGCCCGTGTGTACGAGATTTCGGCGCACGTTAAAGATCCCCAGGTGGTCAAAATTAATCCGGAGCCCTCCACTACGGCGCGCCTCATCTCCTGCGTTGCGTCGGCGCGTTAAACCCTACAATCAATCAATCTTCATCGGAATGTAGCCTCGCTGATTCTGATACGTGGATGAACGTAAACCGGAAGATACTGTTGGCAGGGTAGAATACTTCAAGACAGAGCGTAGAACTGGGCGATCGTCTGTCCGGTCCGTGCGTGCAAGTTCATGGCGCTCGGGATTGGCGCTGCCAATGTTAGCGCCACATGTCTTCAGCGTGACTACGGATCGGGGTCGCAGTCACGCTACGTCTCATTGTCTGCGCGCCGACGATATATCAGTGTTGACGCGGCGATCCGAAGCCTCTCCATATCTCCCGCCGTTTCGTGAGAGCCCCGATAGATCGAATGCCGCTTCCTTGCAGATAGGCAGGATGGGGCGAGTCGGTTTCTGTAGCGGCCGGCTGCCACAGCGTGATCGCCGCTTGCCCAGCCGTGGCCAATGTCAAGTATTAATGAAGGGGAGTATCTGGGAAAAGCAAGCAAGTGCAGTGAATCTCAACTGCTCAATTTGGTGAAATCACGTAGTACGCATGCATGTAGCGTGGACAAAAAGAAAGTTCCAAAAATGCACGCCAATCTTCCCTGTGAAGGCGGTTGGAAAGCAAAGCTGTAAGCGACGCTCACGATTGCCCATGCGACGTCACTTGAATTCACACACGTGGCTGCGCAGAGTCGCTGCTTCTCTGCATCAGTGTAAACTTTTTTTATAAAATTAAAGGAAGCTTAAACTCGCGGTGTAAGGCGATCTCACTTTTCTTCCATCTCTGCGGCCGCCGACGGAGGCGATGAGCTCGGCGGCAGAGACGGAGAAGTGAGATGGCATGCGTTGGTGTGAGCTTCCTTTAATTTTTTTAACTCCTAGCGCATGCGCGAGGCGCGCACATGGCCGCTACACGTGCCGTGGGCGGAGCGCACAGCTGCGCGAGAGGTCGCGTGACGCTATCACGTGGTATAACGCAGGAGGTAAACCCGCAGATGTGCTCGGCGTGTGCACCGTCTGTCTCCCACTTCTCCGCGTGGGCTCGTAGCTCAATCGGCAAGACAACGGGCTCTTGCTCAGTTTATATATTCATTCCAGGTTCGATTCCTGGTGGTGCCAGTAACAAGTTTTATTTCTTCGCGGAAGTTTCCTGTTGGAACCAAAGGTCACGACAGAACCCCTGGGGGTAGAGGTAAAAAGCTTCGCCTTAAAAAAAATTGGCGGTGTTTCTGCTCATTTCGCTCGAAATATCGTCGAATGACAAGACATTCTGCTGCCCCTGCCACGTAACACCCTCTCTTTCCCCCTTCCGACCTCTCACGCTCTTCCGCTCCCGTTTCGCTACTCCCACGATAAACAAGTGGGAGGTTTGCGCAAGCCAATTCAATTTTCCCGCCTTCCACGGCTCGCGTGTCATCTGTTGGAACCCTTCGTTACTGGCGAATTGGAATGCCGCCTCGAGATCTGGTCTCTAGCGCGAGCTCTTTTTGTGTTTTATGGCCAAAACATTGTTTTTTTTAATTTCCTGCCACAATTAAAAATCGTGCACGCATCTATTTTCAATTAAAAGCACATTACTAGTACCAGCTATGTAGTAATGTTTCGCCGAAAATATGCCCACGTTTTCTTTTTGCTCGAAATGTTGACAAGTACCAGATCTGGTAGTACCAGATGGTACCAGATCTGGTAGTTTGGTGGTAGTCTGTCCCTCTATTAGGCCAGGCGGCTGAATAGAGGGACACAGACCAATATTATTTGTGTTCGCGTAGCCGAAGACTGACGTCGCCTTTCAAAGAAAGTGAACACTTTACGTCCCCTTTTACGCCGCTATCGGCCACGTGCGGAAAAGAAAGCCGCTGGTTCTGTTAGCTCCCAACCATCTGAAAGATTACTAAGCGAGGCATCGCCTTTTCGTCTGAAGAACAGCTCTGTTAAAATAGTGCACCGATAGCGTACCTCAAACTTCAGCGCGAGGGCTTCGCACAATGCGTGCTATCCCGCGCAGAGGGAGAAACGATTAGTCCTCTCGACTCTACCCTCAGCCGACGTTCGGGCCCGATTCGCCGTCATCACATATTCAGTTTTCTTGTGTGCTAAAAAACTGGCGCAACGCTATGGCGTGGCATTTGTTTTTCTGTTTTTCATGCGCAGCGGAGATATGGCGGTGATAGCGAAGTGAGACTATTAGGACAAAAAATATACTAAGGTACAGCGGAAGCATGGTGAGGAAAGCAAAGCAGAGAAAAGTATGGAGCGAGGTAGCACAGCGCTGCATAAGCGCTGGTGTCTGCGGCTGCCGCAAGGTGGAGACATGGAATGTGCCTCCTTTGAAGTGAGAGAAGCACAGAGCAAAATGTTTTGAAGAACGACAAAAAATCGATTACAGATGGGCGGCCAGAGTGTTACGGTATCTTTACATGAAAAGCGTGGACACACAATGGAGGAAGAGAACCAGAAGGCACAGTGACGAAGTATATGAAACCTGGAAGCGCAGGGGAAACGAACAAGGCAATAAAAAATGAAGGGACAAGAATCAGAGACAACGACCTGGAAAAAGAGGATGGATGCGAAGAAGTCCTTAGATATCTACAGGATCCGGAAGCAGGAGATCACAAGGGAAAAAGTATTCGATAATATCAAAGGGAGTTCATTGCTTTTTGAAGCCCAGGCGTGTTGCTTGCGGACAAAAAAAAAAAAAACCCGCCCGCATCTTCCCACGGGGGGAACTCGAGTAAATGCGTCGCAGAGTGGTGGGGGTATCGCGTGAATGTTGCGTAATTGGGTATGGTTTGGGAATGCTTAATTGTTATTTCGTCTTTATTATTCTTGTTTATTGAATGAAGAAGCGAAGGTAAGGAGTGTAAAGTTAAAGTCTGTCTTTATTGCTTGGTGCCGTCAAGCAAAGCGTCAAGTCAAGCGAAAGCCAAGCAAAGACGCCCTTGACTGAATTCCGAACGCGCGCTCCGCCGCTTATATACACACCGCCCGCGTTCGAGGGAGAGGAGTACGGGGAAGAGACGCGCATGCGCACACTTCCGTACACAAGCGCGCGAACTTTCCACGCACCCACCACGCCGTTATCACGTGTACACGCCCTGCCGCCGTTACTGTTGAGCGCGACGCAGCGCACGGGTAGCTACGACGCATGCGCGCACAGACGCGCTCCTCCCGCACCGCCGCACCTGTTGTTGAGAGCAAGGAGGGTACGGGGGAGAGACGCGCACCTGCGCCTCGACGCGGCGCGCATGCGCAGTGAGCGTGTGGACGGCGCCGACAACATCGACGAGTGAGATTGCGAGCCTAAGAAATGCTCCGCATTTAAAACGCTTATCCGCGAGCCCGCTCAGGAAGTACTGTGCGCAGGTTGTAACGGAGTGCAAAAGTATCCCTCCAGTCCTCTCAGTGAGGGAGCCATCCAGCTTCCGGAAGCCCTTGGCTTTAAGGTTAACGGAAAAAAAGTGCATTGGACAGCAGTAGAGGTCGGTAAAAGGTTAGAATGTTGGTGGGAAAAGAGCAGGGAACAATCTGGGAAGACATGCGAGCATAGAAGTCAGACTAGCGCGAAAATTCCGTAATGTTTTCCTTTTCGCTCTTTTCTCTTTTCTTTTCTTTTTGGCGAGGTGATTGCACAGTGGCGTTACGACTGGTCACTGTGCAACGCCACCCCGTTACAACGGGGAAGCCGCCCAGCATATTCTTTTTCTATCCTGTTGGTACGAGGTGAGCGCGGGCTGTAGAGAGGGGCTCCTTGCGGTGACTTGTGGTGTTTTGAGCGGCCCCGTAACATCGCGAATAGATTGCCTGTGGTACGCTGCACGCTAAAAGGGACTCACCTGATCACATTCCTAGGGACTTTATAATTCATGACCCTCTGGCTCGAAACCATGTCGTGTGCCGACATGAAGTTTTTAAATTCATAAGTGTTCGTAACGACCTAGCTAGCTTCTTTTAGGAATATAACACCTCTTTACTGAGGTAAAAAAGATTAACGAGAAATGAATTTTGGTTTATCCAGTTTTCACTAGATGACGCTAGCTGTCTGGCTAGCGAGAGTTTTGGATTTTTTATTTCATACAGAAGTGACACATCTCTAATGTAAGCAAACTAGGCTGTTGTGAACATTATGCATTTGTACAGTCTTTCGCATTGGTTCACGGTGGTTTTTAACTCCGTTGGTCATGAGTAGCAGGTCCCATAGTAATGTTAACGTTAAATCAGACGCCCGGTTAGGCGCCTGGGGAGCGTTTATCGCAGCCCGTACCGAGATTTTCACTGCGTTGGCTCAGCCTTCGCGTTTCTTTGGAGTCGTGCATTATCGCAGTGAGACATTCACAGCTGCGCGCACATTTTGCATTGCAAGGCTTCGGCCAATTTTGTTATGATACGGACGCTCGAATGGGGCAGTCTGATGGGCGGCTTTCTAATATACCCGTGCCACACGTGCACGGAAAATGTCATTAAGTGCTTAAGTCCTTAAAACACCGAATGACATTATTTGGGCGTTCCGTGCTACACGCCAAAACGCAAAGGCATTAAATGTGTACGGCGTATTGGTGGTAATGCCCAAAAAGAAAAATGCACTCCTATTTTAGAAGTTTTCAACGTAGAGAAAACATCTTCGAAGGGTTGAAAGTGTGCGAAATAGTGTTTTCTAAAAAATGGTGAGCCGTTTCTAAAAGGGCCTTCAGCAGCTGCCGTCTCCGGCCGCCGGTAGCAGAGTCAAAAATTCACAACGACGAGTGGCATGACGTTCTGCTTTTCGCCGCTGTTTTACTGAGCTTCTTCAGAACTGCGCCACAAAGAGGGAACCGAATAACGCCTTATTTCGAAGTTCAGCTTCGTTTCCGCGTCAACAGTCTGGTGCTGAGAATTCCGTTGGTTTCATTTAGTGCCCATCGCGTTCGAGAGTAGGCAGATTTAAGACGTTCGTGACGGCGAATGAGTTGTGCGGAACTCCTGAAACCAAAAATGACATCAGAGCGAATGACATTACATTTTTGCGTGTAGCAGTGAATTATTGGCATTAAAACCTGAGGCATTAAGCACTTAATGTCAGTATCTGGAGCACGGGAGCAGTGGCCAAACCGCATAGGAGCGCCATGTAGCTACACCGGCGGTAAACGAAAGGAGCAGAACACGCATGCGCGCCTGCCGACGGTGATAGCCCCTCTATACTTCTCAACCCACTTCTTTTAACGCGGCTTCGAGCATTATTCGCAGCATACTGGTCTCAGCGATGGAGCTGATAGCAGAGGCGGTATCTGGCAGCGCCGCTAACACTTTCAGCGCACGCGAGCTGCTGGAGAAGCGTCGCAATCGCAGGGATCTGAAGTGACAATTGTTCTTTTTTACTATTTTTAGGTGGGTCTGCTATTAGCGCCGTCGCCGAGACCAGTATGCTGCGAATAATGCTCGAAGCCGCTTTGAAAGAAGTGGGCTGAGAAGTGTAGAGGGGCGATCACCGTCGGCAGCGCGCATGCGTGTTCTGCTCCTTTAGTTTACCGCTGGTGCAGCTACACGGCGCTCCTATGCGGCTCGGCCACAGCTCCCGTGCTCCAATTACTACTGACAGCACCTGTACGTATGGCGCGGGTATAATAGACGAACGCGTGAAACGCATTGCATGCCCTTCTTGAATAAAAAAAAAAAACTGCTACCCCGCAAGGCCTATATGCTGAATAAACCTCCCATTCTATTCTTACAGTACACGGCCACCTTCCCCGAAGCGTATGCGCGCCCACTAGCGTAGCAAAACAACTACTAGCAATTCGGTGTAGTGTGTACACGCGCGCAATGTGGCGTCGCGCGCGCGCGCGAAGGCGGTAAAAAGTTCCGCGACTTCCTTTATCACCCGATTCCGAGACGACGTACGGGTTTCTCGGAGTCTTCAAGTGCAGCCCACGGGTGATGGGTTCGCCCGATCTCTTTCTGCGCGCGTGTCTCCGCGCTGTTATAGTTCGAGCGACCCTCGTATGTGCCTTTTATGCGTCTTCCTGGTTTGGCGGAAAAGTGCAGCTTTTACGTACAGCTGTGGTGCCTTTCACCGAGGCATGATTGCGGGCTCGCTTTGTCTGCGTCTGCGGTTCCGTGAAATGGATGCGTGCATTAAAATCGCGCGCTGCATGTACGTCGCTCAATTCAAGGCCCCTTTCAGTACGTGGCTTCAGCGTACGCTGCGCAGTTGGCAACTGAGCGAGGCGTTCTGGCTAGTCCGGTGACGTGATCGGTTGTAAAGGTAGAAAGCGGCTGCTGGAAAATACACATTTCGACCAACCGATATGCTTAATTGATCGCTAATTGGAATCTATGCCCCAGGGCTCGCGCACAGTCTATTTGGTCATCATGTTAGCGCAAAAAAAAAAAAAAAAAAGGTTCGAAACGTTGCTCTGGACGCCTGCCAAATCTTGGGTTTTGCACTGGGCGTCGGTGAAAAGGGGCGGTAACCAAGTCGTGGGTTTCTGGTAGAGCATCTCACTTAGCAACGCATTGGTGTGCCTCAAGCTCTCGTTCTGGGCCCAACACTATTTAAGTGCAATTAGTCTCCGGACATTTCTTGGGAATATTCAAATCTTCCGCTGAATGCGTCACTACTTTTGCACCGCTTGTTCCTTGATCGGATGAATTGCGCCCACGCCGCAAACCGCCCCGGGCACTGCCACTGTATGCACGTGTTGCGCATGCGTTCTTGTAGACGAAGCGCCAAAGTGGACACAAAACGAGACCGGAGTGAGACGAAGACGAGCGCTACTTGTCGTGTCTACCTTTGCGCTTCGTTTACAAAGAACGCATCACCGACGAGCCTTTTCACACACTGGGCATCCGTGTCAATTTGACGGTCTGCCTTTCGGCTGAAACGTGGTCGGGGCTATTCTTTTAAATGCAGATCATTTCAGTAACTCACGATGTCACCCGCGTTGGCGTCCGTAGTCCGCACCGCACCCCTCCCTACTATATAAAAAAAAGAAATACTATCCGGCACCAGGTTTCGATCCCTCGACCCTGCGGGCGGAACGCAATGTACAAGGTGCTCTAACCACTGCGCCACAAAGCCGACACAGAATGCGAGGCTATGAACGCGCCTTATATCGTTGACGCATTCAAATTACTGCTGACGAGCGCTCTCTCGTCAGCAGTTGCCACAAGTGCAACAACATTAACGTAACGCAAACTACTTAACGTCGTGCGCCCCCAGAAATGCTCTGCATTTGATCGTCCCCTCGCGAGGGGGATGTTTCAATTTTGTCTACTTGTCTTTCGTTGTGTTGCTAGCGGCAGCTTGTGGAAACGAAAATTCTAGAAGATCGCCCCGCTTGCGGTGACGTGGCGTGCTTGCTGTTCCATTGTCTCTTCTTCACCAAGTATGGCGTCTTGAATTTGTTAACGCAAGCCTGCCGTACCGGTGGGGTGGGGTCCCTCGCACAGTTTGCAGTGCGGCTTGCACTCGTTTCGTGATTTTCTCCCGGGTTCGTCTTCCCGCAAGCGAAGCACACTCGTGCATGTGGTTGCGGGCATACGTCATGGCGATGTCCGATTTTGCCGCACGTTTTGCACACCTCGTGGTGTTGCCTGTAGAGGCTGCATCTAACCAGTACGGCTCCGTATTTAACTGTCGCAGGCACCTTGGTGCCTTGGAAAAGCACAACTACCGCGGTCGAGCTGCCGATCCTGTGCGCGTCGATTCCCATAGGGTTGTAGTCATTAACGATGTTTGCTCTGACTTCTTCGCGGGAGTCTTCGGTGGAAATGTTCCGAATTACCCCTTTGGCCGTGTCGTCCGGTGCCGCGTGATATGCGAACACCTCGTGTACTTGGTCCCCGATTGTAAGCGAACCGAGCTGGGCGTATAGCACTGCTCTTTCCTCGTCTGGAGTGCTCATCACGATGATGTTCTGTGCTATGTTTGGGCATATGGTGTCCCGCATAGCCGCCTCTCTTGTGATTCCCGTTGCTGCCATAATGGCCGTCATTAGTTCGGTTGCTTTTGTTCGGCCGGTGTGCATGCCACCACGTGGTCGAATGATGATCTTGAATTCGCTGCG
The DNA here is from genome assembly GCA_013339765.2 of Haemaphysalis longicornis. NCBI lineage: Eukaryota > Metazoa > Arthropoda > Arachnida > Ixodida > Ixodidae > Haemaphysalis > Haemaphysalis longicornis. The sequence continues at coordinate 113,260,415 of CM023456.1, read as the reverse complement.
CGGGATGTTGCTCGGCATGCGTGCAGCTTTCGTTAGGCTTGCAGTAACTTTCCTGGCGTATTGCGCCCTGGTAGGTGGGGATTTGGGTGCCTGACTGGCGGGCTTACCGGGGGTTGGTCTGCGATGCTTCTCCCGGGTGCTGTAGCGGTCGTCGGCGTTGGATGGTCCAACCCGCGTTGTCGTCCGGCGAGGGGTCCTCTCCCGGCACGATGACGGTTGTTTGAATTAGTGGCATTCCTTCGTTTCAAAAAACTGTCGCCCAGTGAGCTTGTCTGATTGTTGTGTGCTCATAGATTTTTAAAGGCACTATGAGTGTAACACGCGTATCGCTTTTGCCTATGGTTCGTGCGCGGTAAAATGTGATCTTGTACTTCAACGCACTGAAGGAGGGCCGGAATTTTCAGTTTGGTCCATTTCTGGCCCGTTTCAAGGTGTCCGTTTCAGGCGAGCCATGATTGGCTGAAAGCAGACGACCAGATGTGACGCAGCGCATTCGTTGTTCAGAGGCCTCGCGAAGTGATACGTCACGGCTGAAACGGAATGCGAAATGGGCATTTTCGAAACGGACACAACTCAGAATCTCGCTCCACATGTCATTTATTTGACTTCTAATTACAGCGCGAAATCAGAAGCGAGTAAGATGAGACGGCCACCCGTGCGTCTATTGGACGGGCGATATTAGCTCCTTCGAAACTTCGAACAGTCTGCTAGTACTGCATGGAATCGAGGAGCACTGGGAAGCCCTTCTGCACAGCTCCGACCTGAACGTCCAGATCCAGGTTGTCCAAATGGCCGATGGATCCGCCGGAGCCCAAGGGCTTCTGGCCACCGTCTGAGGGTGGCGAAGATGCCCCGTCTACTTTGCTTCCAAACCACGTTGGACAAATCAATGTTTCTCCCTCTCTGCGGTATCCGGTCATGCTGCGTAAAGTACTTCAGCAACACGCGATTCTCTTTGGCGTCCCTGCATTCCGCTGAGGCAGTATTGTAAAGCGAAACTGTCTTTGCCTCTCCTCCTGACTTTTCGGGCGCTGCTGCGGTCTTGCACGCATGCGTTGGGGTTTCTTACATCACCGCCAGATGGCGCTCGTCTCCGCGCATCTCACTTTGGCGTATGGCACGTGTTGTGCGCTTGCAGCTCTCGTTACACGCGTCAGCAAAATGGTCCCAAAGCTTTCGCGTCGAGGACACCGAGGTCTTGAAAAGCGTCGTGCGGAAAACACGAGCCTCTTTCAAGTCCGGGCCGCGGAGTTATGAGTCCCCCTTCCTCCAAGGACCCTGCGCGGCGAAACGGGGTGTTTACAACGAATGTATGCTAGATCGAAGACGCGAGTCGGAGCAACCACGCGTGGCGGCCGTGAAGACGGGCGTCGTGATCTCTGCGCCCAGAGGCTACACGCCATGGATGCGACAAGCGGAACAACGCGTGGCGGCCATGGGAGACGAGTGACGTTCGTTCAACAGCTTCGCTTTACGTCGACTGCCACTTGTGCGTGGGATCCGCTATGTTTTGTTAAAGCTCACGTGGGTAATTGGTAATTGAGCGTGGTTCCGTTCCATTGTGGGCACAAGCCCGACATTTCCTTTTCGCACCCAGCGCCATCTGTTTGGAACACCCCTTCTGTTCAGCTGTTGCCCTATTTCACGTAACAGCAGCCGCTATTTTCAAGCTGTTACGTAGCATCACGTCACTTTTACGCAACCTGAAGTTGCCAATGTGTGACGTAGCCGATCCCGCCAACTGTTTAAATTACGTTACGTCTTAGCCAATCACGGAGAGGGCGGGCCAAACAAGCCGCAAAAACAGGCTTACGTTGTCATGTCCGCTGCATTTCGTGTGGTTTTTCAATGTCGGCCAAGAATTACGCGCTTTCAGTAAAGAAAAATAAGGCAAACTTTAGAACTGGTGCCAGTAAACGTCGTGAAAGTCAAAATGACGAAAACACACACAACCGCTTTGTCAACCGGAAGCACGTGACCAAAATTAAGCCAATCAGAAAAGACTTCCGGCAAATTCAGTTCACCGTGAATTTAGGGCATCGAGAATAGGGCCCCTGCAGAAAGAGCTCCGCCGCTCTGCGTCAGCAGTGTAGGAATAAAATAGTAAAATCATGGGTTTTGGAACGAACATCCCTGGTTCGGGCCCCAGCAATGGCAATATTCTTTCATAAATATTTTTTTTTGTTGTTGTAAAATGTTCCATTAGCTCAATTATGCGCATTCTTTTCGTCAATAACAGTGGTTTGGGGCATTTAGGTCAAAGTAAGGGCGGGGCGCGGCATATATCAACGCGTTTAATTAACGTTTTGCGTCGCACCAGAAGTGCCGGGCTTGTACCTATCTTGGAATGGAATATCGCGATTGGTAAAGCATAATGAAAACTGTTGTTCAGTTTTTTGAAAAGTTCCGCTGCTTCGCGGTGGTAAGGACTCGCGAACTTCTCCGCCCTTCCGGGCCTTTCACACGCGCGGCGCTTAGCCGCAATGCAGGCAGGCACCGCAGCGCAGCACACGCACGGTCTTCGGTTGTCCTTGGTATGTGTGTGGCATATAAACTTCGGCGGCGTCCGCTATGGCCGATTAAAAGGGTGTACACATGTGTGGCTTGTACGAGCGCATCCTGTGTGCAAGAAGTGAGGCGATCTGCTGTCCCTAAACTGGGCAGGTGGCTACGCGTTCGCAACTGCCAAGGCGCAAAGGAAACCGCTGCTAGGCAAGCCGTGGCCGGCCACGCCACGTTCGTATCTGGGGCGGTATTGTCGTGTTTTTGTACGCGTTGTGTTCGTTATAAGTGTCCGTTTTGAGCAACCCCTCATTGGCTAAAAAGCGAATACTTGGATGTGACGTCATGCAAGCGCGGCTACACTGTAGCACGGCGGAGCTATGAGCCGCGGCATCTCGGAGCAGACGATTTGGAACAGACGACTTTTTGTCGCCTTGTTTGCCTCGCTGGCGGAACAATAAACACATGACAGTTTAAAGTAGGTTTAGTCGTTTAAAATGTGCTTTCAAGAACAGTTGAACGCAAGTCAACCCAGAAGCCCGCCTACTACTGGAAGTCCGTCGCAATAAAACGTCCGTTTTCAAAACGGACAAACACGAGAATACCGCCCGTGTGCGCGTCGAACGCTACTGCCGAAGCAGGGCGCCAGTAGCGTTATCTGGTGAGCCTTATCTGACGCGAGATGCGGATGACGCTGCACGCGTCCGACTTTCGCGGAACGTTCTCTCATGATTGGCTTGGTTCGGTGCATTTTTCCAGTGCGCGACGAAAACGCTTTGCGGCAAAGCCGACTGCATAGCGAATGCCGTGCATAAAACGCCTGTAACTCGTCTGTCATTATTCCGAGTTATTTTTGTCATAATTAGTTCGCAATAACTGAGTCCGTACCTGTGTACCAAATTTGTCGCCTCTGTGTATCGTGTTAGAAAGCTTCGCTGGCCATCCGCACTGGGAGTGAAGTGGCTCATGATTTTTTTAGTTCTTTGCTTGCACACTCTAATACTTGTTCTTGTGTGCTGTATGGTGGGGGGGGGGGGGTGTATTTTAGCTCTTTTGCGTCTAAAAAGTCGCCTGAGGGGACATTTGACCTGGATGTGTTGCCAGGGGCGTCGGATCAGCTCCCCCTCTTTTAAAACGTAAGATGGAGCAGCACGACTCCCCCAGTCTAGGGGCACATGAGGACTGGTGCTCAGCCCCGGACGGCTCGGGGAAAGTTGTGTTTATTTGAAGAAGTCAGTCAGAATCCCGGTGGCGCTGGTCACTAATTAGGCGTGATTTTTCGCCTTTTTGAAGCCCTCAAATCTGAAAAAGTATCGATTTCGACGTTATCAGTTTTCAGCAGATACGTAGTCGCAAGGCCTTCGTATGAAGCATTTCACAAGCTAATATCTCGTATCAAATATTCGATGCCTGCGTATCAAAGGATGAACGGTATATTGGCTTTGCCCTTCGTATCCAGCTCACACTGTCATGATACTAGCCAGCTCCACTGGACAGTATGATCAATATCTCTTTACGCTAACAAGCTGAGATTTATTAGGAAACCCCGGTTCCCTGAGCGGCTTGTACCAATCTCATAGTCACTCACGCTCCAAGTTGTCAGCAGAGATGTCAGCAGTGCAGTTCTATATAACAAAATATGCATGCCTCCGTATCATACCACTCGAATTTTCCTATTATAATGGCACACGAGGCAATCATAAATATTCGGAACAAAATTAAAACAAATGTTGCGGTGTACGTACCACGTACTCCAGTAATATAACGCAAGTGGTAAAAACCTACATGGCAATGTTAACGCATAGTTTAACTTCTTTCTTCAGCTGGTTTAGGTATTTCACTCGCCTGCCTTGTCAATAGTTATCTTGGTGAGCCCTCATTTGGTAGCATGAATGCGCAGTTCTCGTAGTATTGTGGTTAGGAGGCGTGTGCTGGAAGTATGAATTGCTTTTGCAATTTTTTTATTTTGCTATTTATTTGGATGTACACTGTTCCTGCATTGATAGTGTGGGTGCTACCGTTGCCTATAGGGTAGATGGCACAGTCGCCGTAAAGTCATTAACTGGCTTGTTACTGTGCTCTCCAGCTTCTATGATAACAATTGATTAGGTTTGATTTAATTGTATGTCGGCAAGTCTATTGTAGTTATACATACTAGTCATTGTAGCGCCACTGCACAACCCCTGTAGAATTGCTCAAAGAAAATAAATTCTGATAAACCATAATTGCTGCTGATTGTTTATGGTAGCATATTTCCCCCAGGAAAAAAAAATAGTTCCGACGCCACCGTCTACATGTTGCTCTGTCATTGCTATCCAGCTTGTACCGTGTTAAATGGCCGAAGCTCGAGCCACTCTCGTGTTAATGTATGTCATGCACTGCTCGGACAGCAACATGCATAAATTAATAGGGCCACGTCGACGTGTGTAAACTCAGCTTCGTTTGACGTGTTGGGGAAACAAAACAGCTAGCGAGGAGCGCCGCAGTAGATTCACGGATGAATTTAACTGTTATCAAGCACGCTTGTTTTGTTGTTTGAGCGATAGCTCACGTGTGTGGCTTCGGGGCTCAGTGAGCTTTCAATTTGTAATGTCGGAGGGATTACAGTTCAGCCGCTTTGATTACATGAGGGACTCGAAGCGAAAGTTCTTGGCTCCCTGCTGTGTGAGCGAGAATCTGTGGTTAGGTGCACCCCATGAAAGTACTACGCGAATTCGCGAATGCTTTGCCTTCTCTTCTATGCGTTTTTGCATAAGTTAAAGCGCGCCTGCGCCTATAGCGAAATCCGTCGTACCGGACTTGAACTGATTTAAAATCCTTCCAGCAGCCTGTACGGGCTCTGCCCTTGAACTAGCGAGCAACAACGTAATGACCAAGAGCAGCCTTTTTTTATGGTCGCATCTGTAGTCAATGGAATCCGCACATATTTCAGAAATTGAAGGTTTGACTTGGTCGTTTCCCGCGTCGAATGCTTAACGATGCCGAAATTCGTGGATAGAACTTAACGGTGTGTGCGACGTCGGTCTTCGTCATGGAGGAAAGAACAAAGATTAGAACCAGTGGACACCGGCGCATTGGGCGAAATGTGGCCTACGTCACTGCGCAGTCAAGCCGGTAGCCAATGGTCAGCGGGCAAAGACGAAGCAGGCGACAGTGGAACTAGCGAAGGCAGCGTGCGCGCAAAATACGAGAAAAAAGGGGCGGTCGACAAAAACGGTGTTTCCGGCTTCGGTACAAGTGCCGTCAGCGCCCCTCCTAAGCTTTTCTTTCCTCCCTGGTTTGCGTGGTCTCCATCGCTTGACTCTAATGGTGTCTCCATTGCTGGAGCAACTGCTTTCTTACGATCAGTACGCATATGTCGTCATGGAAGTGGGAATTTAATAAAAATTCTAGTAGCTGGAGGAGGCCGGTAAAAGTGCCCGCTGGGGTGGGAATCCAAGTGACGTCACAACGATCAGGGAGGCCGTGACGTCAGTGCTACGTGAGAAGCCGCAAGTGATGACAGATGCGATATTGGGCAGCGAAACGAGTGACGGTGGATCGCGGCCTCGTATCAATTTTCGTCGCCCGGTTAGGTTGGTTAGGTTGATCACGAAGAAAATAGCGTGGATCCGCCCTCCCGCTTCGTTTCTGATCGATAGGCCAGGTGGCGCCGCCGTTCTCACCGAATTTCCCGCTGCCGGAAATGGTCCTTATCAGGTTTTTAAATAGACGGGTAAGTGGCGTCACGCCGTTTTCGGTGTTACCCGCTATAGATCCGGCCTTCGTTGTGAGGCTTCAGTGCGAACGAATTAATATAACGATTGATTTACTGAAAACGAGGAGTTGCAGCAAAAGCAGTCTGGTTCGCTAGCAGCCGAGCAAATGTCGTTCGAAGTTCGTGTCGCTGCCGAATTCTTGACACGCGAAGCAGGCGAAATGGCCACTGCTCAAAGTGCACGGAACACTTCGGAAGTGATCATAAATCAAGACGTATGCCACACCCCGAGCAAACGTATTCCTTCGTATACGTGTGCGTCAGGGCGTCGTCATGGTCGAAGTATTCATTTGACTTTGTAGCGCGGAATGCATGGATCACCGCGGTGAGTGACGGCCGACACGCTCATGCAGTGGACATGGTTTGAATATGCGTCAGGCATTTCAAAGGCTCTCTGTCACCATGTTTGTGTGGACGTCACTACCGATCGTTTTTAACTGTTACTTCGCGTACGTAGTGAGGTGCTTCCTAAGCATGGAAAAGTGCACGGTGTTCATGCCAGTGTCTGGTTGTGTGCCAGATGAGTGCTGCCTAACTGAATTCTAGCATCAAAACAGCATAGAAGTCGGGTACGAAGCAGCACGAAACGCACAATACAGGCGATGGCGATGACGAACAACTGAGCGCGTTCTAATGCAGCAGGAAAATAGAAATGCAAATTTAAGAGAAACACAGAAAAAGCGAACTAAAATTCGACGTTAAATGCGATATGAAAATATTTTAAGCCGGCAACAGCATTTTTATCCGCCGCGTGTCGATTTATCGCCGACTAGTCATATCAGGTACGCGATCTGCTTACCGAGCAGTGAAACGGCTGTATATTCGTGTATTCGCGTATATTTTCCTGCCGCATAAAACGCGGTAAATTGTTCGTCAGCGCCTATATTGTGTTTTTTGCTGCTTAATCCCGTGTGCTGCGCATTTTTGATGCTGGAATGTACCAAGCCCGTCAGTGCACCCTTTGGTAACTGAATTCACGTCCCCTCGCACTCCTCGCCACTGTCCTCTAGACGACGTGCGGGGCTTCTGCAAAATGACTAGCGCAGTCAACGTTACTCTATACCAGTGGTTTTAAGCCACGACTGCCCCGGGGACCCCTTCCGGGCCGGCGAAAGTGTTGTGGGACCCCACGATGGAGCACATGTTAATCGGTGTCAATGCCAAAAAATTTGCACTTAGAGCTTGCGTCGCCCACATTTATCCAATTCCCGCCTTTTCTGCTTGACGTTAATGGTTATGCGCGTCATAATGCTAAACAATGTGCTCTTGAATTTGTCTCCTAACGCCTATATGCCGCCATTTCTGTGCCTGTTTTTTTTTTTTTTTTTCTTATAGCTGGCATCCTGGCATGTTTCGCAAAAAGCAGATGTTAAAACATGTGCTGCGCGAAGCAACTAAACGTACAGAGTTCAAAACTGTTAACAGCGCGCGAACGCTTGGCTTTCGATACGTGCAGGGCAGCCTGCTGATAGCCACCGGCGTGACCAGCGAGATTATAGGTGACGGCGCTGCGGTGGCTTGGCATATGAAGCTATTTCCGATGCTTCCGTGTTTTTGGGGGGCAAGGTTCTACGCCGAAAGACCCTCGCCACGACCGCCGCGAAAGCCTATATTAAACGTTATCATACGCTGATAACCAGTGCAGTCTTGTCGCAGCCTTTTTGTATGGTTCGAATATAAAAGGGGGAATGTGGGAACCATACCAAAGGCGAAAACGAGACTGTGCTGGAGACTGGTTATCAGCGTCAGATAATGTTTGATATAGGCGTTGGCGGCGGTCGTGGTGAGATACTTTTGGTGTCGAATCTCTCCCCCAAAACAAGGAAGCATCGGCAATAGCTTTCCCATGCCAAGCCGCCGCAGCGCCGTCACCTAATCTCGCTGGTCACGCCGCTGGCTATCAGTAGGCTGCGCTGCACGTATCAAAAGCCACGCGTTCGCGCGTTGTTAAGTTTTGACCTCTGTACATGTAATGCGGCGAAGCCACCTTTTTGCATTGCAAGCAAGTGATGGCAAAATCGAGAAAAGAATGGCGGCGGAAAAAGTTGAGGCAGACTTCGCGGTCCCCTCAAATGCTCTCGCCGACCCTCTCGGGTCCGCGGACCCCCAATTGGAGAACCACTGCTCTGCACTACAGTGGTTAGAATAAACACCGCCGCATCTGTCACGCCGTGATAGCGCTGAGCTAGCTGTGCAGCTAGCTGGGGCGCCTTGTGTGCGCCATAGAGTATCTTAGTAAGTACATATTGTGTAAGAAACTCTATGGTGTGCGCTGCATTTTTCTGCCCATTGCTCCATACCTGAGCGTCCTTCTGTCGGCATTGCTTGCGTAAATGGATGGAACCGGCAACGCCGGCCTTTACTGAGTGTGCCCAGCGTGCGATAAGTCTCTAGCTTCGCAATCGAAAGACCCGGCATGCCACGAGCGTTTGATACTCGACGAGTGGTATCTGCTGCGATAGCAACTGTAGCGGTGCGAACGCGTGTGCTTTGCCAGTGGTTTCCTCACGGGAGCGGCTAATCTTATCTATTGGAGAGCATAGTATCCCCTTATCTGGATTGCTTTGTCATTGACGTCTTCACCGCGGCTGTGCACGTGTGGGCCAGATGTAGCCGCGTGGCATTTTTTTCGCATTGATTGCCATCTTGCGGAAGTGCAATCTTTCTCTGACCGTGCTTGCTTTATATAACAGCAGTTGGTAATTCATTTTTTTACGAGGCTATTGTGTAAGGCGTTTAAACAGTTTAAAAGCGTCGGCTTACGTTGGAGGGCTTTGCACCTCTTAGAAACTTAGCGGGCGTGCACCACACAGGCTTTGCGTTTGTAATGACCGCCCTCTTCTCTTCTTCTATATGACAGACTGCGCTTTTGTGTTCTTCTGTGGGAATCCTGACGATCCCCGTTACGTCCATTGACTCCCTTCCAAGGTGCATGGTCGGAAGTATATACGTTGGAATGCATTTGCCGCCAGCGTTATTACGAAGCGATCGAGTGCTTCACCCTTTTTCCAGCCCTGGGTTTGATGCGTCATTGTCGCCTCATCGCATCTGTCCTCCGAACGCCTCACTGTGCGGTCTGGGAGAAAACAGTTGCGGCAACGAACGAGTGCGATGCCTGGCGCCGCGCGCAAATGAAAGAACGAGCGCAGTACAGCACGGGCGGCTCATGCTATCGTCGAAGCATCCGACGGCCACAGAACGCAGGTGTTTCAGTTACCTAGCAGATCGACGAGAAATTGGGGCACCGATTGGATTCTTTATTTCCAGTGGAGGGGGGAAATGGGTTAGGAGACTGCGACGCGATCATCTGACGCTCGTTTCTTTCTGTTGGCGGGCGTATATGTTAGTTTCCAAACGTATCCGCCGCTGTGGCTCAGTGGCTAAGGCGTTGGGCTGCTGACCCCAGGACACGAGTTCGACACCGGCCGATTAAGCCGCTTGTCTGATTGAGGCGAAAAGCGAAAACGCCCGTGTGTTCGAGATTTCGGCGCGCGCGTTAAAGATCTCCAGGTGGTCAGATTAAACCGGAGCCCTTCAGTGTGCGTCGTTCCGATAGCCCAGGTGTGTAGCATCTAGGCATTCTACAGACGTGGTTATAAATCGACCCCCTGGACGGTGGGAGCAAGACCAAATGGCGGCCAACAACAGGTGGATTCTTCGCGACGAGGAATCCCTGCCGCTCGAGGGTGACGCAATGAGCAGGAATCTGGCGCTTCTCGGCTCTGTTGTCGCCACGGGCTACGATATGTGGTGGTGCTTCGGGTAACTCGTGGCTGCGCAACGTTGCCGTTGCGTGCAAGCATATCTGCGCGGCGGGCGTATTTTTAGCCGCTCCGGTAGCACCATGCGCGTTCAAGGGCGCGAAATCGTGTCGCTTTCGCTCGCCGCGATCTTCCGCTCACTGGGACGGACGCCAAGCGGGTAGCCGCTTTCTCGGGGGAGGGTGGTTTGTTGTCGTCTGCCTCCGTTAGCTATGCGAGTTGTTGCGAGCGCGTTTTTGAGCTCGACCTTTTATTTTCTTCCGTGCGTCAATTTGAATCGTGCGGTTACGAAACATCCACAGCGGTTGCTGTGACGGACGTTGCAGCTTTTGTTGTGAGAAGGTTCACAAATGCAGGGAACGTAGAATCGGAGGACACCCGAATACGACTGGTGTATCGAACTGTTGAGTCGCGTCATTCGGTTATTTTTAGTCTTCGTAAAAGGTGCCGGAGTGCGTGTGTGAGCGACACGTATCAACAGTATAGACGGAGGCGAAAAGCAAATATCCGTCTATCCGAGATTTCGGTGCACGTTAAAGATCCCCAGGTGGTCAAAATTAATCCGTAGCCGTCCACTACGGCGCACCTCATCGCCTGCGTTGCGTCGGCGCGTTAAACCCTGCAATCAGTCAATCACGTATTAACAGTAACTATCGCAACCCCCGTCAAGAGGTCGCGAAGTCGGTCTTTATTTTAAAGAACCGTGTCTTTCGTAGCTCGCTGAACTCAATCCCAGCCCCGAAGTACGTTTAACAGAAAAAAAAGGTGAAAGATTGATTGTAGGGTTTAACGCGCCGACGCAACGCAGGCGATGAGGCGCACCGTATACGCTTCGGATTCATTTTGAACCTGGGGATCTTTAACGTGCGCCGAAATAAAAAAAAAATGTGAAAGAAATGCAAAGCTTTCATATTTAGAGAAAGCTTAATCTTCCACCCGAGTTAATTCGGGACAATAGTACGGGCTTCATAAACACACCTCGTGGAAAGCTGTTTTCTTCTGAGACTGCATATTGGGCCATAAAGAAACAGGCAAGTTCTATTGCGGAAACGAATTTGTCCTCTAAGACACCCTCTCAACAGTGAGTATCCGGAGATTTCTCGCAACTCGCAGTTTAAATAATTTGAGATACTTTAGTTCACAAAACTGAACTAACGTTACATCGTTGTTCCTGTATACAGTCGCAAGCATATCCTCTCAACAGGCCAAATTCAAATTTTCACCAGAAATGGCCAAAATTTATTGTAAGCTGTACCTCTTAACACTAGCAAAGCACGTTACTCGCTTATACAAAATCTGCTGCCTACGTGCTGTGCACATAAGCTGCACTTCTAGATTGCCCAGCCTCAAAAGATAAGTTTCTCTCCTTCGAAGAAATATTAAGTCTGGCGTCGTCTTTATCATGTCACAAATTTTCAAGGTAATTAGATGAGATTGCTCGATTGTTAATGGTATGCCCGTCTTATTGTCTAAGCTGTGTTACTCTTCATTTTTGCGTGGCCATGGACGGAAGGCAGAAATTAAATTTTGTGCATAAGAATGGGTGGTCGGGCTAATTGGTGATCTAACATGGCGGCGAAACAGCGCAGCTCAACAAATTGACACAAAGAACCATGTATGACCGGACGAGCTTTCGTCTTGTTTGATTCCTTAATTTGTGTAGAGATGCACTATTTCGCCGCAATGATAAATTTCGTCGGTTCCAGGTGGTAGCTGTCGTAGGCTATAATACTCCATACCAGCCTTCCGATCTTTTTGTAGTCGTCCGCTTTTCTGATGGAGACGAAAGCGCCCGTTTGTTTGAGATTTCGGCGCACGTTAAAGATCCCCAGATGGTCAAACTAATCCGGAGGCCTCCACTACGGCGCGCCTCATCGCCTGCGTTGCGTCGGCGAGTTAAGCCCCCTTAAAGGGGCCATGCAAACAGAATACAAGTTTGTTTTATTCGAAAGATTTTGTCTTATAGTGCCCCCAGCGCTTGTCCGGAAGCAAACGATGCTTTGTTCTACTGACAAATTAACCAATTTAAGACCCTAGTTCTTCCGGAGGGCAAATATTTCCCACGTATGGACATGGATGGATACAACCACATTCCAACACAACGTGCCGAATCGTTGCCGCGCGTGTCCCGTCATTTTGTGCGTACTTCGTCGTAAAATCGGTTTCAATAAAGTTATCTCTCTCTCTCTCTCTCTCTCTCTCTCTCTCTCTCTCTCTCTCTCTCTCTCTCTCTCTCTCTCTCTCTCTCTCTCTCTCTCTCTCTCTCTCTCGCCACTAAGCGAGCGCTCTGTTCTGCAGGCAGCCTGGGACGGAAGTCTCGGTTATGAGCATTCCATCGTCCGTTTCAATGTGTTCATTTCCAGCGAGCCACCATTGGCTGAGAGCAGACGGCCCGAAAGTGGCGCGCCACGTTTAAGGAAGGCAGAGCGTCAGCTTCTGTGCGCGACACAGGTACACAGGACTCTCGAATGCAGCTATACGTCACGGTTGTAATAGCCGCGAAATGGGCATTTCTTAAATGTTTTAACTCAGAATCTCGCCCCTTGTGTAGCCTCAAAAAAGTAGCGCCGAACACTCGTACGTTTGAGCGGTCCTTCATGGTCAGCACCGACGAATGCCCGTGACGATTTTTTTTTCGCTCACGGCCGCGAACAAATCCGAGGAGAGCATCGCGAGACTAATTCCACCGGCTGTACAAACGCCAGCTGATTCACTTCTCGGTCGCTCTCCCTAAGTAGGCTGCGTCTTCTGACCCATCTCAAAGTTATTCGTTGAAATAGCGCTGATGGTCTTCGTTGCACGGGGACGATCGTTAGTCACGCGTTTTCCGGTTGGGTCTCCATTACCTTCCACGTGCGCCGTCGAGTCGCGTATTTCGTCACAGCTTTATGTTGCAATGGTTTACTGAATTCCAGATGGAAGGAGATATTACAGCTCTTGCCTACTTTCTATTATCGCCGTGTCCGAGGTTATTCCCGACGCTCAGAAGATGACACTGGCGTTATCAGCTGCGCTGGTTGAACAAGGAATTGCGTCTTCGCTATCAGGACCGGTTTTTATCAAAATTGTCCCCAGTACGATTGTCCGCTGCACAGCTGGCCTCCGCCCGCCGGCCTGCTGCATTAGCGCATTCCGCCGTTTTCTGTTGGGCTTGGGCACTTCCGTTCGAGTGCCGCCTGTTATCGGCGATATGGAAGTGGCCGACTCTTGGGTGAGATGCCTCGTGGCGGAGAGAGCACGGCTGGTTTATCATATCCGCATGACTCGATGCAGCAGCAGAGCGTGCGGGAGAACTGATTTCTACTGAGTCACACCCGGCCACCATGTGCTCGCGGTTTCTCAGCGAAAATTAGAACAGCGCGAGGGAACAGGACACGAGTGAAAACGGACAAGGACGGGCGCTGACTGACGACTAAATTGTACTGAAAGAAAAACCGCGAAATATAACGGGAAATAGAGGAGCGCATACGTATTTCGCGATCCCCTTGGAGTTCGATATATGCGTGTTCGACTGTAGTGAAAAAACGAGGGAAACAAAATGGTTGGAATGAGCTTGCTAATCAGTGGTGTCACCCACCACAGTCACGCGGCCCAAGTAGCTTATCTTTTTCGTGTGGTGCGATTGACGCATGCTGACACATGAGGCCCGCGTTTTGTAGATTGTGAACGCCTCCGGAACTTCACGTAAGCCAAGAATGTATTCTTGTTCCGTATCGAGGCACGGTAAAGCTTTGGCGAGCAGCCATGTTTTCCGCACGCAATGAGCAGCCAGATTGCTCCCCTGACACGTTTTGAGAGAATTTGCATGCTCGGCCCCCCGTTTGCCCTACGTACGACTTCCCGCAGGACAGCGGTACGCTGTACAGGGGTTGAAGCTTCGTCTGAAGCTTCGGTAATCACTGCTCACTCTCCTGCAGAGCTGGGTAAGCTCGTTAGATCCTTACCGACTCGCCAAGTTTCGCACTTTTGTTCAGTTGTTCTCAACCAGAGTTGCCTCCAAACCGAACATGTATTTTTTGCCGAACCTGAACTCGAGCCGTAACCGAGCAAAATATAAATTGGGAGCCGTTTCACTCTGTGAAGTTGGATGAAGCTGTGCAAAATACGCATGACCCGCATGGTTGGGGGACGGATACGCGTATTTTTCTTACCGTTTGGTACTGGTAGTTACAATGTCATTCTGTCACCCCATATATGGCTGTCTGTTTTCCTCCCGTAGACGCCCGTATGTTGACAGCAGACGGAAATTTTTTAACCTTTACAATTTTCCTGTGAACTAATCACGAGGATCAAACGAACTCAGCGTAATGGTAGTCGTCTTCGCGTCTAGTTGTCATATAATTTTGCTTTTGAAAATTTCGGTTAGCCACAAACCTATAGCTTTGCCGCCTTGCTGACGGACACAAAAAACATATTTGTTGACGGACACAAAAAAAAATTCTCGAAACCCTAGCCGTAAACAGCTTCGCTGTAAGAATTCACAGAATTAAGACGCCTTGTGTGTGTTACGTGCATAAGCGTGAGTGGTTGTGCTGACGTCGCAACCAAATGGAAATTAGTAAACGGGCTGTGAACCTCTGACGGGAGCTGTGATCGTCATTGTCCGTATACGTGTGAATGCTGTGAGGCCAATGTTCAGCGTTGAGTTTGACGCTGTGCAAGCAACATCACTCATTGCGCCACGATCTGTGTAGTACCGGTTAGCGTCATTAGACCTCAAGGCCGTCGAGGCGTACCAGCCGCAAAAAAAAAAAAAAAAAAACACTATTGGAGGTCTAATTGGACGAGTCCGAAACACCATTGAACCACTTGGAAGGGCAGTTGCTTCTGATTGGTTCAATGGTGTTATGGGCAGGTTCGTTTGGATCTCCAATGGTATTTTTCGGCTGGGACGTCGCATACCCGTCAGTCCACCACCTCCACGTGGCACGTTATAGATCGCACATACCAGCGTTCGCAGCCAATACCGTATCATAGTCGCACGTGGAGGGCGTATCATAGTCACACCGCCGACGAATTTCCGCAGATCAGGCCGTGTAGCGCTTTCACACTGCAGCCGCTCCCTGCAAGCCACGATGTCCATATTGGATTTGCCTTAGCTGTGGCACTGGCCATGGTGCAGCACTCGGCGAACGATGATGGCGGGGATCTAAGTGCCGTATCCTTCAATTTATTTGAATTTAAATTTATTACATTTAAATTTTTCCCGTTAAAATTTGCCTACACCAGTTTCAAAAAGTGCTCGTACGCAACAAAAACACAAATGCCTAGTTTTCTCCGTTCTCTGGGCTTGATAGACTACTTGAGATCCGTGCACGTATAAAGCAAGCGCTTTTGCCGTTCCCTCTTCCGGCCTTCATTCCCGCGGTTTTAGCAGTATGCTTCGCGGCGCCCATGAATGTGTCCTCGTCTGCTCCGCAATGCAACGTGATCCTCTGCTCCTACTCGCGTATGGGCTCAGCGGAAAAGCGGATGTCGCTGGCGCGGCGGGCGCTCTTGTGCGTTCTCTCCCTATGTCGAATCTGTTGTTGGTTGTCAAAAGGGGTATGCAGATATCCTTGGCGCCAGCTACATGCGAAGGCACCCAAGTGCATGGTCGATGTTCCGTTGCGGCGTTGTACACGCTCAGCTTGAGACGTTAGAACGGCATTTTTGTTTCCACTTCGTTATCAATTTGTACTTGCCAAAACTGCTGTTTTACCAAAAATGTATGCTAAATTCGTCGAAAGTTCAGACATCGCGCGCACACGTCGAAGACAATGTCTACTACTCGCTTTCAATGACTTCTTGAATTGTAACGTGCCGTGACAGTGCAGAACGTCGCTTGCGCGTTTGCCCGGTGCTCATATTTTGGTCTTAGTGTAAGGCTTCAATCGCCAGCCCAATAAGTTTTTTTTTCAATCCAACCTTATTTTGGGCGTGCTGGTGTGAGAAAAGGCTCATGTTCGCCTGTTAAAATCTCCAATCAGTTGTTTGTTAGATCGCGTCTGTTTGAGTGCAATCCTTGGCCATGCGTGGAACGAATCATGATTTCTAGAAGTACATACATGCGGATGTATGAACGCGCGATAAGTGATCTGTAACTCAAAAATGGGCGGAAATTTATCCAGCTAAGTTCTATTCGTCGCTTCTTTTCGGTGTGTTCTGCAATACATTTTTTTTTCCTTCGAATTGTAGGCGTGAGCAGCTTGAGTTAACGCTTGTCTGCTTTCTTTCATACATTCCACAACCTTTTTAGCTCTGCAGTTATTCTCGGCGTGACCAGGTTCGCTTTTTCGTAGTCTCTGCTTCGCGGATATCCTTCGAATGGCTGCGACAAGGAGTGGTTTTGCTAATGTAGACGTTCTGTTTGTCGCCAAGCGTCTACTTTTTATTGACACCGACAGCGCCAAAATGGCTACCACCTACCACGCGTGGTCTGAGGGTGACGCAAGTATCTCTGCTGAACGAACCGCGGATGAAGACGTGAATGCGCCAGTTCGTGCTCGCGCGACACGAGGAATATCGTCCAGGTTAATTACTTCGCGCTAAAAAGTGAGGAATATTCCCGGCGGTATAACGGTGAGCCAACATCTCTCTACTGTACGAACCGCGGATGAAGGCGTGAATGTCGGAGTTCGTGCGCGTACGACACGAGAAACCTCGTAGCTTCGCGCTAAAAAATAGGCAACATTTTTAGGGAGCATAGCGCGTAATGAGGTCTCTCTGCCCGCGGAGCGCTGCCGTTCGGTTTCATTCATCGCCGCCTGTGGACCGACCCGTACTTCGCGGAGACCGCTGCTCTTTCTGGGGGAACTTCTAAATGGTCGCAGCGAAGCGCAGCCTTTGCTACGGCGGGCGCGCAGGCCCGCCGATGAATTCGCCGCGACCACGCGTTTCCCCCGGGCTGGGTTCGGACCGGAGTGCGACACACATTCCCGTCGTGGATCGTCCGACCGAGTGAACCTGCCGGGTGAAGGGTATGGAAAGGGCGCCCCGAATATCGACCCGCGCGGCTCGCGCGTATCTGTCATGGCGGCCGCCGCGCGTGCGTCACTTCCGCCGGTCGATGCAACGGGGCGGGGCCTGGTGGTCGCGGCAGCGGGAATGACCCTGCGTGGGGAAACTTTAGGGCGTGGGCGTGCGAATTGCACCGTTGGTTCACCGTGAAAATCGCGTACATGGTAGCGATGGAATTCACCCGCGTCCTTCGATTGCCAGGAGGCCGCGGGGTGGCGGCACCAGCTGTTTCCGCGGCCCGTCCCTAAAAGGGAAGGCGGTCTGCACACCTTTCCCCCTGACTTCCGGCTAAATGCAGCTGTTCTCTGCGTTAACAATTAACGGTAAAGTGCCATTATCGTGGTGTTCGGTTAGTTTGGCACCGCGGCGGGCCATCCAGACGGGCACGTGACTAGATGAGGCGTTGTAGACTGTTACCAGAGTCAGCAGGCACCTCTGGGGCCGCAGCCGAGCGGAAGTGGAGGGCAGGGAAATGGCAGGGGCCATTTCACATTTCCGCTTTCGAAATTATTTATGATGCTTCAAGCAATGTTGCAGCGCATGGTTCCCATGCTGTCCACGAGAAAATGGTACTGTGATAGTCCACCTTTATGTTGTGCGTGGACTCCTCCAGTCAGGTAATGAGCTAGCACGAATGTACATGGTTGCATGCATAAGGGGAGGGCTCACCCCTCCTTTTTTTCCCCCTCGTGTTTCCTTCTTGCCTGTAGCAGATCAATTGTGTAACAGGAATTAAAGTTCACTTGTTCAGTAACATTTTTCTAGGAATGAGTAGGAAAGTACAAAAATACAAATTCAGTTAACCATAAGGTTAGCAATCGTTCATCAAACAGTGCTGCCAAACAGCGGGTCCGTGTAAATTTGCCTCTCGGCTTGGTTCAGTCATTCTACCAGCCATGAAAAAAAATTGATTCAGTAGATGACTCGAAAGGTACACTGTTCGGAGATGATGGCTGCTGGGACTGCAGTGCCTGTAAGGACAAGCTGTACAGGCACTCTGGCATGCAGAAACTCTAACAGCCAGCAATAGCTTTTTTTAATTCTTTGGACAGTAATATGCATGTGTTGAACTATGTGCCTGACAAGGAATTTTGTGCGCAGC
This sequence comes from Haemaphysalis longicornis, assembly GCA_013339765.2. NCBI lineage: Eukaryota > Metazoa > Arthropoda > Arachnida > Ixodida > Ixodidae > Haemaphysalis > Haemaphysalis longicornis. The sequence goes on along the minus strand of CM023456.1, from coordinate 113,242,294 downwards.
TAGTTTGCATTCTTTAGTCGCATTGCTCAGAGCGCAATTTGAAATAAGGCCTTGTATACTTGTGCCAGAACTGTGGCAACACTAAGGTATTTACTCCTTCTACGTGCTGCAATCCTTCTTGCTGCAACAAAAATGCAGGATTTCTTGTTTGAAAAGGTCATAGCTATCACCCTAAAGGTTAGCAAGTTTTGCTCCTGTTCCTGAACACGCAGTTTGTGACCTTATCAGGAATGTTGGCAATGTTAATATAATTGTGACACGAGCAAACTTCCTCCATAACTTTTATGTAAATAAGAAAATAAGTGTAGAGCCTTGTGGCCACATGTTAAAATGGGTGATGGTTGTACCTGATTAATTAGGACAGATAAGCAACCTAGTCAATCTGGAATCCGATGAGTTGCTGGTCCAAAGAAATATGGGAGTTTAAACTAGGAGCTTATGGTGACAGTCACAAGCTTAAAAATTTGGAATAAATACAGCATCAAACTGTCTGGGGTTTTATATGCATAAGCAACACATGTTGGCTTGCGCAAGTATGCATGCAATGGTTGAAAACAAGGGCTGGAGCTGGGGGTAACTGTGCGTTGCAGTGGGCTTCTGCATGGTGTTCAGTTCTTGAACTAATGGCAACAGTTCTAGTGGTGTAATACATCATTATGCGTAAAGGCATTTTGGAATCTTGAGGTGGCATGGTGCTTTTGTCGACACAGAAATGAATCATTGGGTGTGAACAGAAACATTTGTACAGCTGGACATTGAAATAGTTATGGCACTAGTCTAGCTTAAACCATACGAGGCATTCTAATGAAAGTGGCCTTTCGATTCTTGTTTCGAACGTACTCTGTGGCCAAGCTAGACAAATAGCTACCAATTTTTCTTTTCATTTCATTTCAGAAGTTTATGTAGATTACCATTTTGGTATATATGTTTTTGCACTCTTCTTTTTACAGAGCCCAGTTTTCTTGTGTTAGTGCTAAGAATGAGCTCACAGGTTCTATCCTCATGGGGGCTGTTTTTCTGCTGGAAGTGAAAAACAAACAACCATGTGTAGATTTCATTGCAGGTTTGAGATCCCCGTGTGGTATAAATTAATACATAGCCTGTCACCACAATGTTTGTGTTTTTTTATGCAAACACGCAGCAGAGAGGGTTCATGGTTAGTTTGTGAAACCACTGTATTAAGGACTAGGCGCGGCCCCATGACTTCTGTTCACTGTGCCACCATGGTTAACTGACCGCGCTACCTTCGCACAATGTCAAAAGCTTTCGCTAGCAGAGGCACGGTTTTGATAAAATAGAAGCTTTTGTCATAATGTGGATCTGTGCATGTGCTGGAGCTATTTGCACTAAAAATGTTGGTGGCCTATAACGTTTAGAATTCCGCCTACATGCTACTCTGCGGGGACAGGGAGGTGGGAATCAAGTCGCAATAGGAAGTGAGGTGCAAGAGAAAAGAAAGAAGGAAATGAAAGACATGCAGCATTGCAAATTTGTAAATGCAAATGCAGAAAAAGCATTAAAATGCCCTGCTTCACATATGTGGAATGGCGACATCACCCAGCACTTTTTATGACCTATAGACATTCCCCGTGGCCTTTCGTTCAGTATGAGAAAAATTTACTCCTAGTTTTCATGGACTACTTAATTTTTCCTCTTTGGTGCTAGTCTGGCTCATAAGTGGCCGGGGAAGAAGTAGCAGCTGTCTGCTCTGCAGTTGGCTATGACAATGTATCCACAGGCTACATCCTGCTGTATCCATATGTGCTTTAAGACTTACTAAGAACTTTTTTTCGAACTAAATTTAAGTACGACTGAAATCAAGGTGCCTCTGTAGATACAGCACACTGACGTTTGCTGCTATTAGCGGCATGCTTTTGTGCTCTCATACTTTTTAATAGTGCTTTGAAATGCGAATCTTCGAGGGTGTGCAGTACCAGTTACGTGTATGAAAAATTGGTTGCCTTCTGGCAAATTCTGATTTTGAAAAGGCTTTCTGAAATAACTGCTCACTACTGCTGTTTTCACCAAGATTTAAAAAACTATTTTTATTTGATCGTTCCCGTCATTCTGACTAGAGAATTTACTGGGGAGAACAAGGACCTTTACGAGGCTGCTCCACAATAGGCGCATTTGAAAGGCAAAAATACGGCCTCTGTGCTTAAAAACATCCGTATATTCTTTGTCCTGCTATAGAAAAGCAAAATTCGGCTGGGTAAAATTGCGCTGGAGCCTGCCTGCACAAATGTGCAGGCCTGTTGCATTATCGGATTGCTTAGTGACATCTGCTTGAGCAGTTAAAACGCAGCAAAAATGTGCTCGGTAAAGTTTGGGAATAGACTTTACCACTCTAGCATATTTGGCTAACAAGAATGCCCATATTTCGGCTCTGTGTACGGAGCTAATGCTTTAAAATTTAGGCTGCCTTAATTTTTACAACTATATGACTTGCTGCAACATGATTCTCACTGGCAACAGAACTCGAGAGGAAGAAAAAAGTTTGCAGATATATCCCCAAGTTGAGGTGAAATATGGCGGTGCAATATTAAGCGGTCGTGCGAGATAACCATGCTCATTACAGTATTTCGAACAGTATATACTTAAGCAGTGGTTAAGATAACCGGCTGATTTGTAGACTGTTTCCAGACCTGTTTGTGTAATTTATTTCATTTAGTGGAAGTTAAGACTTGGCTGATTTTTGAAGCTAAGTAGGAGCAAAAACACTGTGTGCCATTTGTGGCTTCCCCATGAATTACTGTGACAATTTAACGCTGGTTTGCACTATGTGTTCTCATGAGCTTCTGCACTACGAAAACTTTGTCTACGTTATGGCTTGATGCCGACTTGAAGACATGAAGCACAGTATATACAATATAACCAAGATAACCATTGGTCGTTAAGGGTAACAGAGTGGATCCCTAGAGAAGGGGGGGGCAGAAAGTTAGGTGGGCAGATATCAAGAAGTTTGCAGGGATAAAGTGGTCGCAGTTAGCACAGGACCGGGATAATTGGAGGTCTATGGGAGAGGCCTTTGCCCTGCAGTGGGTGTAGGTGGGATGATGGTGATGATGTGATGATGATGATATACAAAATAAGCATGGTATGAATCTGTTTAGGGCTGACAAGCCCTCTGTGTGGAGGGACATGGCACTTTCATTGCACTTTTCTTTGATTGAGTATAAAAAAAATGTAAATTAGCCAGGAAACTGAACAAAGGCTTGATACTTCAAACATTAAGATGATACAGTGGTTACACGTATTTGCAACTCTGTTCAGTGTCTCTTGGAGCTCTGCTTGTTGCTAGACACGGTAGAGTAACGCTGGCTTTCTTCCTTTCTTTCTTCTTTCTCCTTGTTCAGGGCCAACTGGGAGTCTCTGCTGAAGCTGGTCAAGTGCGAGATCATCAGCTTCAAGAAGAATGACCAGCTGGACTCCTATGTGCTCAGGTATGCTGGTTCAAAAGCATGAACACTGTGGCAGGTTTTACTAGCACAGTTAAATACAACAGCTTTGGCAGTATAACCTGTAGCCTGCTACAGTTACAGTGAACGAAGCAGTAGTAGAGCTGCTTCAGTAAAGCTTGTTGTTAAGAAATCGTGCGAGCGTTAGAAACGTTCTTTGGAATTACTTTGTTTGACCTTAAACATGTTGGGAGAGGACAGCTTACTGTGGATGCGTTTAGCAAGTAAAATTTGATTAGCCGCTAGCAACAGGATTGCAAAGAGCAGTTCTCAATGTCAGTATGTTTCTGTACTCTGACAGTTTTTGCATTCTTTCAGACAGAATGAAATAGGGAAGGGTTCTTGGCAAAAGCAGTAGCTGTTTTGGATTTTTTTTTTTTTTCACATATGGTTAGCTTAACATGAAGCTAGCATGATCCTTAATAAAGCTTTGCTCTCTTAGCTGTACTGCCCATGACGGAAAGTGCAGGGAGAAGCGACGTTCCGAGTTATTTCTGCAACGACCTTTTCCCTGTTTCGTTGCAGTGAGAGCAGCATGTTCGTGTCCAAGCGGTGCTTCATCCTCAAGACCTGTGGCTCCACCACCCTGCTGAAGGCAGTCAAGCCCCTCCTGTTCGTCGTGCAGGAGCTCACGGGCTTCGACGAAGTGCTGGTCAGTCGGGCACGCTCTTGTCTCTGCAAGACGGGACTGCGGGCTATGCACCAGATCTTGAATGTTGCTCACTTTTCTGCAATGTAGTCAGCATAAGAATGCAGCATCTGGCCATGTTTAGCTGGCCGTGCGTACCCTCTTCAGTGCCTTCTTGTTTTGACCCTTCAAGGGTGGAATTATTTTGCCAAATTTGACTCCCCATGGTCGATTTTTTTATTGATAATTTAAGTTTATTTAAATCTATTTCGAGAAAAAAATTTAGGGTGACCATAAAGTAGCAGATCGTTTGCATGGTTACATAGATGTGGTTTATCCATGAGTAACACAAGAAAAATTCTAAAGTTTTGTGGGCGCCGAAAGCGGGAAGCGTCTGGAGCACAAAACCAAAACTAGCCGCCATGTGCCCACGTGTGACCGGATGCACAAGCAATAGTCAGCGCAACGCTGTTGTAAAGTATAAAGAAATGAGGCATCGGCGCAAGAAAGAAATTTAACCTATTTCCACAGAGTGGCAGCACTAGCCAAGTAGAGCAATGATTGAAAAAGGTGTGCTTTTTAAACATACAAGCAATGTCTCATGTGTGAGTCATTGACCTTGAAAGGGTTAAGATGTGATGCACAAACATGGTCTTGCATTTTGTATGAAGAGGCAGAAATCTATGATGCAGTTTGTATGCCAAAACACTAGGGGTATGCAAATAGTGATATTTGCTTTCGAAGTAGGTAGTGATTCTGTTTGAACAGTTGGGAATTACAAGCAAATATTTAGTGATTTCCAGAAATTAAACTGAAATCTAAGATTTCTCATGCACATTCTAGAAATAGGCTCATTTCAAAATGCTTGAAAAAATTTTCTATTGCATAAATCAAACAGAAGCTATCTGCTGCTTCGAGCTTTACTGGGAATTTTTTTTTTATATGAAGGCAACTCTCTTTAATGTGACCTCAATCATAATTTAGTGTTGGTAATAATTCTGATATTCTGAAATCACACATATTCTTACAAGCTATAACTATCCCTTCAGACTAAAAAAAAATGTAGATGTCACTCCTCTAAAGAAAACTTGGCATGTGGGGCAATGCAAGGCGTAAAATGGAAGCTCGCACTAAAAACGTAATACTTGAAGGTCGCGAAGCTGTACGCAATGTTCACGACCATCACGAAGGTTTAAGTTCACAATTGCAGCTGATTTGCTTCTTCATCTTCGCTGCCGCAACGACCTTTACTCCATCATTGTTGCCATAAGTGTGAGCTTCCTTCATTTTTTTGGAAGTGGTAATCAGTGGACATCACCTTGGAGGGGCGTACGCTCTGACCTGTCTTTCTCGTTCTGAGCAAGTGTGGCCACGATAACGGCAGATGCTGGAGTTTTTTTTTTGTGCCAATCTTGGCCGGTCTTCCTAAGTGGGCATGCTTGGCCTGACAAACGTGCGCAGGGGATGCTAGACATTCGTCGCGAGGCACGCACCCACGAGTGCAAGGCATTTTCTTTGTTTTGTTAAATGCTGGGCATTCGCCGCAAAGCCCGCGCCCACGTGTGCTTGCTCGGCAATGTCTTGGTATTAACAATTTCTAAATAGCTTCACTGTTAAAAGCCTGACTTCTTGGTACTAACAATTTTTATTTAAATGAAAACGCTTGCACCGCTAATGTTGCCACTTGCTTAATAATCTTCATCATGGGACCTGCAAAGGGTGTTTAACATTCAAAAGGAGTTGAGACCACAATTAATGCAAGTGTGATGAAAAAATGTGCATGGGCGGCAAACTAGCCTCGTGAGCACCATGGTGTCAACACCTTCCTGTCAAGAAAGCTTTACCTTAGTGCCTACAAGCGCAAAGCTGGATAAGTTCAGTTTTTCTATGCATTCCATAGAAAAAAAAAATTTAAGGAGTAACATTACAGGTAAATTTGGTCAGGGAACTGGAGGCTGCGGCAACACACAGGCATTCTTTCGTACCTACGGGGTGTTTACCAGGGCAGCTTGAGCGCAACCAGGCTCAATTTCGAAGAGATAAGGGGGGGGGGCTCCACAAAGCATCTTCCTTGTGCCTTTCAGTTGCACGTACTCGGTGCATCATTGTCAAGCCTCCTAATGCTTCTGAAGGAAGCCAGTGCATGTTCTGAGCACTTACGATTGACCATCTTTTCTGATGGAGGCGAAAAGCCAAAACACCATGTGTACGAGACTTCAGTGCACGTTAAAAATCCCCAGGTGGTCGAAATCGATCCGGAGCCCTCCACTACGGCGCGCCTCATCGCCTGTGCTGCGTCGGCATGTTAAACCCTATCAATCAAATCAACAATTGGCCGCCACGAAGTGCGATAGTCAGGGCTTAAGTAGTTCTAACCTGTTGCAAAGAATATATTTCTGCACGTGTTTTTAGCAAGTTATATTTGTTTTCAACATGGTGTGATTTTATGCATCCAAGAATTCATAAAAATTAGTGACCATTTGTGTTTTCTGACTTTGAGGTACTGCAAAAGTTGGCCAGCCTCTTTTCCTGTATTCCATAGCTCAGTGTGTAACATGCAAACTATGTTCTAAATGTAATCACTAGCAGTTTTTGTTACATCTTCCTCTGCCGAAACCCTTCATCTAAAAGGTGTAGTATTTGTCCAAAACGTGTTGATAGTGTAGTGGATATACTGCCAACAGAATGTGCATTGTTATTTTTCCAGCTAGATAGTATGATCCTTTTTTTCTTTTTTCCCTGCAGCCAGCAGCTGCGTTCTTACGAGTGTGTGAAAATCTGTTTTGTTGACCTTCAGGATCGTGTGCCTTGACATGACATTTTGCTGCCATTTTACAGTTGCCTGTTCTAGAATCACGCTTAGCATTTCACAAATGCAAAAAACTTGCGCTTGTGAAACTTGTGTCGGTTGCTATGCACAGTGGTACTTAATTATTTTGCACTGCAGGAGCCACCTCTCAAAATTCCAAGGTTAGGCTAGTTTGCTGAAGCCTACCTACCACATGATGCTTCCTCCTGTTGTGCCCATATGCAAGACTAATACCTGTGTTACTTGTCTATTACACACTTGTATATTACACTATCTATTGCAATATATGTGTATTGCTTGTCTATTACAATGTGTATCATATGGAATACTACTGTTACATGTGATTTTCCAGGATATCTTCTACTCCCGCAAGAACTTCATGAGACCTGAGCTCCAGGACAAGCCACACACCAGCTTTGAGGATGAGGTGAGCCATTTCCCCACATTTGCATGAGTGCTTCACAAACATGTACTTGCAAACCCTCGCCTTCTGCTCTGGTGCGCCGGTACCAGGACTCTGTGGCTATTGCCCCAGTTACCGGTTACTTGTGGCAACCTGTGCCAACACTCGCAAAAGTCTGCCAACTCGAATAAATCTGCCAACGCTCGTGAAAACTTAATTCGTGGTACTTGCACTCTGTATTGCCTTTCCTGGTCAAACTTGCAGGATGGGAATTCTACCACATAATGGAGTTTTTCTTGCGGCGCACTGAAGCAGAAATCTTGTCATTCTCTTAAAACTAACTCGAGCAACATGACCGCCTATGATTTGCTGTCAAATTTTCTTGCAAATATTTAGGGCGCTAATACCCAAACCTTTCCAGAGGTTTTTTTGTGCTTTTTGGATGTCTTTTTTGGAGCAAACAGGGATTGCAGGCTCAGGTGCTTTGTTTTGAAGCAGTGAGAGATTAATAACCATCTTTTCTTGTTGCAGGTTGAGGTTCTGGATGAGCTCTTTGATGGTAAGCATTGCTCTTGGCTTTTCCTTCGTGTCTTAACGCATGTTATGGATTGGGAGCGCTTCACTGACCTTTGTTTGCTCCTTCATAGATGGTGCGGCCTACTGCATGGGCAGAATCAACCATGACTGCTGGTGAGCACACTTCCTTTTTTCCTTTCTTTGAGTTTTGGTTGGCGCATTTATTTCTTCGCAACGCTTCCATTGTAAATTTTTCGTACGGAGTCTGAAAACGGTAAGTAGCAGATGCACACCTTCAGTGTGTAATTAACGAACCGCATTTGAACATGGTCAGTATAAGTCGCGCAGTTGCACCCACGCCACGAACTTTATACAAAGCTTACAAATATGCTGAAGAGTTTGCCACTCTCCTTTCGTGCGTATACTTCAAGTATCCTTTGGCTTGCTTTTGCATGTCGCAAACAAGGATCCTTGCCATTGGTTAGCTTTTCATTTTGTGCATCCATGGTCGTGCAAAAGCATCCCGTGGAATGGTAATTTTCTGTTAATGTTGTTTTTTGTTAACATTGCCCACAGCACACTTACGTCTTATGTTTATCTAAGTGTCCTTTTTTTAAAGTATCTTATCATGCCTCAGGTGACAAAACATCCAAAACGATTTGTGCAGGGTGCTGAGGCGACTGCAGCTGCTTTGTTCCTTGCTGCACATGTCTAAACTTGCTGTAGTGGCACTTCTGATAGTACTTCTGAGTTAGTTTTAAAGGAATGAATTACATAGCACACTTACAGCATGTACTCCTGCCTTCGTTTCCCCACTGTATGCTCCTGATCCACTTCAGAAGTTTTAAATGATCGCCTTGCTGGAAGGTGCATCTACAGCCATATAAGCATGTGGCCATATAAGCCATATAAGTGTGCACTGGTGCTAAGCACAAGACTGCTGAAACTCAACCCGTGGGTTCAGCGCAGCCTGGAGTGGCTTTTAATCACACTAAAAAGTTCAGGCGAAATTGCAAAAGGCTACTCGTCTGAAAGGCCATGGTGACTTGCAAGGCACCTATCCCCTTTTATTTTAAGAAAACTTCAGCGCACATGCATCGGGTCTGGACACGACAGTGTGAAATGGAGCATATGATGAAAGCGCAACTGGAAGTTTGGTCTTTGATGATGTGCATAGGTCACGTCAACCATGAATGAAAAAAAAAAGCGCTCTCTTGATGTACCTCAAAGTGTGCTGTTCCGTATTTGCTCTATCACATTGACCCCTTCAAGGAACAGCAGTGTGACCAAGGGGCGACCTTTATAGACCCTTTCGGAGTGCCGTCCAAGTGTCGGTGCTGTTCAAAAATCTCCCTTCCCCCACCAAAGTAACTTCCCTCATTTATTGCCTCTAAAATTGGGTCCGTGCCCGTGTTTTTCATTGTATGTTGTTCGTGCCTTGCACGTGTACTTGTCTCCCTGTTTGCATAACCTTATCTGTTTGCTAAGGTTGCTACTGATAGTGGCCAGGACAGCCCTGCTGTGTGGTTTCATCAGCCATCTGGGTGTGTTTGCACAAGGCATACCTGCATCAGTGCCGCGAAAACAGTGGCAGTGTGTAATTCCCATGCAGCAACTTATTTGCAACCTGTGCCTGTGAGTACATTGCACCGATCGCAATGAGCCCATCTGGGGGTGTACTTGCACGCGATGAAAACAGCAGCCTTGCAAAACCTCTCGTGGCGTGGGCACATTTGTTGCCTGGGTGGCACCTTCCAGTGCTGCATGTGAAATTGGGAAAGCACAGACCAACCCTCGGGAAGTGTTCTGCGAAACTACCAGTTTGGGTGGCCTAGGTGACGATGGCCTCGCTTGACCTCTTTTTTCCCTCTTTGCAGGTACCTGTACACGCTGAACACGCCCATGGGCTACCGGGGCATCCAGGTGGCCGACCAGACGCTCGAGGTGATCATGCAGGACCTGGACCCGGGGGTGATGGCCATCTTCACCCAGGAGGGCTCGGCCAGCGCCAAGGAGGCCACGCAGAAGTCCGGCATCGACCGGCTCTACCCAACGGCCACCCTGGACGACTTCCTCTTCACCCCCTGCGGGTACTCGGTCAACGGCATCCTCAAGGGGGTGCGTACTGGCGCCACCGCTGTTCTCAACCCACCAACATTTCGCTTGATGAGTGTATAATCATTTGGTTGCCAAGACATGTGCTTGGGCACTCTTCAGAAACAACCTATGTATTATGAATGGGTGGAAGTAATATAGGTAGAATGTATCTTCACTTCTCTCAGCCATTATGTGAAAATGTGCAATTGAGGAAAAAGGAGGCAAAAGTATCATTGCCCTGCTTGAAATGCTGCAAATATAAGAATTTACCTGTGGGAAAGAGTAACACAACAGGGTGACTAGTAGAGGACACTTGAACTTCACACTATATTACGTGATTATGTGAGAAAATGTGGACTGAAGCACTAAATCTGTACTGCTGCACAATCTCGGGAAACATGTTGCAGAACAGTCGGAAAGGCAGGCTGAGTTAAACGTACTTAACATTGCTGCCGCTGTGTAATGTACATTTGTTGGAGCATATGCGCAACATTTGCACAAGGGTGGGAAAAGGTTGGCTATGCGAGTTGATAATCAGCTTGGTGAGATTTCTTTACAACATGTTTGCAATGCTTTGCAGGGCTATTACTTCACCATCCACATCACCCCAGAGCCTCACTGCTCCTACGTAAGCTTTGAGACCAATGCACCCCAGGTGAGCTCACTACCTGTGTCTCTAAAGTTTTTTTTTCTTGGGCTCCTTAAAACTGAGAATTGTGGTCTGTCCTTAGATAGTCACCCAGGTCAAAAGATAAAATATTTCTGAAACAAGAAGCTTGTATAGGCAAAACATTTCCAAACCACCAAATCTGGTGCCATATTTGATAACTTGTCAACATTGTTCAGCAAAAACAAAACATTGGGCATATTTGAGACAAGACGTCAGTGCATAGCTGGTACTAGGCAGTGTTATTTTAATTTAATATAGATGTGGGCTTGATGTTAGCAATAGCAAATACAAAATATGCATTGAAAACAATATTTTGACCCATAGATACAGAGCTTGCACCCAAGCCCTGGTGCCTTTCTGGGTCCATCAGTCAAAAGGTTCCAATAGATGGCACACACAGTGGAATGCTGGAAAATCGAATTGACTTAGCAAGCTTCCACGATGTTTATCAATGGAAGGAGCGAGATTGGGGGGGGGAAGAGTGTGAATGCAGCACTGGTCTTTTTTCCCTGATAGCTGAACTCAGTTCAGTCATCAGGCATCTACTCGGTGGTATTTGTTGAAGTTAGCATCTGTTGGCATTTTCTTCATGATGTGCCCCTTTGCAGGACAACTATCATGACTTGGTCACCACTTTGCTGAAGATGTTCCTGCCAGGGAAGTTTGTGATGACACTGTTCGCAAACCAGGTAAGCCCACACGTGTGTAGTGGGGACTTTTCTACCACGGCTAATGGAAATGGGGGGAAACAAATTGCCTGCATGAAATTTTGGAGAAGTCTCTTCTGCAGCAGACAATTTTTGTTCAGAAAGATGCGCCATGAAAGCAGTGAGGAGAGTCCTGACCAAATTTAGTTGTAACAGTGTACAGTTAGGCCTCCTGCATGCAAGCAGTGTTATTCCATGACGGGTTGCTATGTTGTACTTGGCAGCTTTAGCTGGGTGCTGTATTGAGATTGCTGACTCGATATTTATGGGAAAATGCAATGTATGCCCGAATGCAGCAGAACGTCAGGAAGTCTGTTTGCAGAGCAGGAAAGATGTCGCTGACAAACTTGTGCACGAAACATGCTTGTCATCCAATTCCACCCCCCTTCACTCGTTCCTTTCACATGAAAGCCATAGAAGCAGGTGCACATTGCTGAGACTAATCTGCCATGGGGAAAGGACCATTTTCTTTAATTTGTTTGTTTTGTTTTTGCGACTCCCACTCTGGTAGCCATGTGCTTGCTGCATGGGCAGACTTCATTTCCTTTCTAAGCATTGCAAGCTTTTTTTTTTTTTAAAGCGAAAGCTTTCTTGGGAGTGATGTTGTCCTGTCGAGGCGTTTCCCCATAGACCAGTTGGTCGACCAAAAAACTAAGATCTCTGGGCACATGGCGTGTATATGAAACCGGATTCCACTGTGTCGAAACGGTTACTTGGAACTTGCGTAAGAGGAGATGGTCCTATATAAGACAGTTCACACATCGATCACGAAGGAAGGAATACAATGGTATACTTTCATCTCATAAACCGCGTATCGGGATACATTTAGACTGTTCGTAGATGCACCTACTTAGTGTGCAAAAAATTGTCGCACGGGTTTGTTATTCGTTTGCGATTTGGGTCTTTGAAGGCCTTGACACGATAGATGGGTGCACTTTTAGCTTTCGCACATCTCTGAACTTTCTGTAGGAAGGAAGGGATGGTAAATTTATTTTTGTGTTTACGTACAAACTTGCCACGAACTGTTGAAAAAGATGGTATGTGTAAAAGGGTGCACCACTAGGAATTTAGTGCAGCCTGGTGCATTCTCATCTTGCTGCTCTCCAAGCAGCAAAGTGGGAATGCCTCAAGCCGCTTTGCCCGGGGTGCCCTGACAGACTCCTTGGTTTCAAAACTCAAGACCACTACCAGTGGGTTGTGAAGCTGTATGGATAGTTAACAGTACTTTGGGAGAATCCTCAGGAATGGGATGAAAGTGACAGTGGATGAGGGGCAATGAGTGTGCTTACCTAACTCTTCCCCTCCTCTTTCTCTTTTCCTCCTCCTCCCCCTTCCCCCTGTGGTGCTGTGCCGAGCAGCTGTCGGTGGCGGCCAAGGGCATGAAGGAGAGCTGCAACACCGAGTTCCGCAGCTACAACCGCAAGGAGCTGCAAGTGTGCCGCTTCAACGCGTACGACCTGACGTACGCGCTCTTCGCCAAGGCCCCCAGTTGAGGCCCACTGGCGCACCCCGTCTGGACATGCCTCATCTTCTTTGCCTGCTGGCTCGCTCCCCTTAGCCAATAAGGAGGAGCAGGAGCGCTCGCCCCGCCCCCTCGGCCGGCCACAGGTTTAGCCGCCGGCGCTCTCCGAGAGGGGGAGCATGGACCCAGGACACGCTGCTGTCCTTAGGACAACTCTGAGGAAAGCCTTGGACGGGCTTTTTGCAATGCCTGCTCTCTCGTCTCTGCCCTGGCACCTTTGACTCCTTCTTTTTTCTTTTACTTCGCTTTCCTCTCTTTCCATTGGGTCATCATTCCGCATGGATTTCGCTTCATTTTCAGTCTTTGGCACGAAGCCCCCGAATGTGGCTGGATCTCGAGATGCATGTGCACTTGCAAAGTGTCGGGATTTCTCGGCACATCTCAATCGGGAAGCCGAACGAGCTCGGCAGCCAAACAAAAGGTTGCCCCAGGATTGAATCCGTGCTTGCTGTCATTCCATCTTCAATGGCCCGTCAAGACACAAGCGCCAACCCCGGTAGCTGAGAGTGACGAAACTCCATTTAAGCTGAGATTGGGATGCAAACCTGCCAGCACAAACTCTATGTCAATCTTGCAGTCGAGGTGAAATGGAGGACAGGCATTATGGAACCAAAGGTACGACCGGCGCAGATTCAGGGAATGTTCATTGTTGCGGTGAAGGAACCACTCATTTTTATCTGAAACAGCCCACGCAACATGCCAATAATTGATGGGAAGGATGGAGACTTCAGCAGCTTCAAAAGCAGGGTACAGCTCATCTTCCATGACAACCAGCTGTGTATTAGAAGCACATACACTTTGGTTTATTGATCTCCGTCCAAGCTGTTTTATGAAACTGCACCCTGGAATGCTACCTCAGTTAATTCGGTTTGCTATTTGTTCCTATTGGCAAGGTTGAATTTTTTTAATTGGTTATTCCACCAGCCTTTTTGCCACCGTGTTTCGATTTGTCAGTGGAGACGAAGAGCCTGGAGGTATGGCTTCTCTGCCGAACAGGCCAACAGCAGGCCCACAATTGTGTCCTCTCGCCGCGCCTCCTGAGGCAAATGATGCAAAGGCAGACCCCCACATTTACAATACCAGTGAGGGCACTGTCCGTTGAAGTGGTCGAGGCAATCAGAAGCCTTAGACAAGGCGCTCATGGGCCAACATTCCCGCAAATAACACAATTGTTCCTAGATTTTAGCTCTTTCAGTGTTTGTAGTGTGTGTCATGTTGGTTGTCCTGTCGTGTAAGTGTTCCGAAATGCGAGGCATGTCCAGACGAGGTGATACAAAGCCATTTTTTGGCAATCTTTACACAGCGTGGGTTTTTTTTCCCCATACTATCGTTGTTAAATTCTCTTTTATCAATCTAATGTGGGGTATTTTATTTTCTGTAGAGAATTGTGCCTGTAGCACATCTAGTGACTGTAATGGCAAAAAGTGGGTGAAAAAATAAAAAAAAAATATTACGCCTTGGTGAACTGTATTGGAAGCCTTGTGTTTCAATAAACAACAAAAACCAAAGCGTTTGTCGTTTGTTTTCCTCTATGCAGTCTTCAAAAAAAAAATGGCCTTAGGCTAGTAACATGATGAATTAATGGTCTAGTAGTGCCACGTGCAGCATTAGTTTTTTGAAATCTTCCAAGGACTAAATGGTAAGCTAAACAGTATCGCATGACTAGTCGTATTTGCTTGTATTATGTGTTCAGGGCAGGGCCAGTACTTTTGCATTGGAATTTACAATGCAGAGACCAACTTTCAGATGCATTATTATATTGAGTACTTGGCATTGCCCCTGATCGTGTGTGAACATGCAAGAGCAATTAGTGTGGGCCAGTTGGTACTCTATTTAATGAAATGTCTATAATGCAAAAAGACTGGCAGAGAGGGTGACGCAGACAAGCAATGGCTTCGAGCTGATATTTATGGATCTATTGCGTAAATATTTTTAAATCAACTCTTGTCCGTGTAACCTCTCTTCAGCCATAGTTCTTTTTCCGCATTACCTGCTCCATTGCATGGTGAATCCAACTAGCTCCAAGACAGTCTCTGCACATGGTCAAGCCAATTAATCCATTTCTTGACCACACAGCTGACCTTTTGGACTCCCATTGCACATGCTACCTACAAACACATCCCGTGGAACACACCTCGACACAAGGACGTCCACGTCCTTTGTAAGCACACTCTGAGGCCAGCTCAAATTTGTAACAATCCTTTCCAATCTGGACGATGAATCTGTTCCTTATCCCTTGTGCAACATCCTAACTTAGGCTGTTGAGCTCTATCCCCCTGGACTGAAATATGGCAGAGGTCCAACCTATCCCCAGCTGGGGATAGGTTGGACCTCCGGGATAGGGTTGGACAGATTGTCACGTGTGGGAAGTTTGAACTACCCCCACTTGACGATCTCCGTCCCAATGGCCTCACTGCCTGCATGGGAAAACTTTTAGAATGCATCGCTCCCACCCGACTGCAGACCTTGCAGGACTCTGATCTCATTTCTCCTACCACATATGGCTCCTGACCTAAGGTCTGTGCGAATAGTTCTCTTCCAACTTTTAATTAAGGGGAAACTCTTGGCCCTGGCAATGTACCATTCTACAGCAGCCATTGTTGCATTGGTAATGTCAGACATGCTACCATTCTCGGTAATCTCCAAGGACTCCACTGTGGCTCACAATTATACAACTATGTCAAATAATTCCTGTCTGAACATCTGGCCATCCTCAAAATCCGAAAGACCCTCTGGGTTCCCGACTGGTGGCTGAGAACACCACAGGGTGCAGTGCTATCTCTGCTCCTGTTCAAGGTTGCGCTCATCGGCCTTGTACAACTATGCACTCCAATTCTGGGCACCTGGCATAGTCTGTGTGCTAATGATGTATGCGGTCAGCCACAGCATCTTGTGGGGGAGGCTAATGAGCATTAGCAGGCTGCCACCGAAGTCGATTCGTCCGCAAAACATTGTGGGCTCACCTGTCGTCTCGTAGCTGAACCCAGAAAAGTTCAGATTTCCAACACGAGGAGGATTTGAGAAGTTAAGGTCCCACTGACCCTGCCCCCAGCATTCCCTTCGAACGGCATATAATCATCCTTTTCTGGCAGCATTAATAAAAGAACACTACTCTCATCTGCTGCCTGAAGACTGCTATTGATCAGGTCATGCACGTTTCATAGAATCTTCTCCAAAACCAGAGGCATGGGCAAGCCCGACGCTCTTTGGCAGGCCTTTGTGGTATCCAGCGTGGTGTACTCCACTCCTCACTCCCTGCTTCTGAATTCGGAACTCAATACCCCCCTTTGCAAGGCCTACAAGCAAGCACTGCACCTTCCAGTTAACACATCCAACACTACTTTCCCGACTAGGCGTTATGTAACTGTATGCAAGACCTACGATGCTCACCTGTCCCACCAACCTCAACAATATCCGCTCGTCGAACCCTCTTGAGCATACTGCCTCTTGAGCACCACCACGGTTGTTGAGCATCAGACATGGTTGCTATCCCCAAGAGCTTTTGCAACCTCTTCGCCGTACCTTCCATTTCCCAGAATATTTTCCCAGAATATGCACCCCACCCACTTCAGATGCAGCTTGGGCCGAGGCTCTTCCAGGCAAGTTCGGTGACCACACACTCGTACCATGCACAGACACTGCTTTGACCCAGGCAGGGAAGCATTTCTTAGCCATTGTAACGACGAACCAAAAAACAGGATTAGTGTCGCCATCCAGGTCAACAGCACTGTAGAGGCTGAAGAAGTGACTATAGCCCTCACAGTAACGCAGACCAATAGTGTGGCAATCCTCACAGACAGCCAACATGCCTGCAGAAATTGGGCCTCCTCGATTTACCAGTCCTGGACAGTCCATGGGCAGTCTGAGGACTGTGTTCGGATTGAATACATGGGAAGAGGAGGGCCAGATCGAGTCTCGGGCAGTCCACAGGTGATTTGGGACTGATACCGTATTTACCCCGATTTCTAACGCGCACCCGATTTTCCTGGCAAAAAAAAACGGGAAAAAACTTACACTTTCCATTTTTAACGCGCACGTGATTTTAAAATCTCAGAAAAAATGCGAGAGAAAGAGGCGCTTCAATTTGGGCGAAGTTTATCTCACCCATTCTCACTCCCGTGCCTCTCGTTGACTACAAATCTCAATTCTCGAATGTTCAGGAACGTTCTTCATATGCCATTCTTCTCCCCAAACGTTTCAAAGGGAGGGATGAGCCCACGGCTCGCACCCCATCCCGAAGAAGAACAATTCTCCAGAGGTGCACGCTTCAGCCGACCGCTCGTTGAACGCGTGGGAGCCGCTGCTGCTTGCTGTTATCAAGCGCGCAAGTGAAACGATTTGACGATTTGGTGAACGCGATAGAAAAGCCTAGGCCCTAGGCTTGCTGCGCCGAAACGTTGCTAAAGCTTTGGCGCCATCTTGACATGCGATGGCGATGGGTGGAAATTTCCGCTGTTTCGGCAGTTTCGGTTTTGTATCCGATTCTAACGCGCATGCGATTTTCGGCCTATTTCAAAAAAAAAGTGTGCGTTAGAATCGGGTAAATACGAATCGAGGCCCATTATTGCAATGTGCAAATGAATTCGGGACAAGAATTCAAGGACTTTCAAGGCCCTGCCAAGGCATTTTCAAGGGTGCAGGGGAGCACACGTACTAACGTTTCACTACTGTTTTCACACACTAAACGTTTGATTCTTCAAATCTCAAAAAAATGACCTCGAGAAAGATCTCTTTGGTACAGCTTCAACCGTTTGGATGCGAAGTTTATCCCCACCCACAGTAATACTGACGGAGCTTGACAAAAGCCGTGCCATCTTGAACTGTTTCGATCTATGCAAATACTCTTAATAGTCTCGAATAGTCAGGAACGTATCTTCATACCCCTGCCATTCTTCTCCCCCAAATTTCTGAGTTCATTAAGGAGGGGATTGACAACTCCACTGGCTCTGCCCACCATCACACCCGTCAAAATAATATTCCAGTAAAGCTTAGAAGCTATATTCACTGTGTTCTCACATTCAGTTTTGCTTATCTGTGCTCATTTCATTTCACCCTGGAGTGTCAGCACTATTCGTTTTCGAAACATAGTGGGGCACATGGCTATGGCGGGGCACAGCAACGGGAAGACATGCAAAATGAATAACAGGCTGAGGCAATGCAGAAAGCAGTACGGAAAAACGGAAGGGGGACCTACGCCAATTCCTGCCTCGTCCGATTCAGGGATTTCGTTCCCTACGAGCCATCGTATAAAGCAGTGCGCCTGTGCTCCCAAGCTCAACTGTAAAAGCTGTATAAAGAAGCACTATAGCACGCCCAAGCTGGCTTCGAATTGGAAAGAGCATGCTTTGGATGGGGAGTGTGCAGGGCCACAAAAACCCGGTCACATAATCGGGTCTCCTCTTTGTTGCCCAAGAAATCGAGGGTTTTCAAAGAGAAGGAAAAAATTTCAAGGCCCTAGAAAACTCAATTTTCAATTTCAAGGGTTTTCAAGGACCTGTACAAACCCTGATTATTCACTGCACAGCCTGGAGTCTCCTCCAGGCTCACCTATGAGGTCCACCAAGACCATGTGGCCACCGGTGCATCTTCGAATTTCTGGCAATGCGAAGGCCAACAAGCTCACGGTTTGATGGGATGGAAGATCTCCTCTGATCTTGCACTTGGTTACCATAGGCTGAATCGACAAACCCTCTCTCCACCATAACCAAATCTTGCCCCAGACCAAACACTGGCCTTTGAGAGAACACCTTCGAGCTACAGATTGCGAAGTGGCACGACCATGTTCCACCTTGTTACCTACCCTGGTGAACCTGGTGGCAATGTCAGTCATCCTCCTGTGTGTGCTCATGAATCTGGCAGAAGCATCAAAAAGCGGCATACGCAAGTTCCACGATTGCTCCAGTTTCTGAAGATACGCTAGCTCTCAACAGTGCCTGGCTTCATCTATGCCACACAAGCAGGCAGGCTGAAGGAACAGTCCTCCAGCCTGGCCACCAAAGGTATTGCAAAACAGAGAAGAGGAACACCCAAGACGGCAGCACTTCCACTGTGTTTGACACTGCCAGCAGTGCAGACAAGATGCATTCACAGACATGGTTTATTTACAGGCTTATATGGTAGGCGAAACAGCAACATGTACATCTTGGGCACAGCCCTTCGATACATCCTTCGCCCAGGAAAATCTTCCATCGAAGAGCGCACAGCAATGCCATCAAGGCCTTCCACAGGTCGTGACCTGCAACACACAAGGTGACCTGGTGTCAAACGCTTTTCATGTTATCACAGCTGCTGCCTAGCAAAAAGGCAGCACTCAAATGTTCATCCTTTGACAAGCCACCAAGTTTCTGCCACTACTGGTATCACAGAAGGCTAATTTCATACAATTGAGATGCGTCACAATGCAGGAAGTGTTAAACTATCAAACTGAAAAATTCAGTGATGTCATCTTGACTTGCACACAGTGTGGGCACACTTTTAGGAGAAGAGCATTCCTGATTGACTCACAGGGGAAGACTCATGGTTCCTTACCTTTTGGACTAGTTCCACACGCTGAGTAGTGGAGCGGGGGTGGGCTTTCCGCCCCAGCTAGTGTCAGACATCAGTCTGGACGCCCTGGGTGTGCGACTGCAGCTGCTCGCTGAACGGGGGCAGGTCAGTCAAGGAAACACTCGCAACAAAGCACTAGAGCCACTAAATAAGCTACGTCCTGATCTAGTGGCTCTCCAAAACACCACCGCACACTTCTTGCCTCCACAAACCAAATCATCTCCCCAACAAGAACAGTGATCAATAGGGGCCCTGCCTTCCCAAAGGGGTCCACACATCAAAGGGAGCTCAAGAAACGAGGCTCAGAAGTGCTTTCCTTGCATGACATATGCAGAAAAAGAGGGGGGAAGAGAAGTGCAAACCTGTATTGCTTCAAGGCTAGGTCCAAAGCAAGAAATGGAGCCAAAATGCTCGTCGCAGTTGTGCTGCAAACACTGATGCACAGAGCGGCACTGCACTTCCTACCCAGTTTGTCGTTTCCACCTGTGTCTCAAACACCGTTGTACAGCTCTGCACTGACAGAAGGAAGTAAAGGCCAGGGAATTGCAGCGAGAAAGCCGCTGATGCTCGAGACAAGCATGTTCTCAAACAAGGGATGTGCGGAGACATTTCAAAGGGAGCACCACATGCTCTGAAAAACCTCCACCACTTTTTTTCATTTCTTTGTACCAAACCAGGGCAGCAACATAAAAACTTTACTTTGCTTCAAGGAATGTAGGCTTTTTTCTCTTTTTCTGGTTACTTCACACAGCAGGAGCTGTCAAACAGTTTTCTTTTTTTTCTCAACGCTTAAATTGAGTGAGAAATCCACACACACAGAAGATGCATCAAACTAACACGCAGGTGGCCTAGAAGGACATTTCGTTGGGCGAGTTGGTGCATCTTAGGACCACAAACGATGGCAGAAAGAGCAGGATACAAAGCCAGGCACAGACTTGTAACTAACTTGCCTTTTACGTGCAACAGCAAACCGCCTCTACCGTACAGCACCTGCTAACAGCCATCTCACTTTTAGAAGCGTAGAACGGCTTCTAGACACAGCAACATCTGAGAACCGCTGCTTTCACAAGAGTGTGATAGCTTCAACTACAGTCCAGGGACCGGGAGAGTGATTCTAAGGATGGCGTTTTCATATTCTGCAACGCATATTTGCAAAAATGTAGGGAGTTTATCAGTCCCCCAATCTGCCCGCACTTAAATCTGGAGAAGGGAAATTGGGGGGGTTACTGTATTTACTCGCGTAATGAATGCACTGCCTTCATAAAAAATTTTGGGTTTTCTTTTCAGTCCTCATATGACAACTTTGCTAGATGCCGTTCTTTACTGTTGAACTGGAAATTCACATCTTTGCGTGCTCCCAGATCAGGCATCAGAGGCTCCAAAGTGAGGCTTGGTCTATTCCCTGCTTTGCAAACAGCCAGCACTGGAAGCAATGCATAGTAGCGCAGAAGAAAACTATGGGCAAAGATATGGACAAATGTATGCATTTCATCAAGCAAGTTCTATTTTCCGTCTAGCCTCAAAATATGTTTCCCCAATATCTGTCGGCCCCGGTTCCCCGCTCTACATTTGGAGATAAAACACATTTGATCCAACTCATCCCAGCACACAAAGTTCTCCTGATGTGGCAATAGTTTGTGCCAATCGCAGCAACGGGACTGCAGGCAACAAAAACAGTGCGGTGCAAGGATACATTGACTGGCTCAGGTGCTGCAGCTGAAACAAAATGACAAGCAATGCGTCAGTCACAGTGACCTTGTCAAGAACGCGAGAACTGGGGAGAAGAGAGGCCACAGCTTCCAGTTCCCTATGCCACCAATTACGCCCTCTGTTATGTCTAAGTATAGTGGCAACTGCATGAAGTTTTAGCAACCCTTTTCGACTGACCACCTATTCTATAAATTCAAGTTCAATTTAATTCAATCAATTTGTTTCATCATTTATTAGAGGAGGAGGTCCTAATGTCACCACACTGTCAGGGGGCCTCCTGTTAATAAACAATTTTACAGACCGTCTAAATAATGCGTGAATAAATCAGAATAAATTCAGGTATATCACTCAAAATTCAGTTATATCACTACGACACATTAAGCCTGACAAGCTGTCTCAACAACTGACCCATGCAGCACACACGCCCATGTCACGGTTTAAGTACAACTACAGCTTCAAACCCTGTCACCGACCAGCCACAAAGAAACTAGGCACTCGGGGGAAAAAAGAAAGTTTTTGAAAGAACCTAACACATGTGGGAAGATAAAAAAAAGCCACAGAGGCCATTTTATAAAGCCGTGTTACAACAGCAGGCAAGGAGCAACAAAGCAGCAGCAGCAGCAGCAGCACCACCTCTGCGAGGCTCGTCAAGCTGTTTCAAAGGCACAGGGCAAATAGAGGACAACAACAAGCCCCAAAGCTAATCGACTGCACTACAGTTAAACCTGTGCTGAGCACGAGGTCGCGGGTTCGATTCCCGGCCGCGGCGGCCGCTTCTCTGATGGAGGCGAAAAGCAAAAACGCCCGTGTGTACGACATTTCGGCACACGTTAAAGATCCCCTGGTGGTCAAATTAATCCGGAGCCCTCCACTACGGCACGCCTCATCGCCTGCAGTTGCGTCGGCGCGTTAAACCCTACAATCAATCAATCAATAAAGAATTCCTGGATTTAATGAAGTTTTTCAATTCCCCATTGCCACCCCCATTGAAGCCCATGAGTTCGCGACCTGTATGTAAGGAAGGTGTTGTGGCGGTTAATCTTGATGTAACGAATTGTTTTTTGCACTTTGGCTGGACAAATGCACTCATTCACCGAATACTAGCACTACTTTAAGGAGCCAGCATCTACGAAAACATCTAGAATCACCAAAAACAAAATTCGTCACTACAATGACGATGAACGGTGCGGCTAGCGTCATCCAATGGCTAACGTATCACCCAGTGTAGGTTTTGTTTGTGTACCATGACGCACGGTGGCAAAAGTAACTACACTTCACTTTTTTTTTTGCCCGCACAGCAAAGTACCCGGCATTTCCACGAGCGAGTGCGGCACCAATTTGAGACGCCATGTAGTCGCATGTCTTCCCTGCTGTCCGAGGTGTCGGCTTGTCAGTGACGAGTTCTGCTGCCAGAAAAAAGAAATGCTCTCTTTTCAAAGCAAGCTCGCTATTTTAAATGCCATCACCGCCCAGTACGGTATCCCAGCTCTAAACTTGATGTGGAAAAGAGCATCAAGTTTGCGAAAAGACGTCCTTTCAGCAAAAGTTTGTTTTTTGAAATACGTTTTGGAACCAAAAAATGTCAAAAGGCAAAAGTGAAAGTTACGTTTGCAAATATGGCGGAAAGTGTCCTCCTTTTTTGGAAGTGCTGTGTAGTGCCCAACTTCGTGCGCAAGTAGCAGGCGCGAATTCCACAGTTTAGTGTGAAATAAATCCTTGAAGTGCGAGTTCACCTTCACTGATGTCTAGCATCCCGGTTTCGTTTCTGCTTCATTCATGCGACCCTTAAACTCGAAACCTGCAAGTTGCAAAAACCTGCATTCAATGAAAAATTTCAAACTTTTGTCAACTTTGTTATACAGTTAAACCTGGCTATAATGAAGGTGACAAAAATTTGCATTTTTTCATTACATGCAGGTTTCGAGTTAAAGGAGCCATGAAGACAAAATACAAGTTGGGTTTATTAGAAAGACTGCTTAGTCCACCTAGTTCTTTCAAATTAAACGAAGTTGTATTTTCTCTTCATGGCTTCCTTTAAGGCTCACATGAATGAAGGAGAGACAATATTGAAATAGACATTAGTGATGCTCAACTCACCCTTAATTTGTATTTTGTAGGCATTTTTGCAATACCAACCCATCAAAACACCATTGTTTTTTCATTGCTACATCTGAAAATTTGATAGTGAGGCCCCATCAAGTTGCCTCTCTCAGTACTAAGAAAAATACCACATGGAATGGGAACCAATAACAAATAACCACCACCACTTAGCCCACAGATGCTGACTGGGAATAGGACCGAAACAGTTTAAAGGGGACCATGCTCTATCGCTGCAACGGGACAGAAGAAAGGGCAGAGTCATTGGGTCCAAGTTTTTCTTGGGTTGGGAGCAAAGAAGTCCTCCCACATCTATGCTTACAAGGCAAAAGCGTGCTTTACCGAATAAGCGCTGTTGCTTTGCTGTGCCGTTGCCATTTACCTGCTTCCAAGGTTAAATGGCTTCTCGAGTGTTTTGGTATTCTCTTGGACAACTGTCTTTGACACGTCCTCTGGTCAAAGACAGCCACCCTAAATATAAAACAAACATATTTCAGCCCATTCCCTCTGCAACTGACTGTTAGAATGGCGTCCACCACTTATATTTACGAAATGCTCATAAACCGATGATTTCATGGGTATTTAAACCCAGACTTCTGTGACTGGTACATAGTGGGGTATGCAGGTATATCTGTAGCCCTCTACCCCGCCCCCCCTGCCCTCCAAAATGTTGGGACACCCCACAACAATAATTTAATAAATTATGAGAATACCCATTTAAGTGCCCAAATTACAGTAAACATAACAGCATTTTTCCTTGCAAAACAAGAAATTAGAAAATAACAGGCTTCTAAAAGTGATGGCTCTGACCTACGGGTGCCAAAAAGCTAGAACTAAAAAAGCCCCCCCGATACAAAATAGCCATTAATGAGGGCAAACAGCATCACATGACAGGTTGTGTCAGCCCAATCCTTCATTCAAACAATGAAGGGTTGGGCTTCTGAAGGGTTGCCACTGTGGATGCACGTCCTCTGTCACTTACATTCTCAATCAGCTTGGTCAGGTTGTCCTTTGCCAGCTGGCGTCCCTCTTCAGATTCAGGCCTAAGGAGCAGAGGGGGAGGAGAAACACTTGTACCGGCAGCAAACCACTGCTGCACTGAATACATCGGGAAGCAAAAGAAGCAAGTTTTGGACCAAACCAGCGCGAATGCTCGTGCAGCTTGTGCGACTATTTTCTGGCAAAACCTGATATTGCCCCACCACCTTTCTCCTAAAAGCACTTACTAAAATCGGACTCAAGACCCGATTTCGGCCCAAAAAAACTTTTAGACTTTTCGTCTGCAGTGAATGATCCTATGACGCCATGTCACAAGCACAGACACGTACGCACAGAATAATAAAATCAAAATGAGAACAAAGAATCGCGAGCCCCATTTCAGAAAGCAGGGTACTCTGGCACAGCAGACAACAGACGATCTGAAACCAGACGTCCGGTACAGACAACGATTAACCACGGGAATGCTTTACTACGATTTGTATGAGCTGTTATGTAACTAACTATTTGGGGCCATCGTAAACTATCGACAAAAGAGGCTTTCTGATCGTCTGCTACCTCATTTGGCTGCTTCCTAGTGTAAATCGCCATCGCGCGTTTCGTTCTGTACACCCCAGGTGGCGCCATCGTTCCAAGGTCAGCTTGCACATCCAAACCGGCTGCCACCCTCCCATAGGCGAAAATTGTTTTCATTTCTTTTCAGAATAAACACGCAAGTAGCGATGTCGTTCCCGATGTCAAACAAAATGGACCGCAAAATGCAATCTTTGTGTGAAGTTTGAGCACGAGCAAAGCAGTGGTCCGTTCAGGCAAAAATTTTAGTGTTCCATTTATCGATGTAACACCCTGTATATATATATACATATCACATAACTAGGTATTGTTAAATTTAAATTGTTGCAAGCTTACGGTACGACAAAATAGTGATCGGACAGCAACTGGATTGGCCATTTAGATTAGCTCCTTTCCAAATCGGTGCTGTCCTCCCCATCTGCAGCTCCCCTGAGTGCAGTGCTGATATTTCTCCCTAATGGGCGACATAGAACTATAATGTTATCTTTCAATATGTTAATAGACACCTCACCATGTTATGGTGCTCCATACAACACTGTCTGCCTTATTCCATTATGTCCGTCATCGTGAGTTTGCAAGAAACGAATGTGTTTGGAATATTAGGGGGTTTAGTTTAGTGGCATATGCACCATGCAAAATTTTTGGCAAATTACTGCACATGTTCGCAAAAAAAAAAAAAAAGCCGTTAAACCTTTCAGGCAGTCCCATGTGACCACATGAAGCTGTTCCAAGTCTGGCAGAATTAGAGCCTGCAATTTATGCTTTGCGACCTTATTTAATTTTAGGCAAAATGTTTCTCGAGTTCCCTTTCCCTTATAAAATAAGCTTGTCATAGTTCCACAGGAGTGAAATCGCCAAGCCAGGGTAACTGTGTGCTGCTCCTCTTGGTAACAGCCGCCGTAGATGCACGCACCCGGATGCGCTCCGGGAGACTTTCTCACACGCCACTTCAGAGTCTCCTGTTACCGGCGCAGGGACGATCGTGTTCCCGATTCATCTATGTGGCCAATCGGTATGGCTGCTTTGCACGGTTCTCGAGCAACGAGCAAGACATCAGCAGCTTTTTTGTGTGCATTCTGTACTCATTAGGCCAACGTTCTATCAATTTAGCGATAGCTGGTGACACTTTGGTAACCCAAGCTTGCCCAGCCAGAGTGGTAGCTGAGCCCACTGCGGTGGCCACGTGCTATAACCTTTGTATCAACACCACACAGTGCAAGCGATACTGCCCCTGCTGCAAGTCAACATTTCTGTCACACAAGGGGTCTTTTTTGCCCTACAAGCACCTCATCATCACGCTCGTCTTAGCACTGGCCAAACACGGCAACGTGTGCTAACCCACAGCCCTACGTCACAGGGGGCGCGTAGTGCAGAAAGTTCCCCCCTCCTCACCCACACAGCTCCTGCTGGGCGTTGAGCTCAAAGTGCAGTCGGGCCAGCCGCTCCTGCTGCTCCCGAACGTGCTCCATCTTCTCAAAGGTGCAGTCCTTTCCTGCCACCACAGCGGAGAGGAGAAGAGGGGGGGTCATGAGCCGGGGCAAAGTATAGAGAAAACATAACCTACCAAGTTTTGACATGTTAATCCCAACTCCTGCTCTATTACACCTCTGGAGATTGGAACAGTTCACCCACTGCCCTTTCCTCTCCCCCCAAATACTACGGCACAAACGTCAATGAAATAGCTTGGTCAGCCAAAATGCAACTTTCGAGTTTCAGGCCACTCGGCAACGATAGCATTGTTCCCTGTCAAGCAAGAATCTCACAGGGTATGCAAGGACCAATCTTTGAAGTAAAACAAAGTTGCCAGCAGTTTTCACAGTGCACTGCCAGCAGTCCACAACACTCAGGTGGGTAGTTAAGCAAATTAAGATGCACTGTGTTCTGAAAGACAAGAAAAAGGTTTTACAGTTTAGCACCTGATGGCATCTAAATGCTCGCTACAGCTTAAAAAATTTCAAATTTGGCACCCGCAACCTGCATTGTGCATTTCATTGTGAATACACCAGATGGCCCTTCTAAGGTGGCAATTTTTCCATCATAACCGCTGTCTCTCCCATCGGCAAAGATCATTCTTTTCTCGTTTATTTAACCGGCAGGTAAGCGCCATCAGCGTTGCCATCCCCACAAAGTGCAACCTTTGCGCAAAGTTTCAGAGCAAACGGTGAATCGGTATGCCCAAAAAACAAGTTTTGAACACCCATTTATTGCTGCAACACCGCGCAGCTTGCTCCCCACGTCACATCAGCATGGCCAACTCATTCTAGAACACTCTGTAGTTGTACACATCACTTGAGCAGCAAGAATGCCCGACAGATAGCATCAGCCAGCTGTACTGTCACTCATGAACAAAGGATAACCTAGCTGTCAAAAAAAGCTTTTCATAAACAGCCTCACATTTACAGCTCGTCAAGTGTGGCTAGAGCAGCGTTTCCACCAAACATTGTAAAGAAAAACAACCTTCCAGTGGCGCTTAGCAGTGGATCGAATCAACTTTGAAACTGCTCTATCCATCAGGTTGTCGGGGCTCCATGCCTTACTTTGGCTCAGAGTTGTACCAAGCGGGTGCTTGCTGAGCTGCTCTATCCTACAGCTATTCAGGCAGGGCACGGTTGTGTACACTGGCAGCGTATTACCTGTTACGAACCCCTATCACCTCCGTTGCGTATAGTTAGCCCATTAACGACAGGCTCCGCCAAAAGCAGAAGAACGCTGTATTTGTCGAGAGAGATGGTGCATACGCTTGCAAACACTGAAGACTTAGATTCAGTTGCATCCACAGTTTAGTTCTATAGATGATGCCACATAGCTGGACCTCAGTTCTGAGAATAAGTAATTATTTAGTTTAGCTTTCGTCATTTGCCTGATTTTGCTTGGCCTAGCGGCCGAATTCGGCTGTTGTGTTGGTGTCACTTGTTTCATTTACAAACGCCCTCCATCATTTAGGGGATGCACTTCAGGATGGAGCTCTGCAGCAGGCTACGGGTTCCCGATGGCATTCATCTTCAAGGAATTTTCCACAACTATAAAACTGTTCTAGCTATGACACCAATTTTCACTCACATGTTTCTAATGTGTCTGAAAACATTTCATCTATTTCAGGATTGTTGCAATTATATTCTTGTTGATATACACAGATGTCTTGGAAACTATTATCAAAATTGACTAAAATTTTGTTATTTCAATCCACTACTCTGCTTTAGGAATTACAAGCGGTAACCACATGGAGTGATTTTTGCAAGAAACGCGACAGGCCATGCGGCGGTGATCCACAGTCAGGCGTCCCCATCGCTCACCGAGGCAGCCACGCGAGAGCGACAGAGAAACGCGATGTCAGTGTTTCCGCACTGTGCCTGATAGTATGTTGGTTATTCACAAATATTATCGAAATAAGCACTGTTACAAGACCTTTTTATGAGCCCATTTATCACAAAAAAGTACTATAAACATTTAACAGAAAGCTGAGGGTTTTACTTTTTTTGGGATACACTCTGCCATTCGCCCCTTCTTGTCATTCCTTCCCTAAGCCAGAAATTGTGCCCCTTAGTAGTAGTAGTAACTTTATTTTGCCCAAAAGTTGTGGTGATTGCACCACTGAGCTGTTAGACAGCGGGGCTCCCGGTGTTTTGGGACCTCTGTGTCTTCAGCCAACTGGGCGAGGACTTCTTGCATGTGGGGAGCTGGGCTAGAGATGGCAGCCTCCCACTCTGTTAAGGATATCGGCTCCCCTACTGACTAGTCGCTCAGGCCACTGTAAGCGATGTTTTCTGGCAAGCCAGAGCGGAGTGAAGCGGCAAGCGATTCCCTCCGCAGCAAAAAGCAGGTCGTCACACTCCCCGTTTCGCGAGTAAAATCGCTCCATGTGGTTAGTGCTATACCGTCAAAAAAAGCATTTACAGTGTTTAGACAGCTTAATTTCGGGTATGGCGCATTACATTCCGAGCCCAGTAGTGTTTCTACAAAAAATTGTTCTTACTGAAACCAGAAAACAGGTGGGGGAACTTTCGGTGGTACAGAAAGGGTTAGTTTAGTAGTATGACCGAAGCGGAGACTCCAATGCACAACTCATTCACAGCCAGGGCAGTGTCGTTGAAAACAGGCTCTCTTTCTAGAGTATACGGGTAGAGTCACTAATGCCATGAGGGTTACACAGCCTGGCTTGCCTTTACCTCCTCTCTGAAAGGGGGGGGGATAACGGACAACCCGCAAAGCGCCGCTCGCTCACCGAAGGCCTGCAGCTTGCCGGAGTGGAAGTCGTGCAGCAGCTGCAGGAGCCCCTGCTCCATCTGGCGGACGTCCGTGACGTCTGTGAGAAACGAGTGCTGCTCACAGGGGGCACGCCCATCACTGTCCACTGGGGGGGCGGTGGCGGGGGGAGGAGGGCAGCAGTGCAGAGGAGTGCCGGGCCAATCACGCGGGGGCGGTGACGGTGGTGGTGGTGTGGAGGGAGAGGGGAGAGAGTCACGGTGGAAATGAAACAAGAAGCAAACGAAAACAGCCTTTGTACGGGGAGGGTGCAACAACAGGTCAGTTGGGTCAAATGACAGCATGAGCAAGGATGTGAAATGGTTGTCCCAAACACTGCCAAGCCACTGCCAAATAGCTCAGTTCACTTTTATCCCCGTCTCATTGTAAACTGACGGAGCATGACGAAAAACGCAAAGCTCATTTCTGCCAAGGTCGTGCGTGTGTTCTGCTTGTGGTTGATTTTGGCTGAATTCCTGAAAACTGCGACGCACACACCAGCAGCCTTATTTGGCATCCGTTCACTCCGTGTTCGCTTTCACAGCTGTTCAGCCGCTGCTGCTGCTATTGGCTGTCCCCAACACTAACGTGGCGTGCGTCATCAGAGGGAGGCGGTGACACTAAATTTGTACACGCCAAACACCTGTCAATCAATTTCGAATTAAGCCATGCTCAGCATCCTGCTACGCATTGAGGCGAACCAACTTTTGCTTGTTTGCTTAGGTTTACGCTTGCGTCACTAAATAAAGGCTTTTAGAGTATCGGCACTCTTTTCTCTCATTGTTATGTGCCGCCGGGATTTTCATTGGTCGGTCGACACCACGTGATGTTTGTTTAGATATGGGCGCAGCCATTTTGTTTTTGGGCGCCTCTCCTCTCTCTCTCTCTCTTTGCTGCGCGGACGCTAGAGCGGCCGGTCGCATTCTGCCCGTTACAACCGGCGGCGGTTTCGTTCCGAGAGATGGCAACACTGCAAGCCAGAAACAAAATGGCCTCCAGGCACTTCCGGGTGCACGAAGTGGCGGTACTCTTAAGCGTAGCTTATTTAGTGACGCTAGTTTACGCCAGTGCCGTTTGGCTTCTCAGTTGCTCATGCTGCCCCATACAATGCAATTTTGATGTCATGCTAGAAGCAAGCACTTTACAGAGTGAACAGACACTGAGCATGGCCTCAGTGTTCACATCTCCCAGGAATGCAACAGAACAAGCGAGACAGAAACTTGTACAAGTCTGGGGAGGGGCCACACCTCATGATCTTAAATTAGTTATTATAGCTAAGCAGCAACCCATCACTTCAATGAAAACGAATTCAAAAAACTGCCTGGGATGCCAATGCAGCTACTGCCATAGCCACACATAATGATATGCCCCTTGCATTCAGCACAGCTGGGCAGCTTAGCAGAAATTATGGTGACTACTGTGTTTTCGCGCATATAACCCGCCCCTGCATATAATCCACACCCCCACCTTCAGCCCGCCGGAAAAGAAAAAAAAATCCTCACGTATTGCCCGCACATTTGATACAGGAAAGGCTGCACCAAAGCTATTGCTCAAGCAACACGGCACATACTATGTAGACAGAAAAAGCGCATGTTTAGCAAGTTGAATACACTGACTGCAAGGCAAAAGTCACAATTCACGAGTAAAATTTAGTGGTTACAGTGCACTCGTCCTTGTTTTTTCTTCTTTGTCCTCTTATGTTTTGCGCAATCGCTGGCATGGTAGGCTAAGCCAGTCTTACTGCGTAGCAGCTCTATGGCACAACACGCATTTCCGTGAAGCTGCACTGAAGGAAAATCCCTGTGCATTATCCACACCCCAAATTTACCACTGAAATTTTTCGCGTTTTTGGTGCGGGTTATACGCGCGAAAATACAGTAGTGAAAATGGCCCTGTGTAATGCTTTACAGAGCTCCTCAATCCCCGAGTTCGCGCATTTTTTCCCTGACACAGCCAAGCTCCTTTATGCTAACCCCAAAACATGTGAACTGGCCTGAAAGCACCGCTACAGTGACCCAAAAGACTAGCAACTCAATTCGTCAGTGGTGACAGTGCTATGAAATGACATAATAAAAGCACCAAGTCACTTCCTATTAACCTCTTTAGCACAGAAAGAAGCATCTGTGCTACATGCTATGATCAGACATCATTACGGTGAAGCCAAAACGATCATTCAAGGCTGCTGCACTCATAGCTCATCAATAACACATTGTAATCATCTCCTTGAGTGCCCCACCAGACAGTCTAGCTTCGGATTCTGAGAATGTTGACGAACTATTCCCCATCTGTCTACAAACGGAGCGATGGCTGGCCATCTGCCGGCCTGAGCAACACCTGCTCAGTGTGCAACGAAGCAGGAGCACAGCCTGCCAATCTGGTGGTGCTCTCAATCACCTGAAGACAATCAGCCTGGGGCACCCCTTTGCAGCAGCTTTGAAAAGTCCTCACAAAGCCCTGAACCCAAGACACTTGTTCAGCACAGATTAAAATCTCACCATGCTGTTGCAGGCACTTTTTGATGTGGGAACATCGCTTACTTGTCCCACATTTCCACGCACTGGTAACTGCTTCCTTTTCTTAATTAAGCACATAAACTTAGCATTCAGTACCAAGCGTGCCTTTTGGTGCATCCAAAGCTGCAAGACAGCACCAGTTAGGTACATTTTATGAGCAACTACCTTCTTTTACGTTTTATCAGCCACTGCAATGAAACAGACCTCTTAAAATTGGACTGCAGCAGTTCTTTTGATGTCTTACAAGAAATGAGCGCGGTCAGAGCTCACTGTCCTCTACTCCATATTTGGCAGTCAGAATTATCCCTGCTTGGAACCGGTGGCTGTTTGTGTGGTGCCAACTCAACTGACAAACATTTCATCTGGAATGCCTCGGGGCTCTGTCCTGGGCCCCACACTGTTCTCGATTCACCTCAATTATATGTGAATAGAATAATTTTTCTTTTGCTTGCATAATGTGCCCACAACACCTCAATCGTGTCAACCTCTGCCTGCCTGGGCTTCCAATTCAACACAGTCGAATCCTGGGTGAGTTTAAAGCCAGGTCCAGAGGAGGGTTGTGCCTTGTGGTCCAGCTGTATTCACACACTTGACTATCTGCCGTGCAAAGAGCATGGAGTTCCTGTGCCAGTAGGAGACTCCATCACCAGGTCACTGCCCCAGCAGCATTCGTCGTGTGTCCCATGTACCCAGTCAACATTCTCTTACACTGTTTTCGTTTCTAGTGCTAGCTGTTCGCTAGTACAAGCAGCCTTTAAAATGGCTGCTTGTACTGGCAACTACTTGATCATGGAAGCAAGGCGGCCAGCATGTGGGTATACTTTCCCACATTTGAAGTTGCACACCTTTGCGGACCTGCCGTCTTTGCATGCATAAGCGCGCCAGTTGACCTGAACTGATCCGCATGAAAACAGTGGATGTGGTACACCTGTCGTTCCTGCAACTATAAAATGATTACTTTGTTTGGCTACAGCCTGCCTGTGCTGGACATACAGATGGGCCCTACATCAAGGACAGACTATCACTGCTTTATCAAGCTTGACCTTTCCTGCTTCTCTTGGTAGCATCAGCACAAGGGACACGACGTTGCTTTTTTGCTGCCCTGTCATAAGTGATGCTGCAATCAAGATGTGGCTATCCCAACTGGCCTCATCACCCATTTTTGCTATACCTCCATCTGTTTCTCGCCCCACTCCCCCCTTACCCTTTCACCCATTTCCCAATTTTGTTTCATGCGCACTCTGTGCTCCTCCTGGCACTTTCAGCCCTTGTCTACCGCAGAGATCTTGCTTCTTCCAACGCTGTCTCCCACTGCTGCGCTATTAATGTTGCCCACCCTCTGGTGGGCTGGAAACCGCATTGCATGAGGGTCATCCAGTACTCACTCGCCTTTTTTTAAAGTTGGTGAGAATAGAAATCAGCAGTGCCAGTTAAGGTGCCAATAATGTGCAGCAGCCGAGGCCGCCTTCGCTCTTTCATTTTAACACGTTACTAGGCAGAACAGCCGAACGAAGAGCGTGAAGAGTTCAGGTCAATCCTGGAGGTTAGGTCAATCCTACACTGTCGCAGATGGCACAAGTGCGTTCTCACTAGCATGGACTATGGGCACAGAACATGCATGTGCGACTGCAGGACCCGCCCACCCCGAGACTGCAGTAGACGTAGGTCCCAGTCCCCGCGACCGCGGGCGAGCAGATCTACCGAGCGACACACCTTTGCCGTTCCTGGGCGCACGGCGCGGCGTCGGCTTAAACTCCATCTTGGGCCTCAGCGACTTGGTCTCGTCGTTGGTCGTCTCGGACATGACCCGCGCGAGCGGCGACTTGTTGGACAGCTGCCGCGACAGCTCGAAGGCGCTCTCGCCCCGCGGAAAAGGGTCGCCCGCGCTGCTCGAACTGCAGGCACCGCTGGGAGCGCTCGGAGGCGCCAGGAGGAAGCTATTTGCGGCGCTGGCGGCCGAGCTCGGGGGAAACAGGTGCGCCGACGTAGACGCGACGCTAGTCGTCGTCGTCGACGCAGGTGGCACGGCTGCGGTCGTCGCCACCACCGCCGTGGGAGCCACCACCACCTCCGGGGCATCTTCGACTGACTCGGCACCGGCGGAGGCGAGCGAGACGGCTTCGCCGCCGCCCGACGACGATGGCGCAGCACTGTCGGCCGTAGCGTTGCCGTCCATCGCCAGTCTGAGGTAGCCGGCCTTACTGGTGCTTTCCTTTAGGCGCAACATTTAATGACGGGCTCTTCTCACTCTCCCCGTGACAGGTCTGTCATTACACACGCGTCGGAGGAGGAGAGCGGAAGCGGCGGCGGGGGAAAAAAAGAGAAAAACTGGCCTGACGAGCCTGACAGACACCGGCACGGATGAGGATGACTCAGCTGCGCCAACCCCAAAACATGACAGCGGCTTTAGGCCTATCAGAACTGGGATGAAAATGGTTGGATGAAAGTCCCAAAGTTTGCCGCTAGGGGCAGGAGCAGTTTGAACACGAACACAAAAGTACATTTTCCAATGTAGCGATCGCGTAGCGCGTACGACCCTGCGTACGACCAACTACACTTGTGTAGCGAAAGTCGTGTGTATGTGTACGTATTATAAACATTTTTGTGCCTCTATGGTTCTACAGTCTCCATGGTTCTACAAACAACTTTTAGACGGCAGCTATGACTACTGCGAAACTCGACAAAACAAAATTAATATTACTATTATTAATTTTTTGTTATTGTTTGCCTCGGCTACGGCGCTTGAACCGCACAAGCTTTATAGGCTTTGTGAAAACCATTGAAAAACACGCCAGAGGCCGCCTCCTACAAAGAAAATAGTGGCGAATAGCCCAAATCCGCGACAAGTACGCAATCCGCAAATAGAGTGGCTCGTGCTGCAGGAGCTATCGCGTGCCGGGGGCGAGCAACAAATTAATCATTTCGTCGCCACGTAACTGATTGGCAGAACAGAGTTTGGCAAAACAGCGAAAGTGACTATGTCGTCCGAGAAGGAGTCCAACGGCAGCGACGGCAAAGCTGCATCGGGCGACAGCGGCCCATCGGCGGACGTCTGCGCAGTCGTGTCCGAACAGGAGAAACAACTGGCGATATCGGCGGCGGCCGATTTCAAAGCCGGCAAGTATGCCTGCGTGTGTCGAGACCCTGGACAAACTCTGTGCGCTGAGGCCGACGGACGGCAAAGTGACCCACAACCGGGCGGTTGCACGCTCTTACTGCGCGAAGTCACCCAAGGCAATGGAGGAGTTCATTCGCGAAATCCTCGAAGCTTCGACGCAACTGCACGCGAATTTCGCCAATCCCGACTCGCTGGACGACGTCGACCAGTGCATTCCGCTCGTCAACTACGCGGTGGCCCTGTTCCACACGTCGCAGTATCAGCAGGCACTGGCCGTGCTTGACCGCCTGTTTCAGTTCATCGAGCCCATGGACGAGGCAGTGGCAAGAGGGATGTGCTTCCTGCACA
The DNA here is from genome assembly GCA_013339765.2 of Haemaphysalis longicornis. NCBI lineage: Eukaryota > Metazoa > Arthropoda > Arachnida > Ixodida > Ixodidae > Haemaphysalis > Haemaphysalis longicornis. The sequence goes on along the minus strand of CM023456.1, from coordinate 113,207,341 downwards.
TCGAGCTGTGCCTGTGCCTTCAGCAACCCGAAAAGGCCCTGATAATCGTCGCCTACCTCGAGAACCTTCTGTTCGGGGGCAAGAACGCGTCGTCGTCCGGCGAATCTGCGCCCGGGGCGGCAGGCGGACCATCACCGTCCACGACTCCGCAAAAGTCACCCGACCGGGAGCCTGCGGAGTCGACCGGAGCGGAAGCCGAGCGAAGCCGTCTGCAGCTGTACAAGACGCGCTGCCTCATCATGATGCGGTCCGTCAAGGCGAGCAAGCGCGAGATGAAGAACCTCGTGAACTCGTCGCTTGGGACCAGTAACCAGACGGTGTTCCTGAGGAGCCAGCTGGAGTTCATACGGGGAAACTACCGCAAGGCCGTCAAAATCCTGTGCACGGCCCAAATGGACAACAAGGACGCGCGCACCCTAGCGATGTACCACAACAACATGGGCTGCGTGCATTTCTGCACGGGCAAGCCGCACTTGGGGAGCTTCCACTTTGAGAAGGCGCTCATCACTTACCCCCACACCTCGCGCGACGACCCCAAAAGGAACCTGCTCGACGGTCGGCTGTACTTTGAACTGCGCTGCAACCTTGGCCTCCAGAACCTCTACGCCGGAAAATACACGTCCGCCTTCGACTGCCTCGTGGAAGCCGTGCGCATGCAGCCCAACAACGCGCGGCTGTGGCTGCGCATCGCCGAGTGCTGCGTGAACCGGCACAAGTCGGACAACTCGACCGACTTCCAGCTCAAGGACCGCAAACGGCTCATGATCGACGGCACCGCGGGTGCCGGCACCCACCGTAAGATCATCCTGTCAAACGGCATTTCCAGCAACAAGTACACGCCTCAAGAATCGGACTCTTCGGCAGCAATGCCAGCCCCGACGCTAGAGTTTGCCGCACTGTGTCTCCGTAACGCCCTGCAGTTGCTGCCCGACACTCATACAGCGTCGGTGGCCAGTGCGGGAGATTCCGCGTCCATTTCAGTGCCAGATGACCCTCCGGCCACACCAGTAGCCGACACTGCAGTGGGAGGGACACCGCTGACATTGGCCGTCGACGACACATCTATCGCGGCGGTTCGAAATTCTGTCCTAGCGTTGGCCTCGTACGTTGCACTCTGCCTGGGCGACACGCTCGTCGCACTCAGGCATGCCGAGAACTTGCTAGCGCAGCCCAGAATTTCGGGTTTGCACAACTTCTTGGGACACATGTATGCTGCCGAGGCGTTGCTCTTGCTCGACCGTGTAGGCGACGCGATCGAGCACCTCAACCCGGATTTGATAAAGGACATGTCCTACAGCTTCCCCGAACCGGAGGACTCTGCGGCGAACAAGAGCAACAAGGAGGAGACCAAAACGCCCTCCTCCGAGGAGAGCGGGAAGACCTATCGGAAGCCCTGGTTCCCGGCCACGCCTTCCATGGCCAAGGTTGTGAGCCTGTACAACCTGGCTGTGGCCTACACTCTTCGCGGAGGTGGCTTGGGCAAGGCGACCGAGACCTTGCGGCTGCTGAGTGTGCCCAAGGGTCCTGACCCCGAGATACCCGTGCAGGCACTCATGTTGGCCATCTATGTTCAGCTTCAGCAGGGCCATGCCGATTTGGCGAAGAACATTATCAAACAGCATTTGCCCCAGTACAAGTAACCAGTGGAAATAGCTTGCAGGTTTACCTTGTGAAACTTGCTGTGCTGTTTGTCTTGCAGAGGAAGGATGTCAAGTACTGTGATAAAATCTTCTATCTCTTATACAAACAACCAGCAAAGCTCACGGGCACGGTACGGAAGCAGTGGACATTGAAATTTCGCTTTGTTGACTTTGTTGATTAACGAAGTTCATTTTGTCTTGGTCGTTTCAGGATGAAAATTTTTATTTGAATTTGTGCAGCAACTGAATGTCACTCGCCTACAGATGGCAATGCAGCAAAAGAATTAAGTATCCGATGACTATACGATATGCGTACAATCTAGAAATGACAGCAGGTGCTTAGCTCTGAGTAAGCCCATCGTTGTTATGAAACATGGCGTGTGACATTCTGGATTCCCAGTTCCCCAGTGTTCGCTTCTCGAAGGTGGTAGTTCTTCAATCTGCCAAGTTGTCACTCTGAAAAAAAGAAGTTGATGTGCCATTCCTAGCAACATTTTGTTTCCTAAACGGTGCAGCAGTGGCCGTTTTTTCAAGTAGCTGGTGCCATCTACTGGTTCATTTTGAATACTAGCGGCATTCTGAAACATTTGACCCAACCGCTAAATACAACTTTTTGTTCATCTTCAGTTTCTTTGAAATACAGTCTCTGGTTCCAATTGTAGCCATGCTATACTGGATGTCAGTGAAGCTGTTACAAAGCCACCACACTTGCTGATGTGGATATGCAGTGCTTTATTGCTTTTTGAGTAATGGTGGTGACAATTGCCTTGTTTCCGAGACCAAATCAAAGACGATCTGTGCCCTGCATTTGCCTATAGAGATAATTGCAGCATACAAGTCCAAAGTTGTCCAAGACAAAAGTTACGAACCAGTCCTTGTCGTGTGTCACGGTGTTAACCTTAAAGTCGCTGAAAATAACCACTGGTGTGTCTCGTTCTTGGCTCCACTGTGCAAAGTGCTTGTGCATGAAGGTGCCGATGCCTTTTGGATTTTCCACGGGTAATGCAGATGTCTGCACAGTCGGGGATACATGCGGAGTGCTATGCTTGCCACATTGTGTGAGCTTTGGGACTCGCATAGTATTTAAAATATCCCGGAGTAAATGTTGGCAAATATACTCTTGCAGTTGTGTAGTGTGGTTACACAATAGAAGTACGCATCGGTATTTCTAAGTACACAAGTACTGATGCATACTGCTGTGGTACTGCACGCACCGTGCTTGTTTTAGCTGCACAGCAGTGTGGTGCTTTGGGGTTGTCTCAGACGACACTGGCCGATTGGCGGAAGCATCGGTATCTTACGTGACCATATTGGTCAAACGAACACCATGTTTCATGAAACGATTACTTTCTACCTTAACAAAATCAAGCCAGGAGCAAATAAGGTCAGAAACAAAGCGAAGGCAGAAAACGGCCCTTCACGGTATGGTGGCGCCATCTAGAAGGACCGATGTTAAACAAGTCTCCACAGTTGGCTGCCAAGCCTAATGGCACAGTTAGGTTTTGCTTAGAGGCCTGTTCTTGTTACGTCTTTGCAGACGTTACAAAAACACGATTTGACAGGAGAATCAAAATTTTAACTTAAATTGATTCATTTTTCAGGGAATAAACCATCGTTTGCTTCTGGACGAGCACTGGAGGCACTATAAAACGTGAAATCTTTTGAATAAAACAACCATATTTTGACTGCATGGCCCCTTTAAGTCTTGATCGTAGTCCACTGGTGAGTCCGAAACTGATAATCGAAGAGCCCCAATACGTGCTTTGAAATAAGAGTACTGGTTTGAATCCGGCATAGGACAACTGTTTTTTGATTTGCACTTTTTCCAAAATTCGATAATTTTTGTTCACGGTGATTTTGTTAGGGAATTATTTCCACTCTGGTTATTTCTACAATTATCCCATGTGATTGGCACAGAGGACTTCTGTTTTGGGTTGGGTTTAAGAGAGATTGTGTTTGGTGTAATTCAACTGGGTTAGGTTAGGTTTGCCTCCGTTGGGCTGGGTTAAATTACATTAGTTTGCGTTACACTTGGTTGGGTTGTGTTAGTTTAGTTAGGTTTAGTGAGGTTAGGTTTTATGTTAGGTTATACACGGTGTTACGACAATAATTGGAACACTTTAAATTTTTTTCCCGAGCCAGCCACTGCTCAGTTCACGCTCGAACAAATGTGAAAGCAAGTTTTCTGATCATCTGCTACCTCATTTGGCTCCTTCCACAGTAGGAAGAAGCGAAATGAGGTAGCAGACGACCAGAAAATGTGAAAACTGGTGAAGAAGAGAGAGAGAGAGCGATCTTTAATGAACTCTGGCGATGTTAGCTGGCCTAAAATGCCTAACTTGCTATACCAGTTGATGACTTGATGATGATGGCGATGATGTTCAAGAACTTGATGCGCACATTCACAGCGACTGGGCTCTGTGTGTTGCAGCTACTCTATCAGAGCTTTGGTAGCCCGTAAAGCACGTTTGGGACAAGCCCATGGTTTTAAAACGTCCTTTAGCTGCATGTCCACGGAAAGCGGCAGTCCCAAAGCCACTGCGAGGGACACTCTTTGAGCACTGAATCGAGCACATTCACAGAGCAGGTGCTGCAGGGTTTCTCGCACATCACAGTATGGGCAGAGTGACGACGTAGCTTGTTTTATCTTAAAGAGGAAGTTGCGCGTGCATGCGACATTCAACCGCATGCGATGTAGAATTGCTTCTACCCGCTTGGAAAGTCCTGGTGGCATTTTAAATTTGCAGTTGGGATCGATGAAAGATAGCGGCGCGTAATTACGTGATACGTCATCCCAGGCTGCACGCTGCATGTTCTATGCCATGCTGGATGCAAGTACAGATGCATCTTTCCTGGAGAATGGTATAGCTATTGCCGATGCATGATGCTTATGCGCAACGGATGCAGCAATGTCCGCCTTCACGTTGCCAGTTATCCCACAATGGCTGGAATCCACCGAACTGCAATGTGATGGTGCGCTTGTAGAGCTTGAAGATGCAAAGCGTGTACGTCAGACAAAAGCTGGTCTTTTATTCGCAATGATGAACCATGGGGATACTTTATTATGACTGGTGTCAGCTGTTACGCAACTATTTGTAATCATCGTAAAGAAGGGATGAAACAGATTTTCGGATCGTCTGCTACCTCATTTGGATCCTTCCTACCATGAATCGCGATAGTCCATTTCGCTCTGCGTACCCCAGGTGGCGCCATCGTTCCAAGATACATAAGGGGTGGCGCCATCCCCTTTATTTAATACCCCTGTTTGGGGCCTTTAGGGGCACTCTCAATAAATAAGCTTGCACTGGCTCGTGCGTACAAATCGGCCGCCATTATGCCATTGGCGGAAATCGTCTTTATTCATTTTCAGAATGAACAGGTAAGTATCGTCGTCGTTCCCAGTGTCAAACAAAATATACCGCAAAATGCCACCTCCATGTGAAGCTTTAGCTTGGACTGGGCAACGGTTCACCCAGAAAACAATTTTAAAGTGTTCAGTTATCGTCGCAACACCCTGTATGTTAGGTACGTTACACTAAAATCGGGCCCTCAGTTTAGTGAATTATGGTTGCAGTACACGACTATATCATTGGTTGCCCGTGCAAAACGAGATAATTACAGTTCTGCTAGCTAATTTTAGGCCTGCAAGAACTTTCTAGAAACTGCTGTGAGAAATTTCTGATCATTCTCACAGCCGCCGAGAGAATAGCTAAACGATTGTCAGCCTCAGACCTAGCGTGCACTCCCCGAGAATCCGGCATTCGTTTCAGTGTGCAGCACTTAAGCGCCCGCTCTTGTGGTAACCAAGGGGACACCGGAGACAAACGAGATAGGATGGGCAGGAAAGCGGAGGAGAAAAGTGTGGCCAGAGTCCCTCAGTGCTTTGGACAACTCCGTACGGCGAAAGTGTGAGGGGGGGCGGGCTCGTGCCGTCTCAGAGGCACCGTAGCGGCTAGCGGAGGCTCACGCTACGGTGGCGGGTTACCGGGACCCGACCGCGCATGCGCGCGCGGGGAGGGCGAGGAGGTTGCCCCTCAGTGGAGAGAAGGCGCGGGCATGGCGAAGGCTGGCCGACGGAACTAATCCCCCCACCGGAAAGAATTTTCACCTTCCCAGACGGGCCCCGCTACCCGCCGCCGTAGCGTTAGCGGACGATACCCGCTATGCTAAAACTACGCGCTGCGAGGTAACCGAGAGAACGAACAGGCCACAGATGATGGAGCGAACAGGAAAGCGGAGGATGGAAGTATGGCGAAAGGCGCGAGACAAGGTACCGCCATGCATGGTACCCTCCGCGGAGGCGCGCTACGAGACAACGCGCGCTAAGGTCCCTGTAGGGACCTAAACGCGCGCGCCTTCGTGCGTTCGCTGATGCGGCGATCACTTCGTGAAGACGCAGAAGGTATGCGCGTCACCCAGAAGAAGCGCTGCGCACAGATTTCGCATCAGGGAGTGTTGTAACCGTCAGCCAAAATTTTTCACATAAAATTCTATGGCGTGAGGAATCCTTGGTCTACCCGCGGACTTTAAATCGAAGAACCCCAACGTTCGGCCAATGGTGGGCTACTTGATTACGCTCGACAGTAATAATATTAATAACAACGAACACCTGGTCACAAAGAACACCACTAAAGGAGCCTCAAATTTGCTGTAAAAGAACGGTCTGATCAATGTCAACGTGATTGAGCTAGGGGCATCAATATCACCATCATCAGGTTTCTTCTCACCCTCTTTGGTGTCCTCCTCACCCTCCTCCGACTTGACTCTTTCCATCGCCTCCTCGGAGATGCTCTTTCCTCTTTCCGCAACGATCGTAGAGTCCACGGCCAGTCACACGTGTGACTTGAACGTATAGTACTCCTCGTGCCTATAACCGGCTTGGGTTAGGATGTCTGCAGTCAGGACTGTCAAGGTAAGTAACTACGTGTGTTCGGCGTGGGAATGAACTTAATATAGCGCTCGGAGCCTCGAAGGGCCAGTTTCGGTTTGCGGGCCCGTGCACGCGCACGGCTTCCCGAAAACCTTGCAGTCACAATCCACGATCATTCGGTGCTCTGAGCTATCACGCACTGATAATGTAAAACTCACAGTGTGATCTTTCTCTTGCTATTCTTGACCGGATAGCCTTCCGTGTCTCTTTATTGTATTTGCACTGGAGAAAACATCGGGCCGCGTACTGTTACCGTCTAGGCCCCGCTGAGCGTCGAAAAACCGCTTGAAGTTGCCTGTTTTCTTCTTAATGTCGACGCACAGACGTATTGCATATGTAGTATATTAGCACATAATCGAATGCGGCTCCGCATAACCTGTTGCGCGATCTCCGATATATATTCAAGGAAGTTCCTCAAGGAAGTTATGGGTGCACATATACCACATGTAAATAAGCACCCACGAAGCAGTAGGCAAGAACTTATGCCGGGTAACATTTAGTTTTTTTAGTGGATTTTGTACGTGATCGCAGTGCACCTGACAACAGTTGAACGAATCTCTTAAAAGCACTGGTAAATCTTCACAGATAGTGCGCCTGCACAAGCGCATTCTTAAAAGTATATATGCCCGTGTGTGGTGCACTTTACCAAGGGGAGGGAGGAAGCTTTTAGTGAATGCTGACGGTGTTTGTCGCATTAACGGCAGGACTTGGTACTGATGTGAACAGGGTGAACAAATTGAGGTGAAAAGGTGAAAGGCGAAAATAATCTTAATGCAGGGGTATACAGAACACCGAACTGTTAAAATGTCTTGTCATAAAACAACGTACAACACTGAAGCAAAATCAAAAATTTACAGAGGCAACATGAACGCAACATGGCACCATGAAAGCGTGTGACCCAGGGTGATGATATCCTGATACAGTAAAAGCTCGTTAATTCAAACTCGGTTAATTCGAACTCACGCCCTGGACCCGGCACAGCCCTGTATATTTCAATGGGGGAAACCTCCCAATAATTCGAACGCGTCGGTATCCAGAGCGGTTAATTCCAACTGGGATCCCCTGGTTTCCATTCGCTCCTCGCAGAAGAAGTTGACGCAGAGTGATTACAATCTGTGGGAAATCCGAACCAAACCAAATTTTTTAGAGATGCAAAACAACGAAACAGAAAAACAACAGCTTGGCGCTGTGGGCTACGCTTCTGCAACAGCTTATTTCGCTTCTACAGAGGGCGCCGCGCCATCGGCACCAGTGCTCCGGCACAGGCCATTATTATTTATGAAACAATTACTCTACGAAATCACCTGCCACAAACGTGTAGTAGCATCTAATTCGCGATAACGAGTCCAGAGGTGGCTTCTTTGTGTTCTGCCCGCACAGTGTGGTGCGATTTCCATTCATTCCAGCGCCCGCCCGCTAATTCGAACTCCGCTTAATTCGAACAATTTTATGGTTCCCTTCAAGTTCGAATTAACGAGCTTTTATTGTATATACAATACAAATGTTCAACTGCAGGACTTCATCCAGCCATTATGCAGTTTTTTTTCACCTCATCACAACCGCTCTAGGGTCTAAGAAAGTGACTAAATCACAGCCCTCATCCTTTTCGCAGTCACGTAAATGTTTTTAACACTGTTGCTCATTCGCTCAAATCACTAGACACCTGCTGCAGTGGCTGAGAGGCGAAGGCATTGAGCCCGAGGGTGCGGGTTCCATCCCAGCCGTGCTGGTGCTCTTCTGATAGAGGCAAAAAGCGAAACGCCCGGTGCGTGTCACGCATTCAACGCACTTAAAGATCCCCAGGTGGTCAAAATTGATCCGGAGCTCTCCACTACAACGCGCTGCATAGCCCAGGTATAGCTTCGGTGCAATAAACCCGACAATAAATCACTCAACAGCACAAGACGCACCAATTGTTTTCCCCAATAGGGCATATTGGGCTCAATCTGGCCCACCTAAGTAGCCACGGGTGTTGGCAACATTGAAACATTTTGGTCGATGACCCCACAGAAGCCACAGATACCTTTCCAGGTCTATTTGATGAAAAGGTGTTTTCGTATCAGTAGACAGGATCGATCCTGCTAGGCTCACAGCTGCAGTCTCTATGTAGAGGTACATACAGTTGTCCTGTCATCTTTGCAAAATAGTATTCCAGGTCGAATGTAGTCTGGCCTCTCTGGCAGCTGCTTCGGGAATGAAAGCTATTCGGGAATGCCAAAATGGTCTGGCAGCCACGGAAGAAAAATGTACAGATTGTTACTATCAGCTTCAATTAACAGCATAGGCATTCCTGTAGTCATACATGCACATCCTACGCTTGCCCCACCACAACAAAAGTAATTCTAAGTTCACTTTTGTTACAGAGTTGGCAAGAGAGGGAAAATTATGCCAGATCTAGCTGTGAAACTGTTCACACAGAGTCAGCTGACAAGGATTAATCCTCCTTTGCTGCTATTGACAGGGAAAAAAACTTGCCCACAGGCACATTAGAAATTGCAGTTTGCTTATAAATTGTTCATCTAAGCTGTGTCCTGTTCAGTGCCCTTCTGGCTGTCATGGCTTTTGTATTTGCTATGCTCAAGAGATCACCAGAAGATGATGATGATGAAAAACTTTATTGTCGTCTCTGTTCAGACGGAGTCACTGCATGGGAGTGGCCTGAATTAATGTGTCGATGCGAGCTAGTTGGTACTTCATCATGGGAACAGGTTAAGCGCCAGTTGTGCCTGGCGCTTGACCTGCTTCCCATGATGGGAGTGGCAGTGTCTCGAAAGATAGTAATGTTCATTAGATGTCACCTACTGACTATCTCTAAATTAGTGGTGACATCTCCGGCAATATTATATGGCACCATTAGAGCTGGCTGTAGAAACTGTTCCATGGTCTCTTTATTGTGACGGTATGCTTAGCATAAATCTCTGACATAACTTGATTCCTCCCTCAGAGGCAAATTGTCTGCCTGGGAGGCTGCGGCCAGATGGTTAGTTTTGTGTTGGTTTGGGAGTGTTTCTTTCTTGGCAGTAGTCCAAACTTCCGTGAACCCAGGTTATCTGGGAAGCTTTCAAATTCCCTAATGCCTGCAGCGGGAGAAGCATTTGCGAGAGAGTTGGCTCCATACATCAATTGTGTTTGTCGAGCAGCTTCTACTAAAAAACGCTCCCACATAACACTGTTCATGTGTTGTGAGGAATGAGGTTCCCGTTTCCCCCGATGCCCAGGGGCTCGTGGCACTGGTGACCGGAGGTGCCTCCGGTCTTGGCCGGGCGACCGCAGCACGACTTGTCCAGCAGGGGGCGCAGGTGGCCATCTTGGACCTGCCCACATCCAAGGGGGAGGCGGTCGCCAAGGAGATCGGCAGCAACTGCATCTTCACCCCAGGAAATGTATGTGCGAGCAGGCTGCCACCCCACCCCACACCCCACCCACTGCTTGTCTAGACTGCGGCAAAGTTGCTGCTTTTCAAACGAGCACAAACTTAAAAGAACACTGAAGTCAAAACAAGTTGCTTTAGATCGATATATTAGCTCATCGAGAACACGAATATACCACTCTTATGCGTAGGCTTTTTTTTTAAATAGAGTAGAAAGTAGCGCTATTGTGAAGACAGGTGCCATCACCACTGGCTATACCACGCAACGTGTACCGGAATTGCTTAAATCATCTGGCGTGCACAAAGTCTTTCCTGGCTGCCACTGGCTTTCGCTACTCATCCATACTTGGGGTGGCGGTATCGCTTTTCGAGGAAGCATGCGAGCTTCACCCAAGTGGTTGGTTCGACGCGAACATTCGGGGGGCCTCAAAAGGACAATATGTTTTTCTTCAACAAAGTGCCAATACTGATCACGGGTCCCGTAAAGGAACATTTTGCTGAGTGGTCCAGAGCTGCAAAGAACGTAAGAGTTCAGGAAAGCAAAACTGATTTGACCGAACCTGAACAAATTGCTCGGTACATCAGAGCATTTCATTCGTTTGCTTCTACACCGCTTTACATCACCGCTGCCTTGCTTGCTTCCGGTTTATTGTGATGGAAACAGCGGTTGCAGGCGCTCTTTGCTTCACATTTGATGCACGTTTGATTAGCATTTCTCAGCAATTAAGGCATGTTTTGGCACCGAATCAATGCCAAAATAGCTATGGGAAGGTCGGACTTTCGCTTGAAGCCAACTTGCTGGTTGCTTTCAGCGTCCCTTTAAGTAGCTTGGTATCAGAGCACCAAGCTGATTAACAGTGAAAGTTTGCTGTTCAAATTTGGTGGAAAAGCATAAAGTGCTTCAACAACAGCTGTGTGGTGTTAGGTGTGCAGCACAACTAGAGTGTCCGTCAGCTGATACACTTGTAAGGTAGTGTTTTTAAATGGTGTTAAAAGCAAAATGAGTTTAATGAGTTGCAATAGGGGAACAAGGCCCTTTGTGCAGTGAAGCAATTAAACAGTATGTGTAAGATGACCTACAGATGTTCTCAGCTCCACGCAAGCTTAGTAGTTATAGTGAGCTAATATTACATTTAAAGGAGTAGTCTGACAGTAATACATGGGATCTGCAGCACTCTACTACTTGGGCAGAGAAAAGCACGAGCGCCGTGATATAACGGGGCGCTGTGATGCTAACGTCCTCTTAGCATAGCACCCGCGCACATTAGCACAGGTGCAACGTTGAGGTACAGCGATGTGAGATGCTGCTTCGGCAAGTTTTCCTTGCGGAAAAGCCCAGTTAAGCCATTCACGCATCGAGAAATTAGTTTATTCCTTCTTCAAACACTTAGCACATGTTTCTAAAACAGCCGGTGAAAAAAAAACCATCAGATTAGGAGATCTTTGAACTGCAGTAGTGCGCAATTGCTCCTGGCAGGTCACCTCCGAAGAGGACGTCAAAAAAGCGCTGGCGACAGTCAAGGAGAAATTCAGCCGTCTGGATGTGACCGTCAACTGCGCTGGCATCGGGGTGGCCTTCAAGACGTACAACTTCAACAAGGACCTGCCACACTCCCTTGAGGACTTCACCAAAGTGGTCATGGTGAGTGCACTGCACGTGTCTCCTAGGTGTACTGGTTGAGCTGTTATGCTTTACTTTGACAACTGTTGTCTTTGGGAGTGGAGGAGGTGAGCTTCATTTGGGTAAATGTTGATTTTGATCAAGTGTACTGCATACCCTACAACATTGGCACCTGGAATGTAATGAGCACTGGCTACAAAAAAAGAAAAGAAAGGGAAAGATGACACCGAAGGCTTGTTTGTATTGGACACTGACCTTCCGTCATCATTTTAGGTCAGTATGGACCTCGGCGACTTGCCTATGAAAAGTAAAAGAAGATAAAAAATCTGCAGAAATTAGAAGAATTGTCTACTAATACGTTGCATTCTTATTCCGATTGCCTAGAGTGTGAGTTCTTCACAACCAAATACGGCTATGAGTAGCGAAAGACGTTGCAATATTTTATTCTTTTTAAGTTCTCTTTTGTTCCTTTTCGCCAGTGATGTAAATTTATACCATTATAGCCATGAATGGCCTTTGCTTTGCCAATTAAGTTTTTTTTTTTACCGGAGATTCAAGCCGCACTACAAGGTTGGTCCATTTAGGCTATTTTTTGTTTGTGTTTCCAATGCTATTTTGCAAACTTCTTTTGTTGAGTCTTCGATATTTTTCGATTTTGTCAGACAATTTTTGTGAAAATTTTATTTTTCTAATTTTCTTATTTTTTGGTTTTTCAAAATTCTGCTATTACAATGATTAAGGGAGTTACCTCTGCAGAATCTGTATTTTTGTGGAAATTCAGGGCATTACACAGTCATGGCTGTGGGGATACTCAGCAAAGAATTATGCGATGTGTGTTCAGATAAGGACAGCCAAACTGGTGCCATGACCATTTTATGTTTGAGATGAAACTTTGATATTTTGTAGAGCACTGTATCCTCACCATGGAACTAGCGTTATTTTAGTGAGAAACAAACACTGTAGTTGGTTTAATAAAACAATATTTAGGACGCGATCTGATGGGGTTACTCTCCACATTGCATGGTGTGGCAACTTTGGTGACCTGTAAAATGAAGCGGAAATTTTTCTGAATATTCCTAATATTTTGGCCAAATATTTGAAAAATTTGATGCTGGTTTCAGAAAAATTGAAGTCATCATACTTATATTTTTCGAGAAAATATTTCTCAAAGTTCGCAGCGAGAGCAATGTTAATCAAAAGTGGCACTTCTAAAAATTTTTTTAAACATTGGCCTAAAGGCTAAGCTGTCTAGTTTTTTACACTTATTTACCAGGGGTTGCTAAACACTTCGTACCTGCTCATTGCTCTAAAGCAAACTTCTCAAAACACTGCATCTTAAAGTTTGCCAAAAAATGAAAATCTGTAAAAAAGGGCCACCTCCTTTCGACATCGTTAAAAAAAACAATGTTTATTGATTTTTGCGATATTTATTTTTTTAATAAGTATTCTAGATGTATTGCATTATTTTTGTTTTAACTTGGAAATTGAGGTCACCTATACAACACATTTTTTTGGTCCGATCAACAGTTGAATAGCAGTTCTCAGTGAACAAAGACAAATAATTATGGCTGTTTTTAGAGGTGTTAGAAAAATAAAGCAACCTATATAAAGAAAACTGATCAGAGTAGTCATATTTGCCCATTGTTCAACTTATTATTGGTGGAAGGCATTAAAATAATTGTGAGCTCCAGCTTGTGTCATCTACCAGAGTAAGGTTGCCATTTTAACAATATTTCGTTACCGCCTTGCCTTAGCTGTGTCAGAAACCCATATTTTACGTCTCTGGCACTGCTTAATCACACGCACATTATTAGTTATTTACCTCATCTACAAGCAAGTAACCACGCTGTTGGTACTAAGAATAATTGACATGCAATGGTCGCTGTCAAGGATGTATTTCCGTTCTACCTGGTACATACGAAGTTCTAACTGCAAAAAAGTTTTTCAACTTTCTGCATTTCAGGGGATGGTAAATAGAGTGTTGAGAAAATTTCTTTTTAGTTCTTAGAAAGAGAAACTTTTATCCCACTACAAAACCTCTCTACCTTTACTTTGTAAACTTCAATGTTAACGGGAAGGTACAGCTTTCTACTTCCGAGGACCATCAAAGTGTCGACAAACACTGGTTAGAATTTTTGCTTGTGGTGTACAGCAATGCTTGCCGCGTCCGATGCAGTACAACCTCTAGTACGACTGCGGTAGTTGGTTCAAAGTGCAGTGGTGGGCTCGAAGCCGCGACAGTTCTACCAAGTGTTCTTGAAATCGTACACGTGAGACTTTGCTCCTCCTCCCCACTGGAGTTGTTGCTCATTACCCTTCAAGACTGATGGTTTTTTTTCACTTGTGGTTGTGAAAGAGTTAGAACACTTGTCACAGAAAGTTAATCATCTTAAACTTAAAAAAAAATTAAAGTATATCTGCCCCCCCCCCCCCCTTTTCCCTGGTTTCGGGGTTTTATGAATTTGCAGAACCCCAGGTTGGCAGGTATGCAAGTAGGATGACGTAGGTTGGTTCTCGTACTTGTTTTGCACTCGATAATCAGTCTAATAACACCTGCCTGCACTGCTTGTCAGCACCTTTTCAGGGCTCTTTCAGTGCACAGGGCAGTTGCGAAACCCAGAAAAAAGGGGTAGTTTGTCTAACCATAACAAGCAGCACCCTATAGCTATGATAATGAAGGCAGGATTTGTTGTAAATACTGCCGTAGAAAATTTTTCGCAGTAAAAGTGCTGTCAACACCTCTTTCCACTGCACTTGGGAGTTTTGCCACTGCTAGCAGAAGGCAGTTACCTTCTGTCTGTCTCCGTTGCTTCTACTGGTGACCCTGCTTTTTAGAGTGCTTACGGGGATTCAACCAAGAACGATGCTCCTAAATCCGAGAAGGACGCGACAGTCGGTGTCGTTCGCAGTGGGTGTAGTAGTGTTTCAGGGCCCCTTTCTCCTTCCCCTTCCTGCGTCGTCCAGGTGAACACGGTGGGCACGTTCAACGTGGTGCGCCTCTCGGTGGGCCTCATCGGCAAGAATGAGCCAGGCCCCGACGGCCTGCGCGGGGTGGTGGTGAACACGGCCAGCGTGGCGGCCTTCGAGGGCCAGATCGGCCAGGTGGCCTACAGCGCCTCCAAGGGCGGCATTGTGGGCATGACCCTGCCCCTCGCACGTGACCTCGCCTCCCAAGGGATCCGCGTGTGTGCCATCGCACCGGGTAACCTACTATTTTTAACCGTGCCCTTCAGGGCTTGCTTCTCGTGTATGTCTCTGTTGTTTGAAGATCTCGGCAGGGGAGGGGGACGCTCCATACTGCACGATGATAATGGATGGGGCGCTGACTTTGAGGCAAAACAAGGCATGGAAGCTTGACAAAGACCGTTACATGGCATTTTGTGAGCACTTGGGTGTAACTTACAAACAGCCCATGGACAAAGTGGGATAGCAGTAGCATAATTGCAGGTCCCCCTCTCTCTCTCCCCCCCCCCCCCCCCCCTCTCTCTCTCTCTCTCTCTCACACACACACACACTCACTCACTCACTCACTCACTCACAAGGGGTGGTAAATGTGAGGCCGTCTCTGGAAATATTTTGATAGTTTTGTTACCTAAGCTCCGAGGCCTTTGGAAGCAAAGTTGAGAGCAGTGAGTGACAGCACAGCTGGTGGCACAAATCTGTCAGGCTGCTTCTCCCATAGATTGATGCAGACAAGGAGGGCCCTGTCGGAGGGTTAGTCAAAAGCATTGTGTGCCTTCGACTAATCCACTGCTTGCACTGCAGTGGAAGCAGTGCAAGCACACTACGGCAGAGTGAGCAACGAGAAAGTAGATCACGTACAAAGTAGAACATCAGCTGTCACAGCCACGAAGCATTGCTCTCTTCTGGAAGACCCTGTCTGCAAACGATAGAATGGTCTGACAGGCAGCTCGTCCTTTTGGAAAGAATTGGAGCATTTGCTCTAAATTTTCCTGGATTGACTAGAAAGTCAGCTATGTGGGCTTACTTTCAAATGCAGGACTGTGTGCAGCTAATGGAGGGAATAAAGTGTATTTCATGAGCTTTCCACTGATATCTATTCGTAGTTGGGAACGAACGGGCTTGTGAACGAAAGCACGTCAAGAATGTGATTTTTGTTTTAATGTATTCATGTATTATACTGCGCAATTTCACTTTGAACCTTAAGTACGGCTAAGTTTCGAATGATTAAAAAATTTGGATACGTTGAACAAAAATAATTCATTGCCCTTCCACTCTGTGAAGAATCGAATGTGCAGACAAAGAAGTGCACGAAACAAACATGTAGCAGAAGCTCTGTGTTATGCTAAAGTCATCCTAGCGGGTAATTTCAGTAATTTTTCAAAACACCTACATTAGGTGTACATACATAGATGTGCAAATGTTAAATTGACAGACCTTTTACCAGAAATCTGGCTTTCCCACAAGATTAAGTTTTGTCTATGTGACGGCTTCCCACTTTCAAAACTCGGGATTTGCGCATCGTTTGCAAAAATCGTGTTTGCTCATTTGAGAGAGAGAGAGAGAGAGAGATGCTTGCACTGCGTAGACTGGCTCAAATTAACACACTTTTCATCGTTTATCCGGTTGATAAGTTAGTTAATTATTTTATAAAGCAGGAAAGAAGAAAAACTACCGTGCACGGTCTGCGGCGGCCGCACCAACTAAAAGCTGTGACGTCGGGAGGAGGTGCACCGTGATTGGACGACGTCCAAGATTAGCATTCAAACAAGTTTCGGTTTTGGTTCTGTAAAACAACATGCCTGACATCCGATGTTATTGTTGGAAGGGCATTAGGGGGCACACTGGTATTAAATCAAAAAAGTTTACATTTACAGTTATGATAAGGAAAATTTGGGGACATATGCAGTTTGTCATTCTGATTGTAGATATAAAATTTGCTTTTCTGTGAAAAGAATATATTCAAATTTATCCAGATTTTTATGTTTGATTTTTTGTCAGCCTTTGTAAGACAACTGCTGTAAAGATGCAGCTGAACAAGTTACCAGTGAATGTGCACAAATAAAGGAGTGCAATGAGACTAACATTATCGTTCCATCCTGGTCTGTAGCAGAAGTTACGAGCGTTTGGAGTTTGGGCCTCAAAAGCAAAACCAGTTTTTCTAGTTCCCATGTTCCAGGCCCAAACTTCAAACGTCTCGTTAGGCTAAAAAACTCCGCTGTTCCGCTTCAGCAGCCGAGGGGTAGGATCAGGGGTTTTTCCCGTGGACAACGTCGGTTTGAGCCCCAGAAGTGTGAAATTTTTCGCACGACCCCCCTTTTTTTCTTACTGTAATATGTTCTCTTGGTGGGATTCTACACATTCTTTTCATAGACAAGGGTGTTTGGTATCTTTTAGGTCGATTTACTGGTGGTGCATTTCATATCAACGAATTTAGACAACCTTCTGCACGCCTCAAAAGTGCTGGGCTTGGAACGGGAATGTTGCGAAAAGCCCCGTGTTTGGCTTCATGCGAGAACCCTTTCCGAGTGGCCTCCCCCTCTCTCCCTGTGTGGCCAGGCCTGTTCCACACGCCCCTGCTGGAGTCCCTGCCCGAGAAGGTGCGCACCTTCCTGGCAGAGACCATCCCCGTTCCCCAAGCGGCTGGGCCACCCCGAGGAGTACGCCCACCTGGTGCAGGCCATCGTGGAGAACCCCCTGCTCAACGGGGAGGTCATCCGCCTGGACGGGGCCCTGCGTATGGTCAGCTAGGGCGCTGCACTGACCACCATGAGACAGAGTACAATAAATACGCTATTTTTGCCTAGAGCGACTGGTTTCTGCCTCATCCCGTCTACTCGGATCCAGCTGCACGGAACGGCCTAGCAGCTGTTTTAGCATCTGGCTTCCAAATCGTGCCAGCATCATAATCAGTTCGCAGAGCTCTTCGCACAGTATTCTAAGGAGCTCATTGGAAATAGGCAGGATGTACAGCTGGGAGCAAAAGTGTTTGGAAAACGCACCCTTGGGGATATTGCTCGTGCCCAAGTTGTACCCAGGAATCGCTCGCTCAAGTGGCTGCTTTTGTGGTTTGTAAACGTCTTTTCTTAACTGGACCTTCTCTATACCTGCATTTTGTAATTTATTTACTTTGATAAATTCCCAGTGTTTCAAAGCTTCTGTTTTATGGTATGCAACGTTAAAGTTTTGCGTTTTTTTTTTTAACATGAAAGTGTTGTATTCCCGGATACACCAAGATTTCGATGACGTCATATCCGTCACGGAAATGATGCCAGTACAATGAACACAGGAGAAACGCCAGAAAACGATTCATTGACGCGGATGGTGCTGCCGTCTGAGAGAGGTGAAGCGAAGTAGTGCATCATGATGCTAACAAGCGCTGACAGTTGGCATAAGCTGCGTCGTAGTGACACTGACGGGCGAATGGCGCGAACGCCAACTGATTTGATGTGAAGAGAAACGCCAGCGGGTAGCGGAACGCGTTCGCGCGTGCACGGTTCAAGCTACAAATATTACCTCTCGCATTCCACAAGCTGAGCCTGTCGCGACGCAACCGTCTGCTGTATACGCCACGGAGCAGGATCGAAGTGGTCGCACCTTTCCTGAAGCGAGTACGCTAGCAGGACGTCGCTCGCCAAGTAAACTGGCAAAACAGCTGCCAACCCACAAATCATGCTCCTTTCGCTGCATATTTCGCTGCACATTTCACTTTCATGCTTCACCGATTCCTATGACAGAGGAACCGACCACAGTTTTTTTTTTTACTGACTTTTAAACTTGAGCATGTCTTCTGGCAGAAACATTTGCCTGAGAGCTTGATTAATCGATTGAGTTGTGCGACAGCAAAGCAGTGCAGTGCTGTTTAGAATCTACTGCGATATAAATGTAGGGTCATTCATTTTGGAGTTATTGTTTAAAATAGAGAAAATGGCTGGGTCAGAATCAAGGAGAAATTGGGTGGCAAAATCACTGAGAAATTCGTTTTTTTTTTTTTTCTAAGAAGAATAAAACATTGTTTAGCATTATTACTTTTGTAAGATGCAACGAGCTTTGACACAAATACATGCAAAAAAGAAAGGTAGGCATACTAGGTACGCTATCGCCTTCATTGTGCTGAAACTAATAAGCTGCTCTAATTTTCAACAAAAAACTTTACCCCCCTTCCTACAAAAGTTGAGAGAAGCACGAAAGCTTTCCGACGTCGAAAGCTGCGTGGAAAGGACGTCCAATCGATCGTCAAATTTTTGAAGACCCAATTTGCAAACGGAGAACAAATGCACGCGATGATTTTTCGCGCAATAAGTCAACGCATCCCCGAATGATCTAAATGTAGACTGATAAGTAGTTTATGAGATAAATGTGTACTATTTTATTCCTTCATCATGACGGGTGCATGTCTTATCTAGAACCGTTTATTTTCCGCGATTTTCAAGGCAACCGCTTTGACACAGTGGAAGCCCGATTTCTCATGTGGTGTGTCCAGAGATCTTATCAGAGCTTTTCGCTCGGCCAACTGGTCTATGTGAAATGCACTAGTTTTTTGACAGGACGCCATCAGTTCCGCTAGAAAGCTTTCGCTTTAATAACGTCAGCAGGGTATTTGGTGCTGTAGGCTGGCATGCAGGCGTCTAGTAGTACCCGCCACCGTGATGCAGTGTCTATAGGTGGTATTCACTGAAAAGTTTAGCCGTCAATTTCTTCGTTTGGCAACACTGGAAGCGGCCATGGACGTGGCCGAAGTGCCACGGGCATGGCATGGCTTGTGCCACTGCAGCCGCACGCTGAAGAAAACACCGGCGTGCTTCGTCTGCTCCGTTTCAACCCGATTTTCAACGGTGGTGTCAACACAGATGTTATTAATCACACTCACATTGGAGTCGAGGACAAAGACCGCCATCCCGTGGAGCCCGCCGTAACCAGTGATGACGCACTCACATGGTTGCCTGCATGCGTGCCTCACTAGTGAATACCACCTATAAGGTGTTGTGCTGCTCAGCCCAAGGACGTGAATTCAATCATGGCCGCAGTGGCTGCTTTTCAGATGGCGACGAAAGGTGAAACCGCACATGTATGGAGATTTTGGTGCAAGCTAAAGATTCACAGGTGGTGGAGATTAGTCTGGAACCTTCTGCTACATATATACGGCACACCTCATAGCCCATGTGCACCTTTGGCACATTAAAGGGGCCATGCAGACAAAACACAAGCTTGCTTCGGGTTTTATGGTGCCCCCAGCGCTTGTCCGGCAGCAATCGATGCTGTATTCACTGAGAAATTAATAAATTTAGGTTAAAGTTTTGATTCTCCAGCCAAATCGTGTTTTAATTACGTCAGCATTGAAGTCATAAGTGCATGTATTCAAACGAACTCCCACTGCATCATTCAGTTCTGCAGCCTTGCCTTTCCCCCAGATGGCGCTACCGTACTCATCCACAAACCGTTGTCCAGCGTAGTTTTGTTTTTGACCCTATTTGTACGCGGCTTGTTTTTGTTACTGTAGAAAGTAATCATTTTGTGAAACATGGGGTATCCTCAACAAACAGGGTCACGTAAGACAACGTCGCTTACGCCAATCAGCCAGTGTCGTCTGAGGCAACCCCAAAGAGCCGCAGTGCTGTGCAGCTAAAACAAGCATGGTGTGCCCAGTGCCAACAGCAGTGCGCATCGCTACTTATATGCTTACGTGTATTTCCGCAACTTTCACTGTTTATGTCCCCACCATTCTTACTGCTGTAAAATAAACATGCATTACATTTAGGTGCAAATAGCTCCTTTGGCAAGCTTATAAGCTGTGCCTAATTTGCGTTTGCTTTTGCCAGCCTCAGCCAATGCCACAGCTGGGCATATGACATCATAGGTTCTGTTGTGGGAAATGGGCTAGTGGCTTGCGAGGCCATTCCCTTTTTTCCAAATTATAAGCTTATTTGAGTGAAGTTTACCTTAAAGTGGTGTCAGTATGATTCTAACGAGGCAATCTTTCGAATAAACCATACTTGTGTTTGTCTGCATGGCCCCTTTAAGTTAGGGCTGCCATGCCAGACTGGAGTGCAGATGTTTACACTTCCATTCGTCAGGTAGCCATAGAAGCTGTACACTTAAAGGCTTATCTAAGCAACGTTTACGTTAAAAGTGTTGTCAGTGTTGTTCTAAAACGGCAATCCTTTGAATGAACCAAAACTTGCACTTTGTCTTCATGGCAGGACAAGAAATCTTTCACAGAGTAGGTAGAATTCTCTGCATACAGAAAGGCCAGAGGGTACTGTAGGCAAAGCAACGGGTCAGTTCATGACCTGCATACACCCAACGACACCAGCTGAACAAGTGTTGAGCCAAGGTATTTTGGGAGATAGTATATTCTGCAGGTAAGCACCTGTGGAACTCCCCCCCCTCCCAAAAGAGTGTATTCTGGTTCTGATCCACAGACCTCTCCTTGACACCAAAAACCGGCTATAGAGGTCATGAGAAAAAAAAGGGGGGGGACGGGAGGCACTCTGTGAGCCTTCCCTCCCATGGGTGGCCACTTAAAAATTATTCTCGTGCCTGCTTCACCGACAACTGACCAATGCTAAGCAAGCTGGCACTAAGTACAATAACCCTGGCGACAGATGGAATCAACACACCAGAGCCTCAGACCATCACATATCGGTCTTAATTTTCTTGCATATGAACTTGCTGCCAGCCTAAAATGCTTTTGATTAAACTTTGTTTTAGTTTAAATTCAACTGCTTATATGGCATATGCACCATCGGAGCATCCTGTTTACAAGCACAAGCTTCTGCGAGTTTTTGCTAAAGTGCTCTGCAAACTTTTTCCCTCAGCTTACATTCAACCCACCACAAAGTTGGCTTTCCCTCATTATGCAGTGAAGTATCCTTTACAGGGAGTTTTCAGATCGGACTGTGAGGGTGGCACAAAACCATAGTAGCCTCTCATGCACAGCTCAGAGTGAAGCTGACCACAGCCGTGACTCTGGGCTCCCCCTTGACAGTGTGCAGAGAGGATTTTTTTTATCACAGTACATTGTTCCCTAGGAAGAATGGGATGGTGAATGACATCCTCCTCCACCTCCTGTCTACGGAGGCCAGGGATGCGTTGTCCAGCAGGACATTGGTTTGTCACCATCTCATTCTGAGAGTGTGCGGTGCATTCAGGTGTGCACGTGCTTGCATGTGCATGTACCACCAATTTGTGTAAAGCTTATCTGACACCCGAGTTTTTTCCCTCCTTTCGCCACTTCGGTGCATGGCTCATTGCAGAGGGCTAGTTAGAATAAAATTAGCAGCCTCAGAAAAATAGCACCAATTGGTGTTTGCAGCCCGGAAACCCTCCAATACGTAAATGCGTCGAATAAATCCAAACTTGCATGAATTTTGTACAGCTACTATTTTTATAACCCCTGAAAATGCAGAGTGGTGTCTATGCCAACCGTGCGCAAATGCATTGTAACAGGAAGCCCACAAACAACTTGATCTGGGACAGGAAGGCCGGTGTACAAACACTGGCACTTTCATAGAACACCAAGGTTTGTATTGGAATGTGCAATTTATTGCAGACACAAGTGCCAACAGCAATAATCACTCTCAATAAAACAGAAAACAAGGCAGATAAAAAGCTTTCCCCAGTCCTGTCCCAACATATATAGTATACGTAAGAATAGGTTGCTCTCCCGGCTATGCAAGGAATGTGTCAAGAATTGTACGGTAGTGGCAGAGAATAACAAAAGAAAAATAAAATGTTCATCACACATTGTAAATGCTTTGATCAATTGGAATTGCTCTTGAAACTGGTCGTCACATGAAGACAGCTTGACACTGCCAACCCAGTCCAATGTGGCTCACACAGGGCACGTTAATAATTATGTTCGCAAAAAAAGAAAAAAGAAAAAAAAAGAGCATATGAAAATGCGGTAAAGCTTGCTTTTCAAGGCACTTTATATCGCAAAGCAATTCCTAACTGCAGAATTTAGAGTTCTTATATACTGCTTGCTAAATCATCACCAGAAACATGTTTCTGTGTAACTGGGTTCTGCATATATTTATATGTATTTATGAAGACCAGGTAAAATGCACGTAGGAGGTATACATTGCAAACAAACAAAATGCAGTGCCATAAGTTTACTTTGCCCCTACTCAGGCTAGTTTTGAGACTCCACAGACAAAACAAAACAGTCATGCCAGACTTTGTTCAACAAAGTCTTCACACTAACAAGCAATACAGCTCGGTATTCAACAGACAAAAGAAAGGAGCCCAACATTTTCGGACAGGTCCACTAACATTTGCTCCAGTGCCTAAATTTTGTAGACTAACATAAACACGAGTAACTAACAAAAAGGAACCCAGCCTCCACATTTATGGAATATGCTCTATGCTCTAGGTTACAACGTTCGTATAAAATTCTCACCAACAAACACACACAGAGGGGCCGAAAAACCGGCCCACAGCAGCATAACATGGGACGACAAAGTGCAACATTGGCGGCCATTAGAAGCAAAGCACCCACCAACAAAAGCAGCGGCCACTCTTTTACGGGATCACAAAAATACTTTGGCACGGAATAAACCGCCCTGACTACGTAACCCTGTGCCGAAAAAAAATAGGTGCCGACAAAGCCAACATACTTGTGCTCTCGTTGCAAAAAAAATAAAGACAACTGTAAATAAAGAAGATATGTTGGTCCCATCCTCAGCAGCCCAGAGGACAGTGCTGACTAGATATAGCCCAAGGTAACACTATACATACATCTATATATAGTATATCTATTTATAAAATGCATGAGAAGCTGTGTTCTTGATACTGCATAGCGCCGTGTCCAATGTTCCTTTCCACATGGGAAAGATCTTGCACATGAATTGGACACAGCTTTGACGGGGTGCAAAATGTGAAGCACTGAAACCACAAGGGATGCATCTCTGACACCCATTCTTTTGCAAAGCAGTGCTTGCGTGTTATTGCAACTAGCGCCATTAGCCAAGCTGCATAAAATTACACCCCTAATTACAACTGGGAATGCTCGTGGCTCTTGTGCAAGCAAAGCATTCATTCCCAGCTTCCACGACTGAGAATCACGAAAGCCGTTCAAATGAGATTCTTGACAGGCTGCGCAACGGACTCGCAAAGCGGAGACGAGGCCCAAATGGTGACTTCGGCTACGAATAGCAGCAGTCCACTATAAATTCCTGCACAGATTTCGCGCTCCTCATCACAGCATCGAGCAAAGTGGCCACTGCTGGCTAGGCCTAACATTTGTGGTCCAAATACAGTCCACCACAAGGACGGTCATGGTTTATCAGCTCAGATGCCACGCATCGAGTGAAAGTTGTTCCACGGCACACGTCAAGTGCAAGTAGGACAACAAATCATTCCATATACACCTCCCTCAATATCACAAGATAATTTCACAATTTATAAATGCGTTCCTCCTGTACCAGCACCTGGTATCTCCTTCAGTTGGTGCCGAATGCCGACCCTAGACCAGCGTTGCGGCAAATTTGCGGGAAAAGAGAGCGGGACTGAGGCAGCTAGGCGCTGTGGTGGTGGTGCAACCTTCGAGCGGTGACGAAGGGTACGACGCAGGCCAGCAGGGCGGAGGCGGCGTGCAGGGGCCGGGAAATGGCCCAGCCACACAGCACGAACAGCAGCCAGGCGTACACGCTGAACTCCATGGGCGAGCTCTCCGCGGGGATCAGCAGCCGCAGCCAGGGCAGGGCGTCGGCTGCGTCGAACAGGAGGGGGCACAAGCTGAAACACTGCTCTTCTGCCACCAGGCCTTTTCCCTACACTAGGGCGCACGGTATCGCAAACTTCTGCTGGCATTTCTGATAGGCATTAATCTCGCATGAGAAGAGAAGGCAACAGGTCGATTAAACCTCGGTACATGCCGCGCAAGCAGATGCTAGTCTGTCACGAACGTGGCTCATCTTTATCTGGGAAGGACGTCTGCTGCCCCAGCCAATCTTGTGGGCCTGCCCATTGTGAGGCAGCAGGTCATTCTACTACTCACAGGGCACGTGGAGCACGGGCGAAAGCAGTGAGAAGCCCATGAAGGAGACGAACCAGGCAATGCTGCGGAACAGGAACGTCGACAGGCCGTTGTCCGCATACGCCTGCTTGAACATCACCTGTGGGGCCGGGGTGGGGGGGGGGGGTCCACACAGCTCAACCACCGAACGCACTCCCACACAGCTCACCTAAAAACATCACTAGTTTGCCTTCTAGAGCTGTACGAGAGACACTTTGCGTGGTCTGTGGTGACATTGTTAGATGTCAGCTGTTTGTTGTTGTACAGGCCTGACAAAGATTGTGGCAGTGTATCATTTTTACAACAGGAGTGACTCCCATTCTCATATTCTGGGGCCCGTGTCTGCATTAACTCCATTACAAGATGCACTGCACTGACTCGGAGAACAGTAAGCAAACCTTGAAACAAACCTTCACACCTTTTGTCTCTAAGACGGATCTGGTACTGCACCAAATTTCACGCATTTCCGGTTGATACAGTTCGCAGGAAGTTATAAAAACAACTGGCGAGTCTCAAACACAAACACCAAAACACATGACTTTCGATAAGTGGAGCATGGTTCTATAAAATTGCAGCGACTTGTGTCCTAATACAAGCATCTTCACATTTCGCCCCACATGATTACCAAGACAGTTCTATAACTACGTCGATGTTTATTGCATTACAGCTTAAAGGGAAGGTGAAGCGGTTTTAGAATTAGAAGAAAAGTTGACTAGCAGCAAGTACACATTGAATAGTTGCCGTGTACGAAATATTTTCGCAATACACGCAATAGAAGTGGCGCAATGCATGAACAAAAGTGGCCCGATGCCCCGCCCCCATCTCGCCGCGCGATGCCGGAAGACCCAAGAGCGCGGGCGAAAACCGGCTGAAAAACGTCATACCTGGACTTCCGGCCAGATCGGCCGCCTCTGCCATGCTCTTTTCGTCGTGTTTCCTTGTGAATGATATTTGTTGTTGTTATGGTTGATAGCACTTATTTGTACAACTTTCGTGTTCACAAAGTATGCACGAACGCCAAACGAGGCATACGTTACCATGCCGTATTACTAAGCAGGATAATGCCACGCCGGGATGTTTGATAACACACGGAAGCGACAACCAAGATGGCTGTGCTTGATGACAGAGAATATACTACACTACGTTAGATACTTTGTAAAACGCTCCAGTGCGTTTTTCTTATTTTTTTCTCTTTTTTTATGCGACGGACGTGAATGTTCAAACTAGATGCTAAATTTAGGAAGGATGGTGAATACTGCTGCACTTTGGCCCGGGATGTTTCTGTTTCGTTCAGTTCCAGAACCAAAGTCACATTTGTTCAGGAAATACCTGCTTCGTTAAACGCGTTGGTTTTCTTTCCCTATGAGCTTAGAACAATGTACAAAAACCCAAGCCTATAATGCTGCGGAGGCACCAGTATGCTACAATGTTTTCAGAATAAATGCAACTCAAGCAGTAAGACGCCACTCATCGAAGTGCAGCCAGCGATCGCGGAGGCGGCTTAGCGCCACTGCCCAAATGGCGCGCGCGCGCATGTGGGTCTGTGTATGGGGATGAGTAACGGGGCTGGGGTGGGCGACAACGAACAAAGGAAATTCGGAAGGAGAGTCCGCTTGTTGGTTTATGCGTGTACCGGCAACATACGTCTCGCATATACGTTTACAGCGCATGAACGCTATTTTTTCGCGCAGTGCACGTACGTGCTTTTTGCTGGTAGATTGTTTATAAAACGCCGCTTAATCTTCGGCATAAATGGTTTCGTATATAGTAACAAAACAGTTTAGGCAGTACCTAATATTAACATAAAAAATAGAAACCCCCTATGCTGTTTGCCTAATTTATAAATATTTTTACAGAACCCTTTAGCCGATGCCACAGTCACTGCTTTGGGGTTCTCAGTCGTGCAAAGCAAATTTAAGCTCCAAGATACTTGAACCAACAGCACGGGAAGTTATAAAATAAACTTGCAGTCATGTGCGAACAATAAACTGCAAGCTAAATTGCCGAAAAGGCAAGCTCCGCTGCCGTGCGATCGTTCCCAATGCTTCCGACAACCCGCGCGGCCGAAGGGTGTCCTCCTTTGACGTCATGACGGGCGCAACCAATCAGGGGCGTCAAAAGACGAAAAGCGCGCGTCTTTCAAACGGGACCGCGCGTTTTGCAAAATAAATGCTGGTTGGACTCATGTTCGATAAAATTCAATGTGATATTCGGATTCAGCGCGCAAGAAACTATATAAACGTGCCTCTAACCCAATTTTTTTGGAAAGCGCTTCAGCTTCCCTTTAAAGTTACAGCTCTAAGTGAATGATATGATCCCACTCCTCCCGTAGCCACTGCGATTGCCACTTGGCTCTGAAAAAATAAGTGCAAAACAAGTTGCAATACAAATTGTTCAAAACAAACTAACAAATTCCAGCTAGTTTAACCGCTGGAATACAAAAACACTTCCACAAAGTGTCATCAGCAATTTCATCAGGCTAAGCAATTCAGAACCCTACAAGTCACATTTTGGAAAAAATCACAACTGAGGATTTTGTGCATATCGGTCAGTCACAATTACGCAGGCGCCCTGCAATCATTTCAGCCACACTGCGGGAATATGGTGCAGCTATTGCTTCTCATTTCTTCATGCGATGAGGGCAAAACAATGTATGCGCTATTCTCGGCACTGTCATTACGCTCTGGCCTCGCGCTTGTGCTGCCCAACGATGAAACTAACTCTCCCTCAAGATGGTTTCTGCATCCTGCAGTTTCAGTAAAAATAAAAGATGACCACTTAAAGGAACCATGAAGAGAAAATACAACTTCGTTTAATTTGAAAGAACTAGGATTCAGTATCTCACTCAGTTCCATTAGAGGCACAAAAAATGTTTTTTAATGAAAAAAAAAAGCAAGTATTTAAAAACTTTCAAATTTTGCGCCACAGTGACGTGTTATAAGCAAGAATGACGTCATACGGGCCAAGAATAAAACACTTTTCAGTGTGTTAACTGCACGTTAGCATTCAAGGGATGTGGTCAAATAGAACTAGAGGCCCTATTACAGACGTCCAGTCATGTGTCGTCGCGACAGGTCAGTTAGGCAGCCGCCAATCGCCCAAACAAGGTTCCGTGACGTCATAGAAAAGTTGCGGGAAATTGGATAGGGGGTCGCGACTGCTTCACACGTTTTCTTTAATATCTCCGTTATTTGTTCGAAGATTGCGATGATATTGGTATCATTGCTATCGGGACTAAGCAGTCTTTCTAATAAACCCAACTTGTATTTTGCCTTCATGGCTCCTTTAAAACAATTTCAAATTGCATAAATGCTTAGTAATTAGACCACACACTTGGGGACATGAAAATCAATACAGAGTAGCCTGAACCGACAAAGGCATTTACGCGACACCTGCACGACAGTCTATGCGGGGAGAAAACTCACTCGTGCCGTCACATCGCCCAACTCGAGGAGCTCGACAAGCACCCCGGCGGTCGAAATGAAGGGGCGCAGTCGTCGGCCATCACACTCGGACACTATGGACACCTGCGGCGACAAGGGCCTCATTAGTACCGACAGACACCTGCAGCAAAGACGACCCGCTCTGGAAGGTGCACAGCCCCCCTCATACCTGATCACCGTGGGGCCCCAGAACACCGGCCACGTGGAAGGAGATGCGCACGTCACCCACCTGGACGGAAAGAGAGAGCGGACAACCAGAGGGTGAACCGTCTGCACGGGGCGGCTGCACCCTCCGATTCAAGCGGGCAACCTTTCTTCAAGAAATGCAACAAAAATGCAAAAAAAAGAGGAAAAAATCCCGGGCCATCTCTACTAAAGGGAAATTGATTGATTGATTGTAGGGTTTAACGCGCCGACGCAACGCAGGCGATGAGGCGCGCCGTAGTGGAGGGCTCCGGATTATTTTGACCACCTGGGGATCTTTATCGTGCGCCGAAATCTCGTACACACGGGCGTTTTTGCTTTTCGCCTCCATCAGAAAAGCAGCCGCCGCGGCCGGGAAACGAACCCGCGACCTCGTGGTCAGCAGCGCAACGCCTTAGCCACTGAGCCACCGCGGCGGGTTACTAAAGGGAAACCTGGGGAGGGGCGACGCATGCAGTGCTTAAGTGTATTTATTCTTGGTGCTTTGGTCGTTTTTGCCAATGGAGATGGAACCGTCGCGGGGTAGAGGTATACAGTTTTGCTGTAAAAGTCTCTTGTCTTTGAAGCACGAAGCTCTCCAGCGCGAGGCGCTGGAAAACGAGTGTCCCAGTGTTTTTTTTAGTACGTGCTTCAAAGCACTCCAGGGCAAGGTGTAAAACAAGTGTCCCGGTGTTTTTTAAAGATGCGTTACGTTCTGGCACGAGGTGTAAATGAGTGTCCCCGTGTTTTAGTACCGTGACTACACGAGACGACGATTACAATGATGACAACGATGGCAGGAGACGCCAACAGCCCCAGCCTCTAAGGGGCTTCGCCCCTAAAACCCTCGCTCCGAAGGATCACGCTCGCACCACTGCCCCCGACACGCATAAAACTTTTTGGTGCACAGGGTGCCCAACGTTTCGCACCGAACTCCTGGATTACAAGCTTCTAACACTTTCCCTTGCTCCTATGCATCCATGTGCCATTGTTAAGGGCTACAGACACATCGTGACATAATGATGCCAGCTATGCAAACAAGCAGATTAAGAAACAACTAGCCTCGTGCAAAAGTCGTCAAGACACATGGTCAACCCGTTAAAAAGGCTCTTTGCCTTTTAAAACACATTCCTGTCTTCCTTCGTTTTCAGAAAGAGATTAAAAAAAGTGAATCCAAAATATTTCCGATTTTAGCTCAATAACAGGCATAGACCGGGGCCAGATTCTGTTGAGCACAACAGATCACCTGCAACTGGCCGACTCGAAGCCTTTGAAAAAGAAATGAACAGAGGAGCAATGGCTTTTGACGTGCATTTTTTTTGCATGGCTTTTGACGTGATTTTTGATGTGACCACAGTGGACCAGTGGTTAAGGCACCGTGCTGCTGAGCCCAGGGACAATGGTGCAACCCAGGAAAGGTGGCTGCATTTTAGATGGAGGCGAAAAGCAAGAACACCCCTGTGCTGAAATTTCGGTGCACATTAGAGATCCCCAGGTGGTCTGAATTAATCCAGGGGAGCCCTCCACTACAGCACACGTTCGCAGCCCAAGTGCAGCTTTGGCGTGTTAAATCAAATCTATGCTAGCGCCAATAGAGTTAAAATATGGATGCACTCATAGGCAAGCAAGCGCCCGCAAGCTGGAAAGTACACAAGCAAGCAGCTTCAACTTTCCCTGTAAGCTTCCGAGAACCTTGTTCAAGGCTCCCACTCCCGGCAGGCTTACCTCTCACTTTGCTGCTGTGTCAGCACTCTTCTACCTATGTTCATGAATTTTATTCGAAAGTTTCTGGGAGATCCACCAAAAAGTACGATGGCTTACGCGGTACATTACTGGTGAGAAAAGACGCAGCAGGCAACTGTGACAGCCACAATGCGATTTCTTTTTTTTTATTGCCAACCTAACTCAACGCCTGTTAGCATGTCTGTTCTGACGAAGAACTCTTATTGCAAGCCTCCATAGATTCAACATCTTAATTTAGACTCAGTGCGAGGGTGTGAATGGTTCCACATTTGAAAATATGTCACACCAAAGCTTTTTCCCGATGTCATGCACACAAACCTGACCACAAAACGCAATGCAAAAGATACTCATTTCTCCCATGTAGTGTACTTTTTCTTGCCAGATTTTACAGCGGTGCAGCAACCCCCTTTTTCAAAAATCAACACCAACTTGCACTAAGGGCAAAAATAAAATCACGCTTTCAGAATTAAAATTTGAGAGATGAGAGATGATAGAAAAGAGTAGCTTGATAATAACATCTCCCATCTAAATAAGCTACATCAACCTATAAATACCTTCTCTAAACAACAAAAAGGTTAATGAAGTGTGGCCATTTCACCTCACACATGCATTCGATGCCTTTAATTTACTTCTGAAAACCACCATCACAAAACTGGAGCATTTCTCATGCCTGTGTGTATTAAGCGTTGGAACTTTTTTCTGCCAACCAGTAGTCAGTTTTAAGTCTCACCCACAGAGCAAGATAAACAGGAGCGCCGACTTTGCTCTCTCCTGCGGGCTCTTAATGTCCATCACTCGCGGAGCGCAATGTAGATGGCGCAGCGAATGGTCCGGTGGCTAAGCGGCCGGCGTTCCCCGTGCGCTGGCGGGTGCGTTGGCGGAACGCATTTCGTCGGCTTTTGTCGTCTGCTTCGCGACGGTAGTTTTGGGCACGGAGTGCTTTGGGCCTGCGTTGGCGCCGCTTCGCGTTCAATGCGCTCCTCCTTCTCACGGCTTGAGTAACTTGTTCGACAGCACCTTCTCGGTAACCCGAACCCGAAGGAATTGAGTGGTCGTACGGCACAGCAAAGATGCGTTAAAAATTGGTTTGCATGGCGGGAAAACAAAATGTAGAGCGCACATATAGACATATGGCTGCTATTGGCGGTGAGCGCGAACACGGGCGGCGCTGCGGAGCGCGCCTCCGTGACGTCAGCTTAGGGACTCTCGCATTTGTCGTCTGCTTCACTGAGGCTCGCTGTACCTGCGGTTTATTTGCGCTCGGTCAACGTCCGATGCTTGTCCGCACCAGAATTGGCCTGTGGGTAACTTTTTATCATTGTAATAGGCTTAAAGTGTCAGTTGAAGTATAGTTTTGGATACCGCTACGGAAGAAACATTGCCGGCGTCGCCCCCTTCCTTGCGAAGCCGGTCCTGTGCGGAGCGCGACGAGTCGGAGCTAGGCGTCAGTTTCTGTATTAAGCAATTTTCGAAAAGGGAACAGTTAGCTGCTATAATAACCGACAACAGCGAAAATGAAAGACCAAAACAAATTCTAGGCCTTCAGGGCTATCGGCTTTGGCAGAAGGCATTATGATTCCAGGTAATCATATGTAAGGTAAAACAGTTTTTACGATCTTGCCGAACGCTCGAAAGTATCACATCACATTGTATCACATCACTTTACGTTGTCATGGCATGAAAGTTTGCCGACATGCACTATAGGCTGCAAAAACTAGGTTAAGTTCCAAATAACCCACTTTGTGTATGCTGGTTTTGTACGAGGCTTCTAACCAGTAGGAGGTTTAGTGAGCAAAACGAGTCACATCTACGTTAAAGATACAATAACACTCTTTGTTCAGACCTGCAGGGATATTTCGGTACATTTTCCACAGCCATATCCTCCCGATATTCGGATATGCATTATAGGAAAACTGCACTCAAGAGGAGGAGGAGTAAAGGGAGGAGGAGAAATTTTTATTTAACAATGAAATCGAGCTGGTTAGTGGGCCGGGTCCTCAGTCCAGGACAAGAGAGTAAAAGCAATTTTCTTAATTTCATAGAACGCCATCCCGAGTAGAATAGGATTTGTTCTTTGCGCCTGGAATGGTTGGAAAATAATAAAGACCTGCCTAGAAATATTCATCGGTTTCGATTCTTGTGTTATTTGCAGGTATTCTATTTATTGCGTTAGTTAGTGAGTATATAATGCCTTCAACACCATAATCATGTCATCATTGTTCGGGTTGAGAGTCAGTTCGTTATGAAAAGAATGGTTACAATAGAAATTCGGGGCACAAAAGCCGCCTTCGAGTACTGTGTACAACGTTGTTTGGGGCGCGATTGCGGTGGCGCAGCACAAACCTCCTAATTGTATTTGCATGTGAATAAACAAAGCACGCTGCGGATATGCACATTCTTGCACGCAGCCGTAGTGAAAGCCAATTTGTGAAGAAGGGAATGTATGCCATACAACCTGAACGAAATATCCACAGTATCTTTGTGAGACTCCCAAACATCCCCAAACCTCCTAATAAGACGTTTGTGATGGTGCAGAAAAATTAATGCGTTGGGCACAAAAAAAAGAAACATTCATCTGATACAAGACAACAACAACAAAAGAAATAGAAGACAACCGTTTTATTTCCTGCTGTGCGACGCGCGTGTAGGGGCCCGCTGCTTGGTACGTAGCATTAGACTGTTGAGTCTTCATAAGAGCATCTCAAAAATACTGCAGGGAAGCCTTCGCATTTTGAATACTTATCGAGGAGCTCTGAGCGCTGATCCTCGCGAATAAGCTAGAAAGGACGAGTTACACGCGATCTTCTGACCGATGCTCTGAAAGTTGTTCTCTATCTCCGCGTGTGTTGCAAACTTGTGGAGGATACAGCTTGAAATTATTCAGATGCGTCTGAAGCTGGCAAAATAACTGAGTCACTAGAAATACGCTTTACAACACACTACAGCAACAAAGCGGGCGATTTCTAGCACAGGCACTGCTGCCCCTCACAAGCGGAGTGTAGCAGACGACAGCGGCGCGAGTCCCTAAGCCGACGTCAGAGCCAGGGGGCGCCACTCAAACATCTCACCGCCAATACAAACACTACCTCTTTTGCGCAGTGCTTGCCGAAAATGTGACTCCGTTTTGTAAATTTGTGAACAATTCAGCTGTGTTTTAACAGGTTTTACAAAAGGCGAAAGGAGCAACTGGTTCTGATCACTAGCGATTATAAAAGTTGCCTCAGCTTTCTCGCCGTTCTCCAACTTACGTCCAAAACAGAGTGTGCCTAGAACACGGACCGGCACTCACACGCTCATCAGAAAATAACAGAAACGCGATAACATCACCCGCGACTGCCCGCGACGTAGCAATCTGCTCAAGATCGAGGCCCTGACAGTGCGGTCTTTTCACAAGCCTTCATTTCGCGATATTTGAATTCGTCCGGACCCTATATCTCTGTGGTGATGACTCGCCAAAAGAAAAGGTTTGACGAGCCGGTTGTTTTGCTGGTCAGCCGCTTAAAGAAAAAAAAAAACGCCGGGAACCCCCGTAGGCCCAAAATTGCAGCCATACAAATCGCAGCATTTTATTTGGAGTCCACAACGTTATCGACGAGATAACACGACTGTAGAGCGACAGTGAACATCGGGCGGTAAGTTGCGGTATGAGTTACAATGAAGTTTGCGTTTGATATTCTTGGGTGCCTTATCAAGATGACTGTTTTTGTACACTTATTACAACAGGGCAGCCGTCCAATTCAGTCATTGGCACAGAAATGTGTGTCTCATTGCCGTTTGCCGATGGAGACTCCGGGCGAACCTTGTAAGCATTGTTTGTGTGCAGAAGCGGCATAAATAATTAAGAAGGCGGCCGGATAACGGGCCAACAACACAGGGTAATTTTTGCGCTGCATCGATTTGTCGTAAGCAGAATCACGATAGACTGCATGTTGTGGCGTTTCATATTACTCTTGCTCATTCTTTGGTGATTCTAAAGTCGTCGTCGTTCAGTTGCGTCTTACATCTGCTGGGTTAGTACAATATTTTTAGCGGGTCTTCATAATGTCAGAATAAACGCCTCCCAATAGGGAATAAGCGATCGCCATGTATGCGGTGGCGTGCGATTATCTGCGCCGTCTATTCCGGCTGCGCACGGGTGTTTAAATTCTGCGCGTGCAGGCATTCCTCCTGCATAGTAGGACTGGCATACGACAGATGTCGTTGTGAAAGAAACGACGCCTCTGGGGAGAGCGAAGAAGGGAAGAGCAATGTACAGAGGCACAGCGACGAGAGGGCAAACGAAGGAGGAAGAGAGCAAAGGGAAAGCTGGGCGGCCGGCGGCGCGTGGACATTATCGGCCCGAGCAAAAGAATTTTTCTGGGCCACAGTCAGCGCTCCTCTTTATATCTTGCTCCGTGGTCTCACCTGTGGGCTCTCCAATGTTCCCCCCGAGCTGGTCATGTAGATGTATTTTTCCCTCGCATCTCCAACGCCAACGACTTCATCCAAGGGGCGGAAGTTGCTCACCATCGAGACCAGACCTGTGCAGAGGGAGAGGGAGACGAACACATGCTTTGAAGGAGAGTAAAACTACACCGCTTCGAAGAAGAGTGAAAAAAAATTACGCCCACCTCCCCTCGCGGGAACCCTGGTGTGATGCGACGCTGAGGGGGGTTCAAGCGCCAGCGGAGAGCAACCGTCGACCGAAAGGCCGCCGGAGAGCGGCACACCGGTTATACGCGCAGCGCGCCCGAAGGAGAGGAGACCGCGGAGAGAGAGAGTACTGCCCATGCGCCGGCGCCAGTGTGTCTGCCGCGGCTATGACGCAACACAATCCAACACAATCCACTTTAATCCAATCCAAATCCAATCCAAGCCAAGCCAATCCATTCGAATCCAATCCGATGCCCCTCGCGAGAGAGGGGCATCGGAGAGGAGAGGGGGTGAGCGGCGGAGAGCGCAGCTCGCACGGCGAGGAGTATGGGGGAGGGGCGGACGACAACAACGCCGACGATGCTGCATGGACAAGGTGAGTGAATGAGATGCAGTCGCATCTAAAAGATGCCAGTGAAATAACTCCCCACATACATGGAATCCAAGTGACACACGGGGCATCCGGTGGTTTCTGAAGGTCACACTATCAGCCCCGGGAACTACAGTGGTTAACAAAAGCATGCAGGAGGTAGCGTAGCGAGAATCGCCACTCACTGTCGGACAGTTGGAGTTGCCCCACGTGGACGTCAGTCAGCACAAACTCCTTGCTCTCCACAGGAAACTCCCTAAGGGCCCAATGGGAAAAGGGGAACTTAAAACGCAGCTCCACCGTTCAACACACATCACTATTGCACCAAGCGCTAGACAAAGTGCGTGCGAATAAGGCTCAAGGCCTTTCTATGATGCAGACAAGACTTTAAATGCACAAAGCATTGCATAATACACAAAAGCAACTTAGATCTCTGCACAGTCAGTGTGCATCTTTCCATTCAGAGGAGGAGGAGGAGGAGGAGAAGAAAAAAGCTCATCTCAGATAAGTGTAGTATGAATACGGGGATCTTTCCCACTTCTATCCACCTCCGCGCTCCTGAGCTTCTGCAACTTTGATAATTGCAGCAATAAGAAAACCAAGTTGCTGGGCTGCACCAAGATCATCAGCCCATGAATTTGAACAGACAGCTCTAGAATAAATGCTGAATATTGAGCGTCAAATTATTAGCTTTCATTTAGGTGTGGCATTCTGCCTGCTGCAAAAAAGAAACTGCTGCTAATTGTGAACAGTCAAGTTACAGTCATCACTGCAGGGCAACGGGCTAGGCATTAAGTCACTCGTAAAGCGACTGCAACAAGAACGCACTCAAATTTAAATTTCGAATTCACTTGTAAAAAATACTCATCCGAGAGGCGAGAGACCCTTACTTGGGATTCACACACGATATCTTTGTGAACGGTGTGCTGTCCACAAGCTCAGACCTCCAGTCAAGCTCTGCAAAGGGTAAAATGTTGGAGCAGCCACAATTGATGGCGAGAATGAGTAACAATAGAATGAAAAAAAGAAAAAAAGAACGGCAAAATAAGACCGCTAGAAGTGCGAAAAGCACAACAGTGAGATTCACAGTGCAATCTCCGTACTGTATTTTTTAGACTACAGTACAAGTCCCACAACCTGAAAACGTGCTTGTAGAAGTTGCACCTTTGATTTGGATGCACCTGCCATAAGTAACTGATCCTAACGCATGCCTGTTTTTGGAGAAATGCTTCCGAAAATTACAGGTGCACCAGAATTTGCTTATCTGGGCAACCATAGTCGCATGTTGGCACAAGCAAAGCATCAAAAATTGCGAAGCCAACAGCTATCCCCGCATAAAAAAAAACAAAAAAGACGGCTTTTGCACAGAATGAAGCCAGTTCTTCAGTTGTGTTCCACGCAAAAGCAATTCCAACACACGTACAACAACAACAACAAAACACAAAAAGAAAGGGGGTTTTCCAGTGCAAGTGTGTTATCTGCAAGTCACAAAAGCTGCATGAAGCTTGTGTGCGGCGGTCTGTGCTAATGACCAAGTGCTTTCTGCACCGATCAAAACATAAAAAAAAAAGTTCATGCAAGTAGCACCTGCTTTGCCCGAGGCTCTTCTTAGTGACAGCACTTTGCCCTGATAAAGAGAGGGCAGTCAGCTTAGAACCTTGCAGCGTGCCCTCATAAACAGTTATTTTAATTGTCTCTATGGCCCCTTTAATTGCTGTGAATGTTGTGCAGACTTTCATCTAGTACCAGTGGCTGTACATAAAAAACGTTTCAAAAAAGATTGATGTACACAATGTAGCATGGTATCAGACGCACAAAAGAAAATTTGGAAAAAAAAATAAATAAAAATGGTGACGTATACACTGAACAATACGGCTGAGTAAGGCATCTGGTATCCAGTCAAGCCACACAAATACCACAATAGCCCAAAGTGGCCAACACGCAGTAAACCCTTGTTACATATACAGAAAATCATCAGGACGGGCAGAAGGCCTCGTTACAAGAGGCATTTCATCAGAAGAAGGCCTTTGCACTGCATGCACTTCAGTTAGGGCCATAAACAATTCCAATAAAATTTCATTATTTACTGTGCATCCTGTGGGGACCCCGTCGGTCCCCATAACTTGCTTAGAGCTAGTAGGCCCGGTCGCACAAGGGATGTTCCATTCCCCAACCACGAGGCAAGGCGAGTCTCCCCTCAGGAAGCAAACCAAGCCGGCAGCCTACGATGGCTTAGCGAGCTCGTGGGGACTCCATCCTCCGTCCAAGCTTGGGACAGCCACCCCCTTGTACATAGTGCATATTCGACCGACTGCGGAGTGAAGCGCACTTCATCGGCTTCGCCTGCCTCCGAGATCGTCATTGGCACCTTCTGGCGAGTCGATAGGACCCTCAGCGACGTCCACGCGACGCCACGTGGTGGACTGCGGCCCTGGTTCTCGTGTTCTAGCTTACTAACCCGGTAATACAGCTCATTTATAGCTGCCAACACAACAACCAAAAGGTGCCCGATAAATATTTTTTAGATGCGACGCATCTCTTTCACTCGCCTTGTCCTTCCGGCGTCGTCCGGTGTAGTCCGCACCCCTCCCCTATTCTCCTCGCCGCGCCAGCTGCGCGCTAGCGCCGCTCTCACCGCAGCGCCATCTGCGTGTTAGCGCTCGCCGGCGCTCGCTCCGTCACCGTGCCAGCTGTGCGTGGGTGCGGGTTAGCGCGCAGCTTGCGCTCGGTTAACACATGCGCATGCGCTGCTATGCGCTGCTCTCTCTCATTCCACTGCATATAAACGCGGTAACTGCGCCGCTCCGCTCAGTCGTTCCGCCGCAGCTCCGCCGATGACATCCTCCGATGACCACCGATGATTTGAATGGAGACTAACAGGCCTGCTATCGCGATGGTCGGCGCAACCGTAAAAAATTTACACCATCTTCCCGCGAGGGGAACCATGGGGTAGATGCGACGCATCGGGGGTGAACATGCTGCGTAAAATATGGACACACAACAACAATGGACACGCTAACATAACGGAAACGCAACGGAAACCCCCGATGCGTCGCATCTACCCCATGGTTCCCCTCGCGGGAAGATGGTGTAAATTTTGTCACAGCCCACGCGCTATTCTACAACTTCAGGTCAGTTGCGCAATTAAAGAGACACTGAAGTGATTTGTAAGCATTGCGGGATTACTAGCGCAAATTGCAGTCCGGAGTCCATAGGCCATGTTTCGACCATTCTGAGCGCGTTTACGCGAATTTATTTAGTAGAAGAATCAATTCGAAAATGCTGTCCTCCTCTCCGCATCCTCGCCCATTTTCTGTGGAGCTTTCGTGTGAAGTCAGGAGGAGATGACTTAGCTTGACTCGAGCTACTGCACGGCTCGCTGACCTTCCGGCAGAGTCAGTCGGCGCAGCGTTTAGTCCGCCGGCCGCTGATGGGTCATCGCAATTCGTTCGCTCAGTTGAAACTAAGCCACGATTCGTTTGTGAATGGAAGAATGTGGCTTTCTTTACTTTGTTAGTTTGCACACTGTATCTAGCTCCAAGTCACGGTCGCTCCACACAAGCGCTGCACAAGCGCACATGTGACGCTTTGCTGACAGGTACGCTCGTAGGAAAATATAAGGCCACATGAAAACGGGAGAAGAGTCAATGAAGTCAATATAGGTACTGATACTTTTACCGTACAGCGTAAAACTAGGGAGCACGAAGCACTTTTTTGCGCTGGGAGAACAAGCACAGCGGTCAGCAGCATGACCACACATCTGCGAACGCTTTTCCGTCTAAGAAATGCAATTGCTAGACGTGAGATATTGTGGAAATTTGGGGGACGCTTACTGCACGAGCGCTATACAACAAATAGTCACCTAAGCTGCTTGAAATGCTAAAACTAAATAAAAGTGTAAACTAGTTATACATTATATAACTTATATTTCCAGAGCTGTCAGCGCTGGCCCGTGGCCGAGTGGTCTGGAGCGCTAGGTGTATTATTTAGCAAGTCACAAGTTCGAATCCCCGAGGGTACATTTTTTTTTTTTGTAAGTTCACTTTTTCATTTTCGGCCGATGTTTTCTATACTGAGTTCACCATTTTTGGGCCATAACGTTCACTGCTCCACTAACTAGTTCACAGAACGCGTGCAGGCTGACACTGACGCGCTAGCGAGTTCTCGTTGGCGTGCTGCTGCCATAAGCACCGACTGCTTGCGGGCAGTGAACACAGGCCAGAATCAACAGACCCTTGGCCTGGTGCGAACACGCTTTTTACGATACAGGCATGAGTGAGGCAAGCTCCAAATGTGGGGGAAAAGCGCATGGCATTTGAGCGTCTGCGGTGATGCGGAGGGCGTTCATCCACTGCGTAGGCCTCGGCTAGTGATTGCTACAATTCCAAGCCGTCCTGGGAGGCTTATCTTAGGCATTTTACGGCCGACAACATGGCAGAAGCGCGGTACGACGATTACTGAGGTATTGAGAATGCCCATCCAACGATGCCGTCGGATGTCAAGCATGTTGTTTTACAGAACCAAAACCGAAACTTGTTTGAATGCTAACCTTGGACATCGTCCAATCAAGGTGCATCTCCTCCCGTCGTCACAGCCTTTAGTTGGTGCGGCCGCCGCATACTGCGCATGGTAGTTTTTCTTTCGCACTTTATAAAATAATTACCAACTTATCAACCGGATAAATGATGAAAAGTGTGTTAATTTGAGCCAGTCTACGCAGTGCAAGCAAAACTGGGAGCTTGAAAAATTCACTTCAGTGTCCCTTTAAGGTAGAGAGGCTTTCTCAATGCAAATCTGGGCCACGAAAAAAAATTCACAATGCAGTCAGCGCGCCACAGTGTCAGCCAGCTTCCCTTTTGCAAGCTCAACCAAGTCCACCTACCGTAAGCATAGTCTTGCTCCATGCTGATGCCGTCTGAATCGCTGTACTGCCTGCAAGAGTAGAAACACTGGTCACAATGAATGGAGACACTGTTGCTCGTGCCTGGTGAAAAATGCAGCCAAAAGTGAAAAAGGAGGCAGCCAAAGATAACATTCAAGTTGGAGGTTCTTTCTCCTGATCCACGACACCTCCTCTCTTGCTGGTAATCCTAAACTTTGCAAACACTGAGTTGGTTAAATGCAGTACAGGCCCCACTCAGTTTCTAAGAAACAATATGATACACCGGAAAGTTTTGAACACTTCAATGCAGAAGATCTCTCCCAGCAGTAGCATTTTAGCCAACGGCAACACTCCGTCCACAGTGCTTCAGGGTAATGAAGGCATGCAAAAGTGATGCCAACATTTCTTTAATTTTTGCACTCTAACTAAAACCTAAGCAGGCTAAAATAAAATGCCTTTAGGTCACATGACGTGCCTAATGCGCAAAAACAAGTGAAATGTCGCCACCTTTCAATGCTCACTATATTACGCGGCAGATTAAAATCATTTCCTTGGATGATGTGACGTCACGGTTGTGTGTCATGTAAGTGTGGGTAAAAAAAAAAGGAGAGAGAAGAAATCGATGACCACTGGTATCTGAGTGAATGCATGTAACTGCATGGTACCGATCTTTTTACCAGAACTTAAGTTGGAGGTGAATTGTGAGAGCAATGTATGTAGGATATTCTTTGTTTTTATCTGTAGGTGTAACGAGGGCAGCTACATTTGGAAATTCGCACTGTGGTTTCTTTTCAAACAGCCAAGCTTGTTCTCTCGTCTCAGTCTTCCTGGACCTGGCCAGGTGAAAACTCGTTCTAGACAAAACCTGGAGCCCATACCCTATCAACGAACCGTGAAGGCATTGTGAATGTGCATGCTTAGTGAAAGTGCATGCACGGCATTGTGCATGCAAGGCATTGTGAAAGTGCAGTGCACTGCACTCCCCCCACCTGTAGATGCTCTTCTCGACCCACTGATACATTTCCACCAGGCGGCGAAGCTTCACGGCCGCCACCGAGACGTTGTACACCTCGTCCACGGCCACCTGGGAATTGCAATAATAGTAGTTGGTCCCTTCCACTTGCCTGCCCAGAGCAGTTCTGAGCTAGGGACGTTCTACAAGGGAAAATAAAAAAATACACAGCTGCTCTGGAGCAGTTGTGAGCAGCCCGAAATGACAAATGAAGGAGACCTAATAATTCAGTCTGAGCCACTCAGGTGTTACAAGCTGTAAGGCCCATCACTTGCGCCCCCCGCGAGAACAGCGAAAAGAACAGTGTGGCACACTAAGGCATCATTCACACAGCCGTTTTTCACCCCGTCATGTCACTGTCTTCCGTCATGGGCGACGGTTTCTCGGGCGATTTCTCGCCAAAAACGGTGCGATGACAATGGGAAGCCGAGCTCTATGTTTCCGTTCCGTCAACACGACGGGACCACGCCTCGCGGTAACCCAGACAATCAGAAAACAAATTTTTACGGCTAAATTTAGCGAAAAGTGAGCACACGTAAACATCTAAGCCATTTCCTTTACTTTTCAGATAAGCAGGCCCACTTCCAGGCTAAACTGATCACTAGGCAGACGACCCCGTACTCTGATGGAGAGCTCCAGTATGAACACTACTCCGTTACGTTTCCATCGCAGTTTTTTGACGTGGCGGTGCTGTGACGGAGAAGGTGACGATGTGTGAATGAGGCCTAAGGGTTTCACCTTTCCGGGCAACCATCCCGCTAAGCCAAGTCTTCACAGTGCGAAATTGTCAGTACGGGTAGAGGCGAATTCCAAATCCCTCCATCCCACAGGGTACAGCACGCGCAATACTGCGCATGAACTACATGATGATTGAGGGGGCATTCATAGGTGTAGCTCTCACAGATAGAACATTCCTCCACCTGCAACACCACTCTGCCCCCCATGTATCTATCGATGAAGTGTTCCTCCCCCCTCCCCATCTGGAGAGAGACAGAGCACACTCGCCTGCCTGGAGGAGAGGTGTCCCGTGACGTGGATGAGCTGGGTGGCGTTGGTGGGCACGGCCTCGTCCTCCTCGATGTGCACC
This sequence comes from Haemaphysalis longicornis, assembly GCA_013339765.2. Lineage (NCBI taxonomy): Eukaryota > Metazoa > Arthropoda > Arachnida > Ixodida > Ixodidae > Haemaphysalis > Haemaphysalis longicornis. The sequence continues at coordinate 113,165,449 of CM023456.1, read as the reverse complement.
ACCTGCTCCAGGGCCTGGTCCAGGGCCTTGCACAGGGAGCCCGCCCGGTGCTGCAAAGCATGCACAACACCACGCACGGCTGCTCTGGGGAAAGGCACCGCATCTCCCCATGTTCAGCAACTGCTAGAAGGGGATGAACTGAAGCAGAAAGGACTGCACCATCTGGGAAAGAAACTTCAGCTCCACGGGAAAGACTGCTCAAGCACGGCTGACTGCATCTCAATATGCTGACCACAGTAAGCGCCTTCCATACCTTGCACCCTGTGAAGAGGGGCAGATTGTGAGCAAGGAACCTGCATTTCAACCATTTTGCTTTTGACGTGGACAGTGACTGCTATTTTACGCCTCAGGATAAGATATGCTATATACTATATAGCCACGAAAGGTGGGCGATAGCTCACTCAAGGTGCACCACATTCGAAGACACTCACAACTAACTGCCACACGCTCAGTTTGTTGCTGCAAGGCACACCGCACGTGGCTGCCCAAAGGGGGTTAACTTTGCAGACCCCCAACACTGTCCGTCGTTCAGCATAGGTAAACGTCGCAAACAGTCAGAGATGCCCAACACAACTGACACAGGCGATGGGGCAAATGACACTGCCAGAGGAGCAGCAGCCAGCCGCAGTACCTCGTTCCAGAGCAGCAGGCAGATGGCGGCGGCCACGAGGGACAGCCCTACGGCGTACGTGAACAGCACACTGTAGTGGGACGGCTCGTCCACCGCCTCCGACGGCTCCATCGCCTGCATTTAAAGGAGGGCGGTGGGAGGGGGAGAGGTCAACCGGTCAGGACTAAGGGGAACGTAACAAGCTACATGGCAACCTACATTGCATAGGCCTTAGTATAGGCCAAAACCTGAAGATGCCTTCTCACGCCACATCACTACATTTTTGGGGGCCACTGCCAATCTATCTTCGGCGAGCAGAGCACCGGTCTCATTGCAACCTCAATCAAGGAAGCCTGCTTGGCTGCAAGGCTCCTGTCTAAAACCTCAAAAAATATTTCATCAACAAAAAACACACTTTCAGTTTTTAATTCCTACTTTGTTGCAAGGTGTTCTTACTTAAATATGTGCGGGAGCCTTTCCCGGCAAGACTTTTTTCCTGTCAGTTGGGGTGAAACTGTCCGGTCAAGAATCATCTAACTTTAAACCTTATTGCCATATTACAGCACAATCCTTTAGATTTCAGACAATACGCAAAACTTGAGTACCCTGAACCTCCAAAATGCATTTTTGAGTTTCTTTCTTTGTATCCACATTAAGAGAAAAAGTGGGAACGTTGTGGTGAGGCTTTGCCATTTCAAGTATTTACTGAGTCGCATTGCTAAAAAACATATGCTGGGACGGTAGTTTCGGCATCTATTCTGGAAATTTCTTTCCTTATACTTGATGCCATTGATGACCACAAAAACTTCCCATTGGGCCATCAAATGCACAAATATTTTTATGACACTTTTTTTTGCGTTTTCTCAAAACATCAATTTTTAGAAGTTATGTACGTTTACTGAAAAAAAAACGACTAGGTGCATATCAAACCAAAGTTTGTATATATATCCAAATAAGTGATGAGTGGAACTACAATCTGAAGCTAAACATTGTAAGTTTTCTTCATAAATAAAACACTTCTAATTATGACATAGAAAGTTTTTTTTTTAAATAAAGAAAGAATATTGTAGTTTGGCAATTCTGGCACTCTGAAAAAAAATCTACATATATAAAAATTTTTTTGATAGAATCTTTCTTTTCTATTCTAAGCCATTTTGTGCTGTCCAGTGCAAGAGAGGTCAGTGTAAAAGGTTTCACAGTAAGTTTCATAAACCTATGCTTTTTAAAAACAGCCTCAGAACAATTTTTGCAACGCTACTTTCAAAGTTTCATCGCACTTTAAAAGCATTTTGCTACTTCACATTTGAATAATTCAATACAACAACCCTTCCCTCTCCAAACAGACTTGGACTGGTTTGTGGGAGAACTGTAAACAATGTCCTTGTGCCAGTATTCAAATTTCAACAGGCTACGAAATTTTGAAAATCTGGAAAAATTAGTATGACACTTTTAATGAAAAAAAAAGTTCCCATCATGAGTTAGAGGCGATCCCCGAAGGGCATAGCCATCAAACAAAAACAAAGAAGCCCTGTTGAAAGGAAGTGTTCCTAAAGAAAAGAAAAATGGAGAAATTAAATTCGGCACCAAGAGAAAGACGGGGACCAATTGGGCAGAGGAAACTGAGGCAGCAACAAATGGAGCAATTACCTATTCCATGTAATAAAAGGGATCAACCAGGACAAGTCCGTGCAGAGGAAAAAATTATTTAAACAAGGAGCTAAGGGGATGCAGGGGGAAGCGACAGAGGGTGGACAGTCAAGAACAGTTTCAAGGGATGTCAGTGGAACCTGATTCAGTTTTGTTTTAGAATTTGTATTTTTTCCAGGAAGCTGAATCTTGGTTTTGCCCTGTTTGTAGCATTGTTTGCTGAGGGGGTTTTGGTATTGGATAAGCACTTTATGTATTCAACCTGCCAACGTCTCTCTGAGTTCTTTTTTTAATTTTTTTTTGCCCATCGAGACACGTGGCAATTGCCTTTTATATTATAAAAACGTTCCATTCCACATGTATTTTGCAGTAACGTAGTACCCGCAGTTATGTGAAAGGTAAAAGTATTTTTAGAAAAGCAAAATAAACCACACTATAAAACTTTTATCCTCCGAATAACTTGCTTTAGCCGTGTAGTACTACACAGCTAAGGCAAGTTATTCGGAGGATAAAAGTTTTATAGTGTAGGTTTATACAATTTAAAGGAATTCCTTTAAAAATAATTTTTGCAAGCACAGCATCGCAGCACAAAAATGTTTCATTACCTGCCCATCGTTTATAATTTAAACTCGCAAAGAAATGCTTTAAAAGAGTAGCTGGAACAAGTTTGCTACCATGCCGTAAAGACGTCTGCCCCAGTTACTCCTATGCATAGTGCCCGCCTCCCACCAGAGCGCAAATATGAATTGGATGTGAAACACGACAAGATTAGCCAATCTTTAAACATGCAATGAAAACACAGCAAATCTCTACATCGTCATTCCACTTTCAGGTCTTTCTTTTTTATTACAAGCTGCATCACCTGTAATGCATAGACAAGCCCACAAAAAATTAGAAAGCACTCATTTTAAGCAATTCATTTCGGTGGTTAAAAATGTGCAACTTAAAAACACTAGTAAAATTGAGAGACGAGCTAGCTGGTGAGCGTTCATCATTGAAAAGGGAGATAACACCAACGCTGGCGTCGTCTTCCTGTTCTGTCCTTGTTTCAGTGTGCACTTAATTTTCAATGTTAAAACACCAGCCTGAGATGTACTACAGCTAAATACGTGCTTAGAAATATGTTGCTGCTGACATAACATGCTTGCAGCATGCATACGAGCCCAGCATGGAAGAGCGCTGCGGTAGTATCAAATAGGAGCCCTACCCTGAAGCCGCCAGACGAACGCCTGGCCAACACTTACGGCGGCAGCACCTGGAAAGGAAAAACGGAAGTCATCAGGAACAACGTGGCAAAGTGGATCTCCACAGCAATAAAATTTTCATGGGGCTGGGAAAGAATAAAGTACACGTTGCCGTGGCCCCATTTTCTACTTGTATCATGGGCAAGCTACTAAGCTTTATTGCTTGCTGCCGTGTGTAAAAATTCAGTAGAACAACAAAAAATATAAGAAAGGAAAGGCAGATGTGGGTGATTTTGTAAATTTTGTAAATTTTTCAATTTTTAACAAATCATGCTAACTTTTTCTTAAAACAAAAATTCTGACTTTATGCAGCCCCTTTTTGCTTTAACCCACTCAGTAAATTCTACTTAGGCACATTTGACGCCAATATTGAACTTCGTGTCAGGTTGGTGTTCCTCCAGGTGAAACAGGGCATGCTTTTTAATGGGCTCGTCGTATTTCGTATCAGACTGCTCACGCACATACTGACCATACGCTATGCCTGGAATAATTTGAAGCTCTGCAGCTACCTTTGCAGCACAAATGACAAGACACTTCTCGCTGCCCCTGCAATTGGCAATGGCAGCATAGTGCTAGTTTGTCCTTGACAAAATTTCCCGGTGGCATGGCATGCACTGCACTGACCAGCATTGCTTCCTGCAGTAACTCTGCAACTAGCAATAAGCACAGCTAAGCGGGAAAATTTATAGAACTGAATTATCAGTGCATCCTTGATTACTGATGATTGAGTCAGCTCGTTAAGGAATTGTGAGTTGGTAACATTTTAGTGTAAAGAGAAGCTCATCGGTCATTATTCCACTGTTTACGTTTGCTAAGTCACTAAGATCGAGGGTTAAGGTCAGTATGGTAAGAGAAGCCCCTTCATTAACTAACCCCTCTGTCCACCACAAGATTGTAAAGAGTGGCATTGCCATTTCCGGTCACAGGTCTGTACTGCTGGAGTGATGTGACACACCTTTTAAACCCCAGTTTCTTAGGTCAAAAAGCAAGGCCCCCCAGTCACTTTCCGGTAACTTTTCTAAGACGTCACAGAGTATTGTTTGGACGACTACCGGCCGCCGACCTAAACTACTGCTATGACACACGACTGGACAATCGCAGTGGGCCCTCTAGTTCTGCTTGATCGCATCACTTGAATGCTAACCTGCAGTCAACATACTGAAAATCATGTTATTACTGCTGGCCCATATGACATCACTCCTGCCTATAACACGTCACTATAGCGCGAAATTTGAAAGCTTCTCAATACTTTTTGCACTTTTTAGGTTAAAAAAAACTCTTTCGTGGCTGGAATAGATCTCTCAAATTAAACAAAGTTGTATTCTGGTTTCATGGCCCCTTTAATACTGAAATTGAGCCCAGGGGCAGAGGTTCAATCCTGGCCGCTGCTCTTCAGATGGAGGCGAAAAGTGAAAACACTTGTGTGTCGGGATTTCGGTGCAAGTTAAAGATCTCCAGGTGGTCAGAAATAATCCTGAGCCCTACACTACTTAAAACAAGTAAATCTCTCTGCCTCACAGACTAGGTGTAGCTTCGGCACGTTAAACCTCGTAATCCGAATCTCAAATTATTACCCAGAAAACAGTTGGTGGAAACTGCTTTTTAGCCGATGTTAACTCCAACATTGTGTTAAAAAAATAAAAGTTTGATTGATTGATTGATTGACTGAAATATTTCTCGGTGCCAGCATAACCCCATGGCTTCTAACTCATGCTTTGTTGACATTCCATATTTCCTGCCAATTCTAGCCCCCGGATGTCTTTCCCAGCTTTTCTTTTGACCCCTTAACAATATTACTCTGTTGACCGAGGTTTTCCAGAGGGCACACAACAGAAAAAAGCATTTCACTTGCAAAAGGCAGGCTCATTTGTTTCTCGACATGATTACTACCGCAAGAAGAAAAGACAAAGGACAACAAAGACCTGACGGCAGACACACTAGATTTACTTCAACTGCTCTCTAACAGAAGCGGAAATACCTTGTAAACCCAGTCTGCAGGGGCATTGATGGGCTGCAGAAGCGTTAGCAACCGTGGCATCATCTCAGTGCATCTATGCGCAAAAAAACCCAGCCACTGCATTCATCTACACTGCCCATGGCTTCCTTGTCTAGATTCGAGAGTGCCAGCTCTTTGTTAGCCCAGACGGGTTTGGGAGATGCACCCGCGCACGCTAATGAGAGAGATCCGAATCACAGCAGGATGGGGACGGAACGTGACGTAACAGCCAAGCCATTGTTAAGATGTTCCGTGCCACACAGTTCCTGTACGGGGCTGACATAGCTGTTTATTTCATCCTTTGCCCAGCCCCGCTAAAAGAATGCCAGGGGTCAAAGCCATAAGGAGAGCGAAATCCGGGTTTCCCACAGACGCACGGGCGTTTTAGCACGTTTTTTAATGCTTAGCCTAAGCATTTCTATGTGGACCAAATGAAGAGAGCTCTCTGTCCATCTGGACTAAATGAAGGGACCTGTCTGTCCATCTCTCTGTAACAACACTTGACGTGCCACACTTTCGCACATACAAAAATGCTAATAATAAAAGTCGCCCCAGCCTTCACGCATTCATACCAGACTTTGTATAGCCCCCTAAAAAACGCCTTCCCAGCAGTAGTATTGTGTACATTAGTGAAGCTTACTTTGAAGAGGCTCATAGTATACATAGCACTTCATGTGGATGATCGGGTCATAAGAAAATATTTAACAAAAGGCCCTGGGTCATATTACTATCAAAAATGTATTCCTAGCAGTGCATTTGTGCATAGCAGTGAGGCCAATCCTAAAGGGGCTCAGTGTATAGCACTCCTTAGGCATACGTGGTTTTATGAAGGCTCTACGGCCATCCTGCATCGATATCAGACTTTTTCACATTGCTCCTAAAGAATGTCTTCCCAGCAATGTGAGCGTGTTTAGAGATGAAGCCAACCTCAAAGGAGCTCAGAGTATAGCAGAGTGGCCAAGGCATTAATCCAATAATTCCAAAGTTACGGGGTTTTGGAAAGCACCACTCGTGGCGGCAGCAGTTGTTTAATAACGCAGAAAATACCAGAGGAGTAAAAATGTCCGCCGCTAGCCCATACAGAGACGAAATGAGACTGGTGGAGATTGCTCGGGCATTTTCTGAGCGTAGCAATGGAGGTTGACGTTAGGACACCCATCTGTTCCTACAGCAGTAGAAGTGGAAGATTTTTAGTGAGAGCACCACAGTGACCAAGGTGGCTGTACATTTCACTATTTATACTTCACACAGCTTCTTCCAAAAGCAGCACCTCACAGCTTGGCTGGCAATGGGTGGAGCTCAGGCTTCTCCGTTTGTGACATGCTTTCTTCACGTCCCGAAAAATGAAAGGAAAACAGGAGAGAGATAAACGGCCGGTTTTAATTGTTTATTTCCAAACAAATAAAGCACTGTGTGTTATTGAACAGAAACTAAAAGGGCTGAAAAAGCTGTGATTTTTCAGTATAAACCAAATGCCACCCATCAGAATTTTGTGTTGTCACATCAGAGGTCGCAAAAGTGTACAAAACGAAGTAAATGGTATACTTCGTCTTGTACAATTTCACGATCTCTGATGCCATAGTATGGAATTCTGCAGGGCAATATTACACAAAGTAACACCATGTTTATCCTGAAATGTCCCAGAGAAAAAGAAAGTTAATCCATACAACAGCTGAACATCAAAATCGAAGAGTGAAACAGCACAGTATAACACTGATGCCATCAGTATAATTTGTGAAGTGTACTGCTATGACTGTCGTATGCACTCTCTCTGTTTAAACTTCAGAAACAAGTTAAGCCCCTAAATTTCGGCCAAATAGCAAAATAAAGAACACGTGAAAAATATGTAATGCACATATAAGTTCGACAAATTCATTTGGGTGTACCAATTAACTTCTTCATAATTGCTCTAGATCTTCTGCAATTACAGTTTTGTTATGTAATAGGCACACCTCATATAACTGGTAAAAAACTTTAATTCCACAATGTCCTCAGTATATTTGAAATGGGTGTGGGGTTGATACAACGTAGTCTCAAAGTTTTGGTCTTTCCTAACACTTGGAAATATTGCAAAAGCTATGTCTTTACCAGTGGTAAAATGTGTTCTGCAGATATGGCTCCCTCTGAAAGACATGTTATGCATGTTCTCATACTCTGCTTTGCATTTCTTGTTGCAGTTTACACTGGATTAGCAACATTTTCAATGCTTCTCTTTAAACAAAACCTGTCAATAGTAACTCAGTGCAAAACTGTGCTTTCGGGAAAAGATGAGGAGCAATGTACTGAACGTGTGTTTAGGGGCACCCTAAAATTCCAGGTTTGGCAAAATTGCAAGCACTAGGCATTGCGAAACTAACCTTTTTTGGGAAAAAAAGGTAGTAAAAAGGAAGCTTACCAATTTAAGCCAATTTACTCATATAAAACTCCCGCTGACGAAAACTCCACACAAGAGGATAGCCAGAAAAATAAACCCATGTTAATCAGAGGGCACAACAGCAATTGAAAATGATTAGACCAAGTTACAAAATCGTCACGATTGGCCTGGCTGTATGTGGCCATGCCAATGGCAAAAGCGCTGCGTGCATTCCAGCGTAAAGGCGGCCAGCAGAAAAGAGCTATCAAGCTGTGCATTCTGAACACGTACCTTATTTCCCAATTCAGAACAAGTTTTGCGCAATTGAGGTTTTTTTTCTTTTTCTCGCGAGTGTTGTGAGCACACATTTTCTTCGAACCAGCTCGTTCTTTAAAACAGTTGCTTTCTGCTGACGCCCTCTGCTGCAAACATGGAATGTATACCTTGCGCTCTTGCTATCGGCATACTGCGTTGTGATTTCGTTGCTTCAGTCAATGGTCATTTGCGCTAACGTCTTTCCATTGTAAGTGTACATTCTGTGCAAGCGCACCACACAAGCACCTTGCAACCAACCCCACAGGCAGAGAGGAATCGTCTCATACTCCCAGCACATCCGCGTCAAACGGCAGCCAGCCACAGCAGCGCGCAGAACCACACGAGCACGGCTTCACTCCCGCCTTGGTGGAAGAACCGTCCGAGTAGTCGTACGTCAGCTCCTCCCCCGCACCGATGTCCCTCACCGCAAACAGTGCCAGCTCGGGAACCGCACACTCCGTCCTGACCGGTGTCATAGCCAGGTTCGGCTCGCACGAGTGGTTCAGGAACCTGCCCACCCCGCCGACACCGCTCGGATCCACCGCCAGGGTGGTCACACCACCTTCGCGCAGCACCATCACATAGTTCGAATCCCTGTCGGGGTCCAGTCGGGCAACCCTCTTGCGAGCCACGTCGAGTCCGATCACTTCTCCAGCGTACGAGCACACGTAGCTGCCACAGGGGATGCGTTCCAGGGCTCGCACCCCGAAGCCCTTCGCCCGCGTCTTGAACACCTGCAGCCTGTGGCGCAGTCCGCGCTGGACGTGTCGGTTCGGGCACGTGGCGTCGCAAGAGCACAGCGGGGAGCACTCAACCGGGGAGAACCCCACGCAGCCAGGGTGTCTAGTACCGGGCACCCTGGCCCGACTGGATCGCGCCAGGCAGGGACAGCGCGCGTCACAGGCTGCCTCGCAGTCGCAGCTACAGAGCGCTTCACTAAACGCTTGCTCATCCGATCCGGGGCCCGGCACGTTTGCGGTGGTGTACTACGTGTGAAAACAAGAGGACCTTAGAATCAGCAGCTGCAATTTTACATAGGGGCACTTAATGAGCAAAAGGTATGAACTGCAATTATTGTAAGTGTGCCTGAATATTTTACCTCTTTGCACGCAATAAACTGCGCTAAATTACCTGCTCCATGGACACAGGTGCGGGCGTACGTGCAATCTGTCACGAAAGGACGAAACTAATTCGACGAACTGTGGGAACGAAGCTAGCCCCTGGAGCGACTTTCGTCTTCCAATCCTTCGTGACGACGTAAATGAAGGTCCTCGCCGCTTTAAACAGGTCGCACGCGAAAGCTACCGGCCGGCAGGTGAGCGTCAATTGCGTTATTAGGCAATCGGCGGGCAAAGCTGATCGAGCGCTCCCGCCAAAGATTGCATGCACCTGGCTTTGCGCCACTCCTTCCCGAAGTTTGGGAAAGTTTCGCTCGCCGCGCGCTCGGCGCGTGAATGTCAAGGCTGGGGAACCGGTAGACGTGATCCCATTTTCAAGGGCACTCACCTCGAAGTAAGGAAGGTCTTCGCCGTCCAGGTCATTGAGGAACGAAACCGGCGTGCGTTCCAGCCCGCCACTGATGTCGTCGCATGCGGGCATGGCAATTAAATCCGTCGTCCACGCATGTCCGCTATTTTGAGAGCCGCGCACCGACGAAGGACGCGTCGAAGAGACGATGCGACGCGCCTTTGACAGGTGGTTCTTCTCACCAAGCTGCTGTCATTTTCCGACCCAGCACGTTGCGAGCTGTACGGACTTGAGAGACCATCTGAGCACCGAAAAACTTTCCTCGAGGTTTTACCTGGCCCGCGGCGTGTCACTCAAGGCCCTCTCGGCGCAGTCCTCGCGCACGATAACGGGACGCGTCGGCGAACAGGCGCACGTACGAACAAGAAACACAAAAGACACGCGCAGCCATGCAGACCCGCTACTGGCTCCGAAACCTAAATGAGCTTGATGACGTCACTTGCAAAACCAACCGATACAACAGAGGGCAAGTCACCACATTCGTGGTCGACCGGCATGTCGATTGCATAAACATGTACTTTTGAGAGAGGAGAATACCGTCTGCGTCCTTAGTGCAAGGTTGGTGACTAACGCCACCACACATTTCTCATCTCAAGTGACTCAATTTGGACAGTTAGTTGAAACCATTGTGCAAAAAGAGGTTGCTTAGATTTTATAAATAACGTAATTTAAATAAAGACATTGCTGCTTGGCCGTAACAACTTCGAGTTTACACGGGTTGTTTGATTCGCCTTATTTGCCACCACTTACCGCAAAGAGCGCTGGCTACCAACACTATTGAGAGAAAGGGTGTGAATGCATTGGTTTTGCAAACATTTCTGGCACAAAACTAATAGAGGCCACAACTCTGCAGCATTTGCAAGCTTTTATCGTGGCTTAAAAATTTTTTTTTGTTACTAGTGTACGAAAACAATTAAAATAAAACTCAAAACATCTTTAATAAAATTATTAAGTTTGTTAATGATGATAGTAGCAGCTTAAAGGCCGCCTGTTTGTGACATCTAACGGCGAGGCAGAACAACTAACGTTCCCTAGGAAACGAAGCCGACATGGAGGTGCGCGGAGAATGGTGAGACGCCTGGCACTTTTCTCACGTCTCTTCTCGACACGAAACGCTTCTTTGCGAACTTAGCAGTGCAAAATGCAGTGCGACAACAACAGGTCCGACGTCAACAACATGCCGGGCAAATGCGCTATGCAAACGCCGGTATACATATATATTTTTTTTATTTTCTTGTTTACATCGCCGCAGCCGTTCGCATATATCCTCGAACAAAGGTACGACTGCAGCTTGGGCTTCCCATGATGCCGAAAGGCGAAGATGCGGAAGATGATATTGTATGTGAAAAACCGGTTTACTGATTTACGGCGGCATTTGGAGCTTGTTTTGAGAGTTCGGAAGTGAGATGACGAACGCGCGCCTGTGCACTTTAACGATCGGAAATTGATTTCGCCTCAATCGTCCTGAATAATGAAACGCACGGAGGTCGCGTACATAGCGTCGGTATGCCGGGAAATGGCTATAAAAAAATATGCGGAACCGTCCGCGATAGCTGTTATACTTTAATGTGTGATTGGCGGCTTTCATTACGGTAGTGCAGAAACGTTCATAGCAGCGCGAGCTCAGCAATCAACGAGCTTTGGACGAGATCAAAGACACGAAAACAGTTCCACACCGCGGAAAATTGTTCTACAGAACCTATCGGCATATTGGTGCAAGCGCGGCTACACCTGGCGCTTTGTGTTTTGAATAATTGGCGCCGAGTTTCTTCTGATTGCGACGGGTTGGGTTTTCTGCATAGCTTCGGCGCACAAGGGAAAGCCCGCTTACAGGCAGTCATTTTTTTTTTCTAGTGTGTGCAGTGATTTGCGTTTAGACTCGAAGAGAACAATTACCCCAGTAATTTCCGACGCTGAATAAATAAGAGCGACTCAAAGACGGGTTTTTAAACTAATGAAAAAGGCGTCGGACGACCATATCGGACGTCGGCGATCAGTTCACCTAAAAAGCTAATGAACCGTGAAAGAGGTTTACTCACGCTTCGACCAGCATGCATATTTATGGGCGCTTTTTCCCAAGCATAACAAAGCGATGCGGACATTGCCAGAGTTAAAAATATCCTCCCGATTGTTTTGAACCCGCTGCCCCGTTTTAAAGGGTCACCGAGAACCGCGATCTCATCGCCTCTGCTACGTACGCGTCGGCTGCAGCGGCGACGGCGATTTCCCCTCCGTCAAAAACCCGGTTGTGGGGGGGAGCTTTAGCCAATCTGTTCACGTGCTTGGAAAACAAGGGGAACCAAAGCTGCCTGCGAGTCGGGTACCGGCGCCTTTGTACCACCGCGTTCGTCGCGTAAGCGAACAAAGGGCGGCCCGAAGCAAATACATAACATAACGGGCGCACACATGTGAAGTTGCAGACGACGGAGCCCCAACGGCCCTCACCCCGCCTGCCACATTCATCAATCCCCAGGGGCACGTGACCACAGCTCAGCCAATCAGGATCCCGGAACGCCAACCCACATTGCGACACCGCCGAGTTTCAAACGGGAGCGCACTGCTCTTTCTTGCGATCGCGACAGGCTTTGATCGTGTCGTAGCGCTTTGAATACACCGTACAACGGCCGAATGGATCTCAAAGCTTGCTTTAGGATGGCTAGATTTCGGTCGCCCTGTTGAGACCCGAGCCACTCGTGTTTTGCGCCGTTGTACAATACCGGTGCGGCCCGAGACAAGCTGGTGCAAGTGCGGGTGCGGTCAGGTGAGACGCTTTTACTGATCTCTCGGGTAAACCTGTTGCTTTCAACTGGGTTCGTTTGTCTCGCATCGATAGGTGTTTAGACCTGCTTTTGGCTCGAGCGTAACGATTAGTTCTGGCCATGGTTCTGGCTATGTTCGTTTTTTTCTGTGCGGTGGATGTGAATTCGTGCACGAGACAGCGACTCTGCACGAGCCCGGCGTCGTTCACCTGCAGTGTCAAGTGGGTAGCCACGCGGAATGAATGGCTTAATGCAGAATTCCGGAACCGCGCAGCCGGTTTTGTTCTTAAACAGCTTAATTCAGTTCAAGCTGTATGAATAAATTTTAACAAGCTGCCTGCGTACGCGACGAGAAGTGCTAGTTTTGTTAACACTCGATCAAGAGGCAGATATACTTAAACTTTGCTCTCATCTATTACTCACGCGCGTCTTCAAAGGTGTGCGGGTGGAAACATAGGCAATTTTTTTAATCCCCCCGGTGCCTTATCCGTTCTCGAAATTTCATTGCGGGAAAGCTTTTGTTAAGGCGTTTTTACAATTATTTGGAGCGCATACACATAGCAACTGTCAAATTTTTTCGTTATATGGTGACCTGTAGTTAGCACCTTCACTGTATACGTAACGTGCACCTACAAACTATATATATCTGCATGCTAACCAGTTTAAATTTGAAGAAACAGTATTGCAGTCACGTGACCAAGACAAAATTTCAGAAACCTATCGGGACCCATACGGGTTCCTTGCTCATAGTGGAGTGAAAAAGGACAAGCAGTCGAAATTTGAAGGCAAAGCTTGTGACGTAATGACTGCATGCATATCAATGGCAGCATCCCTTCTTTCTGGTTCATTGTATTGGAGTGTGTTTGTATGAACAATGATCCCAGCAAAAGGCATTTTTTAGACAACTGCAGCGTTGTCCCAGTTGTATTGTACTGCTGCTCGTGCATGTGTTCGGCAATTGCACTAGAAGTCGCTTTTTGGTTTCTCACGTGCGTCACATCGGTGCTTTTATTTTTTTGTGAACTTTCCCATTTCAGTGATGTACGCTTGGTTGCAATCGGTGCAGGGGATGCATTAGACAACACCAGCATACACTGAAGCTTGTTGGCCAGCACGTGTCCAATAAGTAGGTTATAATCCGAAAAAATACGGACCAAAGTTTTGCTTATACCACAAACATACGGAATGCTAGTAGTGGTGGTGAAAACATTACGATTGGCGGCCTGTGGTTGCGGTACTTGCTTCTCGATTCATCCCACAAAGAGGCCGAGGTCCCCGTTCACAGAAAGTTCACGGCGTGCCGTCTTTACTTCTGCTTGCAAATTCTTCTCGTGCAATTAACCAACGATGAAACTACGGCTCTTTTGTGAGCAAATGGGTGGTTCATTTCGAAGTCAGTACTTCCCGGTGTCTGTCGGCTTGCGGTACACACTGAAGGAGAGTTCACTGCTCTTGCGTTTCACCACGATGTGGAGGAATGGTAGACGCGGGTTTGTTCATACTCAACTGTGAACTGTAGTTTAACTCAATGGCATTTAGTTCATGCAAGAACTGGGACGAGTCCTTTTTTTCTGCAGGATGCAAAAAACAATCATCCACATAGCGGTAAAAGTGCACCTTTTGTCGCGGTGTGCGAGTTGGGAGGACTTGTTCTTCCAGAGCTTCCATGGCAATATTTGTGGTTGTTACAGAGATAGAAGCGCCCATGGCTGTGCAGTGCGTCTGTGAGTAGAACTCTGAGCAGCACGTAAAATACATATTGCCGAGGAACAACCGGAGTAGAGTGCAAAGGCCGGTGATGGTGATGTCAAACAGCGTGTGGTCGGCAAGAGTGCATCCTTATTTATTCAGAAGCTTTTCACATATAGCGATGGCCAGGTTGACCAGGACACTGGTGGACAAGGACTTGACAGCACAACCATAAACCATCTCGGCCCAGCTGGTTTATGAAGTTGATAAGTGTACGTGGCCCTACAACCAGTCAACTCGTCTAAAAAGGTGTATTCCGAATTTAGTGGACTTCCAATCAGAAAGAACTGCACTCAGTGCTTACACTGCCTTACGGTAGACCTCGTGGTAAAAAGTCAAACACCAGGGAAATTATTGTAGATGGGAGGCTTGTTACCAAAGTAGAAGTGCACTGCAACAGAGTGGCACATTAAAAAAAATTGGTTTCTTTTTTTTTCTTTTTTTTTTCCGTTAATGCTTGGAGCATTGTACGTGACAAAGGCTGGCAGCCACGAGGAGCTTCACTCCAGTTCTCATATTCTGTTCCTCGTATCAGTCGGGGAGGCAACAAGAAATTCCACTTCACCAAAAGGCATTGTTTTCTCTTTATCTTGCTCATATCGCCCCAGCATTCTGTATTGTAACGTTCACGATGCTTGTCACACTCTATGTTGGGGCCTTCAGATAAGGTTGCCCCGCTTGCCACAATATCTTCTCTTTTTCTAAAAATTTTTGCCGACATGTAATTGGCTACACAGTGCACAAAAAACGCATTGCTAAATGAATAAAGGGATTGTCTTCCCGGCACTGCATGGGTCATCTGTCCCTCAGGCCGTCGGTTGTACAGCCGTAAAACACATAACAGTATCCATATCCCTTGAACTAAATGTTTACTCCCAAGGTAAAGACGCCAAATGTTTGTTTAAATCATTTTAAATTTATCGCGTTCCGTTGCTCCAGGCCGGGTGTCAGAGTTAATTGGTTTATTCCAAAATCATGGGCTTTGTCTCGCCTTTCGACACATTTAAACGCCACATTAGTGATTTTTTAAAATCTGCTAAAAGAATGCAACCCTTTGCCCTGTAGCTTTTGTAGGCCTCCTTTTTTTGCCGTTAAAAAGAAAGTTGACACAAGTTAATGAGTTACAAACCAATTTGTTTTGCAAACAGGTTTCTTGCGAAAATTTGCGAACTTTTGTTGTTTTTGTCCCGGTTACCTACGATTTCATGCTTTCACACTGCCATGAAAGTTAACAGCTTCTGTTGTGCAATACATTAATGTATTGCATGTTGACAATGTGGATGGTAATGTTACTTTATATGTGGCATAAATTATGATTCCTTAATTTTAAAGATAGAATTTAGTAACAGATGGTGGATAGTTGCATTGAAATGAAATAGAGCTTATGCGAAAAGATCTTATATCACCCAAAATTAAGAGACTACTAATTCCGTCTTGGTACAAATTGTCATTACTTCTTGCTTCCCGTTAATTCCGAAAGCATGCTCCCAGAAATTTCACAGAACCATTGAACATACCCTGTTTTTCATATTCATTTGCATGGATTTCTGATTGTTTTTATAGTAGCAGTAGTGCATTTGTGTATGCACGAATACATCGAATGCGAATTTCCTGAAACATTTTGCAAGGATGAGTCTAAAAAAAAACGAACATTCGAAACTTAGCATTTGGATTGTATTGAATTCAAAGAACCAAAATTGAGCCGGTAAACATTGCACCTCCGAGTTTGAGTTCTTCCATATACAGACACATTCGAAATGCTCCCCTGCTGGGAATTGAGTTACCAGGAAAGTCGTACAACCTCACGCAGATCCAGAAAGAATGGCCTCGAACTTCACATTTTTAATTTTCATAGTCCGAAGGAAATCGGCCAGTTTGTGGCTTCCATTTGCATGCACACGCCAACTTTGTGGTGGCGCATTTAACACGTATTTCTCTTGCCACAAACGACAGCACTGTGCCAGTGGTTTACTGGGCTACCACGATAATGGCATGTAGTGCACATTTGAAATTTTAGTTGAGAATCACCCGGGAGACAAATTTGAACCGTTCTTTTTATTTTTATTTTTTGACGATGTGCCAGCAATTGCAACCCAATGCACGTTGCTTCAAAGTGCATAAGACAGGATGGGTGCACAGAGCTGCCGGGCATTCTAGCATTGCCTGCGTCATGTGACGTCAGTCAGATTTGACAACGGTGAAGCCATGAGTGGTGGGACGACATGCAAATAAGGTAGGAATGGGAAATTTGACTGCTTGACAAAAGCAGGATTTAGTCTCGGTCTTCATCGTCTAACTCTCAACCAACTTGAAGACCTGCGTAAACACTAGGATTGCAACGTACTGCTCATTGTTATGCCTCCACGTATTCAGGTGAAGAGCGTAATGAAAGTGGGACACTGGCCACACCACTCCCTCCAGGACACGGGAGGAGTACATGCAGGCAGCAGAGTCTAGACACACACACACACGTCACATTCATTGACATGTACTCTAATGACGCTTCGAGCATAAAAACATCAAAGTTGAGTTCCAGTATTGAAGGGGCCATGATATGAAAGAACTAGTCTTTGGTAACTTACTCAGCCCCATTCCATTCCAGCTGTGAAATACATTTTTTTAATGAAAAAAATGCAAGCAATATTGATAAACATTCAAATTTCGCACAGCAATGATGTCAGCGGTGACTCAGCAGAGGGGAACACTTAAAGCATTGTTATGCACATTAGCATTGAAGTGATATAATCAAATGGATCAAGAGGCTCCACTACAATATCACAGTCATGTTTCTGGGCCATGGCTTAGGTTGGTGGCTGCCAATCGCACAATAGGATTCTGTGACATCATACGGACTTTGTCGGAAAATGGCTGGGGAGTTGCCACTGCTCCATACGTGTTCCTTGATATCTCGGTTATTGGTTCGAAGTTTGTAATGAACTTGGTACCGTTACCATCAGGACGAAGCAGTCTTTTTCAGTAAACCAAACTTCTATTATGTCTTCCTGTTGTTTCTCTGTCGTTGCAGAGCTGTGGCGCAAGCCCGACAGGATGAGCCCTGGCCAACAAGCGCCAAGCAGAGAGCACCGTTGCTGCCTTGATGGAAGTGCTGGCCGCCTGGCTCCTCCTCCTCCTCCTCACCCTACTCACCTCTTGCTGCTCAGCTGCGCCACTGCTACACAGGGTGGCCACGCCAGACGCCACCACCACCTTTCACCCCACTTCACCCACGCCCATCCCACCCACAGAGCCAGTGGCATCAGCTAACAATGCTGGCCAGCCGACAGCACAGCCCACTAACCCGCCGGATATCGGAGCGTCCACCGAGTCTTCCCACACGGTGTCCGGATATGACGTAGCGATGCTCCCGCCAGAAGAACCTGAAGACACCACAAGTCCATCCGGGGAAGAGGATATCTTCAACGTTCCAACTGCAGCCTCGCTGCCATCAAACAAGGACGATGTGCTCGACTATGAACTCAGCTCTCTGAAGAACAAGCCAGCAGACAGACTTGCAACAGTGCCCAATATTCCAGAGAGTGCAACGAGTGCTGCCACCACGTCGGAGGAAGAGGTGACGAGGCTGCCATGGGAGAGCCCCAAAACCATGACCCAGCCAACAGAGGGAACTCCAAGGGTTACCAAAGTCTTGCACGCTCACGAAACCACACCACAACACGAGGAGAACAGCCGTAGTTCTCATCACGATGACGAGGGAACTACACCGATGTCCACCACAGTCCCAACGGTCACCAATCCTCAGCAAACTGAAAAGAAAAATTCTTCCTTCGAAACATCAACTGCCGGTGACACCCCAAAGCCCAATACAACGCTCAGTCCCATACAGGACCATTCCGAAGTACAAAGTACCGGGCCACTTATGAGCACGGTTAGTGTATTCGCAGACACGCAGAGTGCTATAACCGCAAAGGCAGGTCGGCAGCCTAAACAAAGCCGAGACAGTCTCCTAGAGGCTCAAACATCTACAACCCCCAAAGCTGCAAGTAGTGAAGAGGTTGACGTTGAGCTACAGTTGGAAAACCTCGTGTCGACTCGAAGCCCAGCCCCAAAGCTTTCAACGAACGAGCTGGCAGGCAGCTCAGTGTCTCCTTACGATGACCCACTACCACAGGCCACCCCAGAGAATAGAGATGACTCGAAAAGTTCAGAAGTTATCATAGACGTGCCTTTTGCCGTGGAAAACTCAAGTCGTGAGGTGTCGACAGAACCGGCATTCACCGACTCAGCAGTTGCATCTTTCATCCCCAAAGAGGAACCTGCTGAGATGACAACGGCTGAAAGCTTGCCTCGCAGCACACTAGAGGATTATACTGTTGCACCAGTACTCCACAACAGTGATGACCACAAGGATGAAATGTCATCTTCAAGCACTACACTGCCAATCACCGAAAGTCCTGCCATGGGAAAGGTCACGTCGGATGTCACCACCAACATCATGACAAGCACTGTTCCAGGATCTGGTGTTGGTGTCTCGGATCCTTCCATCACTGAGGATTTGTCAGTGCCACCCCCAATGCAGGCAGCAAGCACTAGCCCAGTGCCAGATATCATCGCTACATCGTCAGGTGCTGTTTCCAGTGATATTCCAAAGGGTGAAGAAGCTCAGAACACATCCTATTCCACAAGTACAAGTGAAGAGGTTGCAGTTCAGATGCCCACAGAAGCACACGACGTCAGCGACTACATCAGTGAAACATTCCCACCAGCACTCTCAGAAGACAGTACGCCCAGTATTGCAGAGTCCCCAACACCAAGTAGTGCTTTACGAGACCTGGAGACAATGCTTACGTCACAGTCATCTCAAGACGATGTGGTTTCTCCTGACAGTAACCGAAACAACGAAACATTCCAGACAACACTCTCAGAAGACAGTACACTGAGTTTTTCTGAGCCTCCCGCATCAAGCAGTGCTCCACCGGACCTTGAGACTATGCTTACTTCGCAGTCGTCCCAACATGATGTAGTCGTGCCAGGCCGTGGTCATGATACACCAATCTCAGAAAGTGAAAGCACGGCAGAGCCAGTCTCCGTTCAGTCCGCACAGAATGAAACGGAAGCTATGACAGATGGACACTTGCCAACTGCACTAGTGACGGTGCCAAACAGAAACTTTTCAGGAGATGACGATGTTGACGTTCCGTCAGGAAATCACACGAGTCCCGAAACATTTACCAGCGCAGACACAAGCAGTGTTGCTGAAGCTGGAATAGTAACCACAGCAACTACTGCTTTTGTTACACTACCTGCATTTGAAAATACTACTGGAATACCTGCTGCTACAGTAGGGGAACTTGAAAGTGCTTCTTCTACTGCTCTAGGCAATGAGGAAGGAATTCCGGAGCAGACGTTTTCCCCAAACGAAAATGTCTCGGCACAGTTGTTGCCAGAGCTGCGCACAGAACATGGCGAGTTTTGGGATTTGAATGAAACCAGCCACACTGGTTCAATAGAAGTCACAAGTGATGCTGCGCAAACGAGCAGTACACTTCCTGACCTCCCGGGCCTTATAGGTCAAGTACCCACTAGCATAATACATGAACTGACCACTGCACTGCCTTCAAACGAAGTGACCTTGGAAGAGACCAACAATTTTTCGCCTTCACCCCGTGCTCCACTGAGTGTCACCGGCACTGCAAGGCCAACCGCAGAGGATGCGACAACACTGCCTTCCACGCATAGTAGTTCAAACGAGAGTGCTGTTTCCCCGACTACGTCACCTGTGCAATTAAGCACCACCCTTGAACAGACAGTAACACCACTGGTAGTTCAAGTGCAGACGGAGAACGGCAGTACTGCGTCCACACCACTGTCCATTCTGACGATTGCGACAGATGTCCCTGCGATTTCGACTGCACAACTAACAGAACCGCCTCCAGAACAAGTTAGCACACAAAAAGAGGGCCCTTCCTTAACCACCACTTCATCGAGCGTTCAAACAGCCTCCAGACCGCATGAAGCAGCTTCCACCAAAGGCATCACTGGGTTCCACACGACACCATCAGCTCCAACAAAGCCCAGTGTTGAGCGAGCACCCGGCTGTGTACCCCTGGAGCCCCCGCGAAGACTCACACACGAGTTTCGTCTCGTGTTCAACACCTCTGACAAGTTTGCCTGGGACCAAGTCGAGGTTCTTGAGCGGCGCATCCAACAGTTCGCCGGCGACGACACCTGCCCCCGCCGCTTCGCCCGGACTGCGTTTGCCCTCGGTCCCCCTCACGTGCTCAGCTGGACCGACCCTTCGGTCAACGACAGTTGGTGCGACCGCAGTGCCGTGGACGCCTTCTACCACACCATGCGCACGGAAGTCGCGCGAGCCTTCTACCCAGAGTTCAAAGTCGTTGCCGTCGAACTGAGGTACCGCGGCGCCTGCGACAGCCGCCGGACCGGTACCTCGTTCCCGGTGGTGGCGACGGCAGCCATCGTC
Organism: Haemaphysalis longicornis; assembly: GCA_013339765.2. Taxonomy (NCBI): domain Eukaryota; kingdom Metazoa; phylum Arthropoda; class Arachnida; order Ixodida; family Ixodidae; genus Haemaphysalis; species Haemaphysalis longicornis. The sequence goes on along the minus strand of CM023456.1, from coordinate 113,144,807 downwards.
GGAGTCCTCCTCTCCGCAGCGCTCGTCACGGGCCTTGTGGTGCTTCCTCTGGAGGGCACTGCGGATGGTGCCGTCTCGGTCGCGCAAGCTCAACGTCACCAGGCCCCCGTCTTCCTCCTCCGCAGGCACGGCAGCAGCCGCGGGAGTCCTTCGACCTGAAGCAGCGCAGACCCATACTTCTCCCGGGAGAAAGCAGGGCGGCCGCCGCAACCGCCGCTGCGGCTGCCGGAACCAACGGCACTCCCAGCAAGAGCCCGCACACCAAGCCCAACCCTCCGTTTGTGGTGGACACGGACTTTTGCTACATCAACCCCAACTTCCTGGAGGTTGTGAAGCCGTCGCCACCGCCGCCGCCGTACCGGCGGTCACTGGACCGCCGTGTACGCAGCCTGGAGGCCGTGCTGCCGGCACCGCCTCCGAGGCCTCCGCACGGACCACACTCCACGCTCGGAAACCGAAGCCTGGGCCGCACGCCCGAACGTCCGGCTGAACACGACGAAGGCAACTCGTCTAGCTCGGGCGTGGAGTCCGACGCCCAGCCATCCGGAGAAGCCAAGTCAACCGAGAGCAGTTGAGCTGCAGTCGTTTGTACCTACGTGCAGCGTGGCTCCCACTGGGCGAGAACTTGCACTGATGTCACAGTGGCATACATGTCACACGTCGTTGATGTGTGCACCCTTTGCCAAATTTTCTAGGCCAATCCTAAGCCTTTTTGACCAAGAAAAAATCAAAGAATAAGCTTTACTTTTAAATGTGTCAAAGATATATTATGACAGTAAGAAAGAAAAGTGTTTTCTCTACCTTTCCGGCATAAAAATTTTTAGCCTCGCTCGCGATGTAAGCTTGTATGTCGAATTTTTCGCGGCCTGCGCGTTTCTGGCTTGGACTAGAAAATTTTGGCAAAGACTGTACATTTAGAGGTACTGCATATTGAGAGGTACCACTTCAGTTCCTGGCCTCGTCTCGTCCACTGAGCAATGGCAGATTATTCCAGACCTCTTCGAAGACAGATTAATCTCTTAAGCCAACCTTCCTTTACTACCACACTATGCATGTGGGCATTTATTAACGTGCATCACAGACCAAACTATATTGCAACAGAATGGGAAGTTGGCCTACGCGGTTTCGATTCATCTGTAATGGAATTAGTGCCGAGCTGTCTGCCTTTTTCTTCGTCCTAGTTTTTGAGTGCTTTTCCATCAAAGACGGACAGAGGCACAGATGATGTTACAACCACGAGTTTGATTCTGTCCCACTGTGACATCAGCGCAAGGTTTACACAGACAATTCACGTGCAACATCACCAACGGCGGTGTTTATAGCCTTCTGTGCACAGTTGCGCAGACCAAGAGACGTCCATAGCCAAGCCTTGAATTGTCAGCTCTGCAATTTTTCCTTTCGCAAGCTCTGCCACGTGCATTGGACACTTATTCTTTGCACCGAGCAAGCTGCTTCGTTTCGCGCGGGCCGACCAAAATCCCACATGGCCGCCAGAGGTATCTCAAGTCCAAGGTGCACTGGGATACATTCCAGCAAATCGTGTGCACATTGCAAGGCTCCAGGAGAAGCCGATTCCACCTGTGTTCTGCTCAGAAACGTAGTGTGCTGTATTCACTCGAGTCTTTGCTTCAATCGCCTAACCGTTCTTCCTGTGCGATGGCCACATCCTAGTACCGAATGATTTTGCACACATAGCAATGTCCTTATCTCGACTAAAGTCCCAGTGCATGCTTGCATGCTACTCCAGTACAATGCACTTACGACTACTACTAGTATGCTAGTGTGTCTAGACAGAGTGTGAGAGTTCCATAGAGATATGTGATTTGCCTACAGGACTGACTAAGCTTTCTCCTGCAAGTGTTCTCTCTACTATTCATCTAGACGTGCAGGTACACATTTTAGGTTGTGTTGGTCGCCCAGCGACAGTCTGTGTGTGTACACTGTTTTGTAGCTCTTAGACATCCTTGGTTGAAGCGTGGAACAAGCGTCGAGAGACGCTGCCTTATCATTCCAACGAGGCTGTCTTTTTTTTTTTTTTTTTTTTTTTCACCTCTACAGATTGTGCATTTCCAGTGAACTTTCTAGACTTGTCTGCAAGGTGTAGTAGCCTTTGAGTAGCTGTATACAGCGCGTCCCGACTTGCCGGACACATGATGGGCACAAAAATTCCCAGTGAACATTTATGTAAGACATTGATTTTTAGTGTTTTAGAGTGCAAAGTGATGTGGTGCAACTGGTTTTTTTTTTTTTGTAGCCATTCAGAGCCACCAAAGCAAACTTGTGGCAGCATTTTACACAGCCACAAGCAGGCGAGTGTATACTGTAAACTAGCAAACGGTTAATTTAGCCCACATATGAGGGTTTTTTTTTCTTTTCTTTTTTTTTAGAAACGAGTCAAATACAGAAACCAAAACCAAATCGAATAAATCTAGTGACAAGATAAACTCGGACACTTTCCCCTAGAAAGCAAGCCGCGACTAAACAGGTCAGATAAGGCCCAAAGAACAGGTATGCATATCGTATTTCGTATCGAAAATGAGTTAGATCCTGTTGTGGCACGGATCACAATGAGCCAAATCCATCTTCCCGACGAGAGTGTGCTTTTGGTTTGACATCATATAACCAACATGGCAGCCTCCCTGCGAATTCCCACCTGACAGCTCGGACTGTCAGTCAGGGTTAATTGATTTTTTAAAATACCAGTAAACTTGAAATAAAAATTTAACAACTAAATAACTCCTTTGATTTTCAGTTACTTGTGGCCATAAACTTCTCCCAGCTGACATGTAAAATATATCACATGACAGCTTTGACAGCGTTGCATTTAGGTCTTGTAACAAAGTCTCGCTGTTTTCTCAAATTCTGGTTAGGTGGATTTGACTCGTTTCGAAAAAAAAAACCTCCTCACATAGTTATGGCCCCTGGCCCTAGTGCAGTTGCTTCGCTCAAAAGGGAGCAGTGTCTATATTTTGTCGAAGTGGACCTTCCGTATTTTTACGGAAAGTTTAAAAAGCCAGTCCTGTGGCTGGACATAACACAGGCTTGAAGAACGTCGGACTAGAGCATTGCCTGAACTGCTCAACCACTGCAGTGCTAGTCATACCACGCAGCAGTTTCTATGGAATAATGTCACACCCGATACGGCTCACAGACCAGTGAACCTGGGGCTACGCTTAAGGTATAAACCGAGAAAATCAGAACTAAGCCGGTGAGGTCAGAACATTGTGTTGGTAAAGGAAGGAGAGTACGGGGGAAAAAAACACTTTTCGGCTTGCTTGCCAAATTGCGGGCAACAAAAGTCGCTTAGTGTAAACTACGCAGTGTGTTCCACTGAAATGCACCAGGCAAGAAGCAATCCTGTCACCACTGCAGAGCCCTTCATTGTGCAGCACCACGCAACACACTGGTTATAGGCAGCGCCACACAAGCACGTAATAACTATGCATTCCAGAGCTATTTTATTTCACGCCCCTAGTCCCTGTGTGTTTGTCCACCTCTGCAGAAATGTCGCCTTTGTGGAGTGTTTTTGTGTTGGAACGAGAGCTTCAGACAACGTACATGTGCATATGTTATTTATTGACACGTCTCGGAAAACACTGATTTGTGTGAAGTTGTGTATTAAGTGTGCGATGCCGCTAATTATCGGAGCCACTAATGCTTGTCCATGTGCTAAAAAACTTTTCTTTCGATAAATGCCGCACTTTCCACACAGCTTCTGACGCGACTAGCAAGTGTCTGGGGCTTTTATTTGTAACCCGCTTCTCAGATGCTCTAGAACACCTGGAGATGATGTGCTTGCTTGGTGATTCACAGCGACTTTTCTTCAAGTTGAGCCATGGCGATATCATTTTAAACGATGCCGACACGCCCTCTGCTCATTTAAATACTGAGTACTTTTTTTCTTACCTTGCCTTATCTGGATACATGCACATCTTTATTAAATGGACTGCCTTAGTCTAGGCCTAGATGACGCTCAAGTACTCGCTCCTAATAAGGCAGAAATGTGGCTTAATCACCTCACTAGCCACGAAATACATTAGAGTAAAAATCCAAGTACAGTGCACAAACTGTATGCATAGATGAATGCTTTCACTTCCACTCACTGTTCGTGGAGAAGTTCTGCAATTCTTAAAGCGCACGCACTGCAGGTTCGCGTCATTTCTGTCGGCATGGCACATGGGCCTTTGATCAAAAACTATTTTTACAGTTATGACGACGAAAATCGGAAAACACATGTAGTTCGTCATTCGGATTGTAGATATAAAATTTGTTTTTGTGTAAAACAACTGCTTAAAGGTTGGGCCTGGAAGGCAAAGCCTGTTTTTCCGGTAGGCAAAGCCTGTTTTTCCGGTTTCCACCTTTCAAGCCCAAACTTCAAACGGTCGTAATTTCTGCTACAGACCAGATAGAATGACGACGTTAATCTTATTGCACTCCTTGGTTTGTGCACAGTTCACTGGCACCTTGTTCAGCTGCATCTCTCCAGCAGCTCTTTTACAAAGGTTGTCAAAAAATCAAATATAAACGTCCAAATACATTTTAATGTAGTCATTTTACACAAAAACCAATTTTATATCTACAATCAGAATCAAGAACTACGTATGTGTTCCAATTTTCATCCTAATAACTGTAAAAATACAGTTTTTTGGTTTAAGACCAGTGTGCCTCCTTTCACTAAATTTGCACACTCTTGGTGACAGGGGCCCCGAAACTTGAACCTGTTGTCTTTACGCATTGTCTCAGAAAGGCCTCCATGGCAAGACAGCTGGCTTGCTTTCATGCCACTGACAGTGCATGCTAGGCGTCACTTTGCAACTGCACCCCGAAATGAAGTAACCCACTAAAGCAGACAACAGTCGTTCACCTCAGCAGTTATTTTGGAATTAAAGCGGCAGCATGTTCGTCGACCCCACTTTCACTAAAGCACCTGTTTTTCAAGCCCCAGCTAGTTTCTGTTACATACGTATTGTGATAAACGGCACACAGTTGATCAGCACGCTCAAACGACTACTCCAACATTTTCGTGACCAATCATAAGCGTGTTTGATGTCACTTGGATCATTTTGTCTGCCCAGGCCGAATGAAAAAACAAGGCCTCCTGTAGCGAGAGCAGCCTCTTATGTGCAGACGATGAAAGGAGACATGCATTTACTAAATAACCAGTCATAATTTCTAATACTTTCAAGTTTAACTACATTTCGAGTACCCCGACCCTCATCAATGAAATCACTTTCCCCTCACATAATAAAAGGCAATGTGTCCTTTCAAGGGTCTGGGAAAGAGAAAGCATGTGCTCGCAAGCTGTCACGGAAAAATGCGGGACGCTTAAAAAAAAAAAATGTACGAGTACGCCATTTCTGCCGTCCGACGGTGTTTCAGCGCCTTTTGAAAGTTTCACAAAAGGACTACTCCGGATAGGCCTGCTCTCAGCTTCCAAAGTACAACAGCAATACTTCCTGTGTCAGGAAGCACTGTAGACTGCTGCTGCCAAATATGCTCACTGAAAGAGAAGAGATAAAAAATTGCACGCAGGAAATGTTAATGGGAAAGGTTTCAGAAGACATTGCAATGGCTGACGATATGGCAAACATTTTGCCCTTCCAAACGTGAGAAATTAGCACACTATAACAGCGATAGCCAATGGGCCACTTTGGCCCAGAGTGCCTGCAAAGAAAAAGAGTGCGGCAACCACCGCAACATCACAAACCTTGTCAGTGGTGATTTTTGGCAGCTTACCAAGGCAGCAGCAAGTCCAGTGCTCACTCCAGACACCAGGATACTATGTATGAGGAAACCGGTAACAGTCTGTACATATGAACCCATATATTGTACACAAGAGTGATAATATGTCTGTGTTCTTTTTTTTATAATGAAAATGTCTGTAGAATAAAACAGTGTCTTCAAGCAAGCCTGTCTCTTTCTTTTTGAAGGAATAACGTGGAGTGGAATATGCGGCAAGCCATGTTGCTACTCAAGGGTTGTGGAAGCAGCTATTGAAGTGACAAGCTTGGTATCGGAAGTTGTTCTTTAGAGCTTCATAAAAAAGAAGTTGGTCTTCGTCCTGGTTTTCCTATTCCTACAGTCATTGCAAGCACAATAAAACCCAGTTGTAATTAACTGCAAGACATCCTATGAATAATTATCCCAGCTTAACACAGACGCATTAGTTTTCAAAGCAAAAAAGCATTAGCTTGAAAATCCTCTAAACCATGACAAATGGGACTGAATAAACTTTGTCTTTGATGCAGCTAGTGCATCAGGTTCAAAGTGTGAGAAATGCAGTCAACTGCATGTAATACTGTAACAGACAGATATGCAATTGTATTGTTTAAAAAATTAATTAAAACCTGCAGGTAGCAGATTTCGCTTAGAGTGGAGTGTGGCATCTATACCTGTTTCTTAACATCAGCCAGCAGGGGTTGATATGATATCAGTGCAGCTCAACTCGGCAAATAAAATGCTGACCAGACGCATTGGAAAGCTGAACGACAGAGTCAAAAGGGCAGCAGCAATTGCTTTGTTATAACTACTGTCCACATGCAGTATCAACAATGCAAAAAAAAAATTATTACTTTGTTGCATCTATAACTTCGTATAGCCTATCTCACTACGATAAAGCCTACGGGATCCAGAGGTTCCCTTTGTTGACTGCTATGGAGCACTGAGGGCCCACATGCACACAGCACATTTTGAACGATTTCTTCAGAAGAACAAAATAACTTCATTAATGCGATTAGAATTAATGTAGCTACTGTGTATACAAAAAAGTGGGGATTTTTCCTACTCTCGTGCACTATTCTGGGTGCTGTGGAAGGCAATGGCTTGGCACAATGACTGATTTGATCCTGCTCACATCGGTAAAAAAACGTCATGAAACTTCCAGGCATGTAACCTCACAATTGCACAAGTTTAACGATCGTGTTCAAAACGAGTTTCGGGTACCCTTAATTGTACAATATTCAGGAATTGCAACAAATACTGCTAATTGTTTCATATTCAATTTCAAAAATAGGGCCCCCCAAAATATGCTTATTTGCATGCTGGCAAAACAACCCACGTTTGACCTGTCTTGCACGGTTGCATGAAATGCCGTAAAATACTTCTACCAGAAAGCATGCTAGCGGCTTTTTTTATCGGCTAGAGTTATGCTGAAGGAAAAGCCAGCTCTAGACAAATGTGATTTGTTGCAGTGCAGGATGAATATGTAAAGCGACTGTCAAGCTCCTAACGTCAACACAATTTATATGCCTTTTCCTCTGAAATATGCGAAGCAAAGCCCAAATTAGTAACTATTTGCTCAGCTACAGCAAGATCTGCATTCTCGTCACCCGAATACAATGAATTTGACAAGCACGCATATCTGTGCAAAATTTTAATTACTATGTGAACATAGGCACTGATAGTATGTGGATTGACATTAACCTGCCACTAAGCTTTGAAAGAATGCTACAACGTAAACATGCCGCTTTTGTAGGTATCTTTTGTAGTCAGGTAGACGTCAAGTAAGATACATAGCTTGCAGACAATTAATTAGATCAATGTCAGAAATTAACCTTTTAATTAACTGAATTAAGCAAAATGATAAATCTGGCCTGTGGTAAAAAATATGCATCTCCAAAGTTAACCCATATATCGGTGTGCTTGTCATATTGCACAACTGCAACTGAATATTGCATACAAGTATTGTATATTGCATATACATACTTGCAATCCTATATGCAATACTTGCATACACAATTGTATACTGCATATTGTATATGCAATATACAATACGTATATTGCATATGCAATATGTATATTGCATATACATATACAATACAATTGTGTACAATTGCATATTGTATGCAATATGACTTCTAACGCTAATCTATTTGAGAGTCAAGTTTAAGGATGCATAACTGTAATGACAAGCCAGATTATAATTTTTTTTTAAAAAGGGGCTGTCACAAGCCTCAATTCTAAAAGCAATAAATTTTTTGAATTTCTGACAATCATTTGGAAGCTTTGCGTTTTACTTAAAATAATGTACACACAGCTATAATAAATACATCCAAAAGCAGTACATGTACTCAGCCACCATCAACCGCCCTATTTGCCACAATAATTAGCACCCTATGTTTCTGAAACTCCATGAGCTTGACAGGCATGCGCATCTAATTAAGTTGATTGAAGCAAAAACACAGGCATTGATAGTACTTATTGCATCAACTTACACCTAACTTTGGTAGGACAGCATTGGTTTGTGTATTTCAATGCACAATGCAAAACCAGTAGGCGCTTTAAAATTGAAGCTGAAGGCAGCTCGCCTACACGCAGCAGCATTTATTTTCACAAACACAATACCAGTTCCGATCCCTTTTTACAACAGTAAGATGCCCACTTCCGTCCCCTGGATGCCGTCATGTTGTGTCCATGGCGGGATTTTCGGACTCTGCCGTCTCCTCCTCTGAAAGTCAGAAAAGAGAATAACTGCATTAGTAGCATGCTTTATGCGTGCCAATTCCCAAGCTGCATAAGTTCAGCTCACTCCTGAACCAATCTAAATGTTCACTGCACAAAAAGCCGTTCCACTCAATGTGATTGTTCGTAGGGTTTAATGCGCCGACGCAACGCAGGCAATGCTGTAGTGGAGGGCTCCGGATTAATTTTGACCACCTGGGGATCTTTAACGTGCACCGAAATCTCGTACACACGGGTGTTTTTGCTTTTCACCTCCATCAGAAAAGCGGCTGCCGCGGCCGGGAATCGAACCTGCGACCTCGTGCTCAACAGCGCAACGCCTCAGCCACTGAGCCACAGTGCCAGGTTCCACTCAGTGTGAAAGCTGTCAGAAGTGCAGAGCAGTGATTCGCCATAGTGGGCTGTAGCGCCGTTATCCGCTCACTGCTGCCATTAGTGCAATTCAAATCACCCGCCTTCGCAGTGCTCGCGCGCCTCCTGCCTGAAATTGTGCCAGCGGGAGTTCTGTTCTTTTTGTGCTTGCTTTTCCTCCCGCACGTGCTGGCGTTGCACTGCCACTTTTCTTCGCTTACTATCGTGAGAACCCACCCAACGAGCGTTCCTAACCAGATGAACGCGGGCGCTGCCGGTTAGTTAGATATATTTTGCCTGAAATGTACCCGCAGTTTTCTTTGCGCTAAACAATAGAGAGTTACATGAAAAGCGCCAACGGTTCACGAGTTTCGAACGGTTATGACTATTTCAGCCGCTTGGTTTCCAAAGCCTCTGTGGAACGGCACGACGACAGAACGCCTTTTAGCTCCACTTCAGTCCAGTGAGTGAGCTACAACAAGGCGAGCCCCTGAATATCTCTGCACTTAAAGGAGCCATGAAGAGAAAATACAACTTCGTTTAATTTGAAAGAACTAGGGTTCAGTATCTCACTCGGCTCCATTAGAGCCACAAAAGATGTTTTTTAACGAAGAAAAAGCAAGAAGTATTTAAAAACTTTCAAATTTTGCGTCACAGTGACGTGTTATGAGCAAGAATGACGTCATACGGGCCAACAATAAAACAAAATTTTCAGTGCATTAACTGCACGTTAGCATTCAAGTGATGTGGTCAAATGGAACTAGAGGCTCCATTACAGACATCCAGTCATGTGTCGTCGCGACAGGTTAGTTAGGCGGCCGCCAATCGCACGAACAAGGTTCCGTGACACCATAGAAAAGTTGCGGGAAATTGGCTAGGGGGTCGCGACGGCTTCAAACGTTTTCTTTAGCTCTTTCATGACGGCGCCATAGGCAATCGGAAGCCGGCGTCCGATGATTTCAAATCTCCCGCAAAATCTGAAACCCGCGCTCCACAGACAACTATGGCCATCTGGTGTGTTCATTGGCAACTTCTCTTTCAATTTCGGTTTCGTTTGTTTATGTGTCTCGTGTGGTGGCGGTGCAGCGAGAGAAATTTGAACCGAAGGTAGCGGGGAGCAGGAGGAAAAATGGCGTCGGGTTCGCGCCGCGCTCCGCACAGTCGGACTGCTAAAGCAAGCACTTCGGCAGCTCCCTCCTGCTGTCGATTTTTCTGATTCCAGCAGCAGTGAGGGGTCAAGCAATGATGTGGGATCTTCAGATTTCAGTTCGGACGACGAAGCTCCAGTTCAGGTGCCTCGCACTTCAACAAGCGCTGACAGGTAATTTCGTTGTGACTCCGCGCTGTATTTATAAACAAAACGTGCTTCTTATCTGACGACTGCGGTTTTGATTTTGTGTTTAGGGTCTCGAGAACGTACGGCCAGGATTTTTTGCCAAATGCACCGCGCCGTATCGCACTATTACCTTCAAGATAACCTGGCGCTCGTGTCAGATTAGCACTGCAGGGTTCAGGTGCGACGCTTCGTGAGAGCGCTGAATTTTTTTTTTGTTTTTTACCACCGAACTGATAAAGATTTTGTGCGAGAACACAAAAGACTATACTTGGATGCACATTTTACAGAGACTCACTCACCCTTGAGTGCCTTCGCGGCGTGGTACAGCCATCAGTTCCGCTAGATTAACGGGCCCTCAAAAATCCAAAACGTGGTGTACACTGTTGATTTATATATTGAATCATAGCCAAGCAACATAGGAACATTTTGCATATCTTAAAATTCCTGAAATAACTTTTCGTCTCGGTAAAATTGCCGATTTGTGTTTTTTGTATACTTTTCTTAAGGGCTTTTTTCTGATTACTTGACGAATAAACTATAAGTAATTGTACCTTTAACAAAACTGCTTCTTTGTGCTTGGAAGAGCAATCTATAATAAGCTACAATTTCATGCATAGCAAGGCTAAGGTGTGTCCAGTAGCTCAAGAGAAAAAAAAAAACGTTTTGTGGAAGCACTCGAAATCGGCCGCTTTTCCGCCCGTAACGAAAGAGTTAATATCTCATACACTTGTTCGAAGATTGGGATGATATTGGTATCATTGTGATCGGGACTAAGCAGTCTTCCTAATAAACCCAACTTGTATTTTGTCTTCATGGCTCCTTTCAAATACGAAGACCGCAGAAGGATACACGATACAGAGTGTGGGCTTCATTTTATTTTGTGCAGTGGACGTTTGGATCGGATTAGCAACTCGCACAAACTCGCCTTGTTATCCTGGCTTTCACAGCACTGCATTTACGAGATTTGCAACTTATCACTTTTACGAGTAAAACAAACAAGACAGATAAGTATGACTTGAAACCTGCTCGCACAGCACTCACTACACTCCAGATCTGTCCTTTGCTTCAAAGAGTTTAATTCGAACTAATTCAGCCATCTGGGAAAGCTTTCCCCAGCACTTCAGTAGTGTAGAATTGCATGCTACCGCATAGCATCTGTCACTGCAATTGTGAGGCTATAGAACCTAGCGACGGTCCTTGCTTACTTGGCTTGGCTTGCCACAAGGCTTCTTCTCCTTCTGCGAGCCAAAGTCAACAAAGGAAGATAACATACTTTTTTCTCGTTCGTCTCGCACAAAGTACCTAAACAATTCCTGATGATAATCTTTCGGAGCTCTACCTTTCTATTATTAAAACAATATTTCTTTTAAAGAGCACATTCTCGTTATTTTTGCAGCCACAGGCAACTTTTGAGCTCGTCGATAAGCCGCGCCAAGGACAAGTGAAGCGTCCCTACCTGGAGCACAACGGCACACACAGTGAATCGCAGCTCGCCTAGTGCCAGACAACTAGTGCCCAGATTTCCGTCTACCTGCCACAGCGGCTCAGTGGCTAAGGCGTTGTGCTGCTGACAGGCAGCACGAGAGTACCTCTTCATTCTCGGCCACAGCTGCTGCTTTTCCAACGGAGGGAAATAGCGGAAGCGCCCGTGTGTCGGCATTCCGGCACACGTTAAAAATCCTACCCTAGAGGTGGAGATTAATCTGGTGGCGCCCTCTACTATGACAACACACCTGCTCACAGCCCAGGCATAGCCTGGGCTTTGGGACCGAAAAATTGCCCAGAAAAAGCATTTTTTTTAGGTATCACTTTTCTCCTGATCTGCACAGTTTTTCCTCCGAAAATTCCGCACTTGGAACAGTACCAGGAACTTATAAAAGCCATAGAGGCCCGATTTCAACAAAAAAAATATCAATTTTTTTACATTTCCTCATTTCTTCGCAACGAGTGGTATCGCAGTGATAGTAAACTCTCGAGAGGTACATCCCAGCATGTAGTGCAGCTAGGAAGATCAATTATTTTACACTGTGAAGCTGAATGTTTAAACCATCCACTAAGGGAAGCAGATTTTGCATTTTGTGGTTCATTATTGTTTCAATTATAGCATTATTTATAATTGGTTAGAAGGAGTACTTCCCACCTAGAAGTTAGAATTGATGCAAACTTGTATGAGGATTGCAAAACAAAAGAAACTGCTTCCCACATTTCATTCTCCACAACTTCTTGGTATCTATTCATGCCTTTCGTTATGTAGTTTTTTTTCCTATTGTTCTCAGCAACAACCAAAGAAGATTTTTAATTAACTGGAACCTAATTATCTCACATCAAAATAATTGGATATAAAGAAATCATCTAAAAAAACTGAACAAGCCCATGAAGTTTCATCAAAATCGGTTGGAAAGCAAAAAAAAAAAAAGTTTCTAAGACCAGTGTGCCCCCTCAAGCCCCGCAATCTGAATCTCAATCAGGTTTCCCTCCTACATTAGTATGAAGCCCTCCCCCGCAGAAGTGAGACGGAGCCCGTCCACCCACTCACCCTTGAGGATGGAGCCCAGCTCGTGGACGGAGCTGAGCAGCACGTGGAACTGCCTCCTCCGGTGCTCCAGCCGGGAGTCCAGGGCCTGCTGGGCCTGCTGCAGCGAGCGGATCTCCTTCTCCAGGCTCTCCAGCTGCGACAGCATGCCCCTCCTGTCGGGCTGGGTGCCGATCACCTTGGCCAGGGCGTCGTACTCTGCGCGTTTCAGTCAAGGAGTAAGGGCTTCCTCTCTTCACTCTTCTCTTCTTTCTACAAGACCCCGACCGCCTCCATCCCACTTACGCTACCTATGAAAGAAAAAAAGGAACGAGCACTGCGCTGGGGGCCGATTCCAAAAATGTTGTTGAACTTACTACGGGTCAGTTGCCGATACAGTCGAACCTCGTTTTACGAACACTGATATAGCGAATTATCAGCTATAGCAAACTAAATACAAACTTTGGTTGGTCACACTTCATTTCAATGACACTTATTCTTTTGTAACGAACCTGAAACCGTGACGGCCGCGCACGGTATCGGATCTAACGAAGAAATATTTGACCTGGAGGCTGAGAAGCTACTTGGGAAAAACCCCGTCGACCGAAACTGCAGAAGAATAAAGGGCCTTTTGTTCGTGGACACTGGAAAACTTCATCCTGCTCAGTGCTGTGAGTAGCCACCAAACAAAGATAACATCCTTCATCAAATAAGTAATGACGAAGGCCTGTTTTGTCAAGGGAATTTAGTTCTGTTGCAATTTCACGTACCCATGTTCTGGTTCATTGAGCTCGAAATGCAACAAGGAGAAAGGAAAGGGTTACCTTGTTTATAGAGGGATCGAAGCCTGAAAAAATGCATCTTTGTATCAAGTATTTTTGCACGAGCCGATTTGCACGATCAGCTTTTGTTAAGCCGATTTTTTTCCTCTACTGTTACAACGAATATCGGATATAACGAACTAATTTGATGCCCGATACTACTTAGCTATAATGAGGTTTGGTTGTACCGTTCTTGGCCCAAACCGTGTTTCAGAAAATCTTCGCAATGCCGACCTTGAGCAAGGCAAGCACCGCCTCGGAAAACTGTGGGCACTTCACCCAGCATTACCGGCGAGCGCAGGTGAAAACCAATTTCTACAGTCCAGGCACATCTAGAATGCGTCCAAAGGTGAAATTGCCTAATTAAGTCCATGTCACATGGTCAACAGAAAAGGAGCTGTCTGGCCTGATTCTGGTACATACCCCCCTTGACTGAAATGCTTCAGAACCACATCACCAAAAGCAGTGTCATTTCAGTACATAACCACGTGCTGGCGGAAAACGGAAAAAAAAAAAAAAAAAACACTGCCATTATTTTATTACAGTGAAATAAGAACAAGCGTGTTGAAGTAGCTATTTCCATTCCAGGAATTAGAAGTTACTTCTCTATTCGTAACCAAAAAGCACAATCTCCATGACAAAATTCATGCCAACGACATTGTGTAGCACTTTCAACGAAAGGCGCACCCAGCCAAGAAGTGGAGGAGGCCCAACAGACCACGTGATAGCATGACACGAGCCAAAATTGCTCATCTTGCCCAAAAACAAAAAATTTGTAAGTGTAAAAGCACTACTTGCTTTACAAGAGATTCCTCCATCCCACAGAGATGAAAGTTTTGAGCAATTAAAACTAAAGGGTGAGTTTGGAAACTCAAACGCAAGGAATCGTGAACGAGGCCACTATCACCACTGCTGCTGGAAATGTAGCCAAAGCTACAGCACCTCCAAGCACTCGAAACGAACTGCTCGGTCTGCGATGGTCTCCTTCGTAAAAAAGTCAAGTGTGGAAAGTTCCAGATGATTTTGGGGGCACAAAGTTGTCCACAAAAGTTGCAAACGTGCTGGGGAAACTCTCAGCTCCAATTCCAAGCCACCAAGCAATTCCAAGCTCAGCTCCAATTCCATGAGTGAGAGCAGAACTCTAGGAACTCTGCACAATTTCAATGCAAAGCTCCAAAAAAAAAAAAAAAAAGAAAAAAAAACTGCCCCAACTGCATTTGCAGGTGCCACCACAAGTAATTTTGCAGGAAAAAATAACCAACATGGTGCGCACCAAATTGACATCCAAGACTACACAAGCAGATCGTTCCTCGCAGGTTCATTCAGATGGGTGCACAAGACATATCCATGCTACTAGAGACCCCCTTGAATGGCATACTCAAGCTTAAAATGACGAACCACTTCACACTTGGTACCCCTCTGCTACACGGTTGAGGAAAACACAAACTGAGAGGTCGAGTGAACAAAATGTTTACTATGCGGGGATGAAAAAAGGACAACGGACAGAGAGAGGTGAAATGGACAATGCTTGTTCTCCCCTTCTCATTCTTTTTTCTCCAAGCTGTAAACATTTCTTTCAATGGAGTACCCACTAGCCCAAACTCACATTAACTGGGTCAAGTGTGGGCTTTGTAAATTCACCAGCACGGCTGACAGGGGGGTTGTTGCCAGCACAACGTTTGCAAGAAAAGTGGCACCACGCATTCTACATTCTTGCGCAGGGAGTTCATGCGCTGGCTACTCCGCTGCGCTTAAATATCACGGGGGAATAAAATGCCTCATGCAGCAGAAAGCCGCACAAATGGACAGCTACAAATTGCAGACAAAGAAGCATCCGAGTGAAGTTTGGCCTGTATCCACGAGAATGGCTTCTGCACAATGTGCCACGTACCATCGTCGTCCGCAGCACTTCTGAGGAGCTTCCGATAACCTCACCTTCAGAACGTCCCCTCCCAAGAGTAGCTCCCTCTCCCCTCTCAACAAGGCAATAGACACGCACACACTGGTTCCAAGAGTACTCTAGTAGGATGTAGAACGAGCCCAGCAGCTCACCCTGCTTGTTCTTGCGGATGCTCTTGGCCTTCTGCAGCTCCAGCTTGTTCTCCACAATCTTCTTCTGGGCGTTGGCGATGCCCACCTCTGCACAAGACCGGGGAGCTCGGTCACTGCACGGCCACCCGGCAAACACCGCAACGCAACCATGTGCAGGTTGCACGCGCACGGCCGCTCAATTCATTTGCCACAGTTTATGCATGCACAGGGTGCAGAATTGCACCGGTTTAAGAGGGTACACGTTTTTACGGGTAAGTGCTGGGTTTCTGACCGCAGCACTACATGTTGACGGAAAACAGCAGTAGGCGAGGAAGAAGAAAGGCACTCACAAACACCAGCCCTGTTTGTTTACAAAAAATGGCACTCGTGTTTGCGAATTTCTTTCTTAATCCTCATCTATGCACTGTTTTTCGTTAAAGTATGGTACAAAACCAGCTAGCCCAAGTCTGAACCTTAGCCAGCACTATGTCTTATTCGGCAGTGCCTGTCTGCTTTTTCAAAAGGACAACCGCTTCTTGTAAAAAGGGTTAGCTCAGAACTCAAGATGCCGTTGAAGAAACTGCTGTACAATGATGATGATAGTAGGTGGCCGTTGCCAATAGCCACCTTTTCTTTTTCTATACTATTTTAAACCGACGTTATACCCATGCTACACTGAGCATTTGAAAGGACCCTTGAGTCGAATAAACTTCGAAATTTGAAATGTCATTCGAACTGGAAAGAGTTCCACCAATCTACACAACAATTCTCAAAGGCAGAGTTGGAAAGTGTCCCAATTCACCCGCCATGTTTCGGCGCCGCCTGCAGGCCCCAGTTTCGTTTTCTTACAACTTGGCAAAAAAAATTTTGAAGTCAGGCCAAAAAACACCTTTGAGAGCAATAAAATTTATTGTAAACTACATAGACAAGCACAAAATTTGATCGTAGACCAAGTGATAGTAAACAAAAACAAAAGAAAATGATTAAGAGCGTGCTCTTTAAAATCCAATTTTTACTCGCAAATAATTGTTTTTGTAAATACGGCATGCAGAAACTGCGTGCTAGAACACAAACGTTCGCATTTCAAAGGCCTTTTGAGATCCTCAAAGTCGTCTGGTGGTGCTCCTCTGACTCAAATGCCATTTCAACCAAATGCCTTTGAAAAACGCTGTGTAGCAGCTCAAAGGTGTCATTTGAGTCAAATGACACCTTCGAACAAATGACACCTTCGAAACGCTCATGTAGCCTTCGAAGGCCTTTAGAATGCTTGTTTAGCACTGGTAATATAGGGACACTGATGAATTTGACACTGCATTAGATAAGACCAGACTAAAAGCAGAAGAAAAACCCTCTGGAAATGAAAACCAGAACCTCAGGAAAAATTTAAAAATTCAGGCTTTTGTGTCGCTACAAACAGGGTTTGTGAGAGACGCTTGTCTTTTGAAGCGAGGCCTAGGCGAGTGGTAAAAACAAGTGATCGAAAACTAAAACTCGGGGTGGTCGAAACAAGCTGCCAATATTGGAGGAAAATCCCCCAAAGTCGAGCAGCACGCAAAAATTCGAGCTGCATCTGGCACTTTTTGCACGGTTGTGCCGCAGGTTGTGCCGCAGGTCCAAAAGGGAAGGATCTGCTGGAAACTCTGGCAATGGTGAAGGCACTTCTCCAACACTCCACGGTCCACTTTTTCTGATACAGTGACACGTTTTTTCTGATACAGTCACTTTTTCTGGTATAGTGACACACTTTTTCTGATACAGTCACTTTTTCTGATGCTTTATCTGCTGCCCGCAGTCGACACCACCAGGCCAACTGAAGCAGCAGTGGCTCACCGATCTCGCTGTAGAGCTTCTCGTAGTTCTTCATCTCCGTGTCGTTCATGGCCAGCATCTGCTGGGACTTGGAGATGGAGAACTCGCACTGGGCCAGCGTCAGCACCATGCGGTCGTACACCATCTTGCTGTGAGAGTTGGATAGATAGGAAAGGAGGACGCTCTTAGTCAAAGGATGGCCCACTGAACTCACAGTGCAGGGGGCGCCTAAGTTGCACCCCGTCATTTACCACCGCGCACTTCACGTGGACACGCGGGCATGACGAGGAAAGCCAACTTTTTGCCCGCCTTAGAGAGCAACAGTCTACCTTGTAGAGCCCCTGTTACACTGTCTCCTGATTTGGGGTATAACCGCAAATGCTAATCTTAATGCGTGCTTGTGTAAAAAAAAAAATGCGGTCGGGGCTCTCGGAAACTTACTGTATAGATAGACCACAGAACAGCACAGGAAAAGCCTCAGCATACTGGAGACATAAGTTCTAGATGGGCACAAGACATCCACACAAAATTCATCAAAGAACCTTCGTATCAGACATTATATATTCCCTCAGCAATCAACATTATGGGAAGCCAAAAATAAGAACCGAATGTGGTATTCAATTGCAGAGTTATCAGTTAATTGATTTTTTTTTAATAACAAGCAGGTTGAACAGCTTTCAAAGAAATTTAAATCCACAACCAAGCAGTTTCGTGGAACCCACAAAAAAGGGCACTTTCCCCTGGTACGGAAGAGGTAAAGGAGCATTCGCCTTAACTGCTGTCGAAAATGTTTGCTTATGCCTTTTTGGCAACATTTTCCCACCTTTGCAAAATGTCGTGTGAAGACACTGCAGCGTTGATTTCGCTTGTGCTTCTTTCTTTGCCAATTTGCTTACCTTATAACCCTGCTACACTGGTGTCCGATGGTCATTCGACTCAAATGAGGGGCTTCGAATGACATTCAGAATCCGCCACGGTCCACTACAATTTCGTGACATCTGAAAGCTTGGTTTGCTGCGTGGTGCTGCTGCTGTAGAGTTCTGTTTTTACACAGTAATGCAACAATCAATTTAGCAGCATTCTTTGGCAGTAAAACGATGTCAAATTATATATAACGCCAGCATCGACACAGTTTTTTTTTTTCATTTTAAATCGCAATCAAGGTTTTTTTTATACTTTTGGGTGCCTGTTTTTTGCTGCCAGCCACACTGGTTTGCGGTTTGTCGCTAGCTCGCACTGGTGCTGAGAGTATGGAATTATTGCATCTTGATATCATGATTTAAGTGGATGAAAAGTAAACTAAGTCCCACAATTAAGAATATTTTGTTTGTTCTAGGTACGCCAGTAATACATTTGTTAATGCTGGCTTCGAACGCTGTGCGCGAGAGTGCAATAAATGGCATTCGAGAGCCCCAAATGTCTCTCAGGGTGCTCATCAACTCGATGTATTGAGCCAATGCCACTTCAAGACCAGAGAGCAGGCCCCAACTTCGCATTGAGTCAACTGACATTATGTTCAATATGATTTTCGGACGCCAGTGAGCAGGGGGTACTATTTGATTTGCAAATTAATGCTTCCATTAGACCATTACTTTCTCTTGACAAGTTGTTAACTGTGGACGTGAAAAGTGTGTGTATATATGTTAAATTAATCTTTTTGTAGAGCATGGATGTTAGTGTTTCTATTGAGCAAAAGACTAGTGTGAACTGTTCAGGAAGCTTGGGGTCTCAAGAAGGACATGTGAACTCATTTCCCCCTCAAAGGAGTAAATAAGTAAAAAGTGAGAAATGTAAGACTGCCGTTATACTGAACCTTACCCCCAAACAAACAAGTTTTCATAGCTAGCAGCCATCTGTGGGTTTGCAATGCAATTAGCATTGCATGCTTTTTAAAGGGGCCGTGTATGAAGACAAGATGCACATTTGTTCAATTAGAAAGGACTAGCCTTTGGTACCTCGCTCCGCTCCCAGTTTAGCAACATAGAACTCTTTTTAACAGATGTAAAATATATTGAAAAACTTTGAAGTTTTGTGCTATAGTGATGCAATATGAGCACAAGTGATGCGAAATCTCAATTATTTGTTTCGAGTTGGCTGTAAAATTGCCATCATCGTTTACGGACAAAGCAGCCATTTTAAATAAACAAACTTGCATTTTGTCTTCACGGCGCTTTTAAAGAGATGGAAAATGCCCACTTGTTCAGCGACAATCCCCGTGTAAAAAAAAAACAGCACTGAAAAAGGATCTGAATAACGCACATTGCCCAATACAACTTGTCAGGGTTTCCTCACATGACGACGAACGGCATCAGCACACCTAGCACTCGTTCATCATGGTACCGCCAAATAAGTGGCGAATGTCAACAACGAAATTCATTATACACCGTGGGTCACAATGAGTAAGAAAGGAAGAAAAAAAAATCACGTCGTACATTGCAGCTTTTCTTTAACATATTTCATCAACATACAAGCCTTTTAGCAGTCACAAACCCAATACTGGACTTGAACTTGAAGATACTCACCACCAGATACAAAAAAAATGAAAGGGTTAGTTTATACCACCTGGCTATCTTTAACATGCACAGAAATGTCACACATACAAGCATTTCAGCTTCATGCCTAAACAGCATCAAAACCACATTTGTGCCCAGCAGTGCAACACCTTAGCAGCTGGCCAAATTTTCTATTTTACCAACGTGCAAACAAGACCACAGTTCACAAAAACAAACAAACAAAAAACGGCTTGACACAACTAAGCCAGTAAGGCATGTAACTGACCTCAATTCAAAAACAAGGTTTTCATGAAGCAGATACAAGCGTGTTTCAACAGTGTCACACTTCGAGAACGTACTCTGCACAACAAACCCCTCACTCCCGCTAAAATTTTGATTGATTGATTGATTGATTGTAGGGTTTCACGTGCCAACACAACGCAGGAGATGAGGCACGCCGTAGTGGAGGGCTCCGGATTACTTTTGACCACCTGGGGATCTTTAACGTGCGCCGAAATCTCGAACACACGGCCACTAAAATTTTGCATGAAGTTTGCATTATACGACCCACTGTGTTTGACACCAGGACTCGCAAAAGCCTTTACTGCCTCTTCAAACAGCGACTCCCACAGTCAACGAGGCCAGTCCACAAGAGAGCGGAGGGTTTCATTTTAGAATATTTTGCCAACATTGCAGAAAATTGTTTTTTGTCGTCAATTTCAAAATAACCAGGTAAGTTAGCTCGCTGGCCTTCGTGTTAGATGAAGTACAGGTTTTCTTGCTCAATTTAATCCAAACGCCACACAATTTAATCCAAGCGCCAGCCAATTTAATCCAAGTGCCATCTAATTTAATCCAAACGCCATCGAATTTAATCCAAGTGCCAACCAATTTATTCCAGCTGTTGGAAGGTTGTTCAGGGGTGTTTCGTGCAGAATTAGGCGCAGCTTTGCGGGCCTTGATGCGCGTGGTGTGATGAAAACGTGGTGTTTCTTGATGCTTTACGTGCAAAATATCATATGCGCGCAGCTTAATGGAGATTTACTAACACCTTGAAAGAAACACACACAGCGCGCAAAACAACAGGACGAAAGACGGAGGGATGTACAACACCATGTGTGTTGTACATCCCTCCGTCTTTCGTCCTGTTGTTTTGCGCGCTGTGTGTGTTTCTTTCAAGATGATTTACCAACTCGCCCAACTTTCGGTGTTACTAACACCCGCAGACCGTTGCTGTGAGCTGATCGTCTGCGAGAGCGCCGTCAATAACACACGTCAGCAGTATCGTCTGATCTTCGCGTAACAATGCATTCAGAAGCTCCTTCGATTGACAAGAACACATTACTTAAATTCCCCTTGCAATCCGATTTTCAATAATGGAATGCTTTTCTGCAGCGTTTAGCATTATTTCCGAATTATAATATCGTCTGCGAGATCGTCAGAAATATCGCCTGCTGGCGACAGAAGTGTCGTCTGCTCGCGTGAAAATACGCTGGCAAACCTGCTGGGGTAACAATATGCGAGCAGACGATACTTCTGGCGATCTCGCAGATGATCACCACACACCACCGACGGATCAAACGAGGCCGCTCTCCTGGTGTGCGGGTGTTAGTAAATGTCCATTAAGCTGCGCGCATATGATATTTTGCACGTAAGGCATCAAGAACACCACGTTTTCATCACAACGCGCGCATCAAAGCCCGCAAAGCTGTGCCTAATTCCGCACAAAACACCCCTGAACAACATTCTGACAGCTGGATTAAATTGGTTGGCACTTGGATTAAATTCGCTGGCACCGGGATTAAATTCGATGGCGTTTGGATTAAATTAGATGGCACTTGGATTAAATTGTATGGCGATTGGATTAAATTGAGCGGGAAAACCTGTAGAACAGGAAACGTAGGCCTAATGTAAAATTCGAGAAAGAGTGAGCAAGATGGTTTAATTAAGCAGAATCAATTTCCGAAGCGTTCGTAGTGACGTCAAACAACGTGCACAAACACAAACAAGCAGACGACAGACCCCGAGATTCATGCAGACGTGGGGCGTACTCACATGTTGCTCACTCGGGTTCGGCTGAAAGGCCAAGGAAGGACAAAACGGCAATGCAGAAAAAAGCAAAGCACAAACGGGCAAGGAAAGGCAACACAACAGAGGAAACAAGCATAGTCGTCAAAGGGACAAGCAGGGTGATCGGAGAACCCTCCCACACTGACACGAACGTGTGCAAGTCTCATTCCATCGTACTTTGCATACAGGGAAGAAGCAAGTGGCTTCTTTTCTTCAGCACAACCGTCTACGTGCACCCCAGGCCCCTGATGATTAGTAATATTTTTTGTGCCTAGTGAATTGACACATTATGGTGACCTAAGCTGTTTCTGGTAGCATAGCATTATGAGAACGTGCAGGTGCCAGGTGTTTTGTGCAACACGACAGCGTCACGCTTTCGCACAATTCCAGCATGTAACAGCTCAGAGGACAAGCGATAAAACAAACACAGTAACAGAAACTCTCTGCCATTTTTTGCGCTATTAATATGCTGAACAAACTGCCCCAACTCGCCCAACAATCTTTATTGCTAATTATGAAAGAGAAATTACTGTCGTTTCCTTTACTACAAGCACCTGAGTGGTATGTGAAACGACTCAGTTTGGTAGAATGTTTGAGAACGCGTTTACGGCAGGGCACAAAACACATCCACACAATTATCCTGTTTGCCGGGGATTGGCTGCCCTCCTGACAATGGCAGAAGCAAGGAACCTGTAAAGGAATCTAACCTCCCTTTCCCCTCACATATTTAATGCGTAGAAGTCAGGCGCAATTAATAAGAGCAACGTCCACTGCCCGTAGCACCGATTTTTGTGATCTCACCGTGCAACGGATGCTAAGCCTCAGACATACCACACCATTTACTGACGTCATGTATGGGCACAAAATCAAATTTTAGAACGTGGCCCTAAAACTGAAAGCTGAAAATTGCGTCTCTTATGCCCTTACAACTGTCAACCTAGTGCGACGAACACAAAAAGAAGCAAACATAGCATAATCCGGGTGAAGCTGGTTAAAATTGTTGCTTCTGCAGTCAAAACACAGCCTAGCTTCGACACTGATTTCCTTGCCCTACAAAGGTACCACAAAACATGTCCTAGAGGCGGTTGCTAGTAAAACATTTCAATTCCTCCAATGGAGAAGCCAACATGGATGACGAGGTGCATAATGGTGGCTTCTTTTGGGTGGTACGATAAAGAAAATTTGAGGTAGTAAGGCCACCGCTCAGCTGTCTTGGAATCTGCCACTGTTGCCTAACCACTTCGTAGTTTGAGGAAATATTGTGTGCGATTGATTGACTGATTGTAGGGTTTAACGCGCCAACGCAACGCAGGCAATGAGGCGCACCGTAGTGGAGGGCTCCAGATTAATTTTGACCACCTGGGGATCTTTAACATGCGCCAAAATCTCGCACCCACGGGCATTTTTGCTTTTTGCCTCCATCACAAAACCGTCCACCACGGCCAGGGAATTGAACCCGCGTCCTCGGTAATGTCGTGTACGAAAGAGCGACATTCTTCAGAAGACAACAGCGGGAAGGAGAAGGTGTCGAACAAAGCTACACCGACTGGCCAAGTTGTGAAGTTTCGGAGAATTGGTCCGGGACCGGATAGTAGTGGGCATCAGGGACCGCAAGCTGTTGGAACGAATGCAGCTGGACGTGGAGCTGACCGTCCAAAGGGCCACCACCATGGCACGACAGTCTGAGGTTGTAAAAGAACAGGCTGCTACGTTCCACAGAATGAAAGAAGGCAAAGTGGATAGAGTCGACCAGGCTTGTAAAGCAACTGTACTTCAGGAAATCAAAAGGGGTCTGCAACACGAGATAAGAAGCTGCCTCAATCTGAAACAAACCAGCGTATGCTCTGTGGCTACTCGTAGCACACTACAGGGAAGAAGTGCCCTGCACAAACAAGTGCCGCCAAAAGGGACACTGTGCCAGTGCCTGCAAAAGAAAAGTATCAGTCCGCGAGATCGTCGGTAGCAGCGACACATTTATTGGAGCCGTCTCATCCAGCTGCGATGGCAAGTGGACGGCTACTGTGGACATCAATGGGTCGCCCGTCACCTTCAAAGTGGACACCGGAGCTGTGCGACTGTGATTGCTCTTCAAACAAACTAGAGATATTTCAAGGATCTGCATCTCCAGAAGCCAGAAAAGGTTTTGAAAAGACCCAATGAAAGAGAACTTCCTGTTTTTGGCATGGTAACGGCAGACATATCATACCACAACCCGTCATTGAAAGGAAATATCTATGTTGTGGGTAATCTTCAAGTGCCTCTCCAGTCAAGGAAAGCTAGCGAAAAACTAGGCATTGTAAAACGTCTTGATCAAGTCATCATTCAGAAAAGCGAAGCTGTCGAACCAGAGGGCGAGTTTCCCAAGCTTTTCTCCGGTCTTGGTAACATTAAGCTCGTGTACAAGATCAAGCTTAAGGGGCACACTGGTCTTAAATAAAAAAAAGTTTATTTTTGCAGTTGTGATGATGAAAATTGGGGGGGGACATATGTAGTTTTTTATTCTGATTGTAGATATAAAATTTATTTTTGTGTAAAATGGCTATATTCAAATTTATTTGGTTTATAAATTCCTTGACAGCCTTTGTGAAAAACTGCTGGAGGGATGCAGCTGAACAAGGTCTCATTAAACTGTGCACAAATCAAGGAGTGCAATAAGACCAACATTATCATTCTATCTGGTCTGTGGCAGAAGTTACGACCATTTGAAGTTTGGGCCTGGAAGGCAAAGCCGGTTTTTCTGGTTGCCACCTTTCAAGCCCAAACTTCAAATGGTCGTAACTTCTGCCACAGACCAGATAGAATGATAATGTTAGTCTTATTGCACTCCTTGATTTGTGCACAGTTCAATGGCACCTTGTTCATAGCCATTTTACACAAAAACAAATTTTATATCTACAAGCAGAATGAAAAACTACACATGCCCCCCAATTTTTATTAAAATATCTGTAAAAATAAAGTTTTTGATCAAAGACCCATGTACCCCTTAAAGAAGATGCTGTACAGTAGCGTTGACTACTACTCAAAAAGTTCCCGTACCATTCATGTCTAAGGCCAAGGCAAAGCTTCAAGAGATGGTTCAGCTTGACGTTATGAGAGCCAGTTGAAAAGCCAACAAAATGGTGCTCTGGAATGGTCATTGTTCAGAGACCTGACTGAGCTCAACAGGTTAGTAGAGCATGAGGTTCTCCCTCTGCCCGTCAGTGAACATGTCCTAGCGCAACTTGCTGGAGCTCAGTACTTCTGCAAAGTCGACGCCAATTCAGGGTTTTGGCAGTTCGAGCTTGCAAAAGAGACTCGAAGCATGACCACGTATACCGGTTCAAGAAACTACCTTTCGGAATCAGTTCGGTGCCTGAGTTCTTCCAAAGGAAGACGTTAGTTTCTAAATAACCTGGAAGGCGTTGTGTGTAACATTGATGATATCCTGATCGACAGCAGGACGCAAACAGGGTACAACGCCCATCTCAGAGTGGTCCTAAAAAGACAACAGAAACATGGCGTCCCGTTGAACCATGAAAAGTGCGAGTTCAATGCACAAAGGGTAAGGTTCTTGGAACACATCACTGATAAGCAAGGTATACATGCTGACCCTTCAAAAGTGCAGGCTATTACTGGCATGAGACCCCCATCAAACACTCAGGAGCTGAGGAGGCTTCTGGGAATGGCAAACTACCTGATGAAGTTTGTCCCAAACATGTCAGAAATAGGCCTCCCCATGAATGCTCTTCTAAACGCGAAAAGCGAG
Source organism: Haemaphysalis longicornis (assembly GCA_013339765.2). NCBI lineage: Eukaryota > Metazoa > Arthropoda > Arachnida > Ixodida > Ixodidae > Haemaphysalis > Haemaphysalis longicornis. The sequence continues at coordinate 113,119,180 of CM023456.1, read as the reverse complement.
TGGGTATGGACCTCAGTCCAACAGAAAAGCTTCGAAACTGTTGAGAAAAAGCTGTCTGAAAGCCCGATTCTGTATGTATTTGAACCAGAGAACATGATTGTAGTTTCAGTGGATACCTCATCATTTGGGTTGGGTGCAGTTTTGTCACAGAAGCAGAAATATGAGGTTTATAGACCTGTGGTGTACGCATCCCGTAGCCTGTCAGAGATAGAAAGCAGGTACTCTCAGATTGAGAAAGAAGGCCTCGCTGTGACCTGGGCACGTGAGAAGTGTCAGGAGCATGTCACTGGCTCACAATTTACCATTGAAACTGACCACAAGCCATTAGTTCTGATTTTCATGTCGAAAAATTTGTCGCATATCACGCCCATGCTACAAAGGCATATGATGCATTTGATATGCATTTGATAAAGGCATATGATGCATTTTTGCTATAAAATGGCACATGTGCCAGGCAAAGAACTTGTTGCTGCTGGCACTCTGCCTCGGCAGCCGCTACCTCACCGAGATAGCACTAAGCTTGGAGAAGTTGCATGTTATGTTAGAAGCGTAATTGCTAATCTTCAGTCTACTGGCAAGAGACTCGTGGAAATTTGAGAAACGGAAGCGAAAGATTTAATTTGCAGCAAGCTGAACAGCTACTGCAGTGACGAATGTCCAGACTGCCAAGAGCTTCTTTTAGAGTGTAAATATTATTGGCAGCACAGGTCAGACATCGCTGTTGAAGACGGCCTCCTCAGGAAAGGATCCAGAATTATAATTCCTGGGCCCGTGCGCAAAGAAACAGTCGCGATATACACCAGGGGCATCAAAGCATTGTAAAATGTCAAGCCAGAGCCGAGAGTCAGTATGGTGGCCGGGTGTATCGACAGAAATCGAAGAGCTTGGTCACCAATGTACACAATGCGTTCAAGAACAGGAATACAGACATGAGCCACTGGTGCTGTCTGATTTCCTGATCGACCACGGCAGAGTTGCCATGGACCTGTTTCACTGTGGAGGGAAGAACTACTTGCTTGTGACCAATTATTATTTAAGGTATCCCGAAACCACCCTGCTTATGGGTATGACAGCGCAAGAAGTCATCAAGCAAGTAAAACAACCTATTTTCGCAAGGCACAGCATGCTTGAAACAGTTTTCAGCTGATAATAGACCTCAGTTCAAAAAACTTGATGGCTCTGCTTTCCACGAGTTTCACGGAAGAAGGGGGCTTCGAACACGCACATCAAGCCCCAGGTTTCCGCAAAGCAATAGCTTCGTTGAGGCAGCCCTGCGGATCGTAAAGAAGAGCTTACAGAAAACGGGCGACAGTTATGTTGCTCTTCAGGCATACACTGCCACGCCACTTACAAATGGGTTTAGCCCTGCGGAGTTATTATGTTACAATGTCTGAGAACGTCTCTGCCTGCACCGTGTAGTTCGCTAGACCCCGCAGTGGTTGACAAGCAGGCACTCAAGACGTGGGAATGGTGCCGAGCTGCCAAGCAAAAGAAAAATGACGACAGAAGGCACGGGGCTCGGATCCTACAAGACTTAGAGACAGGGGAAACGGTGTGGATAAGAAACCAAAACAAGACTGGAATGATATTTTTATTGGCGGGGTCTCTAAGGTCTTATTTTGTGGAGACACACAGACACAGGCCAACTAAGAAGCAAGCAGACTAACTCGGTAAAGTTGAAATTCAACACTTGTTGCATGAGTCAATGCCTAGGAAAAGGCCACAGACCTCGTAAGACGCAAGGAGAGGTGAGGAGGAGGAGTGCCTGGTCGAAACGACCAAATGCCGCCAGAAAGTAATGAGCCCCAGGAAGGCTCATCCCCCCAACAAGACTACAAGACGCGGAGTGGATGCGTAGTCAAGCCTGTCCAGTGCTTTTAATGGGAAAGACTGTGCGGGGGGCAATGTGCTGTGTGTGTACTGCTAAGACGTGATGCGAAAACCTGAGCTGACAGCAAGTTGCAGGTCTGGCCTGCCCGACAAAGGAATTACGAGGCGCAAGCCCGTGAAGAGGAACTAAAAAATAATAGCTCTTAGACTGAATGCCAGACGTGTCGGTTGTATGTCTCTCGTGCTCCGCGAAACAACTACGCGACGACGAGGGCAGCAGCGTACTGCGATGGGTGGGGGTGGTTCCTATCCCCTCCTGTAACACACACAGTCCCTTCAGAATAATGGCAAGGTGGGCTGGTTGGGGCAGATTCATGATGTACAAGACTGTGCAAGGAACAAAAGAGGAAACGCAATAATAATAGAACACTTCGAACTGAACTGACACTCAGCTAGACACTTGAGCCAGATAACGCATTAGTGTATGCCCGAGTATGAAACTCTACGGCCAGCACTACTTCGTCCTTCATGAAATTCTGCTGCGATGGTAACGTGAACGATTTAATCTGCAACAGCAGCTCAACTCACTTGTCCTCGTCAGAGTCGTCGTCACTCATGCACCACTTAAGGAACACTTTGAGCAACATGTTAAGTCGCCTGTCGTCGCCCATTCCGTCGCCATCGATCAGAAGCTTTCGGCGAATTATGTCCTCTGAAATATACAAAAAGAACAAAACATGTGCCAACGGCCTGCGAACGAAAACCAAACAAAGTTCAGATTGACAAACTGCGCATTACACAGGCAGAGCGAGACGTTACGGAGCGACTACACGAATCAAACTAGCCTCATGTCGTCTCGTTCCTTCTGTATCGTCTCTTTGCACTGCTTTTCTCAGCAAATCCGCGAATTAAGGTCTTGTTTGTTGAATCCTTCACTGATTCAGCACAACGTCACACACAAATCACTCGGCTTAAGCCAGCCAGCCGACTTTGCGCCGGTTCTTAGAAGCACTTTTTTGGTGGTTTGTAAAGTGAACTTGAGGAAAGAACTTGCCTTCGGGGATGAGAGGCATGGTAGCGTAGAATGCTTGGCCGGAGCCCTGGCTGACGACGGAGGAGCTTTGAGACGTCGCGCTTTGCAATGAAGCTTGCAGCTGGATAGCGAACTACTGCATGCTAGCGCCTCGAACTAAACGGACAAAGTACGGCCGGTGTGCCGTTTAGCAGAGAGTTAAACAGTTAAACAGTTAAAGCAGCTGCTAAAAGCGATCACATGCACGTTTAGCTGAAAATTGCGAAAACAGTAAGCTGCTTTTTGCGCGTCGTGCGCCCGGTGGATTGTGCTAATGATGATGGTGATAATGATGCCACTTTTTAAAGCTAGCACATTAAAATAGTACCGCACGGGACAAAAAGTTTACAAGTAATTGTACTATTTATTGCTGATGCATATAGTATTAAAGTTTTCAGACGTATTATGGTAAACAAATTAATGCGAAAAATAAAGGGAATTAAGAGTTTCGGTTTTGGTTTGTTGCGAAAGAAGGAACGGAACATTTCTTGGTGCTGCACTCTTGTATTCTCATTTTTCACTATCCACTGTAGCGGAGGGGCGCATAGCGTTATATTTGAAAGCGTCTCCTTAGGAGAGCCGCTGAGAAAAGTCAGCTGGCAACATCCAATGGCCGTCAAAAAACTTCTCCACACATCTTGCACTGCATGGATTGCGGACAAAATCATATTCACATGACTATTTTGGAGATGTGAACCGTCAAATAGAGAACAATTCAGACAGGCAATGTACTGAAACAATGCAGACCTCCAGGCCTGTTCCTGAACCATTTATATAACAAACAAGGACATACTATTAAAGTATTGATTCAATAATATATATATAATCATATCGCACTCTGATCATGGCAGACTTACGATAGTATGCCTATTCGCAAAGCTGCAAGGTCATGATTCGAAAATATATATAAGCCAGTGATTGAAGCTGTGATTGATCTTCGCTGTGTGGCTTTCAGCAGTGCCAACAGTTGGAGACGTTTCACACTGCTAAGATTTGGTGAAACCAGACATTTGCAGAAACTGGAGAAAAAGGACAGCAGGTATCTGTCGAAACTATCCTTTCAGCATTTTTCGTCTATGTGCTGCTTCTGTAAATAGTTGCTTATTATCACTCAGCAAAAGCTTCCAGCAATGAGGCTGTGCCGATTTTAGTTTTCAAGAACCAGTGCAAGGTCTAGGACTTAAGAAGTGACAAACATGAGACTGCTGACGTCGCACAAAAACGATTACTTACTGGACAGTCGCCGTGCAAGTTGCTGCTGAAAAGAAAATTTACCAGCTCAGTGCACCAGTGCTGTTAAATCCTGAGCACAAGTTATTTGAGGTTTGCACTTCATGCAGTTAGCCTCTGCCCCAACTTTGCAAGAAACTGTTGATCAATATGCTGACATTTTCCTCTTATTTAAAGGAACCCAACTCCTAGTAGGCAGGTGTATTCTTCCGCACGAAGTTAAGACAAATACAAGGCCCACACGACATCAAGACAAGGTGCCTAACCACATTTTCTTTACCCCCTCCGACATCTGTTGGCTGTACCATCCCCTGGTAAAAAAGCCCGTCCTACCATACTCCTCGGTGCTATTGAAACTGGTCTGAGGAGCCATTAAAAAAAAAAAAAACTATTTTTGAAGAGCTTAAATAAATCACGAATCGAAACAGAAAATTGACCACGTGGTCACAAATATCTTTGCTTCACGTTGACGTCCTGATGCAAGCAGGTTTCCGGCAGGTTGACGGTAGGAGAGAACAAAAAAAAAACAAGAACGCAGCGTTCCTTTTTTCTTTTCTACCATCCTTGGTTTCTTCCTTCAGCTGAAATTTGCAGACATCAAGTGCCGAGACGCCACTCAGGAACGACAATTAACGTTGTCACGTTGACCCCACTAACCAGGAACATATCACGTTAAGTGACAGAGAAGATAGGCAAATGGGCCAAGTGCAAACGTATTTTACGAATGAGCCAAATGATCAGATGGTCCACTGGATAAGGCTATGCAGGCTTGGTGGACATCGTCGCCACTATTTTTGCAGCAGGAAATATGCCGACCGAATGGCAACAAAATGGTTATGCTAGGTGTAACTACACCAAGCGAAACTACATTTCAGAACACACACAAAACTAGCAAAAATACTACCAAGTCTTCACTCGCAGCTGAACTGTTAATAGTAAGCTAGCATAAAACTGTCATTATAAAATGCTAGACAACTGAGTATTGTAAAACTACTAAGATCAGTTGCTGACTGTCGTTAAACTATTGCCATAAAAGTAGGGACAATAAGATATCCGAAATTTGCTTTTAAGCAAGGGCCAATTAATTTCACACAGAACAAACGATCGTTCAGCAATGTGCACACCTCAAAATTATGCACAACAGATGGTTAAATGTGATCTAAGCTTGTTACGTGCCACCTTTGTCATCCCAATGCACTAGTATAGTTGAAGGCAGGATCTATCACAGCTGAAGCAACTCTCTTCTAAAATTTTGAGTGCAAGACCATCAGAATGGTGGTGGTCAAGGTTTTCTGGAGGTTATACCTAATAAACAAACAGGTTTGAGCTATCCGAATCACATGCACCATTTTGAGTCGGGGTTTTTCCCGGCTTGGCTAGCTCATGCAAGGTACCACTTTTTCAGTGATACCAAGCGGCAGAGCTTCAACGAAAGCTGCGATCACGTTGGTATTGTCCATGTTTAAAAACTTTCCCATAACTCATCAGTTATGCGCACACTCACAGAAACACAAAACAGACACTGAGGTGCTTGCTTGTTTCCCCTGCATTGTCTTTTTTATTACGTCTTTCTCTCGTCGAGCTCTTCAGGGGCAGTCCCATAAACAGAAGACAGGGCCACCGAACAGGGCGCCCAGCATCACAGAAGTTTTCTTCTTCGTTTCGCCACAGTTGCGCATTCGTCGTGACAAACTTCCCGTCCACTTCCCACCAATCGGGGCCCAAACGCAGTCCATTTGTTTACTCTCCTAACCGGTGGCACAACATGCACCGCGCGGAAGAACGTCTAGTACCTTGACGAAGACCCGCACCACCTTCATTCACCCTCCCCCCTCTCTCCCCTAAGCAACCCCACAGAGGGCGCCACAGTGCGAGGACAATTAAAATATACAGTACACGTTCCTCCTCAAGCAACACAGCTCATTAAAAGTAGTGGTCCTTTTGCTTTTTTTTTTTTTCAAACTCTCGGGGCTATTTTTGCTCCGCCTAGAGTTTTCCAGTCGTAATTTTTTGTTGTTGCTGTTGCCTGAAGCGCCCCTTCCCCATGTCAGCCCCTTTCCTCCCCCGAGTCCCCTGCTATGTTACAATGCTCACTGTACACAGATCACAGAGCTAACAACAGTCGCGCTCCACCACTGCGTCCGTGACGGCGTGGCAAGCAAAATCTTGGCGCGTGCACCACCACAACGGCGACTCCCTTGGCCGTCTCCTTGACGAAGCCCCTCGTCGACTGACGCCGAGATGAAGGTCACAGCAAAGGAAGCAACCGCAGACGGCACAACAGGAGGGGCAGCTCGCAGCAACCGTGCAACACGTATCCCACACGGCCACACACACACAGCTGATCCGAGGAGGCCTGTACAGCGGGAGCACTCAGCGGTGGTGACGTACAAGCGCTGACGCCAATGATCTCTCGATGCATCATCGTGTTGGCCGCAAGCGCCAAGGAGCACAAGTCAAAAGCAGCAGCAGCACCCATTGTCGTTGCGCGCCGCTCTCTGTCGTCGGCCCGTGCAGGCTGTCGAGCGCTGCTGCGAAGTTGTCGCCGGGGCTTCCGGCGTCGTAGGGGGCGCCGCCGTGAAGAGCAGGGCCGTTGCCACAGTTCAGAAGTTGCCCGTGGTGGCGAAGAAGGGGAAGGCGCCGAACTGGCTGGGCGTCTTGGGCGAGGCGCACACGTAGAGGAAGTCCTCCGACTGCAGGTGCGTCCGGTTCAGCGTCGGCTCCGAGGTGCTCTGGTGGATCTTGGGCAGCGACCGCATCAGCGACTCTAGCGAGGCCAGCATCTGCGAACGGTAAAACCAGGGTTTCGGAATGTGCGTCAAGCAAGAAAAAATTTTTTTCACGGACGGTAGTGGGACTGGACAAATGCCACACCTCCACCATACAGTCACAGGTTTCGTCACAATGTGACATTGGGTCTCACAAAGGCAGCATTGCAAAGACATCTGATACCCCTGTCACACGGCAAATCTAATGTCATTCAAAGTGAATGACGTTGGCTGTTAATAACATTCGGTTCGGCCGTGCAGGTCTACATGGCGAAACAAATGTTATTTGATTGTGATAGCGGTGACAATTAGCGAGCTCACAAAAACCGCAAAATTATATTTAAAGCACATCCGGAATGTTTTCACACATAATATTTTTTAAAAACATAACAAAGCATTATCTTTTTTAAATAAAAATATAACAAAGCATTATTTTTTTGAATAAAAATAAGAAAATCACCAATTTAGGTGACATCAGTAGACATCACAAGCTGAGACAAGTCCGCAAGAAATCCGTATTAGGGTAGCACACGCACTAGGGACGAGATTTTCTTTTTTGTTAGAACTTCTAACAAAGAGCGGGTTTCCTGCTCTTCGGCAGGGAACCCGCTTTACCCTTGGGATACCCTTGTCTCGCCTGCCTCAACTCCTCCTAGTCAGTACGTCAGCGACGCCGTCACACAGGCTGGTCTCGCTCGTCAGATCGCTCGCACACGCCTCACTTCGTCCCAAGCATCCCATGAAGTCCCTCTATGATCGCCACCACACCGATGTCCAGTTCCAGCCAGGTTCATTGGTCACCCTGTCACCATTGGTCACCATTGGTCATACTGTGGTCACCCCAGCGTCATGTAGCACTTTCTACCAAACTACTTTCTCCTTACACCGGCCCTTGTCGCGTGTTGCGCCACGTCACCGACGTCACATACGAAATCACGCCGCACTTGTCCTCCTCTGCCCAGCCTCACACGGACCTTGTTCACGTGGCCCGGCTTAAGATTTACCACTCCAACACCTAAACGTTATGCCCCCAGACGCCGAACACCTAAACGTTATGCCCCCAGACGCCGCCACGGCGTCTGGGGCATAACGGAACAGGGGGAAGGGGGCGGGGGTTGTGGTCACGGAACAGTGGGAGAAGACGATGAGGGCAGCTACGGCTATGTGCCGTTTGGGCTGAACTTTAGAAGAGGACGAAGGGCTTCCAGCTACCGGTCTCTGTACTCTCTCGCTGGCATTGCTCAGCATTGTAATTTCAGTCGATACATTGTATTTCCGTGCTTCTGCCTCCTTCTTTGTTAGAACAACACGAAGAGGAAAATAAAAGTTCACTGACAGTTTTTAGTAACAGTGTTCTTTGGTTTATTACTGAATTTTCATGTCTAGTGAAGTTCCACTGCTGTTGAGGCTACTCATTTGGCCACTGAGGTCCCCTTCCCCCTTCCAAACATACCTGTTTAAGTGCACCTAAACCGAGTGCACTTGGGCTCCCTGAGTAACACTTTGGCCGTGATGCCAGTGACGATACCTGGCGTAAATATGCCGCAAAATTACTTGAAATTGCCCCTACTTGTCACATGAGCGACAATGTAAACACTTCATTGTGTTTACATTGTTTAACACTGCAATCGCTGTCTCTCACACGTCCGCAAAAAACGCCGTTGGGACTGCGACTGAATAACGGCGGTCATATTTTCAACGTTATTCACTGCGTAGCGAATCGCAGCAGCATTATTGTCGAGGGAAAATTATCACAGAGCGTGGACTATAACCGAAAAGACAAACAACGGGAACACGACCACAAAGCCACAACAAACCACGTATACGCGAACGCCGCAGAGAACGGCGGCCATGGAGCAACATGCCACCAGGCGGTGCTGGCACGTCATTGGGCAAGGGATTACTTTCTTCTTTATTGCCGCTGCTTCCCTTTTCGGAAAAATGAATCAACAATACATTCATAATTAAATTTTAACACAATTGTTAGACATCTAAACACTCGCTCTTTTACGTTACTTTTCCCGATTTGTGACCCCTGCAGATGAGACAACTCACTCGTCGAGCCGGCCTGGGTAAAGTGTGTATCGGGAGCACACTCAGCTTAAAGTGCATTCGGTGGTAAGTGCATTCGGGTTTGCAGTTTAGCTGCTCCTGAATGACATTTTAGCCGAGTGCACTCTGTGGAAGTGCACTTAAATAGGCACGTTTTACCGGGGTAGAAATGTCCTTTGCCTCAAAAGTCATTCGCTATTCTCGTGTAGCGCCGAATTAATGACATTTAAAGCGAACAACGTTTTGCTCTAGATGTTACTAGGCCTGCTTTGCGACAGGGGTATGACAGGCTCGCACTCACACGCATCGTTCTCTACACCCTGTCGAGTGTCCCCCACCTGTCTGAAAAGCGGCCGCTCGTCGCGGTTGAACTTGATGCAGTCTTCGGTGAAGCGGATAAGCGCCTTGGGCGTGTCCTTCCGCGCTATGCTCAGGTCCGGGCGCAGCAGGCCGTGGCCCACCATGAACAGGATCTGCATGGGAACAACGGGCGATGATGCACTCATTCACCGCAAGAGAAATACGGCGGGCACATCTGAGGCCACATACAAGCGCACAATACGACGGAGCAAATACTAAACCGGAAATACATGTGTCCATTTAGAGGGGAGACAAAGTTAACAACAAAAGTTTACACAATTTACTGCACTAATTATAAGCATATACTCATAAATATTCCTCCCAGTATCCGCTTAATTCACAATTCATGACCAGAGCAATTTGTACGTGATACAGTAGACATTCGAACTACTACTTTCGAAATTGGTGGATCCGAAGTGTTGTTCAACCCGAAATACAAGTCAAAAGTGCACACAAGATGCACGTAGCAGCATCTCTCTTCGTACCTGATCCTTGTTGTTGATGTGCGCGTAGGGGAGCTGCCCCGTGATGAGCTCGTAGAGCACAATGCCGAACGCGTACACATCCGACTGGAACGAGTACGGGTTGGGGTCCTTCATACGGATCACCTCCGGAGCCTGCAACGTGGAGCACAAGCATTCCGCACAACAGTCAACACAACCACGAGCCACACCATCACACACCATGCAACAGGTGACTGCTATGATGCAGGGCCTTCCTTCTCCAAACTATGCTTCAAATAAAACATAACAGCACAAGGAGCAGACAAAATATCAAAGCTGCTCCACTCAACGAGAAAGCTGTCGGGAGTGCAGAGCACCGATTCGACATAATGGGCTGTAGCGCCGTTTATCTGCTCACTGCTACCAACCCGGTGCAATTCAAATTTCCCGCCTCCACAGTGTCCGCGTGCTCCCTGCCTGAAACAGCACCAGCCGGAGTTCTGTTCTTTTTGTGCTTGCTTTTCCTCTTGCATGTGCCGGCGTTGCACTGCCGCTTTCTTTCGCCTACTATCGTAAAAGCCAACCCAACGAGCGTTCTGAACTAAATGAACGCGGGTGCTGCTGGTTAACGTATATTTTGCCTGAAATGTACCAGCAGTTTTCTTTGTGCTAAACAACAAGGAGATGTACGACAAATGCCAGCGTTTCACAAGTTTCGAACTGTTATGACTATTTAAACAGCTTGGTTTTCGAAGCCTCTGTGGGACACCCTACGATGGAATGCCGGGCTCTACGTAGGTCTGTTATCTCGCTGTGCCACATGACTTTGGCAGTCGCTTGACATCGAGCGTTACAGCAGTAAGCTACGATGACAAGGCGATAAAGTGCTCTGCACTTAAAAATGACAAGGTCGAGAACTGGGCTAGTAGGTACGCACTCATTATGTCGGAACAGCGCACATGGGAGGAAAGAAGGAGAGCACGAGTGCTTGTTGTGTTAGCAAGGCTTTGGAGTGGGCTAGTTGGTGTTTTAGCATCTTGAATTGCAGAGCTGCGCTGCCTGACACGAAAATGTAGAACAGGGTGAATTACACCTCGTCTCACCTTGCCTGTCTTTGTGTAACTCACCCTGTTCTACGCTTTCGTGTCAGGCAGCGCACCTCTGCACTTCAAGATGTTGCGTTTTGTCCGTGTTGTGTCCTTCTCTTGCCCGTTAAGTTTGCGCTGTTCCATCATAATGAAAAACTGCCCAGACACACAGGACCAGCGTTGGTGTCTCTTGTTTTTATCTACCTTTTGCACTGTTACGTCTGGCGACAACACATTTGCTTCCTTCAAAGTTCCAAATTCAAGTCGGACAGAAACAGTAAATCACACAACCCTGTTGCGCTCAAAGGCTAAAAGTGTGACGAAACACTGTCTTAACTGCTGTAGCAGGTCATACAAATCCTTGAACATGTAGGACATGCAGCAGGCTTTCTTTTTGGTTGATTTACATGTACTTTTTAAGGAGTAAGGCGTGTTTAAAACTGCCACATCCCTCGCATTATCCCTCTCACCCATTTGGCAACATCAGCTGTGACGGGACATCCGAACCAATTAGTTGATTGCCATGAAACAGGACTTCCAAGAATCACAAACACGTTGACCTCAACTTTGTGCGAGCCAACAAAAAGTCGATATTAACCTATGAAATTGTTTTATAATCAAAATTTTAATTACTCGACTGTACTGAACCACAGTTCCAGCTAGCGTGTTAACTGCAGAAGACAGAAAATGCTACGCGCTCTCTGTTCTTCCCATTTTTGCAGGTAAACCAGAGACCACCCAAATCCCAAAATAACAAATTGCACGAGTTTAACTGCAAAATGCAGTCATGCAGTCACACATAGTAGTCCCTTCTGGGTCTCTTCAAACACTTGGTGCCTTTAGTGGCAAGCGTACTGAGCTCCATGACACGCAAAAATAATTTTTCCAGCAAGATTAAGGGCACAGGGTAAGCCCTATACTTCCATGCCATTTTGGCCATTACAACAAATAGAGTTAGGCAACTTTTTCTCTGCATCGCTACTAAAAGGTATCTACATAATGCATACATCATTTTCTTTCAAATTCTAAGCACTTTTAACCATACCAGAATTATTGAAATCAGGCAAAAAAATTCAAATTTTTAATAATTTTTTTTCCGCCAGTACCTAAATTTTGGCCTAATTTACATGTCGAAATTCTATAACAAGAAAACCGTCACATGCATATTTTGAATCCTGGCACAGTAGATGTGACAACTTATGTAGAAGACAGGAAAAAAGAATTAGCCAGTTATCCTGGAAGATACAGGAAATAATGGTACCGATGTAATGAAAAACACCGTTTTGAAATAATTGAGTTTTAAGTAAGAAATGAGGTAAAAAACAATACTTGTTAGCCCCAAACACCACTAGAGTCATTTATTTATAAGAACCAGCTTCGTAATCACCGTCGAAGTCATTGTTTTGCTTTTCAGCCTGTCATTTGTCCTGCCTTGCCTATTGTGTGAGATGCCGTGCAGCTATGTTCGCAAGGTATTTTTTGCCTGTGGTCAACGTTTTTAGCCACTTGATGGCGGCGTCGCACCCAGGGTTCAATCCGAATTATTTTGAAATTCTGGCTCGTGCGATGCTACCATCATTGAATGAAAGAACAGCCTCCAATGTTGCAATCTTGAAATTGCGAAAAAAAAAAAAAAAAAAGTCGATTTTTTTTTTTTTTTTTTAATTTTGCCTTACCCTGTGCCTTGAAAGGAAACACCGTCTCTGCTGTTGAGTTTGGCCCCCACTGTGTGCGGCCACACATTCACGCAACAATTTCCCTCACAAAAGGCCCCCACCACTCACCATCCAGAGGATAGACCCCGTTGGCTGGCTGAACGGCTGGGAGCCACTCCACCTGGCTTTTACCGTCGCCAGGCCAAAGTCGCCGATCTTCACCGTCAGGTCGTCGTGCAGAAATATGTCTGGGGAGGGGGACTGGTCAAGGCAAACCAAACATCCTCCAAGGCATCAAAGCCATCCGCATAAACTTCGCTACCCCTGGGAAAAAATTTCGACTCAGCACACACTCCCGACTTTCAATGGGCACACAACTTGCCACACAAAGCACTCCTAATGTTGCATCAAACAAAAAATGAAGACGCTCACACACAAGAATTGAAGGTAGCGAAGCTGTACGCAACCTTCACGGCCATTACGAAGGTTTAGGTCCACGATTGCAGCCGTTTGGCTGCTTCTTCGCTGCCACAACGACCTTTATTCCATCACTGTTGCTATAAGTGTGAGCTTCGTTTATTATATTGGAAGTGATAATCATTGGATATCATTTAGGAGGGGCGTACGCTATGACGTGTCTTTCTCGTTCAGAGCAAATGTTGCCACGATTACGGCGAACGCTGGAGTCTCTTGAGTTACGAACAAGTGCTGCCACGATTATGGCGAACGTTGGAGTTCTTTTTTTTTTTTTTTTCCCCAATCTTGGCCAATCTCTCCTAAGTGGGTATGCTTGGCTTGACAAACGTGCACCGGGGACACTGGGCGGTCGTTCAAGGCACGCACACACGAGCGCTAGGCATTTTCTTGATTTTGTTAACTCCACGGCGGTCGCCGCGAGGCCCCCACTCACATGCGCACGCTCGGCAATTTCTTGGTATTTAAACTGCGGACACGAAAAATTGCGATCTGCTAAACAGCTTCGCTGTTAAAAATTAGACTTTGAACGGAAGGAACCATCGTTGAACCACAGGTTGACTATGACCAGATGGACCATTCAAATAATTGATGCAGTCTGGGACAATCTGTCCTTTCAATGCCAATGCGTTTCGACGTGGTTTGAAGCAGTTTTTTTTTTCCCCACGTAACACGAAGAAAAGGATACTGTTTGATTTAAGATCTCTATGAATAATGTTCTTGGCATGGAGGTAGCTGAAAAAGAGAGAGAGAGAAAACAAAAACACAGCCATTAGCACACACAGGAGGTACAAACGTGGGGAATCAAGTAAGAACATTCGCATGGGTTTCAAGCAATCAAAGATTTCTATACCCTTCGGCGTATACTATGATGCATCTGAAGTGCCAAAATTTGAAGCCACCACTGATTCTTCTGGAGTGCACGCACAAGTGCTAGAATGCAACTTGAAAGTGACACTGACAACTGACTGCTGTCACACGGAGGCCGCGGGAGGCAGCAAATATGGCTCGCTCAAATTTAACACTTGCACACTAAGAAGCTTCCACAGACATGTCCAACGAAAAAATGTCCCCCAAATGACTGATTTTATTCGTTATTTTTAGCAAATAACACCAACCGGTGAGGCAGTTAACGGATGCTCTGGTTTTGTATAATTACCCATTGATTGCCTGGAACAAATACAAGATGTGTCTCAGAGTTGTTCTTTTAATTTTATTTTTGACCACGCAAATCATATATTTCCTACCTGGCAAGTATTTTTTCTCCGCTTTCTTTGTCTTTCAAAAATCTCCATCTGTTTGAATGATAATAAATGACCTATTGCATTCTCCCTTTTGCTTTCCTTGGCATTCTTGACTGCCAACCTTTATTTCTGCCTCAATTCAACTAGCCTCTCATTCCCATCCTAATTTGCTACACACACACATGCCCGCACGCATGTTTGCATACATACCATATATACATACTTTTTTTTTTTCTATGTGCCAAATGCGATGGAGGGTTTATAACAAATGCCTTCAAGGGGGCACACTGATGGCAACCTAGGGTGTTTACTTGGGTGTATACATGCATGTCAACCTAGGGTGTATGGTCAATTTAGGGTGTAAACATGCATGTTTACTGTGCAAGTAAGCAATTTAGAACGCCAGGCCCCCTCCGACGGGTGCCTGGCATTTTGTATGCTCGCACGTCTCATCAGAGCCATTTTCCACTCCCACGCTGGCCATGCCACAGCTGGAAGCCCGACCACTCACTCCATGCCCTGCGCGGTCTGGCGGGCGATGTCGATGACCTGCAGCATCTCGAACTTGGACTCGAGCACGTGCAGGTGCTTGTAGAGGCTCGAGCCCTCGCACCACTGGGTCACGATGGTCAGCTGCGGCTTGGACACGCACCCCATGAACAGGATGATGCTCACGTGCCGCGTCTTCCTGCACTCGGGAACAGGAGCGGAGACAGGGGGCATCCCGTGAAGACAACAGTGAGGAGGACCCCCTCAACTGCTCCCCCTAAATGCCTCGTTTCCACTTGGGATGAGGTCACCGGTGCAGCCATAGTTGTGGGTCCTGACTAGAATGTTTCCCCATGTGAACTCTGAGGACCAAAGGAAAGTACACGTTCCGCCTGCACTAGCTCTGACGAAGCGTTAGAAACAAGGCCAGGAGTATTCCCCACATGCTTGCAGGCGGCCCTTTCATTCAGCCCTGATTTTTTTCATTTCAAGCAAAACAACGTTTTCTGTGTGTTTTCTTAAATTTTAGGGTCCCATAAGCCCTCAAACAAAAAACAGAGCTGGAAGTGCCAGTAATAACATTTATTAATGAGGCAATTAATTAGGACTTCTGGCAATTAAAACTTTATGTCATGCAGAGACATCGCTTTTGGTTTATTTTCCTAAACTTTATGACTGCATGAACCTACAAACAAAAAATTAGCTTCGTAATGCACGTATTTATAGATTTACAAGCTTGGGAATAAAACTCAGTCCGCATTTTTTTTTTTCAGCCTCAATGTCGTAATTTCGTCTTCACCGGAGCTGCTGCTTCTTTGCAGCGTTCAGCTCCACTAAAATGAAATAACAGTGATATCTATCGCAATAGGCATCAATGAAGAACAATTCCCCAAAAAACTAGTAGTTTTGGTTTATTTCTCTATGCGCTAGAGGAACTTTTATGTGATGGTGTCCACTGACACCACCAGGGCTGAGAGGGTTAAAATGGAATGCAAAGGTTAAGATGTGGTTTCCACAAAATGTGGCAGCTTCAAAGAAATCAGTGGACTCACCGTAGAACAGAGACTTCATTCTTAAAGGCCTGCAACTGCGCTGGTGTCGGGTTCGTTACGTTGAGCTTCTTTAGTGCCACGTGCCCTGGAATGGAAAAGCGAGAGCAGCACGGCATGGGTCTGGCAACCTTGTGCAGGGGTGGAAGTGGGGAGACACGACAAACGACAACAACAACCTACTCCATAATGATAAGAAAACCGGAGATATAAAAAGGCTGCCAACAATGCATGCTACAACAAGAACCACCCCTTGCAAAATCGTTACTGCATAAACTGTACAGTAAATGGCTTTCCCTCCAAGTTCAGTGTAGCTCAAAGCTACACACTCGCACTCTCATCTCTATGTTATCGCATCGTACGTTTAGACTGAGTTCTGTTGAGAATATGGGAGTGCAACCTTATTGTTACTCCTGAAGCATCATTTCCAGAGCCATCTTTTTGTGTGTGTGTGTGTGTGGAGAATCCACGACGCTAAGCCTTAGTAAAAATTTGAAAAAAAGAAAAAAAACCAATTTACAGTGTACTTAACTTAATTAAATAAGAGCTAGAACAGGGAAAAAAAAAAGAGTGAAACAGAAAGTGCTCAGTGGCAGTATGCTGTGCATTAAACGCCCTTCCCTGCATACAGACCGGCCAACAGGCGCTGTCACGCTGACACTGGCTCAAGCAGTGCAGGGCCCCAACGTACCGTGCCAGTGTCCCCGGTAGACGGTTCCAAAGGATCCCGAGCCGATTCGGGGCCCCGTGAGTATTTCGTCCGGCATGATCTCCCAGTCCTCAATGGATTCCCGCGCAGGCTTCTGCTGCTGATGGGGGGCAGAGAGGGAGAGAAAAACTATCAGGACACATCAGTATGGGGGACACATCTTAGAAAAACAAAGTTGCTGCAACTCCACGCTGTTCTGGTAGGCTTTGTTCATTGTAAAACGTTGTTATGCATACACATGTACCTTTTTCAACCTAGACCTTGCCCAGCGGTTCACGAGTTTCAAACGCTTATGACTATATAAACCGCTTGGCTTTCAAAGCCTCTTGGTTACGCCGCAACGACAGAACGCCGTGGGCCTCTACTTGGGTCCAGCAAGCGAGCTACGATGATGTCACACAGCCTGCCCTGCCGCAAGGTCAACTATGCTCCGACTATACAAACGACCTTGCTGTGAATGATGCAGCACAACATAAAAAGTCCGGCAGTGTAGAGACCGCCCCCCGTAGACAACAGCGCTCACCGTGATGACTTTCTTGGAGCTCTCGTCGGCCGACCGTGCCCGCGGTCGGCACGTCTTGTGGGCGCTCGTCGGAGAGCCCTGGGCGCTCTGTGTCCGCGTCGGGCTTCCACTGGGACTTGAAGAACTCTGCGGGGGCGCCAGACCTGCCGTCCCGGGCGACACACAACGGTCAGCAACCTTTCCCCTGAAAGACCCTGCCCTTCGGTTCAGGGCATTTGTTCCTACCCTCCAATCCTTGGTATAACTGCGTTGCCTTTCTACACATTCCACCTTTACCCTGCCTTCTATCTCACAAGGGACAGAGCCGAAATTAACTGCATCACGACTTTGCGCACAAGATGAGGAGAATCAGAGGCAATGTGTAACTTACAACCTTGCTAAACAGGCATTGCAATTCCAACAATTTCTTTCCTTTTTTGAGGGGGGGGGGTCACTGGTCGTAAAACAACTTCTTTTAATTTTCAAGTAGACTTTGTGAAACTTGTCAGTCTTGCTGCTTTTCCCCCACTGATTTGAAATATGCCATTATTTTTTCACCTGGTCAATTAGTTCCCAAAATAACTAGAGATAATTACTCATTTTTGGTCAAACAACACACAAAACAGTGTTGGTCATAAAACTAATCTTTGTATTTTTCAATACTATGAACCCTGGCGAATGCAATAATCGAAGCAGTTTTTTGATGCACTGCTTGGTACTAATTTTACAGCACAAAGCACAAATTTGGTTCATTCAAAAGGTTGCCTCGTTAGAATCATACTGACACCACTTTTAACGCACACTTAACGCTCGAATAAGCTATATAATAAGGAAAAAAAGCAACAATGTCCATGCGACCCACTAGCTCATTTCCTGCACTAGAACCTATGATGTCATATGCCCAGCTGTGTGATTGGCTGAGGCTAGCAAAAGCAAACGCAAATTACGCAGGGCTTATAAGCTTGCCAAACGAGCTAATTGTGCTTAAATGCAACGCGTATTCATTTTACAGCCGTAAGAATGTGGGGTAAACAATGAAAGTTATGAAAGTACAAAGTACCAATGCGCACTGCTGTTGGTACTGGGCGCACTATGCTTGTTTTAGCTGCACAGCAGACCGCCGCTTTGGAGTTGTCTTACACGACACTGGCCAAATGGCGTAAGTGACGTTGCCTTACGTGACCCTGTTTGTCGAGCATACCCCATGTTTCCCGAAACGATTACTTTCTACTGTAACAAAAACAAGCCAGGTACAAATACGGCCCGAAAAAAGGCAACGGCGGAACACGATTCGTGGCTGAGTATGGTAGTGCCATCTGAGAGGACTGACGGTAAGCAAGGCTGCAGAACCGAATGATGCACTGGAAGTTTGTTTGAATACCCGCCCTTGTGACTACATGGCAGACGTCACAAAAACATGCGATTTGGCAGGAGAATCAACATTTTAACCTAAACTGATTAATTTCTCAGTGAATACGGCATCGTTTGCTGCCGGACAGGCGCTGGAGCCACTATAAAACTTGGAATCTTTCGAATAAAACGAACTTGTATTTTGTCTGCATGGCCCCCTTTAAAGCTCGAAGCATCACCAAGCCACCTGGTGAGGGTCTCCGCCCCTCCCTAACAGTACACTCATCCCATCGCCTTGCCTCCTGCACCAAAGGACAACATAACTTTCCTTTTCACCAAAACCACACTGCTCACGAGGTCTTGGGGGCCTGCTGTACCTCTTCCTTCTTTCATCTATCACCACTTCTTGTGGAGACTGCAGAACAGAGTCGGGTCTACTAGCACCACAGATGATGACAACCCTCAGTGGACGCACTCCCCCGCCCCCCTCTGGTGAACACACACACCTCCGGCTGCCGTGGCTGCTCCCGTGGCCTGTGGCGCCCTCTGTGAGGCGTACGCGAAGGCGTGCCGCTTGGAGCCCGACGGGTGGGGCAGGGTCAGGTGGTGGGAGGGGTTCCCCCGCGGCGGGGGAGAGTAGGACGACGACAGGGACGGGAAGCCATTGCACCAAAAGCTGCGCGCGGCCTGCGGCGACGACTCTGCCCAGCCATCATCCGCCATGCGACAACGGGCCACAGTTAGTCATGCAACGGCCCCCCACAGGGCACCACCGTCCATGCAGTGGGGAGGCGGGGAGGGCCCCACGGGGGCAGCAGGGGCGCGCAGTTTTTTGCTAGCGACTTGTTCTAATCGCTCAAAAGACACCGGCCATTATAAGGTGGTAGTTGCAGTGAACCATATGCGGCTTTTGGATTGCGCTGTAGAGCAGATAGCGCTAGAGAGTTAAGCCAGATGAATTGCTACAGAGGCAGAAAAATTTTCACTCCTGCATTTCTTTTTTTTTTTTTTTCAACTCGTGAAACCAATCGTAGCAGACAGAAAAAAAAAGTAATGGTTGGGCTTATTGTTTGTTTAGTAGACATTTACCTTACCCAGTCAGGTTTCTGGGCGAAGCATAGCAAGTCCACTAAAGCTACTTTTTTTTTTTTTTGCTCGGTAGGAAAAGTTCTGCTCCAATTTTGGGTTTAATGCCAAACCCTCAACCCTGCTGTCAAGGATCGCGTAACTTTTTCTCAGCGACTCTCTCCTGGGGAAGAAGACCACGCGCCCCTGGCGCCCCCGTGACCCTCTCGTCCTCCCAAATGCACGTGCACGTCACCAACCACAAGCACAAAACTCACTACAACTGCTCGGTACAACACTACTGCGACCAAATTGCATACTCTGGCACACTGCGGACAGAGCGCCCTTTGTCGGCACGCTCTGTGATTCGAAGCAGAGGGGTCAACACATTCGCGCATCTCTGTAAAGCTCCGACTCTGTCTCCCATTTTCCAAATGGCGAGATTCGGGGATTGACAAAGAGGCAACTATGTACAAGCGGGGTAACAACACACATGCACCAACACTAAATTCGAGGGGGGAAAAAAACGCTCTATGACATAGCGAAGAAGGCGAGACGACACTGGGCATTGGGAGAAACTCAGCGCCCAGTCTCGTCTTGCCGTCTCCGACCCGTCGTAGAGCAGTTTTTGAATTTAGTCATGTACCAACAAGCCTGTATCAACACATAACGCACTCTTTCAGTTCATGCACCAACATTGCTGCCACACTCTATCTACAGGGAGGCAAGAAGCTGCTTAAGATGCACATGTGAAAGAAGCCGCACTGTATTACCTCCCTTTAGTTTCTTTCACACGCTGCGCTAACCACACTTTATCTACAATAGAGAGTTTTAGTTTGGCGTTTTTACGCTCCGCTCAGCAGCTAAGCGGAGCGGGAGTGCGACTGCGCATGCGCTCTCCGCTTAGCGGCTAAGCGGGCTAGCAGAGCGAGAAACACGGTCCGCTAAAACGCAGCCTGAGCGGAGCGTTGCGGCCCTCTTCGCTAGCCCAGCTGGGCGATGCGGGTTCCCTCTCGCGCGCGTGCAGGCGACTTCGCTTATTCTAAGATGGCTGCCACGCCTGCGACGACCGCCGCGGCTTCAGGCTCTTGTTTGACGCGCAAACGACGAAAGGGGTTCTGCATCGACGAGGGCTTGTGCTTGCTGCGAGAACTGGCGACTGCGAACCTATTTGAAAACTACGCAGAACTATTCTAGTTCACTGTAATAAAACGCCGCGTTGGATCGTTGCCGTCGAAAAGGATTCGAATGGATCTGGAACGCAACTTTGTTGGCTATTGCGTGGCTATCATCAAGTTAAAAATTTATTTTCATTCATTGTAATTGACAAGTAATGCAATACGATTGCACGTGTCCATACTTAATAAACAAATAAGCTATACGTACTGGTTTTACTTTGTTAAAGTGGCGAAATGGTTTTCGGTTCTGTTTCATTACGCAAAACTTGGCCAGACGGCGCTGCTAGTCCGAAAGGTCCGGTCCGCTGCGCATTACGCGTAACTAAAACGAGAAAATCGCTCGCCGCTCCGCTGCAGCTTAGCGTTGCTACCCGGAGCGGAGCGGGGCGTAAAAACGCCAAACTAAAACTCTCTAATGACCTTATCTCCCGAGGTGTTCACAATTGTGCTAACACTGCTAGCCAGCGCCTAACAATTCTTTAAAAACTGTAAGGTGTAAAAAAGTTGGGGGTGCAAAACCTCGTGGCAAAAACATTTCCTGACCTGACTGTCCTCTCTCGCATACCTGACCGAAATGCCGTTTTAAACAATTTCTTTGAATTTCTAAGTAAACTCCGTGAAACTTGTCAGCCTTGCTGCTTTTTCACCGCTGATTTCAAATATGCCATTTGTTTTGAGCGAGTCGATTAGTTCCCAAGATAATTACAGATAATTAGTCATTTTTAGAGGAGCAATAGACAAAACGTTGTTAGCCATAAAACTGTAATCTTTCTATTTTCCAATACTATGAACCCTGGCGAGTGCAATAAGAGAATTTTTTTTTTTTGATGCACCGCTTGTAACTAATTTTACAGCTCATTAAACTTTGGCGTTTGAAATGTGCATTTGAAATGGTTCCCTGCCACTGGTGCCACCAAAGTTTAATGAGCTGTAAATTTATTTCTAAGCGATGCATCAAAAAACCGATTCCCTTATTGCACTCACCAGGGTTCATGGTATTGGAAAATATAAAGATTAAAGTTCTATTACCAACGCTGTTCTGTCTATTATTCCTCCAAAAATGACTAATTATCTTAGTAACTAATTGACTTTCTCATAAAATACTGCCATATTTGAAATCAGTGGGGAAAAAGCAGCAAGACTGACAAGTTTCACAGAGTTCACTCAACAATTAAAGGAAGTTGTTTTCAAGAGCACTGTCCCCCTTTAATTAGTGAGATTTCATCACCTGAAGGTAATTTCTCAACCGACCCAAAACCTCTGCCTGTCACTGCCGTTCAGCCCATTTATTTTCCACGCGTACGGACCTGCGAAATAGCGGCCAAGCCCCTGGGTCAATTTCAAAAGAGCTAAGTACTGGCACAGTAGCTGAGATTAGTTGAGCAATGCACAGTTGGCGAGCATGCCACCTAATAGGCATGGTAGCGTGGAGGCAGCGCTATCGGCACACTGAAGATCATCACACATCGATTACAAACAAACAGTCCGGTGTCATGCTGTATACTCGGTGACAACTTAAGAACGGCACCAGGAAGTTGCCGCTGTGCCTTATCACCGTAGCCGGATGTTTTCTCCGTGCGGCGCAAGTAGGGCGTTACTGGGAATATTTTGAACATGGCGTGAGCCGTTCCCGTGATTTTTTGTACTTAATATGCTGATAAACGACTCCAGTGACGACAAACAAACTGCGTGAGACAAGGCAGACGATATCACGCATTCATAGCAAACCCCTTCCAAAACGCGCGCGCACTGACGTCACGGGTCCGGCGCTTTGGCGGAGTGATACACTACATGAGGTGGTGCCGTTCTTGAGTTGCAACCGAGTATAGCCTTGAACGAAAACGCTGAAGCTAAAACAAAAACATCCATCTGTACCTAAGAACAGCGCCAAGCACGGCAAAAACAACTTGTTCGCCAAAGACAGCGCTCATCAAGTACAATGCATGTCACTGAGGGCGCATTCCACTAGCTGACACAAAAGGGCAAGCTGCACTCCAAATAACAAGGCTACTACGACAGCAAGGCTCATAGAGACAAGCGAGGGGGGGGGGACCAGAGATGGAGAGGGGAGGCAACGGTGGGAAGGAAGGCACGACAGGGGAGTAGAAGAAAAGCTGTGCAAGCCTCGCTAAGTAGTGCAATACACAGAAAACTGCACAGTCCAAAAGGCCTGATATACCGGGAGCTCAAATCAATGCCCACAGCTACATGGTTTTAAATGCGGAGCATTTCTTAGGCTCGCGATGTCACTCGTCGATGTTGTCGGCGCCGTCCACACGCTCACTGCGCATGCGCGTCGCGTCGAGGCGCAGGTGCGCGTCTCTCCCCCATACCCTCCTCGATCTCAACAACAGGTGCGGCGGTACGGGGGGAGGCGCATATACCCCGTGCGCTCCGCGCTCTCAACCACCAGCTGCGTCGGTGCGGGGGGGCGGTGTCTGCTGCGCGCATGCATCGTAGCTCCCCGTGCGCTGCGTCGCGCTCAACAGTAACGCGGCAGGCGTGTACACGTGATAACGGCGTGGTGGGTGCGTGGAAAGTTCGCGCGCTTGTGTACGAGAAAGTGTGCGCATGCTGCGTCCCTCCCCCGTACCCTCTCCCTCGAAAGCGGGCGGAGCGCAGCGTTCGGAATTCAGTCAAGGGCGTCCTTGCTTGGCTTTCGCTTGACTTGACCGCTTTGCTTGACGGCACCAAGCAATAAAGACAGACTTTAACTTTACACTCTTTGCCTTCGCTTCTCCTTCATTCAATAAATAAGAATAATACAGACGAAATAACATTAAGCATTCCCAAACCATACCCAATTACGCAACATTCACGCGATACCCCCACCACTCTGCGACGCATTCACTCGAGTTCCCCCCGTGGGAAGATGCGGGCGGGTTTTTTTTTCAATGTGCTGTCCTTGAAACCTGCCATGATGATGACGACGTTTGGCGCAAGGCGCAAAGACTAGGAGATCGAAACCTGTTTCCGTATGCGCTGCAATACGCCACTCCAGTAGCTGCTCCCATGACACAAGTTGAAGTCAACAAGTTTTAAGGTTTGTTTACCGGACGATGATGCAGGCAAAGTAGCGGCGTGTAGCATCAACGTGAAAATGACTCAAATCGTTCATGCGATCAGGCCTTGTGTCCTGCCACGTTCTGTGCACCTTTACAAGGCTTGCACTGCGCCCCGGCCCCCCAGAGTCTGGGCAGTCTACGTTTGCCGTGACGGAGACAGGACAAGAGGACTCACCTGCTGAGGAGTTGTGCGACCGGTACCGACTGGCAAAGTCCTGTTGGAAAAGGAAAAGAAAGAGATCAGAAGCGAACTGAGCACTTGTCGGCTCACCTCCAAGTATGTGTGGTGCATGCATGCATGTACGCACGACACACTTTCTGTTGGTACAACAGCTGTCATTGCAACGAACACCGATATGATGAATGGTTGGGAGTAACGAACTAAATTAGAGGTCTGGTCAGGGTTCATTTTTACAGGAGCTACTGTTTTCTACACTGAAGCCAAAAGTGTAAGGTCTGACTCAGTATCCGTTATCATGTGATCAATAATGGTGTCTTAGCAAATGTGAAAAGCCAAAGGCGCTCCAAAGACAACTTTTAAAGTGTAATCCAATCCCCGCGACACTCCGACCGTGCCATTCATGGGTCTGTTTTCCTGACCAGGAGTAAATTTAAAATGACTTCTTTTTTTTTGTAGGCCAGGCAATATCAACTTCGGCGCAACAGGCTGGTGATGATGAATTTTGAATCTTCCCTCACACAGCCATAGGATGAAAACATTAAAAAACTGACCTTGGGAAATGGATCGCGAGCCACAACTTCAACTTTGATTTTATCGTCACAGGCGGTGTCTTTTAACTGCGAGGGATCATTGATGTGCAGTTGAACCTTATTATAATGAAATAGCATCAGGAGCAAAAATAATGTCTCTGGTATAGCTGACATTTACCATGAAAGTCAACACAAAAATCACTGCCGCGTAACAGGTATTTGACCTTGCACAACAACAGCAGTAAAGAGAGCTCCTCAACACCCACGCTGTGCTTTTTTAAAAACATTGCACTTTTGGTTTCCTGTTGACAGGCAGTTAAAAATTAAAAAAAAAATGCATTCACTGACATAATGAATATCCGCACATAATAAACGTATCGCCTTTTTTTGGTGATCAGAACTTCGGAATTTTTCAGTCGTTCACAAAACAAACACACCCAGCCACATGCAGCCAGGAGATATTCTTCATGGGTTGCCCACCATACCATCGTTTAAGGACACTCTCGTAACAGCTTTAGACCCCTACACTAACGGCTTCAACGCTCCCCTATTTGTAGCAGAAGTCAGAGGTAGATAACTTTGCGTACAACAAAACTGCGCACATTGCCAAATAACTCTGTTCCCAAATTTCGAGCTTGCATTTCTAATGCACAACAATGCTCTCCTCGTCATAACCTCCCCGTTCTGAAACGTGTTTACTCTAATGGAGGGAGGGCAACCACCTTGGGAAGCGCGTTTCTAGAGCTGGGCACTGGTTATGGCAGTACAAGTCTTCAGCCCAAGTTTGCCGTAAAACATGGGAGCAGAACAGAGCAGAGGAGGAGGGGGGAGTACCTCGGCGAGGAAGTCCGTGGTGGAGACTAGGTTGTAGCAGACGTTGGGTGCTGACGTGGAGCGCTCCCTCTGGCCCAGCGGGGGCGGGTGGGCCCGGGGGACGCTCAGGGGCGTGCTAGACGGGGGCGTGTCCCCCCCTCCCGGTGGGGGAGGCATGAAGGGCGGGTACATGCTCCTCGCCTCGTACGGAGGGGGACCCCCCAACCATGTCGGGCATGGCCAGGAGGCTGCGTGGCGAGGAGAGAGGAGAGGGCCGTTTGCACACGGTACAGAGTACCCTACAGACCCCCAGCAAGACCACACATCTCCTTCCGTGTCTTTTGCTTACGATACATCCCTTCCTTTAGACATCCATCACCAAAGTGCTGGCAGTCAACCCCACGAAAAAATTGCACACACATCTGCTTGCTTTGCTGCAAATGTCGTCAAAAGACGAGTCTTCTGCCGTCCCTGCCATGTAACTCTGCTTCCATCCCTCACACTCCTCTCGCGATGAATTGAATGGAAGTCTGTTCAATGCAATTCAATTTTACCGCCTTCGCACCGCTCATGCGCCATCTTTTGGGACAGTGCACATCTTTTTCTTGTACCCTTAACTAAAGGGACATGGGAACTACTGGTTAAGTACTTATATTTTGCCTCAAATGAGCCCACGGTTTCCTTCACGCTAAACAATAAGGACATGTAATACTTAGGTCAACAATTTTAGTTGTTTCGAAATATATTACTTTTGTCAAATTATTTCAACTTTTAGCTGGAAGGCTGAATCAAGGGACAGAGAGACGGACAGATAGACCTAAATTTTCAGCTTTTAAGTAGCCCAAGAAAGAGCACTGTCATTTAAGGGGCCATGCAAACAAAACACAAGTTCGGTTCATTCAAAAGATTGCCTTGTTAGAATCATACTGACACCACTTTGAACGTAAACTTCGCTCAACTAAGCTACATAATTAGGAAAAAATTGAATGGCACTAGCTCATTCTCACAACAGAACCTATGATGACATATTTGCAAGCTCTGCGATTGGCTGAGGCTGGCAAAACCAAACGCAAATTAGGCAGAACTTTTGTAAGCTTGCCAAACGAGCTATTTGCGCTTACATTTAGGGTACATTTTTTTTTACAGTAGTAAGAATGGTGTGGTAAACTGGAAGTTACGAAAGCACACGTAAACATAGAAGTACTGATGCATGCTGCTGTTGGTACTGCCCGCACTGTGCTGTTTTAGCAGCCCAGCACTGCGGCGCTTTGTGGTTGTCTCAGACGACACTGGCCGATTGGCGTATGCGACATTGTCTTACGTAACCATATTTGTCGAGCGAGCCCCATGTTTCGTGAAACGATCATTTTCTACCTTAACAAAAACAAGCCAGGTACAAATACGTTCAAAAACCAAGGCAGAAAACAGCCTCTTGCAGCATGGTGGCGCTGTCTAGGTTGACTTACGGTAAACAACGCTCCCTAGAACATACATCATCATTGTAGACGTCACGAAAACACACGATTTGGCGGGAGAATCATAATTGTAACTTAAATTGATTAATTTGTCAGTGAATAAAGCATCGTCTGCTTCCGCACAAGCACTGGGGGCACCACAATACACAAAATCTTTTGAAATAAAACAAACCGGTACTTTGTCTGCATGGCCCCCCTTAATGAGAACCCCGAGGCACCTCCGTGAAGAGCGGAAGCCGGGCCCGACTCACTGCTTGTAGTAGTCGCTCTCAACGCGCAGGGGCTGGCACAACTTGGGCACGGAAGAAGCGCAGCGCTGGTGAAAGCGGTAGCCGCATGTCTGGCACCGGAAGCCGTGGAAGAGCAGCTTGCGGCAGCACTCGCAGAAGGCCAGCGAGAAGAAGGTCTTGCGCACAAAGTTGTGCGAGATGCTCGTCGTCACGGGGAACTTCTCCTTGATCTCCACCGAGATGTCCTCGTCCGACAGGGCGGCCACGTCCGCCGCCCAGTCCACCACCGCCCGGCTGCCGCACCGGAACACCACGCACATCTCGGTGGTCAGCTTGCGCCGCTTCATGGCCTTGGACAGGGCCTCCATCACCGTCTGGCCCGGCCGCACCTGCACCGTCGTGCGCTGCTGGTTCGGCAGGAAGGCCCGCACCACCGACTTCATGGGCGACCGCGGGGGAACCTCCGACGACCCGGCACTGGCCGCCCCGTGCGAGGAGGGCCCCGTGGCGGCGGCGGACGGCCGGGCGGCGGCGCCCGAGTCCTCCGTGTCCGTTGTCCCCGCCGTGGTCCGTGGGCGAGCAGTTGCCGTTCATGGTGCAGATGCGGTCCATCAGCGTCTGCTCCCGGATCTGGAACTCGTTCAGCCGGCCCGTCAGGTCCTGGTACTCCTGCAGGACGGAAGGGGGGAACCACCGGAACAATGCGAGGGGAGCTTCTGAACAGCTCCTATCCACATTCAGGCAGAGTGGTGACTGATTTATTGAAATAGAAAGTGGGAAAGAAAGAGACTGGGGATATTTTTGAACTCATTTGGGAGTTCACCAGCCACAACCCAGTCCGGTTCAATGATCAAGTGCCTCGTTAGTATACACAACACAAAGTGAAGAAGGCGGAGTGAAAGGCCTTTCATGTGTCTTTTTTTTCCCTCTACCTTCAACATTTCGATCCACGCGTGACAACCATAAAATATGCGCGCCTTTCTGCACTGTTCAAGCACCTCGGAAATAACTACCAGCCCCTGTCTATGTTAGCCCTTGTTCCTTTGTTTTTCCCCCGCCTAAGTAGCGCTGTATGTTTATATGAGTATGCAGAGCCATTCACTGGAGCAGCATAGCAGTGTGTTTGTGCTGGTGCAAGTTACAAAGCAGGAAGCTTTTAATGAACCTTTAAACGTGTGACGGCCATCTCCCTGCTGAATGGCCAACAAAGTTGCCGACCTTCATCACTCTACGGTTGAGGGAAGATCACAGTTGCTCAGTAAGCTTGCCAGTGAAATGGTATGACAGGAAGATCATTGGCCGCAACCACAATTTCACGATGTGGTTGGCACTCTACTGAACGAGTTATAGAATGCGGACAATGGAGATCGAAATCCAGAGGCAGCTTCAAGTACGTACTTCAGTAAGAAAGTCCAGAATATTTCTGCACCACTAAAAACACATGCAGCAACCTATATGACACTCTGTGGTACAACTTTGCACATATCTGTCAAATGGAGGGGCAGTTCCAGTAAACAGGATTCCGAACAATGTATGCGATGTCTTGGTGCGTGCAGCCATGTCCTTCCTGAATTCAACCCTTGGGCCTTTAGTTTCAATCAAGTGCAGTACTGTACTTTGATGTGCATAATCCGCACTAGTAATTAAAACTGTAACAGGAGAGTGGGTAATCCAAAAGCTTCACCTTGTTGCACAGCTTCCCCCCGAAATGCACCACGCCATGATGCCAAAACATCTTTGTTTTTAGCAACTTTCGTGGTCAGTGTCAGTTTTTAGTTGTCATGTGTTTTCCCAACCAGATGCGTTTCCATCCAACTCTTGATTCCATGCCTGCATTATCACAACCTCCACGGCATTCCCTCTACATTTTTTCAGTTGGCACACTATCAAAACCGTGACTGGCTCGATTCCATCCTCACAACAAACGTGTTGTTACCGCTCAAAGATCACACACTGTTGTCTGCAACTCGGTGCGTCAACCGAATAGAGACGAGTGACGAGCGTGCTTTCCAAAAAGCAACTCTTCTGACTGCATTCGTCTGGTCAAGCATGCGGTAATGCATTCATTATGCAGGGATAAGAATTAATCTTTTATGAGCAATATAGCAGTCAATTGTGCAATGTATATCAGTCCTGTTTTGTTTCTTTTCCCCTAGGTCTTCATTTCATGGTTTCCACTGTGCAAGCAATTCGTGGGTGACACTCTTTTCTTTCTTTTGTTTTACTCAACGTACAGGGCAGTCTTTGGTCTTATTCGTCATTTTGTACATTGAGGTAAACATGAAGCAATGCCACCAGTGTCCCCCCACTCACCAGTATGTACATAGACGGGGGGTGCTGGTAGGCCGAGAACTTGGCGTTGAGCGCCTCCAGATTCTCCTTCGTCAATCGGATCATACTCCGGATGTTCCTTAGCTGTACAGTGGGCAAGGAGGAGGAGGAGGAGAAGGAGGAGGAGAAACATCCATTACTTTCACATCTCCTTCATGAACAAGCAAACATTATAGTGTGCCTCCACCAATGACGACAACTGCCCATTATTTTCAATGACAAAGAAAAAAAATGAGGAGGGGAGAAGGGAGACTCCACTTGCCTTAGGTTATTTTCTTAGCACCTAACAAACTTAGCACACATTTCTTCCGAAACAGAAACCAATGGCAGGAGGCATTTAACACAAACATTGCACATCAAAAACGTTTTCACCATATCCAGAAGAACTGGGTAACCTTGAGCAACAAGAAAGTTACCACCTTTCAATTAGGAAAGCTGGCGTGGAGAAACAGGCTCATCAAGCAAATGAGGGAACAGGGGAGGTAATGAAAATTGAAAATGGTGCCAGCAGACAGCGGAGTTCTGTCGAGCTTTCGCACGTCCATATCGTGACGTTCAAAGAACACACCAGGAAAATCGAGGGCAACGAGTAAACGTGGCCCACTTTTACTTTTCTGTTTCCGACATGCATTACAAAGTTGACACCGTCCCTAAAAATGCTCGCTCAGCTGTTTGCAATCAGCTGCCACCAGCATGGACATTTTTAAAAAAATAATAACAATGAAAAAAACAACAACAAAAAAAAAGGACTGCCATGTGACGATCTGCTGCAATTATGTTTCGTGCCATTGCACTAAGCCATCACTGTTCATCAACACGGAGTTAATCTATTTTGACTGGTCAAGGCTCTTGCCCTAACTTGAGTGGTGTGGCATCAACTATATCCACCTACAGACCTCATTCGAAACAAAATCGGGAGAAAGCATTTTTAAAGCAGTCCGGTTGTGGGCTTGGTCATGATGCGAGTAGAAAGCCACATAGGGCTTCCCTCTTCCCGCAAGTAATCGTGTGGGCTAAAGAGCATCGGGCTAAAACCACGCAAAAATAACAAGCAGCGAGTCAGACTCAAAGTGACATTAGCTTGATGACATGACATAAATCACCCAGAAAGCAGACTAGAAGTTCTTTCCATGACTGCAGTACTACAGATTTACCGGCCTGGTTACATTTCTACCAGCTGTGCATGTCCACATGATTTTTAGTTCGAATTAACTGAATGAACTAAGAATGCACGGGGAAGGCAGATCTTTGAAAGGCCGCATTCTCAGCAAACAAGAACAAAATGCAATTAGCCCCCGTACTACTTCAAAAACAATGACCGAAAAAGAATGACTGAAGTAAATGAATAAGAGTTGAATTGTCGCAAACTTAAAAAAAAAAACATTCAAAAGCACTTTTTTTGTGGGCGCATTGCATAATTCATTGAAGTGCCTATTTCCTCCGGCAGAAATAAGCAACGGCAGTTTATTTCCAAAAATAAAAAACGCAAGAGAGGAAGGGGGGCCTGGCAATCTTTAAGACTCCTTCACCAATCGTCCCGATGTCCCACACAACTGCTGAGCCCAAGGGGCTGTTTTTTTTTTTCTCTCCTTATGAAGGCAAACAACAGACACCTGCACGTGGTCACAAACTTACAGCGAGGCAGAAATAATGCCCCCATGGAAGGAACTGTGGTCAGGATACTCAATGGGAACGACTATAGCGAAATCCGTTTCCTACAGAACCTACATATTAGCGGCATAACCGGGCCTCAAACGATACTTGAACAGCAAGCAGCCCTACAGTTGCTTTGCTTCACGCTCAAGCAACTATGATACTCCACAGGACAGATCGCGCGGAAGGAGGTTGACGTGGGGACAGCTCCCAACGAACGGAAGCCCGATACGCAAGGCCACATATCTATGCTGCAGCCAGGCACACAGCACAATCTACAAGCGGGAGGGGGGAATGAATAAATAAATAAAAATAATCAGGGGTCCACTACTGTGCATCCTGTCGCTCTACAAGTGCAAGAAGCCAGTGCCAAGATGCCACTAGCCAGCAGCAACCCATCACCCGACCGACGCCAGCAGTGTGCACAGAAGACGGTTCTGCCTTCACTAGCTGGGAGGCAATCCTGTGCCTTCAGTGGTCTCGTGTGCTCAGTAAAGCCGGTTAAAAGTGACCAGTATGCACCAGTACAAATGCTCCCCAAATGCACTCTAAGATGAACAAATACGTTGAAAAACACACCAGTAGAAACATATTTTTGACACGAGTATCAGCCCCTTGTTTATTATTTTTTTTTTTTTGTGCGCGTTCTCCTGCCTCAATAGTGCTTCCTCTGCTCGCAATTATGGCGTTTGCCAAGAGATATCTTTTGATAGAGCAATACACAATGTCGCCAATTGAGCAGGTGCAGAAGACTGCAATCTAATAACCCCTGTCACACGAAAAACCTAAACGCATTTAGAGTGAACGACATTAGCTGTGGATGGCATTAGTTCCGCAATACACGAGAATAATAATGACATTCGGGGATATAACGACTTCGGGGAACACATTCACAATAGCTTCCAAACTGAATGAGTTAGCGTCGACAGAAGTGGTCCATCACTAAACATGGAAGTTTATTAATAAACTGTAGGGCACTGTGCCTAAAACCTACCAGTAAATGAATACTTTTTCCACGTGTTGTTTTATGTTGGAAAAAAAAAGAAAGACAAACGACACCTTTGAAAACCTCCTCAATGTTTGCTGGTACAGATATACAGATTTGTTGCTTGCTTGTTTCGGCTTGTGACAGTGTCGCCAAACAGGGAGCGAACTTTTTTCATTTAAAATGTTAATTCATATTGTTTTTTAAAAGTAAAAAGCGTAAAATATGATGGATGCATTTACATTATTATCTTGTAATTCTGCAAGTTTCCTAATCACCACCGCTATCATTACCAAATGACATTTACTTGGCAGTGTAAACCTGCATGGCCAAACCGAATGTCATTTATGGTTTATGTCGCCTCGCTTTGAATGACATTACATTTGCCGTGTGACAGGGGCATAAAACTGTCCTTCTGACCATTGATAGTTAAAGTGCACATGCGGTTTACGCACCGACGCAACGCAAGCAATGAGGCGCACCAAAGTGAAGGGCTCCGGATTAATTTTGACCACCTGGGGATCTTTAACGTGCGCCGAAATCTCGTACACACGGGCGTTTTTGCTTTTCGCCTCCATCAGAAAAGCGGCCGCCGCGGCCGGGAATCGAACCCGCGACCTCGTGCTCAGCAGCGCAACGCCTTAGCCACTGAGCCACCGCGGCGGGTGGCAGAAGGTTTGGGAACATGATGCTGAATAGATAAGCATACAAAATATTAACAAAAATTTTATCAGCGCAATTTGTGTTTATGAAGGGACTCGAGAGCACCAAAATAAAATGTCCTCTCTCTGTCTCCCGATGTGTTTTGCAGGGGAAAAAAGGTAAAAAAGGAGGGAAGGAAACAAAATCCAGTAACTTTAAATGTGGGTGAGATGATGCTCTCAAAGGTTGTCAGCCCTTTGCACACAACCCCATTAGCTAATGTTAGTGTCATGTGGACATGTAGTTCAGTTAAAGGGGATGCAAGAGATATACATTTCAAATTCTAATGCACCGCTCAAATTTCGACAAACCTAGAATGATCAAAGGTCGACAACCAACAGTCGACTACTCAAAGGTCGACTACTACGATACAGCCGACTACTATCAAAGGTCGACTACTACCAACAATTTTCACATAATGTGCTACCAAATATTTCTTGAAGAATTTCTGTAATTTCTCCATCTGTCTGATGGTTTTCAGATCATTCCTTAGTACTCATGTAGACATTCCTACTTCTAATGGCGTTTTTTCTATAGGTTCTTGGGCGGTCATGCGGTGTTTTTTTTAAACTCTTGACAATTCATAGCTTTAGTATAGCTGAGTATTGATAGCCCTACACTCTGGTGAAGTTGAAAGAACTAGCTAACTCACTCAGCTTTATTCCTGCAGCAAAAGACATTTTTGAAACCGGGGAAAAAAAAAGGCAAGCTTTATTACACAGCTTTTAAATTTTGCGCTACAGTGACGTAACATAGGCCAGCCCTAGAAAGATAGTTATCAATGTGTTAGCTGCATGCAAGCACTGCAGTGATACCATCAAACGGATCTAGAGGCCACACTAAATCCCAGTACAGATTCAGTCAAACAAGATTCTGGTATGTCATTGCGAAGTCGTCGGAACGTGGCTGGAAGCCGATCATTTGTTGGAAGTTTGAGCTAAAATTGGAAGCACTGTTTTTGCGAAAAGGCAGCCTTTTTAAGTAACCAAACTTATACTTCGTCTCCAAGGACCCTTTATTTAAAGATAGTCGACGGCCAATGGTGCACGATGAATGTTTTCCTGCTATGGATGTTGCAAGTGACCAATTTTAGTAAGCCCTCACATGTTACTGGCATAAAAACAGTACCAGCATCTTGCAGACAGACCTGTCATTGTTTTTGCTTAGCTACCAACATATAAAACAGAACAAAGCTAAGCTAGTTTGTTCGTACTCTACAGAGAAATAATGTGTAAAATGTGACAAAAGTACAAAGGAAATGAAACGCGTGCATTGACTTGTGGCTCATGCGAGTTGGTGTGCATGCCCATCACTTGCTTTGCACTTCTTCAGCCTTGCGTGCCGTTTTCAATGAAACATCAGGGATGCTACTGAATTTCCAAAAAACTTCATGTGTAGCCACATTAAAATGCTCACAACCATACCAAATGCTCGGAATATTTGGTTTCATTGACCAGCGAGACCTGGTACGAAGAGCAAGAGCAGCCAGCGAGGACCTGGGTTCTCCGAACTAAAGAAGACCCCCCACAGGGCAGGTGCCCCTAACATCAGCACCTAAAGCTCGTCTTAAATAAAGTTTATTCCATGCATCTATTGGGTATTAAAACAACTGGATTTGCTCAGCTGATAAGCGAAATGTTTATCTTGTAAGTTTTTTTTTTCACTATGTTTGAGAACAGATGAAAAGGTTTATACATGCATGAACAAACAAAATTTCTGCGGTTGCCTACATTTTCTTTTAAGTACGTTTCTGTGCACTTACTGAACTTAAACCTGTAGAAACAAAACAGATAAGAAGAAGCAGAGTGTTTATGCAGAGATCCCAGTCCGACATCTTACGGGGTTCATAAACACACCAAAGAAGGATTAACATTTTTGTAGGAAGGTTAAGAATGATGGCGCCAAGAATGGCGCCATTAATGGCAGTAATGGTAGCCAGTAATGGCAGTAATGGCGCATTAATTCTTATTCGAAATGGCATCTTAAATCTTAAACAGGATACGCAGAAAGTTTGCCAAGATTCACAAAAATGCTGGAGTCACTTGTTAAAGGGACCATAAAGGCAACATTTTGCTTTATTCTGAAGATTGCCACAATTAGACGAGTGTGCCAACAGAATTTATTATAAAACTGTATAAATCAGAAGTGGAAGAACAAAAATTTAAGCACAGCTGACGACGCCATGGGGAATTTCCCACACTAGCAAAATTGTGGATCCTTGATGCAGGTTGGCTGATGTCATTAAAAACCACCACAAGCTTAGAGAGCGTTGTAGGCTTGAAATTCGATCTAGCAACGGTGGATGGAATAAAAGATGGTTACCTTAGCCAGTGCTGAGGCAATAAACAAATGAGTACGCTGCAACAAACTGCACAGAATTTACCTTAATTCAGTGGCAGGCTCTTTAGCAGCAGAGGAGCTTTTCAGATCAATATAGTATGTGCAGCATATTTTACTGTGGTAAGTGGCAACTACGACTGCCTATTTTCTTACAACCATGAGGCTTTCTGGTTGCCGATTCCAATTCTAGCTCAATAATCTCCTCACCAAGAGGTGAATTGTCCGTATTGTGCAAGGAATCCGTGGCCATGCCTTTTATGCATGAATGAATCAGCAAAAGCCAGACAGCCAGTAGCAAATAACCAAAACGAAAAATGGACATCCCTGCCAGACAGGAGATGAGAATGTAAAACTTTTGAAAAAACTATGTGACTGACTGCATCAACCAATGGTATCTGGGGCCACTGACTGGGGAAAAAGGAAAAGACAGTTCAGCCACCACAGCTGTACTGACGACACCCCAGGAGAAGTTCAGAGACACCAAAATTCCCTGAATTACCGGTACCAGAAAATGTACTAAATTAAGGTTTTACAGAGGAAAACACTGATTTTGTAAACAGTTCCACAGTGAGTGAACAGGTTAGGTTTTCATCTTCCCACAAAAAACAGGATACAGATCTTCAGTGAATCTATCAGACGCTCGAACATGACTTCAAAATCAGATTTAAATGGAACGGGACATCTGGTCACCCTCGTTCCGTCTGCCATGAACCTCGGGACACGCAGTGCGAAGAGTTGCTGGGACAAATTTTCACTACCACTTCACGTAACGGTGAACAGGGCGGGAAATTTGAAATCTGCTGCTCGTTAAAACATACCCTCCTCGGGGCAGATTTTAGCCAGGTATGAACTGCTTAATCTTTTCAATAAAGCAAAGCTGTCTTCGTGGTTCCTCAGAGAAAGGGCCATCCGTCAGACTCGCGCAACCAACCCAACGACAAATGTGCGACGCACGTGCGAGCCCTTTACAAAACCGCAATTCAGAGAAAAACCTAGACGGGGTCAGTGGCCTCCGTGTTGACAATTAACGTTGCACGACGTCGCTGTTCATGCATTGTGTGAGGCACTATTTAAAAATGCTCAGCTGCGAGAAGACCGCACAATGGCGAGTACATCTTGAAGACCTCTTAGGCGTGGTTATTTATCACTTTATTTTTTACGGGCATGAGCTCCACGGCAACGAAAAATTCAGACTTTCGTAACCTGCCCACCAGTGGCGAGGTTCTTGTCATTGACAGAAATTTATCACTCGTTTAGTTTCTCGCATCCATTCTTGTTGCTCGACTTTTTACACATCGGCAAAGTGAAAAGTCCTTTTTTAAGTGACATGCCAAGATTTCTAATCTTGAAGTTTAAGCAGGAAGATAACATTTAAGACCTTTGGCAAGACCTCGCCAAGGTCTTGCCAAAGGTCTTCTTGATCCAGACTTCTTGCTCCAGCCTACGCAAGAAGTCTGCATAGGCCGGAGAACAATTTTAAAAGTTCATAACCTCCAACGGCCCAGCCTCTGGGAGAAGAAGCAGAATTGCAGTTTAATGCGACATTCTACAAACATCATGGCCCATTTACTTTATTTTCAATACTGGCTGTGCAGAAACAGGCTACACAACAATCCCAAACTTTTCGAAACTGGGCACCGAAGGCAACTGTACCGCAGTTCCAAAGGGGGCAAGGTGTACTTTAAAGGGACCATGAACACAACACACAGCTTTTTTTTTTGTACGAAACAACTACCCTCTGACTACTCACTCAGCTTCCTTCTCGACTCTGCGGATGTCGATTTCCAGCGTTAACTAATATTCACAAACTTTCAAACCTGGCACTACTGAATGCCAGCAGTGATGTTGTAGGGGGAATACCAAAAACAAAATAATCGGTGCATTAACCGCGCGATAACATCATTGGAACATGATCAAACTGGAACCACAGGCACCACTGCAATAGCGCGTTCGTGTTCATTCGCAGTGACTTGTCAGCAGCCGCCAACAACACAAACTAGTCTCGGCGACATCATAGGGAAGTCGCCACTCTTTCAGACATTTCCCCTATCGTCTAGCTTAATTGTTTGGAGTTGGCACTAAAATTGGCACGAGTTCTGTTCTCACGTGGCAGTCTTTCAAACAAACTTGTATTCTGCCTTCAAGGTCACTTTAAAGTAAGGCAAGGAAGAACAGTATGAGACACTTGTAAGGCAAGACCTGGCACGATAAATGCTTTTTGCTTTTGCTCTAGTGTGATAACCCGCTAAAGCTTGCAAATTTTCCTTCTTTCCTCGGTGCCTACGAGAGGCCTCTTACAAGGGGGAGAAGAGGAGACGATCTCTAGAGTAATGTAATTACTGTCTACTGGCATTAATATGCCGAAAGGCATTATGTGCAAGGCACGTGCCATACACCGTTGCGTAATGCTATTATGCATCACGATAACAGAACCCCAATATGGTAATGCGTTTTAGAATTTTACGCATAACAGAACCGTTGCTCCTGAACCTGTAGTATACTTAATCCTCCCTAATTGTAATATTAAGCTCATTTTACGAGCAAAGCGCCACTTCAATCATCCAAAGTAGCAGAAGAAGTCCCCAAGCAATGAAATCGTTTTGGCTTCACTGGTATTGTACCTTTTTTATTTAGCTTTAAGCACGCTTAAAGCCAAGCTTTCCTGGTATATAACAAATAACAGAATGCAAAATTTTTTTCCGCTATAAATGTGCAAGAAACTTTTGAGCTTTTTTTTTTGTTAAATACCTCGTGCATTTCAGAGTGCAGATTTAACGGAGGTTATCTATTGTCAAGAACGTGAGGTATGGGGAACTTGTTAAATTTAATTACCACAGTAAAGCAAATTAAATATTCATGCCTGTGGAACAACAAGACAGATCCCGTAACTTAGGCCTTAAGGGACTATGAAGACAAATAAGTTTGTTTTAGTTGAAAGATTTCTTGTTTTATAGCGCCCCCAGTGCTTGTCCGCTAGCAAACGACGCTTTATTCACTGAGGAATTAAACAGTTTCACCAGAAATTTTGAATCTTTCCGCTGCATTGTGTGCTTCATGACATCAGCGATGACGCATCCAGGGCCAGTATTTAAAACGAAAGTTAGTATGCTGACCAAGGCTGCAGTGAGTGGCAAAACACCTTTTTGCTGCCTTGCTTATACCCCTGCCACACGGCGAGTTTAATGTCATTTGCATCGAATGTCATCCGTTCAAAATGACATTATTTTGGTGCCACACGAGAAAATGTAATGACATTCGATCAAAATGGCATTAGGGACCGAACGAGTTTGCGGAACCCATCTCGACACCACAGACTCAATAGGAATGCCCAGCCCAAAACAGATTACTAAAGCGTTAGTAGCGTTATGATATATCTTTACATGCGTATAATTTTTTTGTCGTTTATTTATTCATATGAAACAAGGCGAACAGAGTTGTAGAAAAGAAAACTACTAGTCTCGCTACCAGGCCAGCCTCAGCCGGTGTGGTGGACGTCAGCGGCCATGTTTGTTTATATGATGTTTAATCGTGTTCAATAAGTTTCTGTAACTCTGCTTAAAGTGCATTCAAAATTGCAGTAAACGTGTTTCAGCTCTTTTCGCTCAGTTTTCGTAAATACTAAAGCGCTTAGTAAAATATTTTCTATACGCAAGTTTTTAGCCATCGCAACTGCCATCATTTCCAAATGACATTAATTTGGGCCGTGTAGCAGCGCGTCAAGAAAATGGCATTAAGTCGAACGAATAACATTCGACGGGAATGACGTTAAATTTGCCGTGTGGCGAGGGTATTACTGTCGTCCGTCCTCCCAGATGGTGCTATGATAACGCTGTCCGCACTCGCTTTGTTTTTGACCGGATTTTGTGCTCGACTTATTTTTGTTACAGCAGGTAGTAAACGCTTCATGAAACATGGGGTATGCTCGACAAACAGGGTCACGTAAGACAGTATCGCTAACACCAATCAGCCTGTGTTGTGCGAGACCACCCCAAAGCGCCAGACTGCTGTGTAGCTATAACAAGCATAGTGCACGCACTACCAACAGCAGTGCACACTGGTGCTTCTACATTTGCAAGTGCGTTCCTAAGCTTCCATTGATTACCCCACCATTCTTACTGCTGTAAAATGAATATGCAATAAATTATAGCGCAAATAGCCCCATTCTGCACGATTAAATCTCTATTTAATTAGTGTTTGATTTTGTCGACCTCAGCATCGCAACGAGCTGCCCATAACACGTCATAGGTTCCACTGCGGGAAATGAGCTAAGGTGTCGCATACCCACACTCTGTCTTCCTCATTATACAGCTTATTTGATTTGATTGATTGATTGTGGGGTTTAACGCGCCGACGCAGCGCAGGCGATGAGGCGCGCCGTAGTGGAGGGCTCTGGTTTAATTTTGACCACCTGGGGATCTTTAACGTGCGCCGAAATCTCGTACACACGGGCGTTTTTTGCTTTTCGCCTCCATCAGAAAAGCGGCCGCCACGGCCGGGAATCGAACCCGCGACCTCGTGCTCAGATACAGCTTATTTGAGCAAAGTTTGTATTACAAGTGGTGTCGGTGTTATTCTAATAAGGCAATCTTTTGAATGAACCACGCTTCATTAAGTTTTCATGGGCCCTTAAAGAATTTATTGGCGTTACTTCCACATGCACAACATCCTGGTGAGTGAGGCGTGAAAGGTAGGATGCCCGACGGCTTTCTCCATTTCAATTTTTCCCTTCAACATTGATTGAAACGGAATTTTTTGCACAACCAGCCTGGCTGTGCGTGTTGAGCTTAGCCTTAATTATGCGTGCACCTTATCATCCTTTGAACGACGAGACAATCGGTAATAAGGAAGCAACTGCACCGATAACAATCGCCAAAGCGCTCTAATCACAGCTTGTTGCATCAGGCGCTTGCACAGCAAAGTCACAATCGAGCTAATCAAAGGCAGGCAGTGCGCGCAATAACTCTCGCGGTATTTCTGCGAATTGTTACATTGTTTTATACAAGCACCTGCAGTCTTGCGGCGCGCTTACGCAAGGCGAATTTTAAAGAAAACGCGCGCGTGATAAGCCGCGAGCAACGCTGCTGGCTATCGACCAACTCGGGGCGCTTTTTGGACTGCCTTTCCTGCTTCCTTTGCAAAGGTGTTGCACCAGTGCAAGACTCCGAACAACAACAACAAAAAAAAACCCAACAGAGCGCGAGGAAGCTGACAACTACTGACGAAAACATTGTGACATCCCCAGTCACACGGTTTTCTAGGCGCATGGTTGTTTCATGCAACACCGAAGCAACAATAATAACCTTCACTGGCGGAACGGGAGGATACGTTACCGGACGGCACGAAAAAAAAAGGAAGTTTTTGCACCGCGGTAGCGTTTGACAACAGCAGTGCAAGTCGCTGCAATGCACGATGCGCGAAGTATGCCACAAGGGCGTGAGCGGCCGCGATGCGCAAACAAAACGGACGGCTCTCAAAGACGGAACAAGGACGCGGGGATTGTTCCAGGCCGAAGTGCTGATGCGACGGGCAGCAGCTGAAACGCGTCTCGCAAGGTCGTCTGTCGCGTGTGCAAGTGGCAGGCGGGCGAGCCGGATTAATTCGGCCAAGGGTGCTGCTACACTGGCCGCGTCGCTGTTCATTGCACGAACGATCGGCGACGAGCGATCCGAGGTGCCACTACGACGACGCAAAGGGGAAAAGGCGTTGCACCAGAAAGCGATCACCATGCGCGAAAACAGACACGGCGCGAAGCGAGTGGTCCGCCGAGCACCACGACTTTCCCGGAGGGCCTGTCTCCCCTGGTAAACAAACGCTTCGCCGCGAGATGCGTCGCGGCCGGCTGGGCTCCGAGAAGCGACATTCGACGCGAGCGCACGAACGCGTACACGCTCGGTCAGTGGACCTTCGCAGACAGTACGTGACAAAGGGGCATTTCTGTCACCGCGGCCTCTCCACCACCCCCCGACACGGCGCTCGCCCAAGACGCGTATCGGGCCGGTTCAAGGCGTCTCAATAATCGCACTCGCGGTCGTCACTGGGTCCGTCCCTGGACGCCCGATCGCCGTTTCTCGGCGAGTGATACAATTATCGTGAAAATGGACGAGAGGGAGGGTGGGAGAAGGGGGGAATCAGCCTCGAACTCGGCTGCAACGCGACGGACGCGTCGCCCGGGACCTAGCACGCGCGGACAGACGGTTGCGACGTGCCCCCGCCAGCGTGCGCGATCGCCGAGCAAAAGCGCCGCGTCCGATCCGAGGCCCCACGACCACTCGCACAACACGCGGAACACACACCGCTCCCCACGGTCGCAGCACACCACGGGCAACAAGACCGGCAGCGGCGAGAATGACATGCGCGCTTCCAGCGGGGGCCGCCTTTGTCGCGCCGCTGGCGGACTCGGGAGCAGCGCTCGGAGCTCGGGGACCCCGGCATCGCGTGGGGGAGAGACAAGCCGTGTATGTGCACGGGTGATCGCGCCCCGAGCGGGCCCGGGCCGTGGACGCGAGCGCTCGGGACCTCGGAAGGTAGTCGGGGCG
This sequence comes from Haemaphysalis longicornis, assembly GCA_013339765.2. Classification (NCBI taxonomy): domain Eukaryota; kingdom Metazoa; phylum Arthropoda; class Arachnida; order Ixodida; family Ixodidae; genus Haemaphysalis; species Haemaphysalis longicornis. The sequence continues at coordinate 113,077,781 of CM023456.1, read as the reverse complement.
AACGAGCGCTGCTGCTGGGTCGACGCCGCGCTGCGCCCGGCGGCCGCGGCCGCCAATGCTCGCCGCCGGGGCGCCAAGATGCGCAAGTGGCCTACCTCGCCGGACAGTGCAACCCTGTCATCCTGATCGTAGCTTGCAGGCGGCGAGTTCAGTCCCAAAGGTGGGACCGAACCGTTGTATGGTTGCTCCGGGACCACGGCCATCTTAGCTCGCACAAATAGCCAAATGGCCCACGGTCACGTGACCGCTGTACGGTGCTGCCAGCCGTTCCCCCTGCGGCGGCTGCCGCCTGGCTCGCTCGCCTGCTGCTGCTGCTGGCTGCTGCTGCGGCGGCGGGGCTGCAGTCGACGGGCGCGACGGAAACAAGCAAAAAATCAGCGGCGCAGGAAGAAGTAAAGGAGCCGCTACCCGTGCCCAGCGTGGTGCACAAGCGGCCACTTTGCCCTTTACCTGCTGCCGCGTGTTTTCGTGTGCCTCCGGAATTTACTCGGAAGTCATGGCAGGGGGTGCGCGCGGAAGGCGCCCGGCCGCTCGCGCGGCGTACAAGAGCGGGCCCGGGCCACGCGCACTGCGCAGAAGCGGCAGATGTTTGGCCCAAGTGTTGGCCGTGTCTTTGGACACTCGGATCCAGGAGTGCTCGGGGAGAAGAAGTCAATGCCCTGTTTTCGACCTTTTCTCATCGTTCGCAAAGCACAACTCATTCTTCCGAAAGGTTGCGCGCTGCAGACGATCATTTTTTTAGTTGGATTGCTGAATATGCGCACGCTGCGCGTTTTTTTTTTTAATTGTCCCTATGCTGCGCCTTCAAAAAAGTCTGCGAGGGGACAGTGTACGTGCAGCAGCTAAATTTTGCCGATTCACAGCAAGCGCCACTTTGGCTTTGAAATTCGCGATGTTGATCTCGGGTGGCCACGCCGAAAATGTAGCTAGCTTCATGGCAGCACCTGTCACATATCATATGCACGTCGTAACCCAATCAAAACACGGCTGGGTAAGGCGTACGTGACGTGGCCTGGTGAACGTCCAATCGGAATTTCGGCTATTGCGTGCACTAAACGAAGCACGCAAATGCGCGCGCGGTGAGGATGAGCGCTCCGCAATGCGAATACCGCATTTTCTCGATTCTAAGCACCCTCGACGTACCACTTGGGCCAAGAAAAAATTCAAAAAAGGGTAAATTGTAATGGTAGGTGTACGTCTAATTTATATAAGAGCATCCTCTCCTACATAGATACCACGGGTTCTAGAAAAAAAAAAACGCGCTTAATCGATGAAACGCGAATATTTCCAAGTGTGCAAAGCATCCAGAACCAATTAAGTTGATGGGGATTCGAGTGAGCCTGGTTAGTGACTCTCTTAGAAAGCACATGCACCAAACAGATGATCAAGCCAGCATTGCTTCTAGCCTTTACGGCACACGTAAAGATGGTGCAGGATGGTAGCTAGATTACCGCTTGCAAATTTGATTGACCTTCCCAGAATTGTGCAATCTTATGCTGATCAAGGCTCGATGAAGGCTGATGTTGAATTTGCAAAATTGTGAACGCTAAATTTAGTGTGTGCATACAACGCTGAACATGGCACAACTTATAGTATATACAGATATAGCATACTTGGTTTAGAAAAAAAAAAAAAACATCCTGGTTTGAGCATTTCCCATTGTATATTTTAATATTGTGCAAACTTGCAGTCTTTTCTTGCACATTGCTAATAAAACCAACAAAGGTTCTCATTTTAACTGACCTGCGTTGACTTGGTTTGATTCATTCCCGTTTGACAATGCTTATGTCATGTCTCTAAAGTTCTGGCCATAGGCCGGGTGTTTTAATGCAGGAAGAATCGTAAGGGCTGCTTTCGAACTGCTTACAAGGCAACGCTATAAATAACGCCATGCTAGGCCTAATTGAAACTATAAAAACTAAACTTTGGGTAAACATAGCTTTCTTGCTTCCTAATGAAAACACTATTTTCTGCATTGACCGTTGTAGTGCTTAGGATGCTTGACCACTCTTGGAAAGTTGGCTTTGACCATGGCAACATAGTTATGGCACAAACACTAAGTTTAGCATACATACAGGTGCCATCAAAGTAATTGGAACAAGGGTGTGTGAATATCACAAAATATTTGTCTAACTGGCTTTATGACAGCCATTACTGGTTTTTAGGAAGCTTTTTCTATTAGGAAGGACTCCTTTACATGCACAACAATGCAGCCAGGCAGTTTCTGGAAGAAGCAGTTCCCGTAAATTTACGATATCGTATTACGATTACTTTCGGCTGCACCTGTACCTTACAGCAGCAGGTGCTAACAGCAACACAACATTGAAACTTCGAGCTAGCAGCAAAGTAACCAAAAGAAAAATTGCCTTTGTAATCCAAAATTGCCCTGGCACCATTTATTTTTTTTTACAACACTAGAGATACTACTTGTTTTTCAAAGCTGGCTTAAACAAAAATGCAATTACCTGCGTGGACCAACGAGACCATAGTTCTTAATGCACTGACACAGAAAAGTATGTGTAAACACATTTTATTAGCCAACAGACAGAAAAAAATGTCGGTTCACACCCCCACTCTTGGAGGCTGCACAGCATAGGTAAAAGTGGCTTATTACACATACGGGCGACAGTTATTACTAACAGGTATTCGTTCCCTTCCAAATTATCACCAGAATTAATTTTTTTGTAATCTTCTTCTGTTTCCTTTGGAGGTCTGTACTGTCGGCCGTAAAGTCTGAATTTCACAAGACTGCTGCTGCTAAAGCTATCAGCATCAGTAGTGAGCTTATAGGTAAATAGAGTAAGCTTTCATGCACCAACAAATATAAGATACTAGGCCACTTGTCGACACCAGAAATAGCTGTTGTTTGGAAGCCCTGCAGAGCATAGAAGACTTGATGCGTAGTAGAACAAGCAACATCACGCACATACTAAAAATGAACTTGAATGCAGAAATTCTGACATATGATTAAAGAACTTGGGTACAGTTATGATTGGACTAAAAAACTTGGGCTTTTGTGCAGTGAAGAAATAACCCCGCCATATTGCGGGCCCTTTGGATACCTTGGTTCCTAATGTGCCATAATTTCGTACACATGACAGTTATGAGTTTTTTGCTTTTACCGGAAAACAGTTCCCGTGGTGTGTAAATGATTACACAGCATTATTCAGGGGTGAAACAGCTGAAACAAATTCGGGGAACAGTTCTCGGAGCAGCAAAATCTCAATTTTGGAGCAAAATAACCTAGATTTGGGGCAGTTACCCGCCGTGGTGGCTCAGTGGCTAAGGCGTTGTACTGCTGAGCGCAAGGATGCGGGTTCGATTCCCGGCCGTGGCGGCCACTTTTCCGATGGAGGCGAAAAGCAAAAACGCCTGTGCGTTCAAGATTTCAGCGCTCATTAAAGATTCCCAGGTGGTCAAAATTAATCCGGAACCCTCCACTACGGCGCGCCTCATTGCCTGCGTTGCGTCGGTGCGTTAAACCCCACAATCAATCAATCAATGTGGAGCAGTTGACTTTAATACGTCATCTTATTAGAAGCCTAAAAAATTAAATTTCTAGCAACTTGGGGGGAAGGTACATTTTAATCAGTTCTGGTTTTCCCTTAAACAGCTGTGCTGTTGGGCTACGAGTACATAATATATGAATTTTTTATTTGTTCTTGGATACACAGTTTAGTTGCTAATTGGCACTCAAGTTTTGTTCCCCCAGGAAGACCTGAACAGATGTAATTAATCACAAGTGAACTCGAAGAATGTGCCCAAAGGGGTCTCGCATAAGACAATGAGGCCAGATTTTGGGCATCCCATCGCCCTCGTGCGAGCTGCAACATGGTTTCAGAAAAGACTTCCTCACGACTTATTCACCGCACTTTAATGGTACACCACTGAAAGCTTCAAACTTGGTGCCAGGCCAAGAAGGACAAAAGGGGGCAATTAAGGGTGTGCCAATTAATGACTGCACTGTTAATGAAGCAGCCTGGGCAAAGCTGTAATTCTGCAAGTGAGGCACCCACAAATATTGCTGAGCACTGCTGGGTAGCAAAAAAAGATGAAAAAAAAAAAGTAAGCAAATAAACACATACAAAAAAAGGACGCTGATCTGAACAGGGAGGAACTGGGGTGTAAAAGATGGAACACAAGCATTCCAGCGGTGCCACGCAAGGCCGTACAGGTTGGTCCAGCAGTCAAGCAAACACCGCTTCACGTCCGTGTCGCAAGGCTCGATAGGAGCTTGAACCTGCTTGCTACATTCCTGAGAAACGCTCAACCACGAATTGCAAAGCCAACTATTTAAAGGGACAGACAACCGATTTTTGTCGAGTATATATTCTCTATCCCAAATGAAAGGGCATCACTTAAAGCACCTTAACGAGAAGCGGTCTTGCTGATAACGCCCTAGAACATTTTAAATCCAAATTTTTAGATCTGCGAGCCGTATGTGTCCTCCCAAAAATGATGCTGGCAACCATGACATAGAGTAGCTCGGCAACATACTTTTGTCTGTATGAGAGATGAAAAGCGATATTTAAAAACTTGTCCCCAGCTAAAAAAGTTTGCATTGCAGGCTTTCTTATTCCTTTATGTGTTTTTTTTTTAATTCAACAGTCTATTTTGCACGAATGCGCCATCTGTTGGGATAGATGATAGGTAGAATCTGGCTTCACGTTGTGGAGGAGGGAAGTTCGATTCTCCCCGAGCACGACGTTTTTTTTTTTTTTTTTAAGCTGCCGTTGGCGTATTTGGAAACTGAAATCAAATATTTTGGCAGAACAAACGCCCCTGACTCAGGCAGAATCGTCAAAGCTCCTTCGCTGGGTCCGTTTACTGAACGCTGCCTTTGATTCTGGGCATGGAGGCTCAGTTAACCACACTGAGAGCAACCCAGCGACGGTGGGCGGCGTGTAAAAATTTTCAAAATAATGTTTAAAAATACATTACAATTTAAACTTATACAAATACTTGTGTTAAAAGGTTTTCAATAAGTGAATAAATGTTTCAGATTTTACAGTAGCTGCTAGGTTTGCAGGTCACGTGACATGGACACATATTGTAGTGTCATGTTTCGACACTACGAACCGCCACCCTTCCAATTTCAGGAAGTTTGCTGCCAAATTAAAATTATTTCCGCCAATTTGTTTATAAATTGCTTGTGGTTACCGGGCTATGTAAAACGCTGGCTTTCATATGAGCTAGAGAACATATACGCAACAAAAATCGATTGTCCGTCCCTTTAAACTGAAGGAATGATTGGGGCCAGGTTGGTTTGCAGTGTTGTCATGATGAAACAATTTTTAAGTACTTTGACTTACAGCTCCTTGGCCCCTTTATTATGGGTGAAAGCGGAAACACTTTTCATAGCTTACACAGGCTACACCCATCAAAGAAAGCTACAATTAAGGTAAAAAGGCCTTACCCGCATGCCATCTAACTCAACAGTGGAAGTTCTGAGAACAACTTGGGCATTAGATGTGCACTGCTGTTGGCAAACTGTGTAAACACAACTCCCCCACCCCCCTCTCTTTTTAGAATGCAATTTAAGGGGGGGGACATGGACCTTTAAACAACTTCTTTTATATATTGAGTAAACTCTGCAAAACTTGTCAGTCTTGCTGCTTTTTTCCACTGATTTCAAATATGCTACTATTTTTGGAGTCAGTTCATTAGTTCCCAAGATAATTAGAGATAATTAGCCATGCTTAGAGGAACAATAGACAAAACAGTGTTGCTCATAAAACTGTAATCTCCATATTTCCTAATACTATGAACACTGGTGAATGCACTATAGGAAGCATTTTTTTATGCATCACTTGAAACTAATTTTACAGCTCATTAAACTTTGGTGGCACCAGTGGCGAGGAACCATTTTGAGTGCCCATTTCAAACACCGAAGTTTAATGAGCTGTAAAATTAGTTCTAAGCGATGCACTATTTATAGTATTAGGAAATAAGGAGATTGTACAGTTTTATTAGCAACACTCTTGCCTATTGTTCCTCCAAGAATGGCTAATCATCTCTAATTATCTTGGGAACTAATTGAACAACTGAAAAAATAATGTCATATTTGAAATCAGTGGGGAAAAAAAAGCAGCAAGACTGGCAACTTTCACAGAGATTACTTAAAAATTAAAAGAAGTTGTTTTAAGACCAGTGTCCCTCCTTAAGCCATGCCTCAAAAAGAGGGAACAACTAATTCTCACGGTGACAGCCGAGCAACGGCTGTCCAACCATTCCACATTTGCTTCAGCAACAGTGCCGACCTCCCAGCACAAAGATTGGTGGACGGCAAAGCTCGCTCGACCGGTGTCACAGCTCTTCGCGGTGCAGAACAGCGTCCTTGGGCAGCTTGTCTGCTCCACAGCGGATGCCGACGTTGTAGGCGCTCGTGTCGGGGGTGTTCTGGCTCCTCGCGGCACATCGGTAGCGGTAGCAGTACGTCTGCATGCAGGCAGTCCACACGTTGGTCGCAACCACAATACACTTCCATGTGATCACAGCATGCGACTAGGGTGACATTTTATCGGTACACCACCAGTGAACATTGAAGGGTAACCCCCTCCCCCTGAGATGATTTTATAAGCACCAATGCCTCAGGTTAGGTATTAATGAATGCAGCTTGACAATATGTTCTGCTCATGTCTAAAAAGCACCCTAGTCCGCTACAGACGCTACAACGATCCCACACAGGCTCGGTGCAACAAAAAGATACAGGCTGACCAGAGGCTTTTATGACAACAGAGTCAATGATTCAGGTAACGACATCAAGTCAGCTGGCTAGAGTTGCTCTTCCCTCCTAAGCACAACTTACCTTGTGGCACATGAAGGAGCCGCCCTTCTTCACCTTGTCAGTGCCGCTCGCTGGCCCCCTCTGCGAGGAAAAGAATATCAGTGCAGAGTTAGAGCTCCAGTAAAGGAACAGATGGACTGAATTTGTCAAATTTTACGAATTTTTAAAGCGCAAAAATTCGTACTATGGATTACCAACTAGCTCGAACTCGCACGTTGTTAAATTTGTCAAACTTCTGTTTTCATTTGCCCTGCATAGACTGGCTCAAAACAACACACGTTTTACCATTTATCCGTTAAATACGCAGTATTTGATTTATAAAGCCTGAAAGAAGAAAAGATACCACGCGATATTGGCGGCACCACAACTAACAGCAGTGATGCGTATTCAAGTTGCAATGTGGATTGGACGATGCTTGAGGTTGGAATTCAAACCAGTTTTGGTTCCGCTTCTGTGCAACAACATGCTTGGCACTACAACGTTATCGTTAACTGGGCATTCTCGATGTCATAGGAATCGTCATACCGCGTGCCTGCCATGTTGCTGGCTGTAGAATGTATCAGATAAGCCTGCCAGCACCGCTTAGAATCATAACGTTCACTAGCCGAGGCAAACGCAGTGGACGAACTGTTCTTTGCGTTATCAGAGACGGTCAACTGCGAGGCGCTTTGCCCCCAACTTTCGGAGCTTGCCTGGCTCGTCCCTGTGTCGTAAGAAGCGTGTTCGCGCCAGGCCGAGAGCCGGCTGGTTTGGCACTGTGCCCGCAAACACCCGGCACTTATGCCATCACCACACCAACACGAAGTCGCCAGTGCACCATTGTCACTCTGCACACATTCTGCCAACTCGCTCGTGCAGCAATAAAGATTGCAGCATAAAATGATGAATGCAGTGTAGGATACATTACTTAAGCAAAAAGAAATCAACTTAATAATAATAATAATAATAATAATAATAATAATAATAATAATAATAATAATATCTGACATAGTGGTTCGAACCTGCTCACTGTAATACACATGCACTACATTCAGTGCTTTAGCTTACTCAGCCATAAGCACACATTAACCAAGGTGGGAACATGGAGTATATATTGTATAGGCTGTTTATTTTTTTTGTATTCCCAACAGCCTAGATGAGTATTTCTTGAATGCATCTTGAATGAGTGTTTTTTGAATGAGTATTTCTTGGTGTGTTAAAGCCTGCAATCAATCAATCAGCCTCAAATGTAAGACAAAAACATGATATTAAATTGAACACAAACGGTAAACATGCAAGAATTCAAGAAAAAAGTATTTTCCTAGAGCATTGATTACTGCTGCCTCATAGAAACTAATTAAATGGAAAAAGTTCACCTGGCCCAACCATGCCCGTTTAAAATCATGTTTCCGGAAGTTGCCTACGTTATTGAAGCTTCCCCCAGACGCCTTCAATAAGAGGCAACCCAACAAACAAACGTGCAGCTACAAAAGTGACCAAGGAATCAACAGAGTGCCACGTTTCGGCTACAGTGAAAGTCGTGTAGTTGAAGTAGGGCATGAAGCAAGTCAACCAACCCAATGCTGCACGACAGAACCGGGATAACTAAATTCATCAGCCATGTTGTTACTCCCACTGACTTTGCAGTTGCTGCTAACCTCGATTTTCACGTCTCGTGTCTCCTTTCTCCCACCCCAACGGCTCGTGTTAATGAAATATACGCCACCCATATCTGCAACTGTCTTTGTTCGTTAGAGAAATGGAAATTAGGATACAGTGAGTGCTGTTGGTTTAGGAAGACTGGGCATTTGCCACTTCTTTTCAGCCTCTTTAGAGGCGCAAGGCGCCAATGCCCAATGCAAAACTGTAACGCAAAATGCGAGATATGTGATTAATTTTTTTTTTCCATTTTTATTACCCTAAAGGCCCTTCCGGGCATTACATAGGGGGGCCAACATATGTGTGGCCAATCAGGTCTCCACACACATGCCTCACGTGTGTGCAAACAAGTGCCGGGACTTAGAAAAATAGGACAAAACGTGAAACCATGGCATAACAAATATGTAAGCAAAGTGAGAGAAGAAACACCAGCTACACCTAAACAAACGAAGCACCTTTTCATGGTCTGATAAAATATAGAAAAGGTGAAGAAGCTATGGTCTTTCAGATAAAACTAAAAACTATCCAGCCTTTGGCGACCCTTTAATGCTTGCCAGCTGAATGAACAGGTGCCTTTTAATGGGAATGAAACACCAATAAACAAACATGGTCTGCACACTCAACTAAGCCTCCTCTTTTGTCTTTTGTGAGTACCGTTAGATTTTTCTCCCGAAAAAGTCACCTTTTATTGACGGCATTCTTACGCCACTGCCCTCACTCTGTCCTACACTGGCCTCCTTCATATCTGGGTTTTGAAAGAAGCTACAGAGCAAAAACATTGAGTGGAATATTGAGCTATTCTTTTCCCTTAGACAATGGCGGCTTTGACAAAATTGGATGCGCACACTAAAAAAATAAAATTGGTGCGGCTCGCACTAGTGGCACAAGGCCGGAGAAACAGCAGAGCTGGTGGCCCCTCTCCCCCTTCGTGGGAGACCCGCTTTTGCACCTCACACGGATTTCCAAACTTGCCACTGAAAGTCTTCCATGACTGGCAGGCCCGGAGACCGTTTTGTCCGCAGCCTTGCACATCTCTCCCAAAGTGGACCGCGTTAGCACGCTACGTCTAGAACCCATGGCAACTGGCTTCGTCTGTAGCGCGACCTCGCCGTCTGTGCTCGCCACTTCAGGCGCGAACGCACGTGAACTGGTGAGGAGAGGAGCACGTGAGAGATCATGCCACGAACGCTGGGGCAGAGTGCTCTCGAAGGTTGAGCAGTGGCGACGCGCCTCGCACCAAAGTTTTCTTCTTCTTTTTGTTTTTTTTTGCGAACGCCAACGAACCACGCTCAAGCTTAAAGGGACCCTGCAACACTTGCCATCGACTACTAGTAATGTATTTTGGGATAAAGTCTATTGTCCCAGAAATCTCCTCCTGCAAGAATTATGAAAATCCGTTCACAATTAACGAAACTACGCGCGATGAGAAATCGCGCATAATCGTTCCCTCTCAACTCGACCGCGGACAACGCGACGAAAGCTGCACGCTCTCTCCCGGAGAAAGGGGGCGGCTGCCGGCGTTCTCTTCGGCGGCCTTCGATATATCACATGCCGGGTAGTTTTCTCCTTTTCTCCGCAACGCGGAGGGGCCTATTTCCGGTCTGGTGCCACAAAAAAGCAGGCATGGGTGCCTGCTCGCAAGTGCGCGCTCGGGCTGGTAGGGCGTTTTTGAAGCAATAAACGTTTGTAGTCGAGTGGTCCCGTTGAAAGGGAAGTATTGAGCTCATCACTCAAACTCCGCGCGCACTCAAAACACAAAGAAACGGCAAAAACTGTGCCTACAGGTGCAGGCATAGAAGAGGTTCGCACACAGCGATGACGACGACGGAAATGGGGGAATCTAGCCGCGAAGTTGACCAGTGACAGCCGATCGGGCAGCCATGGCCTATGTGACGTCCCTTAGGCCATGCCAGGGTTGCATAATGAGGACAACTGAAGAGAGAGCGGTTGGTTTTTCTGCGTCGTTTCACATCGATTTGCTGCGCTCACCGCTTCACGTGCACGTGTAATATTTGGCTCAGGTATTCCTGGCAATGTAATGTAAACGTTGCGCCAATTTACTTTCACTGCTCAAAGAGTGTTGCAGGGTCCCTTTAAGCAGCTTTGCTGCCGAAAGAGCTCCTAGTTGGGTAGTTTAGTACCGACCGCAAGTACTAACTGCAGTTGACAGGCATCAGCACCGTCTTTTATCCGGTGCTTCTCCCTAATGCGTTGTGATGCCATCGCCCAGAGGGTTTTATGCACCCACCAATTGACTTCATACATCTCCCATGAAACACCCAGTGCTTGTACACCAGTCGTCACTTCGCGAGAGTTCTGGTACGCGGAAGATTATTTTTATTCCTATCCCTGCGGTGTCACAACTGGTTGGTTTGCGCGCAAAAATGTTGTCAGTCAATTCATCCTCCATATAACTAGTTTAAAGGGGTTCTCCCCACCAGTACAACAGCCCTACATCTCAATCAACAAACCTCTCCTCGAACATGGCACCACCGTGCATTGATTGAAGTGGCTCGCCACATCCCACCAGATGGCACGAAATCAAAGCCGATTTTCTTTTTCGTACGCTGCATGTTTCTGGCACAAGCCAATTCTCCTCACAATGCCTAATATGCTGCAGTCGCGCACCAGCGATAAACTGTGAGGACCCCGCAGCATTTTCAGGCCCATGTCAGCGTTGAGTGTGTAGTCTACCGTGTGGTTTCCATGCGCAGTCTTTCTTTTCTTCAGCACAGCGCTTTTCAGCTCACCGCAAGAGCAGCACACGTTGAGCGAGATGGCTGCCTGTGCAAGCACACCTCTCAGCATTAGCTTTCATCCGTGGTTTGTTCTGTTGGAAGATCTCCCACAGCAGGGAGTGCGACTCACTTCTTGTGAACAACAGCGGGTGAAAGGCCACGCAATCTCAGAAACATTTTGGGAGCTCTCCTTTCTGCCTCTGCACTGTATGCTGTTGCTGCTGCCTGCATTCTCCAAGTGGCCCATGATGCCATCTTTTCTAGGCCTGAAGGAAAACAGTGAAGCCACTGGAACGGCTGGCTGCCATCTTCTCTGCCTCAAATCAGAGTTCTTCAATATACACGAGTTGCAAACTCCCCATACATGCCCTATGTGTCAAACAGCGGTCTGGGGGCGCAAACAGGGCCTGCCATCTGTCGACAGAAAGTTGAAGTGGTGTTCAAGTGCTTGCGGCTGCTGTTGTTAGCCATCACATTTAACGTTTCCTCATTTGAAAAAGCAAGTTTTAAGTAAGTTCTGCTACTAAAAGTAAATGGTTAGCACAGTGGAGTTTTCCGTCCAGTAGATGTTGTGCCCATATACTTGCACTTCAAGGACAAAGAAGCAGGGGTGGTGGCACGGCCCAGATTGTGCAGCGGAGTTTTGCAACTGCATCATACCGAAGAACTCGGCCCTACACAACACTTGAGTATTACTCCATTCGCCCGCACTACATGGGCCAGTTCAAACGGTGCAGCACTTCACCGTATGTTTTAGCGGCGCGAACTCGTCCTGAAAACAGGACTACCATATTTGCACGATTATAACGGAACCCCCCCTTTTTTTTTTTTGCTAAAAGTAGCCTTAAAATTTGTGTTCGCGTTACAATCGGGCTCAAATCTGAAATCAGCTTTTAATGTTTCCCACTTTAGTTTTACACCACCACGAGCCGGATAAGCAAGTTTATGAAGTACAATGAATTTTTGCAGTAACAGTTGCATACGTCAATAAAATGCCTTATGCCAGGTACGTTGTGTCATCTCTTTCACATCCGCGCGGCAAAATCAGCATCAAATTCCCCCTCCCCCCCTCGAAATTTTCACATGTAAACGTGCCTGTACGTTACAAGTCGGGGGCGTGTTAGAATCGTGCAAATGCGGTAGTTCACGACTTCCCTGCATTCCCATCAAAAGAGGGGCAGGCAGAATGAAACGAATTTCATGTTGTTGATAACCCAATGGTCTGTTTCACAGCCTTTGGGTGCACAAAAGGAAAAAGTAGAAGGCTTTGATGATGATGCACATACAGCCAGCTATCAGATAGGGGAGTTATTATCCCATGGAAGCTTGTTGTTCTGGGCACATGAAACTGGACACGCAAATCACAGGATAGCACCTAAACAAGGCAGCAGTGCCAATGAGACGTTCCCACTTTTATGCCGGCTTTGAACAGCCCCACAGAGGGGCAAAGCCGCATACTCACCGGATTCTCCTTGGGTTCCTTGGTGTGCCGCGTCTCCCACCAGTCGCCAGTCCATTCCCAGACGTTGCCGATGATGTTCTTCAGGCCAAACTTGGTTGCCGGAAATGATGTCACCTGCAGGAAAATCGCCAGAGTGCGTTGAAACTGTTTCGTCTGCCCTTTCTATTGGGCAGCACATACGATGTCATGCTTTAGCTGTGCCAATCCCACCCACGTGAGCGAGTTCGTTTTGATGTATTCCAAGGAAAATCTGCACTAAAATACTGTACAGAGGTCATTTTAGTGTCTGCACCTTTGAGTATCGAGAGAGTGGGAAGCCAAACAGCACCAGTAGCAAACCAGCTGTTATATTCAGGCTATTCGGTAGGCACTATTTAGATTTACGAGTGCTGGTTTTAGCAGCATTAAATCTATGATTGAAAGTGAGTGTCTCCAGTACAAACATATCTGTAGGGATTTCTTGCCAGCATGGTGGCAGTACTAAAAGTTAGCGTAGGGCAAACAGGATGATCACTGCCAATTTAGAGGTAAGTAAGAAGTTTCTTTTCGATTCTCACGAAGGAAATGCTTAGATTCACTGCTTTGCAGGAATCTCCTTTAATTCTGTTTCTTTTGAACTTGCAGGAATAGTGAACTTGTCCTCTCTGGACCACTGGCCACATTAACACCTTCTGCTGGACTTGGCAGCCGCAATGTGCAGCTGTCAGGCCCTAGGAGCAAACGTGAATCGCCCCAGAGTTGCCCCGTAGTACGCACCGGTGCGGTACCAGGGTAGCCATCCTCGGCAGTGTTCTTGAGCGGGAATTCCCCCTCCCAGATGTTCGCACGCGTCTCGCCCTTGGGGGTCCAGTTGTTGCCCCAGGGGAACAGCCTGCAAGGGGGGAAAGAGGGGGGGGGGGACTGCAGTGCACAAACTAGGACACATCTGTCTGGCTGCAGCACTGTGTGGACCTTTGCCCAAGCTGATGGGACCACAGAGTTTCATAGTAATATATATACTAGAGAGAAATCTAGCACTGCTGTCGCAAGCTTTCGTGGGCGCCGCCACTGTGGCTAGCAACATTCCTCGCCTACTTGGCTTGGCTGGCCACAAGGCTTCTTTTTTGTCTCGAAGCCAAAATCAACAAAAGAGGGTAACATTTTTTTTCTTGTTCAACCACAATAAAGCTGCCAAATAATCCTTGACAAATACATTCTTTTGGCATTCCATTTTTATAATAATTTACTATATTTGAATAATCTTTTACAATAAAATTGTTGCTTTTTTAAAGCCACAGACAACGTTTAGGCCGGTTCATGGGCCATGCCAAGGACATGTGGAATGTGCCTGCCCTGTGCATGGCGCAACACTCACTGAAGCACGGCTGGCCTGGACAGGTGCGCCAGAATGTCCATCTAGTATATATTAGCATGTGAAAACTCTATGGAATGGGAACAAATAAAAGTGGGGGACAAGCACATCTTATCTTACTTAGGCAGAGACACAAGTTACTTGGAAGACACACGAGTGCATCCAGTGCAGTGCTCAGTCCCTTTCTTTCAAAAAGGGGGATCATGCAGACAAAAAATACAAGTTTGAAAGATTTCGTGTTTTCTAGTGCCCCCAGTGTTTGTTCAAAAGGAAACGATGCTTTAATCACTAAGAAATTAATCAAATGTAGGTTAAAATTTTATTCTGTCCTGCCAAATCAGGTGTTTTCCTGACGTCTGCAAGGACGTCCGCACAAGAACTGATTCCTTCAAGGTTAAACCCAAGTGTCCTAGGGAGGCCTCTGTTATCCGTTAGTCCGCCTAAATGATAGCCACCATCACCGCGGCAGGCCCTTTCCTGGCCTTTGCTTTCGTTTTGACTGTATTTGCTACCTGGCTTGTTTTTGTTCAGGGAGAAAATAATCGTTTCGTGAAACACGGTGCTCACTTGACAAATATGGTCGCGTAAGAGACCGTTGCTTATGCTAATCGGCCAGTGTCGTCTGAGACAAACTCAAAGCGCCACTGTGCTGTACAGCTAAAACAAGCATTGTGCGCGCAGTACCAACAACAGTTTGCATCAGTACTTCTATGTTTACATGTGCTTTTGTGAATTCCACTGTTCACCCCACCATTCTTACTGCTATAAAAAGAATGTGCCCTAAATGTAAGTGCAAATAGGTTGTTCAGCAAACTTATAAGTATAAGCCCTGCCTAACTTGTGTTTGCTTCTGACAGCCTCAGCCAATCGCAGAGTTGGCACATATGACATCATAGGTCCTGCTGCAGGAAATGAGCTAGTGGGTCGCGTGGCCATTCCCTTTTTTCCTAATTATTTGAGAGAAGTTCACATTAAGAGTGGTGTCAGTATGATTCTAGCGAGGCAATCTTTCGAATGCACCAAACTTGTGCTTTGTCTGCATGGCCCCTTTAAGCCAGCAGGATCTCTGGTCTGGGAATGTAGAGTCCAGTTTGTTTGGAAACTGCTATCACTGTCTTTAGTGATGAGTAATGAAGTAATGTAGCCACAGGTGCCTCCCGCCAACGCGGTCATTTTCACTCAAAGCCGGCTTGGAGGGCCGTGTGACGACATACGTAGATATACGTGCTTGACCTGCAATAAATGAAGCTACATCACAGGTGCGCCACTCTGAAATACTCTAAAGGTCAAATATTGCTTATTACGTGGTATCGCGATACAACATTCCTTGCTCTCCATATCCAATTACCGTCTCACATGGCCTGCTTTCTTACAGACACATAAAACAACTAAAACTGATGCTTGGGCTATACTTGGCAGGTGTTTGTGGTGAAAAGCAATGCAAAGCAAAACAAAAAACACAAGACAAAGATAGACAAATGCTGACATACGGCTGCAAAGTTGTTCAAGTTCAAGCACAACTCCAGCACGAAATTCTTTAATCGGCAAGGGAGGTGACAACCATGCTAGAATGAACTATGCAAGGTTCAAATGGTTCGAATTCCCCTTACGGCTCATGCATTAAAAATGAGGCAGAAAAAAACGGGATCAAACCATTCGGGCACTCCAAACATTACTCCACATCGTGGTGTAACAGGTAGAAAACTTGATTCCCATAAAAAAGCACTACACTCAAGTCCAAGTACAGATATGTATTTTTCTGTGCTTACTATATTACTTTCATCGTATTTTTTAAATTTATTTTGTAAAGCTATTTGTTTTTAGACGACTAGTATGACATCACAGGGTAGAAGTAGGGCACAGCCAGTCATTGCTATTTGTTTACAATTAACGTACCCACAACCCCACAGGTGCTCAACAAGTGCTATTCAGAGCGAAGCGCCCATGCATACTGCAGTAAGCAGGTTCTAACAATAACGCATAAAGTGCCTGTAGCCTGTTTGTTAGATTGTTTACTGTGATGTGCGTAACAACGGCAAACACATGTTATCCTAAATAGTGGGTATTAAAAGTACTTAAGCAATGCAGAAAATGAAGGGATGTAGTGAGCGCTCTTACATTCTTTTCTACATTGCTTATTTTTCTTGTTTGCTGTAGTAGCACCTAACCCGTGTCCTCTTTCCTTGTGTGTGTTTCTTTGCACTACTCAGTATGTTCTTAGACCAAAACCAACACGCCCAGCAACAAGTTCTCCTGTAGGCAAGACAACTGCTCGAAAGGCTTCCCCCCAAGTCTGACCTCGTCAGGAGGAAAATGACAAGCAGCACAGCTGGCAGGTCTCTAACGGCTTCCAGTATTATGTCAGATTAGGTTTAAAAAGCAAATAGCTGACCAAAAAAACGTTTTAGATATGTCAAACGTAATAAAGCACACACAAGAAAATTGGTTGGTTCCTAAAGGGAAAGTTAACACAACATTCTACGCCCATTCGTCTGCACCTGGCAACCTTGATACCATACACACAAAAAAGTGTTTCCTTGCAGGTGCTAGCTTAAAAGAGAAAAGTACCTTTGACACACGCACACACACAAGAAAAAAAAAGAAAAATGCAAGAACCTCAAAACGGCCAGCCTATTCGCCTGCATACAGAATAGGGCCACTTTTCTCTAAAAAAGAAAAACCAACATGTATGAAAGTTCCTCTGATAGTGAGCGCTTGTGTTTGTTTGTCGTCTTTCTGTCGTCCTTGCTGATTGCGCTCTAAGTTTCACCAAATATGAACCAACTTGCCCAACAGTGTGTTCTACTGAAGTACATTTCCTCTACAATGGGCCCTGTTTTGTGTTCAGCATCGTCTCCCTTAAAAGTTTCTTGACAGTGAGGGCTTGTGTTTGTCGTCTTTCTGACGTCCTTGTTGAATCGCGCTCTATGAAGGAATGTTTTATCCACTAGATCACACTGTCAGTTCCTTTGGCCACGGCTCGCTGAATTGGTTTGAACTTACAACTATCCCTCAGAGCACAAGCAAACAGTTCGGGCCGACCAGGCAGGTTCCAGATCTTCCTTCGCAAGAACGAGAAGCGTGGTAAATACAAATCTCCCTAACGCAAGCACAGCTCACGCGTTTCCCAACGAGGCACGCAATGCAGCAATGGGTACAGTGCTACAGAAACAGCCTGGGCAGGGTGCTCACCGAGCAGACGAAGCCGAGACCAACATGTGTGCATAGAAACTGCAACGCTGTGCCATGCTGAGCTGACGCACCTGTTCTTGAGACCTGCCCGGCAGGCGTACTCCCACTCGGCCTCAGTGAGCAGGCGTTTCCCCGACCACTCGCAGAAGGCCACCGCATCGTTCCAGGACACGTGCACCACGGGGTGGTCCATCCTGGTGAGAGAGAGAGAGTTGGTGAGTGAGAGAGAGGGAGATCAATGGTGGGTGAGAGAGAGAGACAGATAGATAGAGAGAGGGAGGGAGGGAGGGAGAGAGAGAGGAACCGTTTCACCCAGGCCAATTTCTTTTCCCTCTCATCTTGGAAACCAGTGCAGTAAAGAAGAGAAGAGAGCACGTTTTCTGTTGGCCTTGCAGTGGCGCGTGCGATGCCAACGCCAACTCACCCAAGCAGTTTTGCTTTTGGACAATCCACTTTATGCGAGACTGCGGCCTGAAACTGCGCTTAACCAGAAAGTGCAGCTTCTCTATGACTACCGCTAACAAGTGAAGCATAGCGAGTGGCACACTACCATGCACAGTTGCAGGCCTCGAAGGGGCCCTGTACTAAGACCCCACCCTGTGGGAAACCCCACCCTCGGTAACCCTTTCCATGTCAAGGGTGCCTTCTATCAACATTTTCCCGTAACTCAGTCAACAGACTCCCGAATGCACAGCTGACACAATGGTTCTGCAACAGCACAAGGTACAACGGTTCCACAACACTGAGGATCTGAAGATGATATGCAAAGAAAGGAGAAATTGTTGAGCTCTGGGACCCACAATAAACCGTTACATAAGTCAAATTGCTGCTTGGAGTTAAAAACACATTTCTTAACGGGACACTGAAGTGAATTTGTCAAGCTCCCGTTTGGCTTGCACTGTGTAGACTGGCTCAAATTAGCACACTTTTCATCGTTTATCCGGTTGACAAATTCGGTAATATTTTACAAAGCGCGAAAGAAGAAAAACTACCATGCGCGGTTTGCGGCGGCCGCACAAACTAAGCTGTGACGTTAAGAGGAGGGGGCGCCGTGATTGGACGATGCCCAAGGTTAGCAATCAAACAAGTTTCGGTTTCGGTTTCGCTCTGTAAAACACATGTTTGACATTCCCTGGCGTCGTTGGATGGGCATTCGCAATATCCCAGTTATCGTAGTACCCGCGCTTCTGCATGTTGTCGGCTGTAAAATGCCATAAGATAAGCCTCCCAGGACGGCTTGGAATCGTAGCATTCACTATCTGAGGCCCTACGCAGTGCATGAACGCCCTCCGCGTCCCCGCAGCAGCTCAAATGCATGCGCCTTTTTCCCCCATATTTGGAGCCTGCCTCGCTCATGCCTGTATCGTAAAAAGCGTGTTCGCACCAGGCCAAGGGTCTGTTGATTCTGGCCTGTGCCCACTGCCCGCAAGCAGTCGGTGCTTATGGCAACAGCACGCCAACGAGAACTCGCTAGCGCGGCAGTGCCAGCCTGCGCGATTCTGTGGACTAGTTCGTGGAGCAATGAACGTTGCGGCCCAAAAAAAGGTGAACTCAGTATAGAAAACATCGGCGAAAAACGAAAAGTTAAACTCATAAAAAAATATATATATATATATATGTACCCGCGGCGATTCGAACTTGTGACTGGCAAAACACTTGCGGCGACATACCTAGTGCACTAGACTGACTAGGCCACAGAGGGCCGCTGGCGGCAATGGAAAATATCAGGTATATAATGTATAACCAGTTTACACTTTTATTTAGTTTTAGTATTTCAAGCAGCTTAGGTGACTATTTGTTTGTATTGCGCTCGTGCAGTAAGCGCCCCCCGAGTTTCCACAATAGCTCACGTCTAGCAATTGCATTTCGTAGACGGGGGAAAGCGTTCGCAGATGCGTAGTCGGGCTGCTGACCGCTCTGCTTGTTCGCCCAGCGCAAAAAAAAGTGCTTCCCCGCACCCTAGTTTTACCGCTGTACGTTAAAAATATCAGTTGATTTATTTCCTTAGTACCTATATTGACTTCGCTCACTCTTTCCCCCTTCAAGAGGCCTTATATTTTCCTGCTGGCGTACCAGTCAGCGAAGCGTCGCATGTGCGCTTGTGCAGCGCTTGTGTGAAGCGACCTTGACTGGAGCTAGATACAGTGTACAACTAACCAAGTAAAGAAAGGCACCTTCTTCCATTCCCAAACGTGTTGTGGCTTAGTTTCAACTGACCGAACGAATTGCGACGACCCGTCGGCGGCCGGCGGACTAAACGGTGGGCCGACTGACGCGGTCGCGGAAGGTCGGCGAGCGTGCAGTAGCGCAGCCAATTGTCAGCTCCTCTCCTGCTGACGTCACCCGAAAACGCCACAGAAATGGGCGAGCGTAAAGAGAGGAGGACAGCATTTTCGAATTGATTTTTCTACTAAATAAATTCGCGTAAACGCGCACAGAGTGGTCGAAACAGGGCCACAGGGACTGCCGGACTACAGTTTGCGCTCGTTAATCCCGCATTGTTTACAATCACTTCAGTGTCCCTTTAATACCTGTAGAGTGTTACGTCACTAGTGTTGGCCTAAACTGAAACTGGAGTGCTACTTCAGGCCAACTTCTTGTGCTCTCTCCCACAGAGCATCAAACGGCTATGCCCGTGGCAGTCTTGCAGAAGAGGGCTGTCAGAGGTCAAGATAAGCTTGTGCATTTCGCATGATGACCGAGAGAAGGCCTTTCGTGCCACCAAACAGCCATAAAACTGTCCTTCAATGCTCCTTCTATGGCTACCATCTTGTAAGAAAACAGTAGATTAAAATCGACGACAGATTAGTTTGCATGTCATCACTTATAATGTGCACGTTAACATGCATCAGACCATGGCTCGAATAAGCACCGCACACACAAACTGAAATGGAAGATGCCAGGTGCATGCATTAAGCTGTTTTGATGTTGCTGCAGTCCTTTATAAATGAAGAGGCAATGCGACTAAAATAGGGATGGTTTTGAAATTTCATCACGGGTGACACCCACCTCCTATGTGGCAAAGAGGTCAGGGACGCTGGTGCTACAACCTTTCCCTGAACTACCAAGAAGGAAGTGCGAACTGCTTCAGCCCAAAAATGCTATAAGAGGTCATGATAATGATAGATCGTTCGCAAAAGTGGGAATGCAATTACTAATACTGCACTGGTTGACTCTTGAGCAGGTGCTGGGCTTTTGGCCAAACCTGCCACCAGGGGCGCTGCAGTGACTACACTCGGTGACAACTTAAGAACGGCACCGGAAGTTGCCGCTGTGCCTTATCACCGTAGCCGGATGTTTCTCCGCGCGGCGCAATTAGGGCGTACTGGGAATATTTGAACATGGCGTGAGCCGTTCCCGTGACTTTTTGGACTTAATATGCTTATAAACGACTCCAGTGACGACAAACAAACTGCATGAGACAAGGCAGAACGATATCACGCATTCATAGCAAACCCCTTTCAAAACGCCGCGCGCAATGACATCACGGGTCCTGGCGCTTTGGCGGAGTGATACACTACATGAGGTGGGTGCCGTTCTTGAGTTGTAACCGAGTATAGTGACATGTTGGACCAAGCAGACAGCAGTAAGGATATGCAGGTGGTGGTGGGGCAGTGATTCGGTGAACTAAGTGGTGACTGGAGTGCTGGGCGCAGAAAACACCGGAGTGTATGCGTGCAACAAAGAAGGAACAATTAAAGTGAAGTGCTAGCTGGTAGACGTGTGGCCAGGGCACTCACAGCATTGTCTAGTGAGGTAGCTTTGCCCGTTTCAAAGGGGGAAATGACGTAAATCTATATCTTTATCCGTATCTATAGTGCAACTCCACATCCGTAGTGCAAGATGAGCTGACCCTTTAAACTGATGAGAGACGAGCCAGGAGAGGGCTTTCAAAAAGCACGCAGGTTCTTGCAGATTTCGCTTCGGGTTCACACATACACACGCATACAAAAAAGGCATATTTGAGAAAACAGTTTATATCGATCCAAACTTAAAGGGACAGACAACCAATATTTGTCGCATGTGTGTTCTCTAGCTCATATGAAAGCCAGCGTTTTATATAGCCCGGTAACCACAAGCAATTTATAAACTAATTGGTAGAAATAAGTTTAATAAGTTTAGCCTCTATGCCCAAATCAACAGCGGCGTTCTCTACAAAGACCCAGTGAAGGAGTTTTGACGAGACTGGCTGAGTCAGGGGCGTTTGTTCTGCCAAAATATTTGATTTCAGTTCCAAATACGCCAACGACAGCTTAAAAAAAAAAGGTCCGGCCGGAGAGAATCGAACTTCCGACCTCCACAACATGAAGCCAGGTTCTACCTATCGTGTGTCCCAGCAGATGGCGCATCCGAGAAAAATAGACAGTTGAATTTTAAAAAACACATAAAAGAATAAGAAAGCCTACGATCCACACTTCTTTTAGCTAGGGACAAGTTTTTAAATATCGTTTTTTGATTTTGCATACAGACAAAAGTATGTTGCCGCACTGCAGTATATCAAGGTTGCCAGCATTATTTTTCAAGAGGACACATATGGCTCGTAGATCTAAAAATTCCGATTAAGAAAGTTCTAGGGCACTATCAGCAAAACCGTTTCGGATTAAGGTGTTTGAAGTGATGCCCTTTCATTTGGGATAGCGAACATATACTCGACAAAAATCAGTTGTCTGTCCCTTTAAAAGAAACTGTTCACAGACCTATCTCGGATGTGGCTGTCTGGACCTTCGGGGTGTCGCCAGTCAGCTCCTTTCACGGGCAGCCACCACGGGGCTGCAGCTACCTGGAAATTTGAAGAGAAGATTCCCCTTCATATTATGTAATACATGCTTAACATATGGTAATACCCAATTTACTCGCGTATAACAGCGAAAACAGGTACAACCAAATTAACAAGATATACGGTTGAGCTGAGTGGGCTTTCAGGTTAAGGGGGGCACACTGGTCTTAAAACAGCTTCTTTTAATTTTTCAAGTAAACTTTGTGAAACTTGTCAGTCTTGCTGCTTTTTTCCCACTGATTTCGAATATGCCATTATTTTTTCAAATGGTCAATTAGTTCCCAACATAATTAGAGATAATTGGCCATTTTTGGTCAGACAATAGACATTGATTGATTGTAGGGTTTAACGCGCCAACGCAACGCAGGCGATGAGGCGCGCCGTAGTGGAGGGCTCCGGATTAATTTTGACCACCTGGAGAATCTTTAACGTGCGCCGAAATCTCGTATGCACGGCGTTTTTGCTTTTCGCCTCCATCAGAAAAGCGTGAATGGAATTTGAAGTTATCAGATTTTGAGTTAACCAGGTATTACTGAACAGACAGGCATGCACGCACCACACGCACATACATATTACATATGTATTTCTATTACACAAGTTCACACTAACAGCCCAACACAGTACGTAATAAAATTCGATGCTCACAGCCTGCGTGATTCCCTTCTTGGTCTCCTCGCTGATTGCACTGTCGAGCACAAAGGAGTCGCCAAATGTTTCCGCCTGGGGAAAAAACAGACATCCAGATTATGCGTTTCTGGTGAAATCCAACAAGCGGCCGCTGTGGGAATACAAACATCCTCACTGCAAGAATTTCAACATATCACAACCTTTCGCGAACGATGTCTGACTAAGGAGACATATGCACTTTAGGCACGCAACAAAAGGCAACCATGATTATTTCAAGCAAAGGGAACAAATGAACACATTGCACATGAGGCCTCCTGAAGTTAAATGAGGGACATCACAGTGGAGGTTCACTTTAAGTGCCTAGCGTGGCACAGTCTACGCTGTCCCGTGGTTAAAAGGGCCATGAAAACAAAATACTTTGTTCAGTTTGAAAAGAGCTAACAATTCGTAATTCACTCAGCTCCATTCCAGACGTGAAACAATGCTTTTTTAAAACAAAAAGACGCAAAAAATATTGAAGAACTTTAAAAGCTTTCGCTCCAGTGACAATATGGACATCAGTCATTAAAAATTAAAGCCGTTCCACTCAATGTGAAAGCTGTTGGAAGTGCAGAGCAGTCATTAGCCATAATGGGCTGTGGCATTGTTATCTGCTGACTGCTACCACCCAATGCAATTCAAATTTCCCGCCTTCACAGTGCTCGTGCCTGAAACTGCGCCAGCGGGAGTTGTGTTCTTTTTAAGCTCGCTTTTCCTCCCGCACGTGCTGGCGTTGCACTGCCACTTTTTTTTTTGCGTACTATCATAAGAACCAAACCAACCAGCATTCCTAACTAAATGAACATGGGCACTGCCGGTTAATTACGTATATTTTGCCTCAAAGGTACCTGCAGTTTTTTTTGCGCTAAACAACGGGGATATGTAGGACAAGTGACAGCGGTTCACGAGTTTCGAACGCTTATGACTATATAAAGCGCTGGGCTTTCGAAGCCTCTGGGTTACGCCGCGACGACAGCTGCTACGACGGAACCCGTGTGGCTCTACTTGGGTCCAGCGAGTGAGCTACGACTGACAAGGCGAGCCCCTAAAGTGCTCTGCACTTAAAACCCTCATCAGTGCGCTAACTGCATGCTCGCTTTCAAATGATATGACCAAACGGATCCAGAGGCCCCACTACAATCAACCAATCATGTTTCTTGACGGTGGCTTAGTTTGGCATCTGCTAATAAACAAACAGGTTTCCGTAAGTCATAGTGATGTCACTGGAAATTGGTTGGGGTGACGCCACTGCCTCGTATGTTTTCCCTAATTTGTTTGATGTTTGCGATAAAATCAGTCATTGTTATTGGGACAAAGCAACCTTTGTAATTTGCGAACTTGTATTTCGTCTCCATGGCCCCTTTAAAAGGGTACTGATACCAATTTTTTGGTGTTAATATTATTACACATTTCGCTTCCTTTACTCATCCGAATACCCTGGCTGAAATATGAGCGGCCTGCGACACGTGGAACATGACTTCAATTTGATCTAGTAATTTATTGCGCTGACGGAACAGCATGCAGAGTGGTGCGCAGCAAATGGACATGAGCGTGACATCACTCCGTGAGAGGGAAAAAGAAGTGACACAGCCATCTGCCTCCAGCGCTCGTCAGAAACTCGTGACGTCACTTCATGCGCGTGGCCTGGTGAGCCGCAACTGCGCGCTGGCGCGTTCACTAAGTGACACACGTAGCCATAGCTACAAGCATAACCGCTGCCCAGAAAGGCACTCTTGCCAAAGATAAAGTTCCACACGCGGGAAAAGAGCTGATTATAAAGCCCAGAATGGCAACAGAAGCCACCACTTAGTCTTTTATTGAAAGCAGTCAACAAATTTCCGCCCCCACGATAGGCCTAACCTCTTCAGGCAGCTCATCCGCTCAGCTCTGGCGGCGGCGAAGTCGAAACAACGCCTTCTCTGGCCTTTGCAGTGTTTTGACGTCCGCACGAAACGGTGAGGTCATGCCGTGATTCTGTCACACACGCCCTCCAGGCTGGAAGTGCGGGAAACTAAAACGGACGATTCTCAGGCCGTTTAATGTAATTAATTTTCGCACGCTCAAGTATTTTTTAATGTAATTAATTTTCGCACACTCAAGGTTCGCCAGACTGTTAAGGAACATCAAATTCTGGTGTCAGTACTCCTTTAAGTCTCCCCCATCAACGACAGACTCAAGAGAGACTCCCGTTATCCGATTGCCCCCCACCCGCAGCCGTAGTCGTACTCACCTCGGTCTTGTGGCCGGTGGCCTGGACAAAGCGCTCGAACTCGGCATTGCTGACTTCATGCACATCAATGTAGAAGTCGCGCACGCGGACTGACCTCGCGGGGCTCTCGCCGTCGGCGGCAAACACGGGCTTGTCCGTGCCCATCTCAAACTCCCCGCCACGCACCAGCACCATCTGGTTGGTCCGCTCGCGACTGCCGCTGCTGCCGCCGCTCGTACCAGTACCTGCATCGACACCTAAAAGGGGCCCCAAAGGCAAAATACATGTATGTTTTATTCAACAGATTTGGTGTTTTATACTGCCTTCAGCAGCTTGTCCGGCAGCAAACGATGCTGTATTCATAGGGCTGTTCGATTTACGGTCCCGGACTCACCGTGGACTCCATGAGAGGCAGTCTGGCATTCAATTTCCCCATGTATGCCTATGGCTTCAGGGAAATCTCGGACTACCCACGGACTATCTGAGGCAAGTCCGTGACTAAATCGAAGAGCCCCACTTAGAAATAAGAACGATTTTAGCCAGCGTTTCAATTCCTGGGCTGCAGTGTACGTTTCATGACATCAGCAATAACGCAATACGGGTGGGTACCTGAAACGAAGCGTAGTACATTGACTGAGGCTGCCACTGTCTGCAAATCGCACATTTGGTTACCTTGGTTAGCCGTCCACCTTCCCAGATGGCACAGCGATACCACTCAAGGACCACTGCCCGTACCTGGTTTGCCTCTGACTGGACATGTAAGCTGCCGTATTTTGTTACATTTTGTCTGGTAGTAATCGTTTTACGAAACACTGAGTATGACTTGACAAACAGGGTCACGTAAGTAGCAGTGTCACGCCAGTTGGCCAATGTCGCGTCGGACAAGCCCGGCGGCCGTGTTAGGCAGCGTTGGCCAGCATAGTGCCACACTATCTGCTTCTATGTTTATGCATTGTTCGTAACTTCCATCGTTTACCCCACCATTCTTACTGCTGTTAAAAAAAAAGTGTGCACTAAATTCAAGTGAATGGGTTCGTTCTGCAAACTTACAATCCCTTTTTAATTTGCACTAGATTTTGTCAGTCTCAGCCAATCGCAGCAAGCGGCTCATAATACGGCCCAAGTTCCGCACGGGAAAGTACCTGGTTAGCCGCCCGCTTATTCTCTGTTTTCCCCCACTACATAGCTTGTTTGAGTGAAATTTGCGTTAAAAGTGGTGTCAGCGTTATTCTCACGAAGCAATCTTCCGAATGAACCAAGCTTGCATTTCGTCTTCATGGCCCTTTTAATGCCACCAAGCTTCTACAACTGTGAACGCAGTTTTTTTTTTCTCCTTGCTCATGTAATGCAAGGGGCAGTACACATCATAAAGAGCATGCATCAATTCAGCAAATTAAAGCTCAGTCCCAAGCACCGATAGCAGAGTGGCCTTTCCCATGGAACAGCAACCGTTGCTGACTTGGTGTGCATCTTTGCGATGTTGGCCAAAGATTAGGAATGCAGCCCCGAGGTGATAAGGAGTGCCAGGCAGCATGCCATTGGAATGCCCTGCCTTCCTGCAGACACTTTGTGGGGCGCTCTTCAACATCGCGGAAAGACAAAAGTGAAACGGGTGAGGAATGTAAGCTTCAATTACTGATTTCTCAGCAAACAAGGCTTTGTTGATCTTCAAACAAAAAGCCTAGAGAGGAACAAAACGTCGAATATTTCTGTTAAAGCAAAGAGCTATTCAGCTCTTTGTGTCCTTTTAAGAGTACAGCTTACTGCTATAGCAGATGCCTCTTAAATTGAGTAACTTCATCTATTTATTCAGTAGTTTATGTCGCTAAACAGATGGGCAACGGCATGAGCTCCAACATCAGCCTTTTACGAGAAGCTTTTTTATTTTCGCAATTAAATTTTTTGGAGCGAAAATCAGCACACAAAAGATGAACAGATGAAATGCTTAACTGCACACTTTGTGCTACTGAATGGACATTTAAAGTGGGAAGTTGGTTGCTGACTAAGGATAAGAAATTCATGCTTAACTGCACACTTTGTGCTACTGAATGAACATTTAAAGTGGGAAGTTGGTTGCTGACTAAGGAATTCATGGTGCTAGCAAACGGAACACCGGACGAAGCTAAAGAAAGGTCAAAACACACACTAGACGTGTTACAGTGTGTCTGCATTCAAGGGTGGCTTTGGCGAATAACAAAGTGCAAAGATTGAGTGACAGAGAGCTTGGGCCAGCCACCCACATTCTGCTCTGCTTGGCTGCAATGTTCAAAACAGCAACTAAACAGGGCTTCTGCAATGAGCAGAAATTCGAATTAGCACAAGTTCACGCCCTCAAACACTTTGGAATGGCAGCACGTGTGCTTAGCTTTCAGACCGAACAATCAGATTCCATTGCGACATATCAGCAAGCTCAGTCACTCGTATTTATTTTCTTTGTGAAGCAGCAGGAGCTTGATGTGGCTATGCTAGTGTAACACACTTGAAGAAAAAACAACAGGACTGAAAAACACAAGTACAACTACATACACAACACATAGCGCCCGTCCGTTGTACTTGTGTTTTTCTGTCCTGTTGTTGTGGTGTTTGTTTCTTTCGGTTCTTTTCCCTCGTTGGTTGTAGGGTTTAACGCGCCGACGCAACGCAGGCGATGAGGCGCGCCGTAGTGGAGGGCTCCGGATTAATCTTGACCACCTGGGGATCTTTAACGTGCGCCGAAATCTCGTACACATGGTCGTTTTTGCTTTTCGCCTCCATCAGAAAAGCGGCCGCCGCAGCCGGGAATCGAACCCGCGTCCTCGTGCTTAGCAGCACACGCTTTAGCCACTGAGCCACTACGGCGGGTTTTTCCTTACCCCTGCTCGATACCCAACAAGGAATAGCAAACGGGATGAAGTGACTGATGTATGCGTATCTGTCACCGTAAAAGATTGCACGTCAGAAGACTGCGGTGAGGGCAGCTCTAACTCCTGCCATAATGTGTCCCACACTCAAAATGCTTTCATTTGTGCTGACCAAACTATTGGCCACTACACCGACTCCAAAGCCTACGTCCCACACACGTTTCAGCTGTGTCCAGTTTTTGCACAATATACGGCATCTTGCACTGATGGGCCGCTCTTTGGACAACACGTCTTCTCACGCTGTGTGGGTGCAAGGGGCCTTCCTTTATTGCTGGACCACATCCCAGAAGACACCCTTTCCATCTACAATCGATCCTTTCCCTTCATACACGTCCAATCCTCTCCCTCTTTTTATTTTATGGGGCAAATGAAAGCAAAGAGGCACTAACAAACAATGGTGTTGCTGATGAGCGGCATCGTGATAGTGAACCAAATGAAACTGCTGACGTGTGCTTCTAGCTCCCAGACGAAGCGTTTGCTCCGAGCAAGCTGAAACCATATCAACAGGCGCGCGTAGGCACGTTCAAGATTAATTCAAATGAATGCACAACAAAACATTACTTCGCGAGAATTGACGCACATGGTGAATGACTTGTGACGTCAGTATGCGCACCGGTACCGTCAGTACCGGTACCCTCAGTGCGAAGTTTTCAAGCAAGAGTCACGTGCACAGTGCGCGGAGAAACGTAGCACGTTGCACGGAGCTGACACAGACGGGCAATTCTCACCCCTGTGGTCTTCAGAGTTTCCATCGTCGACTTCGACTTTCGATTCATCGTCGTCACCGTCGTCACTCTCCGCAGGGGACTCATCTGGTCTCTCCCGTTTCAGGGAACCGCAGCCGCACGAAGACGGCGATTCGCCTTTTTCGTCGGCGTGCTCGCGGCCAGCGCTTTCGGACGGCCTGTCGGCCGCATCCGGCGAGGCGTCGGAACACTGCGACGAATCTGTCCCGCCGGGACACACTCCCTCGTCGCAGAGCACCGCAGTCAGTAGAGATAGCGCCAAGCAAACGAGCAGAGCTCGAAACGAAGGCGTCCTCGCTGCCATTGTAACGGCTACTAATCCCTCACCGTGAGATGTACCCACACCCGCATGAACGCACGTCCGGTGTAGCAGGTGCGCTGCCGTCCGGCATCGAGCGAGACAAGCGCAAAATACGCTTGTCCTCAATGCCACTTTCCAGCTGGCGCCACAAAAGCACGCAATCAACTTCGATAACCATAGCGCCTGCGCACAGAACAGGGGCCGCCGTAAACGAGAACACCTGCGGTCACCGGCGCATGGAGGCGGATTGGCTAGGCTTGCGTCCGCACGGATAAGCCAAGTACAGTTTCGGTTTCGTGTTTTGCCGCCAGCTGTGGGTTCACTGACCGCATCGTGGACCGTAGTCACCGGCACCACATTGGTCGACCGCGTATGCAGCCGAAGTTCGAGAAGTTTTAGCTCTATCTATTACGCCTTATGGAGAGACACTAAATCGCTTTAGGAAATACGTCGCAATAGAAAAGCTTCCGTTACCAACGAAGCTGCTTCGACTAAAATTAGTTGGGTGCTGCTGCTTCTATTCGTAGGTTAATTATTACGATAAATCGTAAATTTGTAAAGAATTACGTTGGTCGACATGATTTAAGTTATCTAGCACTAGCACACCTAACCACCACTGAAGCTCAACAACGTTCATCAGAATTTTACCTTTGCGATGTACGGCAGTACGCCGGGGTATTATGCATTTTACATGGATGAAAAAAAAAAAAAAAAAAAGAGCTTATCAGCAAGCCTGTGCGTACAGCTCCCGTTTAGGAAGCAAGGTCGCGCATTTCCAGTTGCGTTCCAGTGGAATTGAAGATTTAACTTGGACGAAAAAATCTCACTTCTAAATATATTCCTGCTTGTAATATATCCAATACAAAGAAAATCGCAGGTGTGCTACACTTTAATGCTAAGTGTTGTTGGGTTACCTCACCTATTTTGCAAAATCTGGTCGACTATCTAGCCTCTTGCACTGACTTATATTGCTGGCTTGCCTAGCTGCAAAGACCGCACCACTGCACAAACGGTGTCATGGCAGTGAAGCGAGCTTTAGCATCAATGCGAAGCCACACTACAAGGTTTTAAAGCGAAGCTTTCCGCTTATGACCAATGTCGTCTGCAGTCCACCCAAAATGCACTGCAGGTAAGCCAATTAACTTTCTCTGATGATGGTGATGATCATGGGTGAAGTGAACAAAAACTAAATAAATTCCGATAGTTAAATTCGAACCTGGGTCTCTCGCATTATGATTCCAACGTCTATCTGATGGCACCATTCCGGCACGGTCGAAGGAGTTTAAATTTGGAGAAGGGCGCATGGATGTGCAAAATTAGATGGAAAATGCACCCCTCTATGTAATGACGATGATGATTGAATGCTAGGGAAGGCAAAGGAATGCACTAAAGAGCACAGTTGTACAGTGCAGTAAACGGTCCCGATAAGAAACAGGTGTTCGCATAAAGAGGGCACTGCCTTACGTCATACTCTCAACCAATAGGGTCCATTCGCTTCTAGATTGGCTCACATGGTGTTGAACTTGATTTTGGAAAGCTTTGCATTCCCCCATATTGCTGTTTGGACAGAGGGGTAGCTGCTGTTTCTTTCCTGTATCCTTACCTGCTGATGCTTGTGAGGTAGCGGAAAGTAATGCTCCCAAGGTGACAAAGAAGGCTTGGCACTTCAAATAAAAAAAAAGAAATGACAGTCATTAAAACATTCCTCCGGTAATATTTTATTGTAATACAACACGCCGCATGATTTAAAACCACTTAAAAGCAAGGAGGGCCTGAGGTGTAATTTTAAATAATTTTAAATATTTACAATGCGAGATTTCCATGTAACTTAGACTTAAATAATACCACCAGTAACGATTGCACTCAAGCAAGTCGCTCACCGTGAATAAAAGCCACAAAAATTATTCGCCATCGGGAAAGTACATGGCAAGCAAACTAATAACACTGCTTTTTTTTGTACTCTTTCTCTTTTAACCTCCTCTGCTACCAATACACCCGTGGAAAGGCTGCAAAGACGACGTCGCATGAAAGAATTGAGCCAATAAAATAAGAACAAGGGAACTTACCACCCTTGATCTTTCTTTTACCAAAAATTAGCACCCGTAATCCCCCACCCCTCAAAACCAATTGCACTCCACACAGCCAAGCGATGCGACGCAACAATTGTGCACAGTGGCCGACAATATGCAGGGGCTTTACATACCTGCGATTTGAACAAAGACACATTTATCACATACTGTGTCCTGAACGAAGGCCAACAAGGACTCACCGGGATGTGGCAGCTCCACATCTTGACTAAAAGCGGCGGTACAAAACTAAACAGAGAGCACGGCATGTCTCCTTGCTGCCGTTTCATTTTGTTTCCTCTGGTCACCATGGGCAGTTGGTGACCGGCATAGTCGTTGTACATCACAGCTGACAAAGAATCACACATTCCAGATGAAGGACAAGACACTTTTAAAACGAGTGTACAGGCACGTAACGATGTCCGTAACGTAAAGAAGTTCTTCTGATGCCAGAAGCAGTAGAGCACTGGCGCACAGATCACGTGGGCCGAATGCCCTTCGGCTGCCTCCAGCGCATTCAGCACGGTGTCAGCGTCCAGCACACTGAGCCGCACCACGCGCGTAGAGGAGCTGCTTCGCGAGCAGTGCCGGCAAACTTGTGCCCCAGGAACACAGCAGGCCCCGCACGCCGTCCCCCATGGGGTGTAGAGGGGAATTCGGAGGATGCCCTGCGTCTGCCACAAAGGAGACGGCGTAGGTGCCGCCGCTGCAGGCTTGCCACACGACGACGCCATCGCTCTCCGGGCTCCTAAATTTTCCCAGCACCCTGTGTTGGTGTGACCTAGAGAAGACTGTTTGATCACGAGGCAGGCCCCCATAGATTAATCATTTCCTGCATCGTGTGAGGACTGGTGCCCAGATGCGTGTTCGGAGGAGACAACCTCCCGAAGCAGGCAGGATGGGCGGAAACATGGTGGGTCCACAACTGACAACTAGGAAAGTCTGGCACCCGGCCCTCACCGCATCTCTAAATCATAGCTCACCTGCTGACGCCCAGACTGATACAGCTGAAAGCACCCTCGTCTCTCTTTTTATCAAAAACTATACACGGCACACCACCTATTAGTCATCACATATGCAAATATATATGTGTGGCATAAATGTGATCTAAATCTTATCCGATATGCCAGTAGACGCTTAAAATATGTTTAAAATAGGATTCGGGCATTTTAGAGTAATGTTTATCAGCAAAATCGAATTGGATGTACAGTACCACACAGTCAAGCATATACTACTGAGGGACCTTAAAAACACCCAAATTTGCTCCGAAATGCAAATTCACGCCATTAGTCTTGGTCAGGCCAAAAACTACTTTTTTGAGAACCTTATGGGCTGCACACATATATCAGCAAAAAGCACTGCGATATCTAAACAGGCGAACAAGATAATCGTGAATTTGGGAAAACACAATTACCCCCTTTTCCTGTGTTAGGGGCATAATTTTGAAAATCCCACTTAGTGGGTGCCTACGCCACGAGAGAAATATACTCCAGAGGTTTCAAGTCTCTCTAGGTCCAGCAGTTTCAGCTGGGAATTTATGAATCAGTCGTGTTCGTCAGTCAGTGGGGCGCACTTCATTTATAGGTATAGGGACCGGCAGCTGGACGGGTGGTGCCACCACTCGGCGCTCCCTTCGTTAGTGGAATGAGCTGGTGCATTGGACTACACACGACAACGCAATAACGTTCTCACGACAAGCAAGTAACGTTCTACTATCATGCGGTATTGTGGATGTCTATCAACGATTCCCGATGACTGTAGTAAGAGCATTTCTGCGAAATTAAAGGGGCCCTGAAAGTCTTTTGAGCACACTAAATTGACTAGCGCAATCGTTAGATTTGGGTCGTCAATATCAACCTGTGCCAAGTATTACTCTTTTACGCGCAGCGGAAAGCTCACACTTTTGTTGCAAAGTTTGTCGCTTATTTTCTCACCCTTTCCTTCGTGTTTTTGGACGCCGCCATCTTCAAATGTCTACATCATCGATTCCCAGATGTTCGTCATGAGCTAGACATCCCTGCTATTGGGCGCTTTTCACGCACTTCCGGCAAAAGAGATGAGTCGTCTGCTCAGCGTCAGCTCGCCGGCTGATCTGCCAGCGGAGTGCCGAAGTGCTTGGACATTTTACGACAAACGAAACAAGTGCAAACAAACGCTTAACCGTTGTATTGAATGCAACAGGGCCATAACACGACATGAATATTCTCTTACTTGAGTACGTTCCATAAAACAAACCGTTGAAAGCCCCGTCGCAACTTCTTTCTTGCAATCGCAGAGAACGCCCTGAGCTGAATGCCCGGGTTTGACGCATACATTTTATTGAACTTCCAAACAATCCAGAGATGCGTTTTCGAACGAACACAACGTCACGACATGCGTTGCAAGTCCGAACCGCGATTTACAGACGATGGGTTGCCTCCTCCTGCCTCTCGTAAATTCGGCACTCACCTCGCGCGCGCTTTGCGGGGACGAACAGCAAGTCACTTAACTCTGAGCCACCAGCCGAGATGGCTTTTTAGCCACGCACCCTGCACATACCCCACGCGAGATTGAGTCGTACGCCGCTCGAGAAAGATAATCCAGACCATGGGAAGCACTATCCACCCGCAGAAGCACAACGTCGCATTTCATCGCGAAACAAAGGCGTCCACAACACACACACCATAGCCTCCGTTAATGCCAAACGCATCTCGCACTTCCAAAATGGGAGTGAGTAGTATGCCTGCAGTGCCCATTTGCCGCGAGGTGGGGCCCCAAGCTTAACCGGGATCACGCAACCGTAACTGACTTCTAGAGCGGTTGTGCCTTGTTGCCAGGGCAACCGAATGTTTGTATTGTCAAAGAAATGGTGCTCGCTCCAGCGCTAGAAAGCTCAGAGCCGCGGCGGAGCATCTTTTGCGCAACGTTGCCGCTCGCCACCCACGCGTCGCCCCAAGCTGAACGGCGTTTTGGTGCACGGGTTCTGTATCGGTTTTAAAATGTCTTTTTACACATGCCGCCGCAGGAATTACCACCCGCCACAAAATAAGACCCGGCACCAGCGGGGCTACATCTGATACGGCGCTTTTTGGAATAAACAGTGCGCTGTGCATCAAGGGAGCGAGCGCAGGATCCTCCCCGTGCGGCTCTGCGAGTTCGTCGCCGATAAAAAGTCCGCGTGCCGCCGATAAACAAAGTTCTGCAGCAACGTACACCGCGAAAGGGCAAGGCCAGGCCGCCGCACACATGGGGCCAGATTTTTCGTTCGCTTTTCCAGCCTTGAGCTGAGTGCGGGATATCATGGTGTCAACAAATCTTGCCCGTAGCAGACGGCTGTGTGAGCAGCGCAATAGCGGAAGTACGTCACCGCGGAGGAGCGCAGCATCATGGGAGGGAAGGCTCGCTCGCCGTCAACAGCGGAGAGTAAGTTGAAAGGAGGAGGAAACGCGGCGCGACGATAATGCGCGGTTTTTGATTTACGATTTTTCAGCTAATACTCATCGCTTTAACAAAATTCTTGCGGGAGGAGATTGCTAATACATGCTTTATTTGGTTACATGTACATCCACGCATCGGCGGAAGGTATTTCAGGACCCCTTTAAACACCTTTCAGCCGTAGTTCATGATGTTACAGAAGCGTCGTCCATCAAATTTCTGTTTTGAGGTAAATCTTACAAGTCACCCCCCCAAATTTGTCTTTCGCTTGTGCAGACGCCGTTTCGTATCAAATGCCGGCCAGCGCCGCAGCATTCCCGGATCGGTTGCACACACCCGGGTTTGTGGGGCATTTAGCTGCAATATACTCCTGATACAGAAACTGCTGCAGGCACGAAAAAATTGCATGAAGGAAGGCTTTCTTTTAGTTGACTTAGCTTGGGCATCGAGCGGTGTCTGCCACTGTAAATTTGAGTATGGGCAAAAACCAATTGCACTCCACACAGCCAAGCGATGCGACGCAACAATTGTGCACAGTGGCCGACAATATGCAGGGGCTTTACATACCTGCGATTTGAACAAAGACACATTTATCACATACTGTGTCCTGAACGAAGGCCAACAAGGACTCACCGGGATGTGGCAGCTCCACATCTTGACTAAAAGCGGCGGTACAAAACTAAACGGAGAGCACGGCATGTCTCCTTGTTGCCGTTTCATTTTGTTTCCTCCGGTCACCATGGGCAGTTGGTGACCGGCACTAGTCGTTGTACATCACAGGCTGACAAAGAATCACACATTCCAGATGAAGGAGAAAACACTTTCAAAACGAATGTACAAGCACGTAACGATGTCCGTAACGTAAAGAAGTTCTTCTGACACCAGAAGCAATAGAGCACTGGCACACAGATCACGTCGGCCGAATGCCCTGGGCTGCCTCCAGCGCATTCAGCGCGGTGTCAGCGTCCAGCACACCGAGCCGCACCACGGCGTAGAGGAGCTGTTCGCGAGCGGTGCCGGCAAACTTGTGCCCCAGGAACACAGGCAGGCCCCGCACGCCGTCCCCCATGGTGTAGAGGGGAATTCGGAGGATGCCCTGCGTCTGCACAGAGGAGAGGGCGTATGTGCTGCCGCTGCAGGCTTTCCACACAACAACGCCATCGCTCTCGGGTTCCTAAATTTTCCCAACACCCTGTGTTGCGTGACCTAGAGAAGACTGTTTGATCACGAGGGCAGGCCCCATAGATTAATCATTTCCTGCATCGTGTGAGGACTGGTGCCCAGATGCTGTTCGGGGGAGACAACAACTCCCAGAAGCAGGCAGGATGGGCGGAAACATGGTGGGTACACAAACGACCCTTGAAAGTCTGGCACCAGCCCTCACCGCATCTCTAAACCATAGCTCACCTGCTGACGCCCAGACTGATACAGCTGAAAGCACCCTCGTCTCTCTTTATATCAAAAACTATAACAAGCACACCTATGTAGTCATCACATATGCAAATATATATGTGTGGCATAAATGTGATCTAAATCTGTATCCGATATGCCAGTAAACACTTTAAAATAGGTTTGTGCATTTTTAGGAGCAATGTTTATCAGCAAAATCGAATTGGATGTACAGTACCACACAGTCAAGCATACACTGAGGGACCCTTAAAAACACCAAATTTGCCCGGAAATGCAAATTCACGCCATTAGTCTTTGTCAGGGCAAAACTGTAAGACTACTTTTTAGAGAACCTTATGGGCTGCACACATATATCCGCAAAAAGCACTGCGATATCTGAACAGATGAACAAGATAATTATGAATTTGGGAAAACACAATTACCCCCTTTTCCTGTGTTAGGGGCATAATTTTGAAAATACCACCTTAGTGGGTGCCTACGCCACGAGAGAAATATACTCCAGAGGTTTTAAGTTTCCAGGTCCAGCAGTTTCAGCTGGGAATTGATGAATTAGTCAGTCCGG
Organism: Haemaphysalis longicornis; assembly: GCA_013339765.2. Taxonomy (NCBI): domain Eukaryota; kingdom Metazoa; phylum Arthropoda; class Arachnida; order Ixodida; family Ixodidae; genus Haemaphysalis; species Haemaphysalis longicornis. The sequence continues at coordinate 113,041,562 of CM023456.1, read as the reverse complement.
CAGCCAGTAGGGCGCACTTAATTTTATTGGTATAGATATAGTCCGTAATACCAGCTACCAGCCCCTGTGTATACTACTGATAGGTGAGGAGTACTGATAAGACGTTCAGAATTTCCCCTTCTATAGTACCTTGAAACACTAGCTGATGTTGATGTGTAGGCATGCACACATACCTCATGGCCGTACTCAAGGCTGCCGATGGCGCCCTTCTCGACGGTCAGCAGCTCGTCGAGTGTGAGCTGCAGTGTGTAGAAGTGGCAGGCAAATTGTTTGGCCATGTTCACGAAGCTGATCAGGTGGTCTGTGTCGGAGACTCTGAACCGCGACGTGTCCACATTCAGCTCCTCTTGCATCTCACGGTTCACGGCCTGGGAGGGCGTCTCGCCTGGGTCCACCAGCCCCCCGGCAAAACCCAGGTAGCCGTCGAAGCGAAGGACCGCCTTTCAGAAGAGGAGGGGGAGAGTGAGCATTAAAGGGACACTGAAGTGAATTTGTCAAACTTAGGTTATTCTTTGTATCGCATAGACTAACTCAAAACAACACACGTTTTATCATTTTTCCGGCCAATAAAGCAGTATTTAATTTATAACACCTGAAAAAAAACTACCATGCGACATTTGCGGCGGCCGCAACAACTAACAGCAGTGATGCTTATTTGAGTTGCGGTGTAATAGCTTCATGTCCAAGAGGGGAACTCAAACCAGTTTCGGTTTTGGTTCTGCAAAAACAACATTTGCATCCGAATTATCGTTGATTGAGCATCTCCCGAATCGTCTGCCATGTTGCCGGCTGTAGAATGCATCAGATCAGATAAGCCTTCCAGCACCACATAGAATCATAACGTTCACTAGTCGAAACATACACAGTGGCACAACACCCCCTGCACCATTGGAGACGCTCAACTGCAAGGTGCTTCACCCCCACCTTTCGGAGCTTGCCTGGCTCGTCCCTGCTGTCAAACGAAGCATGTGCACACCAGGCCGACAGTAGGCTGATTCGGCACTGTGCCCGCAAGCTGTCAATGAACACAACGCCAACAAGACCTCACCAGCGCGTCAGTGCAGTCTGCTCGCAGTATGCCAACTCGCTCGCGGAGCAATGAAGGTTGCAGCGCGAAATGGTGAATACAGTACAGAAAGCATTCCCCAAATAAAAAAAAAAATAACTCAAGAAAATAACTCGGGCAGCCAGCCCATGAAAGTTTCTCGTTATGAAAAAGGACAGCCAACCCCGACGTAGACTAAATGAAGAGGTGGTGTCCTCTCTCCTGAGATGGCGCCTCACTGAGGAGGGTGTGAAGGATGGAGGATACACGTTGCGTCTTATATATTCCCTGGATCTGGACATCCAATCTACCGCAATACCATCCAGCCACCCGGTCGTGTGTTCTGGCCTGCCACGGCTCTGCCGCTCATGGTGAGATGCATCCCACAGTTGGGCCTGAACCAGTTCCGTGGAACAGGGGTCAATGCAGCAAAAAATTGAAGCTGTGCAAGCTCGCCTAAGTGAACGGTCATTAAGTGCCTCTCGTGTCGCCATTCTAGGGGACATTTTGAAGCGCACGTTTTCTTCAATGTTTTCCACAGTGAAAACGCACAGTGAACGCAGCCTACAAATCTGTTACGGGGAGGATCCCGCCTTGCCATTTGCTGCACCTCCCAGCGTAGCAGTGAGGTGTCCCTCTCGATTTGGGGGGAATCGCGTTCTCGTGAGGCACAGTTTCCTTCCCTCTCTACCACCTTTCCTCGCAAAACCCACATAAACACTTCATCATATTTTGTGAACGGGCATCAAGCGTGGATCACCAAGGCCGCTGATTGCCCTGAAAATTGCAGTCTTGAGCGGGTTATTTCTTGTAAGTGCGCGCCACCCACTGAACCGGAACTAGTCAGTGCTTCACAGACAGGAAAATGGTTCACAGCACTTTGTCACAATTCGCTGCCAAATAATTCCACAGCAGAGAACGTCAAAAGTATCTCGGTGGCTGCTAGCAAACGTCGCTGCAGTGACAGTGGCTTCATTATGATAACAGTATTTTCTCTAGCCACCCTGCTACAACGCATGAGCACATGGGGCATTCGGAGGATGAATTTTCTACTCGGAACAGATGCTGGCAATGATGAGATTACATTAGTTTGGAGTTTAAATGTTCTTCACTCTAATCAAGGAGTGATATTGAGCTGAACTGGACACTCTATGCGCTGTCGGCGATAGGTGTTGGTGGTTCTGCCTTTCAATGGGCAATCCCTCTTTAGTTCAAGCTAGGGTTGCCACCTGACTGGTTTTGGACCGGCCCAACCGGTTTTCTAGACAGCGAGCCTGTTGCCGGTCTGTACCTAAAACCGGCCAACATTGGCCGGTTTTTTGGCCATCGTGCCACGGTTATTTCTTTTTGGACTTCGGTAAGCACAAATACAGCAACTACGACAATAAATATGTGTCGACAAGCTGCGCAAAAAATACACGGCCAAGCGCAATTCCTGAGATGGAAGGGGACCAAAAGGAGGAACAACACAACGAAATGCCGCCGGCGCAGTCAGCAAGTACGGTTACTTTTCAGTGCAGCACATTCAGAGCAATAGCCAAAATATCAATCACCTTCAGTGCAAACATTATGTAGTTTTCTCTGTAGGAAAACGCTACAAGAAATGGCATCGCATGTCAATAAAAAAAATCATGGCATTTTTTTTTTCAACACAAATTCAACATTCTACTTACCCCCGCCCTCCACCCCCTGAAGGGCCGGTTTTTTCTTCGGAGAAAGGTGGCAACCCTAGTTCAAGCTGGTTTTAAACTGCCCATCCAGACTACAAGGGACGGTAACCTTTACAACTCTGATGTGACAGCAATAAAAATTGCAATACTAATATGGAAGGTACTAGGCTTTCTATACACCATTTTCCATAAGCAGCCGGGAAAGGAGGAAAATACTCTCAAACCAGTTCTCTCGGCGGCCGACCAGCGTTGCCTGTGCGCGCTGGGCTGCTAACTTCGCTCGGCGCGGTGTGCTCCGCTGCGTAGTTCAGGAGTATTTCGCAGCCAATGCTGCGATGCCGTTCAAGGCGCAAACGTCGCTTGGTCAGCACTGCGCGGTGGTGGGTTATTGAACAACCAGAGAAAGCGAGAAACAGTCGCTGACAGCACGCATGTGCACGGCACTGCCTGGAGAAAATGCAGTGCGGTTGCGGCGTGTTTTAAATGCAGAGCATTTGTATAACTCACGATGTCACCCGTGCGTCGGCGTCCGCAGCAGCCAGCCTCCCCCTACACTATAAAAAGAAATAACAGTTACCGGCGCCTGGTTTCGATCCCATGACCCTGCGGGCGGAACACAAGGTACATGGTGCTCTACCCACTGCGCCACAAAACCGACACAGAATGAAAGGCTACGAACGCGCCTTATATCCTTGACTCATTCAAACTACGTCGAGAAGCTGCTGATACAACGCATTCACTACCTGTGGGCGGAACACGAGGTACATGGTGCTCTTCCCACTGCGCCACAAAACCTGACACAGAATCAAAGGCTACGAACGCGCCTTATATCCTTGACTCATTCAAACTACGTCGTCAGCGGCGTGCGTTGGCGACTCAGCGGCGTGCTAGCGGCGTGATAGCTGCGTGGTGTACACGTGATAGCACCAACCCCCCAAACACTTAACGTTAACGCAATACACCCACCCCCTATGCGACGCATTTACTCAAGTCCCCCTCGCGGGGAGATGGGCCCACTTTTTTTTTTTTTGCTGCATCGCTACCCAACGCACACCGAATTGAGATATCGGTGGATGCCGTTGATAAATCGCAACGACTTGGACTTTGTACTTCGTAAAGGGTTTGTTGGGTGCACTTGGACGTTAAGCAGACGGGGGAAAATCCATTTATCACACGCAAAGCTGCGACAGGGAACGGAACCCCCTGAAATGTTAGAAGCAACTTTATGCTTTACAATACAGCATTGATTGATTGATTGATTGATTAATTGATTCATTATGGTGTTTAACGCTCCGATGTTTCATGGGTGATGAGGCGCGCCGTAGTGGAGGGCTCCGGGTTAATTTTGACCACCTGGGGATCTTTCACGAGCGCCAATTCAATGCAACATTACAATAACTTCTGGTTCCTTGTAGTCAATTTAAAGTACCATATATTTGTTTGGTCATTACAGCCGATTGGCAATAAACAATCCCCTTTTAATCTAATCTAACCTTTAAAATCACGGCGTTTTGTTTACTTCTTTTTCAGACCAACGCATTACACTGCCAAACGAATATGAAAGGATAACTTTCTCCATCGCACACTGCTGGTCGATAGCAGGATAAGCAGGCAGCCCAATGTGGAAACTACAGCTCGAGATACTCGTGAACGCTTCATTTGGAAAATAGCTCAACCTGTTCACAACGCGCTCAAAGGAAAAGCTTCGATCCTTTTGCGTTGTCACGGAATCTAAAGTATTACAATTACAAAACAGTTACTGCTGCTCGCTTAACTCTTTCGCTACCACGCCTATCAAAATCGATCAATTTGATCGATACTTTTGGGAGCGCCTTTTCATAGCGTTCCAGGCGTTTCTCGAACAAGTAAAGCTGTTCGGAGTTAGATCAGAAAATGGCCTTTCAAAATCAGTTTTGTTTTCATTTTTGCAACGGCAACGTGATTTTTGACACGCTTTTGAATCACCTGGGATGGAAAAGGGGCGTGGTCATCGTGCGTCACGGCTACCAACGAAGAATGCGTGCAACTCGTAATTACTCTGCACCAGCGCTTGTTTTTGCTATCAGGGCGTGAATGGGGAACTAGCAAACGATTTCAATCGTCAGGTTCGCGCTCTGACAGTAATAATCCCAGAAATCGGCTGAAAATGTCAAGCAGTGCCTGGTTGCAAAGCTACTTTATGATTTTAGGCAGTTTTATTGCTTTGCGCAGTTGTTCTAAGTACTGTGGCTAGTTCTACTTACCCCAGGACCATTCGCAAACAGTTTACAACAGTTTCGGTTTCGTTTCTGCATCGCGAAATTCATATTTAGCGCTACTACGCAGTTACCCAACTTCAAGGCTACCTGCCATGGCACCTGAAGCGTCCGCGACTGATCCTCAAACAAAGCACGCCGCTCCTGATTTCCCCCCACCCTACCCGATTTCTGCGATAAGAACTTCAGATTGCAAGTCAAAGGTCACACCCAGTCGCCAGATATCTGTTCCGCCGAGGACAGCGCTTCCAAACCGGCCTTACACTGCCAGCTGTTCGCCTTCCAGTTTCGTTTCCATGCGAGTGTATATCCGGGTGTCTAATGTTGCTGCTTAGTTTAACTGTCTATTCGGACGGAGTCTCTGATAAATTTTTTGTACTGTTTCATTTGAAAAATGTTAGGTGGCGCTGCAATAGAGGAGGCTCGTTGTGCTGATCTTTTTTAGCGCGCTACTGCTACTCCGTCCAAAGATCGCAGGGCACGATTCTAGCTCATCGTACCTCATTTTTGCGAGCAAGGCTACAGTTGCGAGTAAGAAGATGATAATAAAGCTCAGCTTTATGTTTTGAGAGATAACTGACCGTGAACGACAACAAGCATCAGCCACGGCGTTTCCGTTTTCAACTTCATGCATGTTTTTTTCCGCATTGCGTGCTTGTCCCAAATATTGTGCTCGCTGTAAATGCGAAAGTCAGCCATTGACAAGATGTTTTTACGTTATTGTGGGGGCAAAATTGGTGCCTCTGATAACGTCAAACCGCCAGATTTATTCCGAGGAACCACCCTGAAATTGCACATTTTGAATAGAGGTTGGGCTTTCACCGCATGACACGAGCACCGTGGGTGCTTATCATTTTTTTTATATCTGAAAAAACTGTTCCGCGCAAGTCGACATGTTTTTTTAGGGTGTGTTTTTGAATGTTTCCCTACAAATTGTATATTCTAATTTTTTCTACTACTGGTGGTTTGATATACACAACTCCTTTTTATCATTTTTTTCGACAACTTGACAAAAATTTTGATTTTGATATTTTTTTTCACAACTATGATATATAAAAACCTTTAAAAAACTGGTGTTATTGGAAAGGCCGTTAAATAATCTGCATTTTGTGCTCCTGCAATTAGTGCCTAAATAATTTTTTAGCAGGAAAAAAATGTTTTCTTGGACCCCTAAAAATTGGTCAATTTTCTGCGGTAGCGAAAGAGTTAAAGCATTTGTGGTGCAAGCAGCGGTTTCACAAAGGTGGGCTCCGAGCGACAGGCCACATGCGCTGCGCAAAGTTAGGCTAATCATGATCACGATCATGATCAACCAATATTAACTCGCCCGAACGTCGACCCTTCTGCTCAACCTTCGAATAGTAATTTGACTGGTTGTGCGGTCGTGTTATTTTTCCGCCCAGGCAATTTCGTTTCGTCAGTAACCGTCATAAGTCTACTTAAGAAAGATTATATTGCATTGCAATGTCAACAGCGTAGCAATCCCCTCGTCGAAAGTCCATCGCGAGCACGGATCACCTGTGATGCTACATATGCTTTGCGCACTCCGCATTCGACATCCGCGCTTCCGTAAACATGACTAATCGGTGAACATAACAAGCACGGTGGCATTGAAAACACGTATTTACTCCCCGATATCGATTTCTATGTCAGTCGGTGCCATACCGGTACGTTTGCATCGCGAACTGCGGAGCACCACCGGCACCACCACCACACTGCTACTGCTGCTCGCAACAGCCGGGGTCGGCATTTTCCGCTCTGGCAGCAAATTAGGACCTAAAATCCGTCCGCAGATGATGAAAACAAAAAAGAACACACACACACAAGCACTGCAACCGCTAACTTAACGCCAAACCACTACGGTTCACTCGGTAATGCACGGATACCGAGCAGACGCACGGAAAGAACGGAGCACTTAACAGCCCAGCGCGGAGGTTTCGGTGGTCACTTCATAGACGGCGCTAGCGTCCGGTCAGAAAAAGCAAATGGCAGCGCCCACCTCTAGCAAGGAAAATGGTGTATAACAGCAGTACCGCTCATCCTCACAAAGTGACATCAATAGCACCAAGGAAGTTCACGGTTGGTTCAAGGTATGCAGGCAAAAACAAGATGGTTGGCTGGAGGCCTAACGAGCCAACAAAATAATGAAGTACAAACTTATGGCAAGCCCACATTAAAGATGCATGTAGTTTGGGTATAGCCTACAATGTACAATGGGAACCACTATAAAACAAACAATTTTGTTGGCCACTTGATCACCCGAGAATCAACGCGAGTTGTTTCTTCCTAAAACTGTACGGAGCATACTGAGGTGTTGCCAACAGCACAAAAAAAAAACAACAAAGTGAGGCAATGATAGAGGGACACATTGCATCAGTGTGCCAACATTCCTCACTGGCCATTACCGCCGTTGTTGGCAGGCCACCACTGAAGAATGTTGGTGAAACAAAGCACACAATGTCAAAAACAGAGAAATGAAGCTACAACTTTTGTCCAAAGTTTCCACTCACCAGGATCACCGCCTTCTGCTCGTAGCGGTGCATAACCATGGTGTCCACCGGAGCCCAGATCATGGCGTGGGCCGCGTTCCGGTATCCCAAGGCCAGGGAATGGGACAGGGAACACGCTTCGTAGCCGTTCTGGTTCAGCTTCAGCTTCTCCACAATGCTCAGATCGAGCGGGTGCTTGGCAGGCTCAGTAGTACCCATCGCCAACCCCTTCTTCGCAGACCGCGATCCCGTGGATATCACGTAGTACTGTGCCGTTTCAGTTGCCTCCTCCTGGCTAAGTCCTGCCGGGGAGAACCTCAGGATGTACTGAACAGGAGCACCTGTGGAGGGCACTGTAACCGCTTCATCTTCGTCCCGGCAATTCCATGGATAGGCCGGCATCTGGACAGAATAGGCCGTGGTATTGCTGGCGGTTACGTCGGCCGACTCCTCGCCGAGCTCCGAAAAGGACGTGGAAAGGTACGGCCGAACAGCATCCGGAGGCAAGGCCGCTTCTGCCGAGTCCTCACTGGACCTCGAAGAGGTCGAGGCTGTGCCAATGCAATGCGGGAGGTTGCTCACACGTTCAGCTGCGATGGACGATAGTTCGTGGGGGCGCAGTATAGTAGGGGTGTCCTCTGAAGAGGTGGTGTTCTGCGAAGTAACGTAGGATGATGGTTAGTTGGCGGTCACACAACTCACAGTATGTGTTTGTGCAGTGGTGTGTTGGGCAACAATTTGATTGATTATAGGGTTTAACGCGCTGACGCAATGCAGGCGATGAGGCGCGCCGTAGTGGAGGGCTCCAGATTAATTTCGACCACCTGAGGATCTTTAACGTGCACCGAAATGTCGTACACACAGGCGTTTTTGCTTTTTGCCTCCATGAGAAAAGCGGCCGCCGCAACTGGGAATCGAACCCGCGACCTCGTGCTCAGCAGCGCAACGCCTTAGCAACTGAGCCACCGCAGCGGGTGTTGGGCAACAATTTACTAGCAAGAATGTATGTTTTTGCACCGTACACAACATTCCGTCCCCATGAAGTGCCGTGCTTGTATACCACAAGCACGGCACTTCAGGCACGATGTGGAATGTTAATTAAATGTAAACATACACTGCACCTCGTACTTAAACCCACATAAGAGATGCACAGGCATCGTTATCAAGAGAAACAATGCATAGAATTTATATTAGTAAACAACTTTACAATAAAAATTAAAAAAAATTGTTTCACCCATTGGGGCTCAAGACCAGGTAGTCAGAGTCAGAACCCAGAACTCTAGCTCCAGATCGCTGAGGCCGAACGGCGGGCTTCTTTTAGCGGTTCTTCAAGAAAATGGCGGGAGTGTCATAAATGAACCAGTACTAGATGGTGCCAGGTTATACAGGAGGCACCTGGCTTCAGCCCACAAGGGAACAAAATCCTTGCGCATTGCGAGCAAAGTCCCATTCCCAAGTAACTGCAAACCAGGCTAATAGGCTTCCTCCTGAACCAACCTCGAAGTTACTAAACCTCCTAACATACTGCTGAATTGTGCTGATGTAGGACTTTAAAACAAAAACAGCAAAAGACAGGCCTAAATGAGCACGATTCAGCAGTTTGTTTAATCACGAACAAATAAAATGCAATGTGAAAATATGAGTCAGAAAACACAAATAGCATAATTTCTTTCCATTCAAGCAAAATTGTGGCGTGGCTTCATAACAGTAACAAAGTTTGGAAAAGTGACTTCACAAAACCGCGCCATTATGTGCTTTCCATGAACCATAGCCTTCTTCGATTTTGAGTGTTCCGGATTCATATTTTCATGTTTGCTTCTCGTTTGTTCACGACCAACTTGCACCAGTTTTAGCCTTGCTGACGCCTACTACCAGGGGCGGATCCAGGCTGTTTTCTGAGGGGGGAGTCAGCTTCTACCAGTGATGATGATGATGATGATAAAAGGAGGATGAGGATAGTAGTCTTTTCTTATTCACTGAAATATTTCAAACCACAAATACAAGAAATAGAAAAAAATATTCAACTAGACTTTTTCTACGACCTGAGGGGTCATCTTCTAGGGGGTACAAACTCCCAAATTGAGGGGGGGGGGGGTCAGGACGTCCGGACCCCCCTCTGGATCCGCCAATGCCTACAATGGCCTAAAAGATACTAAAACCACCCTTGCTCATAAAATTAATGTGTATAAAACGATCTAAGGGAGCATTTTTTCAACAAAAAAATTCTGGAAATAAAAAAAGAGCGTACACTTGCTGGGCGTTAGACACTGCAACTCTACGCGCTAGGCCACAGAGGTTGAACAGCAAACGCATTTTAGCAGCTGATCCAGAAGACCGCAGCAGTGCTCAAAGCTAAATGTTAGGGGGTGCTACAGGAGTAACAGAAAGTGCATGGCCTGCTGTGCCATAAAAACGGAATCCCGCGCGCCGCACATGCCTGACAGTTGCTGCTGTTATTCTAGCAAAGTGTTACACAAATTAGTACATGCCTGCTGTCGTGCATTAGCTGACGTTTTGTCAGCAGGATGTTTGCTGCTTCTGCACGATAATTCATGGTTGGCACAGCTAAACAGTCCAATTTTTAAAGCGAAGCTTTCAGCCTCTCAATGATGTCGTCTGTGGTCCACCCAAAACACACTGCAGGCAGGAAATGTGTTCTCTGGCAATGATGATGATTATTGCGGGTGAAGCAAAGAAAAATTAAAACTCTTCCTGTGGGCAGAGTCAAGCCTGGGTCTCTCACGTTATAATGAAGCAGACGTTTATCCGATTGCACTACTCCAGCGCAGTTGAAGCAGTTTCCATTTGGAGAGGGATGCATGGACATGCAAAATTAAACAGAACAAATAAACTACTCCCTTGTCGAAACAACAACGGGGGAGCGTGAAGCTTTCTGAAGTCAAGTCCAACACCAAGCGAACCAACCCAGAAGCGAGCGGTCATGACACCTTACCATAAACATAAGGTCGGAACCACGTTACCACCATACCAATCGTCATAAACAAATAGGGTCCACTCGCTTCTGGATTGGTTTGTTTGGTGATGGACTTGACATCGGAAAGAGGCATAGTTGATTTTTGTCTACAGTTAAGGTTTGATAGTGGAATGAAACAGGCGGGAAAAAATTTCTTACGAGTTGAATTTTTTACATTATCTTAAAGTTCGTGGAGTGGGCCAGGACAAGGTAGGGTGTCAAGATACATTTACTGATGCGGGGAGACCGGACCCACAGATACAATGGTTCGCATCGGGCCTGAACCGAGCATCGAACTCCGCCTAATACACAGCGATAAGCACTAGCCGTAGTCCAGAATCTTAAATAGCTGATGATGAGGACGATTGGGTTTTTTATGGCGCAAGGGCGGTTAAGGGCAAAGAGCTCCAAGGAAAAGCTGTTTTATGAGGACAAAGTGATAGTAAATGTAAAACATTTAACTAAAAATAAGCGTGAAATGACATAAAAGACAATGTAGATGACGGGTGTAAAGGGCCAGGGTGTCAACATGCATTGCAAGTAATGAGGTGCAAAAACTTGACATCGCCAAGAAACTTAAAAGTACGCTTGTGGGTGATTATGGGGTCATTCCTTAAAAAGTACGATGGGTGCAGTGGAATGTGTTGTCTGTATTGAAGCGTTTGTGTCGTGTTGTTTCTAGTGCCTTGCATTGTATGAGGATGTGGATCACAGATAGGCCGCCTACACACCTGCTACACAGAGGTCTCGGAGATCCAGTGGGAAGGTGCGAGTGCGTTGCATGTGTGTGCCCTATCTGTAATCTAGCCAAGGCGATTTCTCCGTAACTATTGCGTGTGTCAGTGGTGTATGGTCCCAAGCGTGGTTTTATTACGTGCAACTTGTTGTCTGTCTGTCCACTCCAGTGTGTTTGCCATGTCTTGCGAAGTTGTTGTCTGATGTGTGGCTTCATGTTGGTGTAGGGTAATGTTGCTATGTCTACTGTATTCAAGAGTGTAACGGCAGCGGCCTGTTGATCCGCGGCTTCGTTCCCGGCTATACCACAGTGGCCAGGGACCCAGCAAAGGACCAGTTCAAATTTGTGGGCAGCTTCAATATCCCATTTCTGATTGCTATGAAATTCTGCCTTGATGTAGACTGCAGCGATAATTATAAGGGCTAGCATAGAGCTTCACAGCCAATCGCTTTACATTGACAAAACAAGGTAATGCAACGTCTGATTGAGCATGCGAAGCAAAGAGGAGACGAAAAACTCTGTTCTCGGTGATACCAACTGGTTACCAATTTCAATTTAGCCCCAATGAACTGCTGAAAGCTCTGAGAGGGGAAGCTTAAAAGCAACTAAGAACCTAGGTATTGAAAAAGACCGATTGTATGGACTCACAGACAAACAGGGTAACATTACGCACAACATGGATGAGGTAATAAAGCTAGCGGAACGATTCTACACCAGGCTGTATGCCAGTGAGGTAGACCAGAGGAAATTACTCGGCTACAAGCTTAGCTAGCAATGTTGCACTAGTAACTAAAGAGGAAATAGAGAAGGCCCTCACGGGCACGAAAAGAAGAAAATCTGCAAGTAAGACGGCATAACCATGGATCTTTTGAAAGAGGCAGGAGGGATTGTACAACAAAAGCTTGCTAAAACTGCTTTGAGAATGCTAAAGGAATTTAAAGAGCCCATAGCCTCGAAAAATGCCAACATAATTCTGATTCCCAAGAAGGGAATACCAAAGATCTTAAAAATTACAGACCAACCAGTGTACTCTCAGTTGTATACAAATAGTTTACCGAAGTAACAATTAACCGCATAAGCGACAGCCTAGATTTCCAACAACCCAAGGAACAGGCTGGGTTAAAAAAGGATTCTCCACAATAGACCCCACTGTGTCATCAAGGAATAGGAAAATCCACAAAGCATAACACAGCCCTTTACGTGGCATTTATAGACTATGAGGGAGTTTTTTATTCAACAGACACAGCAGCAGCGCTGAAGGCATTAAAGGAGCAGGGAATAGAGGAAACATACATAAGACTCCTAGTCTTGGCATTCTTGGTGCCATAGGGAGCTTAATTAAGAGGGTTCAACACTGGTCGACCACTCTCGACATGTCGTAGACACTCGAGTCACGGCCTGAGGGTTAAGAAGAAGGTCCCCTTCACCCCGAGTAGTCCGAGTGGCGCTGGCTACCACCCCCAAGCGCAGGAAACAAAAATACCTTGACATAAATACCCCAGAAAGTGGAGGGGAAAATAGCCCCGCCGGTAGCGTAGTGGTCATCGCACCAGACCATTATTCTGGAGGTCATGGGTTCGGATCCCACCCGGGGGGCATTTTTTCCTCCACTTCCTTTCTTTCCAAATTCCTTATTTGTTTCAATGACCTACCACATTCTCCCCTTTGCTTTCCGAGGTTTTCTTGACTGCCAACCCTTATTTCACTTCTAGAAAACACATATAAGCGATGTATGGCCAGGATAATCTTTCACAAGCAACGGGAAAAGCTTCTGATTCGAAAGGAAGTACGACAGGGAGATACCGCCAGGCCAAAATTGTTCACAGCACGTCCAGAAGAGGTATTCAAGAAGCTCGACTACAGCAGGATTACAGATAGACGTAAAACACTTGGGCCATTTGAGGTTTGCAGACGACGTAACCTCATTAAGCGAGTCTGCAGAACACCTGCAAAAAATGCTTGAGGAACTGCAACCAGAAAGCTTGGCCATGGGGCTGAAGATAGACATGAAAATCTAAAGTGACGATGGAAAAACACGCTGAAATCACCATCTTCAGCATAGAAATGAAAAGCTAGAGCAAGTAGAATACAATTACATAGCTTGGACAGATTGCCAGTGTCCACCCCAACCACAAGAAAGAAATCCGGCACAAAATAGGAATGTACTGGGGTGCACCAGGCAAGCACTCTCAAGTAATATAAAGTAAGCTACCGCTATTCATGGGCGTCGCCAGGATTTCGTCCTGAGGGGGGCAAACCTGCTGCATAGCGGGGGGAAAGGGCAAGAGCTGCCGTGGCATGTGCGGGGCCCAAGTGTTGCTTTTGCACCTCCCTGTCAACACCCATGCCTCTACCACTGAAGAAAACAGTATACAACCAAGGCATTCTGCCAGTGATGACACTTGGTGCAACATTTTGGCATCTTAAAGGAGCCATGAAGAGAAAATACAATTTCGTTTAATTTGAAAGAACTAGGATTCAGTATCTCACTCAGCTCCATTACAGCCACAAAAGATGTTTTTTTTTAACGAAAAAAAAGCAAGAAGTATTAAAAACTTTCAAATTTCGCACCACAGTGACGTGTTATGAGCAAGAATGACGTCATACGGGCCAACAATAAAACATAATTTTCAGTGCGTTAACGGCACGTTAGCATTCAAGTGATGCGGTCAAATGGAACTAGAGGCCCCGTTACAGACGCCCAGTCAGGTGTCGTCGCGACAGGTCAGTTAGGCGGTCGCCAATCGCGCAAACAAGGTTCCGTGACGTCATAGAAAAGTCGCGGGAAATTGGCTAGGGGGTCGCGACTGCTTCACACGTTTTCTTTAATATCTCCGTTATTTGTTCGAAGATTGCGATGATATTGGTATCATTGTTATCGGGCCTAAGCAGTCTTTCTAATACACCCAACTTGTATTTTGTCTTCATGGCTCCTTTAATAAACAACTGGAAGCAAACATAGGTTGGCTCAACCGGCCATGGAACAAAGGATTGAGTAACATCTTAGGGACAAGAAATAAGCTTCCTGGGTGTCATAGTCCAAATTGGGAAAAGGAAAAGAACTTGGGCTGACCCCAGAGTGAAACGAAACGACAACTGGTGGAGCACCAGTTTATCAGTGGATATCGAGGGACAGGTCTAGAAGAAAGGGAAGGCAAAAACTCAATGGAGAGATAAAATAAGGAGTTTGGAAGGCAAAGAATGAATTTGGACAGTGCAATACAGAAGTTTGTGGAGGTCAATGGGAGAGGCCGTTGTTCTGCAGAAGACCCGAATAGGCTGTTGACGTTGATGATGATGAATCGATAACTGCTGCTTGCTTTCCCTACCGTTGATGAGGAAAACAATCACAATGATTGTTTTTCATCTTCGTTGCGGTGCTGAAGATTCCGTAGTAGATATGTTCAATTATTTCTTACTACAGCAGGTTCTTTGCATGCACGCAAAAACAACAGCCCCCATTGCCCTTTCAAAACGCCCTAGTTGGGTGTGTACAATCATTCGGGTGCAGTGTATACTGTGGAGTCTCTCTGAGGGCATAAAGTGGCCCAAACAAATTCTCTTCCTCACCCAGACTATTGGGACCGCCTCTGGCCGCAGACGAACCAGCACCAGCGAGCTGCGATCAAAGTGTTCCTCCGCAAAATGCTTGGAGCACACATGTTTTCTCCTGGCCGGCTTCCAAACAGATCCTGGGAATCGAACTGCGTCCACCCACTGCTTGCGGCGAAGCGGATCCTTAGGGATCCTGCAAAGACAAACAGCAGCAGGGCTAATCGAGGGTCATCAGGTCGATAACATTGTACCTCTTCTCGTTGGTACCAGCAATTACAGTGCACCACACCATAAGCATGCAGCTTTGGGATCCGAAAATTGTACAGCATACACGGTGAGATTGAAACAGTGGATACCCAACACAGGGAAACTGAACTCAATATGCTTTAACGTATGTGGGCCTCCCTACCGCTACTAAACTCAACAAAAGCGGTAGTTCGTGCCGGTCCGACAAGAGGCAGGTTACGAGGTGGAAGAGAGTCTTTTTTAAAAGGACCATACGGACAACATTCAACCTTGCTTTATTCTTAAAAAGAAAAGTTGGCAGCTCATACCTCACTACAATTTTGTGGGACGGGAAAACTTGCCGCCACCCCTGCGGGAGTCGTGCTCATGGCATGGGCCTTTACTTCGAGGGGGGCGGCCAGAAAATTGGCAGTCAATACTCCTACTTGATGCCGGGATGAAGGAGCCGGTAGTTTGGAATTGCTCATCAAACCTAGTAAAACCTAACAGGGCATTCCAGAATGTAACAGGGCATTCCAGAATGTAATAACACTATGTTGCGTAATGGAGTTGTAATGGGCTTTGTGCTGGGCACAATGAAACCTTCTTGAGTACGAGAACACAATTAACAATGCCTCCATTATTAAAGTGCTGCACTGGGTAGAGCATACTGAGGAGTGAACAGCACAACCAAACACGACGGACAGGAAGGACGCACACGGACAGAACATGCAGCTTTAAATACCTCAGCGTAATAATTACTGGAACCTAACCTGGTCGACTCTTACTGGTAACGTTTTCAACTCAGAGGAAAGCAGCTAGGACAGCTAAAAATGCCTTGATAACTTGAGCCCTTCCCCCAGCCTCAAATTGCAGGCTTAAAGCACCCTGAGTAAACTCCCGTGGTTGTGACTCGCACACAAAAATGATGTAAACAAACTGGAGCAGATTAAAAAGCAAGTTCTTCAGTTAAGATATACAGTAGTACCTGGCTCTATTTCAAATGTACTCTATTTTTATTTTCTGTTTTCTCTTTACATTTTTGCGCTATAACTAACATGCGCTTTCTACACTCCTGCATGGGCCTCATTCTGGCCTGCAGTATTGTCTAAATAATGAAAGAATTCAGGCGCCCTGAGCTCACCTGATTTCCCGCTGCCTTCAGAGAAAACGGTGAGCGTTATTGCCGTTATCTGCTCGGGATTTTCCCCACTTAAAAGGCTACCGCAGTTTTGCGAGAGGAACTCAAGAGATGGCATAACATCCTCGACTCATGAGGCCGCTTGTGGCGGTACCTGGAGCGCCGTTTTCGTAGTTTGAAGCATGGTCGTAGCACTGTCGTGCGAATTAGACTTTCAGCGTTCCAAGCTGCAGAAGCAGGCGCCGAATCGCCACCCTTTCGTCTGTTTCGTTCATTTTACAACTATTCGAAGTCCGCTTCTAAGTTCGCGCGAGTGTTATTCTGAGGTGGCAGCTGCATACGCTGTCCGGTGCACCCAGACCGGTGCTTGTAATGCCGCCTTCAAAACACCGCAATGATTGTTGCGCGGGCACAGTAAACTGTGAAGGTGGTGAAGGCATGCGATGCAATGCGATGAGGCTTTGAAGGGGGGGGGAGGTAGGAGGAAGGGGCCCGAAACTGTCTGGCGAAGGGTGGTGAAGGCATGCATCGGTAGGAACGGGATGCGCTTACGCGTGGAAAGTGACGCCAGGCTCTTTGGGCACCGAGCGCGACTTGCAGCCGCGCACGCAGCACTGAGGCATTCTTTCTGATTTCAATGCAGTTTTCCGGACTTCACCGCAGCGTAGCCTGCAGACGCAGCAGCACGGCGCTGTTGGAGCTCCAGCGTTTACTGCGGCAGCTTAGTGTGACGAGCGCACCTACGGGATAGGACGACCCCAGAGCCGGCAGGGAGCGCTCGGGAAAGCAAGCTAGCCAATTGGAATACGAGTAGTATTTGGGAATTGGACAAACGAAGGGAAAAGCCTTTTTTTTTTTTAATTGCGAAAGCTTGCCCTACGGCATAACAGGAAGTTTTAAAGGTACTGCACCAGTTTCACGCAAAAATTCAATAAGAGACCGGTACTGGCCGGGGTCCCCATAAGTACAGTGAACTAGAACTATAAGCATAAAGTTTCTCACTAGATATGCCCATAAGATCTGGGGTCTCCCTGCAGGATGGAGCCCTGTGCCTCGAAGGTGTTGAATTCGGGAGTTTATGAGACTTAAGCAAGTCCACAACAGGTGTTTAACGTCAGCTTCTGGCGCAGGAGTCACACAGAAGGGGCAGCTAAAGTGTTCGCAAAAGGGACGTGATATCGGGCAGGCCAATTAAGCGGGAGTAATTGCTGGGGATTACGCCACCCCAACTCGAAGCCTCCGCAGCAAGACCTCCAAAAGCTTCTTATGAAGTCAAAAGAAACAGCTTAACACAGATTTTCGGACGTTGTTATTCTTTCCGACTCCAATAAAACAGATTCTCCAATGCTCCACCCCTTCCGTTCATTCCTTCCTCATCAGTACAGTGAATGTATTCAAATTAGTGGCTGTCCTTTCATCCGGAACCTCCTTCAACCTCACGCCAGTCTGCGGGGTGCCTCAGCTAGGGGTTGTTGATTTCGCCCTTTCTTTTTAATGTAGTTATGCTGCCGCTTTCCTGGCATCGTGGCTCCATATCCGACCGGTTCTTTCTCGTGTACGCGAATGATATTAGGAGTGGACCGTCCACTCAGACCTAAATCGGCCCACAGCTAGCGTGCCTCCAACAAGCTTTAACTGACACGCAGAAATGGTGTGAATACACTGGTCTTCGCTATCAGTCAAAAAGACAGCCATTCTCTCCGCGGCCCATTCTGTCCGTTTCCAGTGCGCGGGGCCGTCGTCTACTGGCGATGTCCGCGATCGCGCCACAACTACTCTCCGGCCGACCAGCTGTGTGCACTGTCACCTCTCTCTTCGAGTGCTTGGATTGGAGATCCCCTCGTCTTTGTCAGCTGCCCTGTGGCTCCGATCTGCCCGCCAACAGGCAGACCAAACGCTCCATTTAATCCGACGCATTTCACAGAAGTATAGTCTGGAAGCTCCTGCTCAAAAAAAAAAAAAAAAAAAGCTCGTCTCTTAATTGGTGCGGTCAATACTTCAGCATCGAATTAATTGTCTATCACGCTCTATTACAGCCCATGACCCAGGCGGACCCGACTTGAAGCAGTTAATAGAGCTGCAACGCGTACGATCACCTGCCTCCCAATTCGGGGGGCTCCCCTGGATGCAGCTAGGGCCGTAGCCAGAATTTTTTATCGGGGGGGGGGGGGGGCGGAGGAGGTTATGAATTTTGGGAAGGGGGTAGTTTTGCTGAAAGCAACATAAGTATTGCTTACGTGCTGCCTAGAAAAGATTTCGGGAGGGGTTCGAACCCCCCAGGGCCGTACCCAGAAATTTTTTTCGGGGGGGGGGGGGGGTTATGAATTTTGGGAAGGGGGTAGTTTTGCTGAAAGCAAGAGTAAGTATTGTTTACGTGCTGCCTGGAAAAGATTTCTAGAGGGGTTTGAACCCCCAAACCCGCCCTGGCCCTGGAACCCCCGGCCATGCCTGGATGACATTGTACATTAATGCCGCTGCGCCCGTAAGCACAAACTTTGTTGCAGAGGCAGTGGCGTTAGCGATACACACGGGCCGTTCATGACCTGACTCATCAGCCAGTCCTAAAACCACGCAGGCAGCCCTGGCTGTCGCTATCAAGTTACCAGCACCGGCCGCCAACTCGACTCCAGATCCGGTCTACCGGGAATGCAGACGCGGGAATGCAGAACGACGCTGGGGCCCAAGACGGCATTTTAACTACCGCGACGCAATGTCCCGCTCATTCAGGTGCGAATAAAGCCTCCGTCTATGAAATACTTCGCACCTTTCCTTCTTTGCTAGCGGAGCTTACACCCATCCGGCCGGGACGGCCTACAGGCGCTAATGCTGACTCTTCAAGCCCCTGGAGGTTCCGGTGTATACAGCTGTATACGGATTCTACGGCGACCGTACGGGATTTAATTCGTCTCTCGAGAGACATTCACAAAATACCGGGCGCCTACCCCTGCCAACAACTGTCGCGGACTCGGCGTATACACTCACAGCTCACATTGCGGTGGATAGTGCCTGCCACCTTACATGTGTTCCACGACCACTAGTTGACAACCGATCCACACGAACAATTTGCGCAACGAAAGGAAGATCTGCGTCGCGCCACACGCGCTAGTCCACCGGAGAAGTCCCCCTGGGAAGTCGGTTCCACAGCTTCCCCGGTGGATTGACTTGCTGCGTACACTTTAAGTTCGGGCGGTCCTCTCTCTCTCTTCGGGTAACCCAAGCGTGGCCACCACGATACCATGCCCCGCTTCTGTGCGGCTCCTGCCGAAGACGCTGACACGTAATGGACGTGTCCTTACCTGAATGCAGCGAGATCTCAACACCTTCGCGGCACAGGCCTCCATCCAGGGAGACGCCCCGATCTCCACCGATGGCTCTGGGGGGCCTCACCATGGGCCTCACCATCATCCGGGAAACAGTAGTGAACTTGTATCTTTAGGACTGTGTTGAAGGAACGTACTGACACCAAATTTCTATGTTCTTTTTTATTGATTTTATCCATGCTTAATGGCCTGAGTCCCGACAAACACGAAACAACACTTCGAAAACCAGAGCGCGCAATAATTAATTACATGGAACATCCTGAAAATCTGTAATAAGGTAGCGAATTGGGTGAGTTGGAGTGCGTTCATGATGGTCAGCGCAGACTAAAACCGGACAAGAAGAGTAAGGTAGGGTAGCGGAGCGGGCGCGCATCGAGGCACCCTAGAGTAAGGACGACACAAGCGCCGTCTAGCGACTGAACTTTTATAAGAAAAAACACGTATTATATAAGCAAAAAGTAGGATAAAAAAAACCACAAACGACTCAAAAAAACTTCACGCAACCACTTAAGCACCCGACTTGTCTAGGAAGACAACCTCATCATCTGTAAGCAAAATTGACGCGCGTGTCTCCGCTCTTTATAATCTTGTAAGCTTCCCGCGTACGCTGGCTTTTGCTTCTCATCACCACGACTGTCCGACTAACTGCGGAGCACGCGGTGCTCTTTGTACTGGCTACTGGCTCCGTGTTGTCTGACGCTATGAATGAATATTTCGTATCTGCACGTAGTGTAGAAAATTCTATGCCCTGCTCAGATATTGACCCTTGTAATCTTATAGACCCCTGGGTAAATTCCATAACCTTTGCACCAACCACTCCCCAGGAATATAAGAAATAACGTGTCCCCGGGACATGATGAAATAAAAACTATACCATTGAAATATGTTTCTGCATCCATGTGCGAGGTACTGTTGGTACTGTGCTATAATATCAACCTTATGCTTATTATCTATATTATCAACCTTAACAGGGCCATTTTCAGATGACCTGAAAATAGCTCGGGTAACCCTAATATATAAGGGCGGAGATAAAACTGAGTTTACCAACTATAGGACAATTTCTGCGCTACCGATTCTATCAAAATTATTTGAATGTGCGAGAAAGGCCAGGCTCGAAGAGTTTTTTTTAATTAAATTTAAAGTGATATCGAACTCACAGTACGGATTAGTACAGAACAAGCATTACTTACTATAAAAAACGAAATTATAGAAAACATTGAAGGCCGCAGATACACTCTCGGCCTTTTCTTGGACTTTCGCAAAACCTTTGATTGCGTGCAGCACGATATTCTTCAAGAAAGCTTGAGAAGTACTACGTCCGAGGTGTAGCTTTGAAATTGATGTGTACGCGGTACGTACGTGTTAACGATACTCTTGCGGGTAATTTAGTTATCAACCAAGGTGTTCCGCAAGGTTCCCCTCTGGGGCCACTTTTATTCATTCTATATATAAATGACACTTGTAAAATACCTGAATCACCGAACGTTATCATGGCATTTTTACTGCCACGTCTGCTACAGAACTCGAAATAAAGGTAAACTGTTACTTAAACAAGCGAGCCGTGTGGCTAGAAAATTACAGAATGAGTGTAAACTTATCGAAAACTTACTTTATTATCTTTACACCGATTAACATCAATGTTTAGGAAGATATAAATGCTAGTTTCCGGAACACAAAATTATAACAAGTTCCAGAAATCAAATTTCTTGGTGTTCGGTTCAATGAAAACCTGTAGGGAATGTTCATGTATCAAAGATCATTAAGAAATTAAGCAAGACTGTTGAGTGTTTATACAGAATCGCAAACCTTGTGCCTCCATGGTTGAAGGTGACAATGTATTATGCCCTCTTCTATTCCAAATTTTCGTACTGTTTATTATTCTGGGGCACTACAACTGGTTCAAACTATCATAAGCTGTTACTCCTCCAGAAAAAAACTTTGCGCGCAATAGAAGGCTACCATGGCAAGCCGATTGATCTGCCCACACACCCTCTATTTAAAAAACATAGAATCCTACATTCCAAACAAATATACTATTTTCGTCTGCTCCAGTACATACACCGATTAAATCCCTCCCTTCATGAAACACGAGAAACTGAATACTACCTGCGTACTAAAAAAAATTACACCATCCTCCCGTGGGGAACCCTGATGAGGATGCGAGAGAGAGAGAATAAACTTTCTTTATTGAGAAAAAAAATTAAAATGGAGTCTTCGGGGTGGCTTCCCTAGTCCAGGACGCCTTGAGCTCGTGGTTTCTCGGTACGTGACCATCGGGTGCATGCGCTCAGGCTCACTTCCGGCAACAGCGGCTCGGCGGGATAGCTCTCAAGCCAGGAGATGGGCGGTCTCGTTGCCAGGAACGTCGAGATGAGCGGGGGCCCAGATGATCTTGATGGAACGGTTTGGGGGGTGTTGTGCAAGAATCTTGAGGGTTGTGCGGTGGGTTCTTCCGTTAGCGAAATTTCGGCACGCCTGCTGCGAGTCCGTGATGATGACAGTAGCTGTGGTTTGACTCCCGCGGCGAGGGCGACGGCCGCTTCCTCCGCTTGCAATGGGTTGTGGTGTGGTATAGTGAGACTGGTGTGGTGGTGTTTCTTCATGACTACAACAGCGGTCGTGGCCTGAATCCCGGGGTATGTGGCAGCATCCGTGTAGGCAGTGTCGGATTAGTTTCCGTATCGCCTCGAAATGGCTCTCGCTCTGGCCTCTCGTCTCGCCGCGTGGTGCACAGGGTTCATATTGCGCGGTAGAGGGGGAACAATGAGGCATTGACGGATTGTGTGGGGGATGCTTCTTAGGTCAGGAGGTGAGTGTTGAAGTAAGATTGAAAGTCCCAGGCGGGAGAGAATGGCTCTGCCTGCTTCTGTGGCTCCCAGTCGCACTCTTTGGCTTGAGAGGTGGGCCTCGATTAATTCTTCTGCGGTGTTTGGATTCCAAGCTGGAGAAGTCGGTCTGTGGAGGTGCTTGCTGGGAGTCCGATGGCTTGCTTGTAGGCTTTCCGGATTATCGTATCTACTTTCTTGAGTTCTGCCGCGGACAGAAGAGCATACGGTATAGCGTAGGTGATCCGGGATATTATGAACGCTTGGACTAGTCGAAGCGTGTCTGCTTCCCCCATACCTCGCGTTTTGGAGGCAATGCGTCTGATCATGTGGGTTACTTGTTCTGTGGTGTGTTTTAACTTGTTGATTAGAATGGAGGATGTGCGGTCTGCTTGAAATGCCATGCCAAGGATCTTGATGTGTTGAGAGGGGCTGATGGTATGGCCGTCCATGCGGATTTTGATCGTCGGAGATCCAGGTGGTTGGTTTTTTTGGCGGGAGACCAGTAGAAGTTCAGACTTCTGGGGGGCACAA
Source organism: Haemaphysalis longicornis (assembly GCA_013339765.2). Lineage (NCBI taxonomy): Eukaryota > Metazoa > Arthropoda > Arachnida > Ixodida > Ixodidae > Haemaphysalis > Haemaphysalis longicornis. The sequence goes on along the minus strand of CM023456.1, from coordinate 113,018,793 downwards.
CTAAGACCACACGATTGGGCGTAGTGGTTCACTGCGTCCGCCGCCATTTGCAAACGGTTCTCAATCTCCCCTATCGATCCAGTGGACGACCAGATGGTAATGTCGTCCGCATATAGGCCGTGCCGGATACCCGGTATGTCGTTTAAGCGGGATTCACACAACGGAGAAACCCTCTCACGGAGGCGGACGGATATGTGACGTCAACAGCACGTGACCGGATTATCCGGCCTGGCGGCGCATCCACACGTGCGGAGCTACGCGGAGTGACTAGCAGACGACAGCGCCGAGGAACAGGTTCCATTCCCCGCCGAGGGCCACCGCCGTCGAGCGAAAACATGCGGAGGCATTTTCTTTCGCGGAGCCACCGCGGGCTATCCCCACCGAGGGGCGGAGCCTAAAACCGGTCACGTGAGCGGGTCCCGCGGGCCAAAAAAGAGAGGGTTTCTCCGTCGTGTGAATCCCGCTTTAGAGAAGGAAGGCCGAGCAGGGCGATGTTAAACAGCAGGGGGATAGGACTGCCCCCTGAGGTGTGCCGCGCCCACCCACAGAGAAGAGATCAGTGGCGTGGTTCCCGACCTTGAGGATGGCTTGCCTGGTGGTGAGGAAGTCTCGGACGTACTGGTAGGTTCTTGCGCCACAGCCAAGGGAGTTGAGTCGAAGCAAGATGGCGGTGTGCTTCACATGGTCAAATGCGCCCTTTAGGTACAGTGCCAAAATGGAAGTAGGAGAATTTCGTGTGGCAGGTGCCATTACCTCCTCTTTAATTTGAAGTAGGATATCTTGCGTGGAAAGATTACGGCGGAAGCCTACCATAGTCCCGGGAAGCTTTCCTGTGTCTTCTAGGTACGTTTGAAGCCGGTTGAGGACAATATGTTCCAGGAGCTTCCCCACGCAGGACGTGAGGGAAATGGGGCGTAAATTTTCTATGCTAGGTGGTTTTCCCGGCTTCGGTATTAGGCGGACCTCCGCCGTTTTCCATTCAGCTGGGAGAACACCAGCCCGCCATATCTGGTTGAGGTAGGAGGTGAGATCTAATAGAGATTGATCATCCAAGTTGACCAGAACTTTGTTCGAAATTTGATCCATGCCCGGTGCCGTGTGCCTTCGAAGACCGCCAACGGCTGCCGCAACCTCGTGTAAATGGATGTCCTCGTCGAGTAGGGGGTTAGGGCTAAGCATCATGGGGGTTCCGTGTGGTTCCATTGTGTTGCCGTTATGTTGAGTGATCTGGTGTTTAGTAGCGCCAGAGGGAATTCCGCGTCCGGGTCACACCGGTAGCAAAGGCACCAGTGGCACACCCACGGGGGGGGGGGGGGGTTGTAAGCCCCCCAGAGGTAAACCCAGAGGGGGGGGGGTGTAAGCCCCCCCCCCCCCCCCCCGCACGCCTCTTCCACCGAACCGAAACCGAAGTTCACCGAGTGAAGTGTGTAGTCTCGGAAGCTTTTATTATTGGACATTCGCAGTTAAATCTCAAAGAAAAATATTGTTGCCGGCATTAAAAAATAAAAGGAAACTAGAGCACGAGTTTAGGATTGGGCTTTTAAGACTGTGCGGACCAACTGGTATAATTCAAAAATTTTAGAACAAAATGTGAAAAAAATTTAGTTATACAAAAAGTGTCCGTGGGCAGGTAATTTGTGAAGCGTAAGATCCTGGTGGTTTTAAATGATTCCGTAGCCCCCCCCCCCCCCCCTGCTCCTCCTAGGCACGCCTCATTGCTATGAGTGGTAGAAGGGGCTATGATATGGTGGCCTTGATATGGGCTATGATAGGGTTATGATATGGTGGCCTTCTAGCCACCATATCATAGCCAACGCTAAACCGCAAATAGTAGCACAGTTTTTGTGGGGCCAGATTATACCACTTTCGGAACTTCTGTGCGCAACTTCCATCACGAGATTTGAATCATTCGTCGTCTTGTAGGAAAAAAAGACGCTGAAATTTCCCATAGGTTTGGACACAGTATTGTCGAGCTTGCCTTCTGGCCTCAAATCAAATCTAACAAGATCAGATAGAAGTTTTTTTATTTCTTAAACAACTGTTTTTCCTTCAATACTAAGCACTGTACGAGCCCTCCCTCTCCCGTTGAATAAAAAAAGTTCGGTTTTCCTTTATATATATCGCCTGAGTTTGTAACAAGCAACGCTTCGTGCGCAGTTACGAAAACCAATGATCACGGATAACAATGATGTTTGTTGAATAGGCTTTCAAAAATATGTGTTAATGTGACTGTTCAGTGCGAAATTTCGTTCACTTGCAGACAGATCGAATTTGAGTAATCTTGCACATTCAGACGTATTTTAAGTTTGGGCCCTGTCTTTGTTCCTCGAAACTGGCTTCGCCGTGTAAACCGTATTTTGCAGTTGGTAGACAGGTGAACAGCCTTTTTTTAGTATCTGGTATAGCAGCGAATAGTTGTTGCGAAGCCCTCGTTGCGTTTGCTGTCTTTGCTTGGGGCGTCAAGGCCCCCGTTTTACTAAGAAACGCAAGTAGCCTGTGTTTCCGCGCCGACCGACCGGAAGCGCGGCTATTACGGGGTGACGATATCGTCCTGGCCGAGTGTCGCTGGGGATCGGGTATCCGCGTTGTAGAAGATTCCGCACTCCGTGTGGTGTTCGCTCCGGGCTCCCAACGGCCGTTCCTGTTCTTTCCACTCTTTACTTCCCTGTTTTGTCTCAACTATTTCGTCTACGTCAATAATTCTTTTGCTGGAGCGCGCGTTTTCGGGTTCAAACTTTGTGACTGTTAGTGTTGGGTTCCTTTGTTGTTGGCGGGACCATGGTTGATTGACTGCAAAAAATGTGTCCAGAATGCACTTTTCTTTTCAGTGACCCGGTCGAAACAAATCAAAGCCCTGTCCGCCGGGTTCACGGGCCCGGGGAGCAGCTCCCGGCGCCGGGGTCTCACTTCAGAAGCGCTGCCGCCCGTCGTTGGTCCACACCTTCACCAACAGCTATGTTCCCTTTAGTACACTTGCTCTTGTCGCGACGCCCCCGTTCAATTTCCTTTTTTTCTTCTTTCAACTACTTCTTCGGCCGCCAAGGCCCTGGTTTTCTATGAAATGCATGCGGAGTGCGTCTTTGCGCGCCGACCGACCGGAAGAAGCGGCTGTTAAGCGCTAACCACATGGAGCGATTTTTCCAGCGACGCGCCCCTAGGATCCGCAGTCGCCGAACCGAAGTCGCTCGCCGAGGCAACCACATGACAGCGACGGCTCGAGCGACTGAGGAGGCGATTTCAATGTTGCCGCACTGCTCATAGTAACGCGCTTGGTACGCTGGTTGTATGCAAACATTTTTTTTGTTCATTTGTCATAAAAAGCATGACTAAAAAGTATTACGCCTTTCTACCTTGCTTTTTCCACTTCATTGCATCTCTAAAACTGACCCGCCGGGGGCTCAGTGGCTAAGGCGTTGCGCTGCTGAGCACGAGGTCGCGGGTTCGATTCCCGGCCGCGGCGGCCGCTTTTCTGATCGAGGCGAAAAGCAAAAACGCCCGTGGGGTACGAGATTTCGGGCACGTTAAAGATCCCCAGGTGGTCAAATAATCCGGAGCCCTCCACTACGGCGCGCCTCATCGCCTTTCGTTGCGTCGGCGCGTTAAACCCCCACAATCAATCAATAAATCTCTAAAAATGGTTTGGGTTAGCGATAGCGCACGCTTTTCCTTCTGCGCCTCGTCTCTCGGCTCCAACATGAACGCCGTGAAGAATTCGCTTTCTTGACGTCGTTTTTCCCACACGGGTCTCACCCAGTGTGTGCGGGAGCCTTCTTGCTTCTGCTGCAGCGTGTACACAAGCTTTGCCACGCAAAGCTTTCTTTGCCGCTGCACCGCAAACGCCGTCTGCGTGGATTTGCAAAATCTTTCCCCGTTCTCTTCCAGAACCGGAGGTTGCGTGCTTACGTAGGGGCTCTCCTATTGGCTAGTCGCTGAGGCCACTTCCGGGAGGCGAGCGATTGTTTCTGGCGACCCAGAACCGAGCGATTCGATGAGCGACTTGGTCCGCGGCGAAAAGTAGTTCGTCGCTAGTCGCGTCGCTCCCCAAGTCGCTTGCAAAATCGCTCCATGTGGTTGGGGCTTTACGGGGAGCCATCGGCACAGCTTGGGTTACAGCGCGGCAGCGGCGTTCCGCACCCCTTGTGGCGTCGGCACTGGCCGGTTTCGGGCTCCGGGCACTCAGTGTTGTTCAAACGACCATGGTGTCTTTTCCATGGTTTACTTTGGGTGTGTTTTTTTCTGAACTACATTCTTTACGTGAATAATTCTGCAAGTGCGCGTTTTCCAGTGCAAACTTCGTGTCTGCGTGTCACTGGTCCTTTTCTCTTTGGCGGGAACATGGCTGATTGGTGTCATAAGCGTCTCCCGGATTGGCTGCAGACAGTGGGGCCAGAATTTGCTTTTCTTCCACGCGTCCACTTGAAGTAACTATAACGACGCTCCGCCGGCTGCAAGGGGGCCCTGCACCAGGAAATCATTGGAGAAATGCTGCCGGCCGTCGTCCGGCCCTTTACCCAGGAGACAGCAATCCAGTAAGCCATGCCCCGTTAAGTACTCTTGTTCTCTTTACTGTTTTTCTCATTTAATGTAATAATTGTATTGTTCGCGTATCTTCTTTTTTATGTGAAGGTGCATTCATTATTATATCCCTCCTGCAGGCGAATTGTATAGGTTATGGCGGCTGAGTTAATGCTTAATTTTTTCGCGTAAAAAATAATAAAAACTTGGCTACACTTTATAGTTTTCTATATATTTTATTCTTTATGGTTATTTATTTTTATTTATTTGTATTACTTACGCTTCTTCTTCTTCTTCTTTAATACCTGATGGAAAAATAGGAGAGGTTGACGCTTTATAGAAGCGCCGGCTACTCCTTCTCGCGAAAGTTACTGTTCGTAATAGACATTTCAAGAGTCTCAAACTCACTGGCCAGTTCGGCGAAGGCAGCTCTTGCGGGAGAGTTCTTGCAATGATTCATGGAGTCAATGCACACAATATACTGCAAACACAAATGTGTCCCTGGTGTCCCTTAATAGGAGTCAGCAACTATGGTAGACACTTGATGGTGGTTAGGGGAAACGTCACACACAACAGGAGATCACAAAGCACACAGAAGATTACAAACAAATCACACACTAAAGAAGTCACAATGTGCAGTACAGAATGGAGGAAGGAAAAACGGCACAACGAGAAACGCAATAAAACGTAGTGTGGGCAGTCATGGTTGGAGACTCTAAGCGCAATAATACCAAAGGTAGAGGAACATTTCCTACTAATAAAGTCCTAATAAAGCAGTCTCTAGAAAGAGTTTAAGAGCAGAAAAAGAACGCCGTCGCTGACTGGGTGTTGTCCATGGTCCGAGAACTTTGGCGAGGTTAAACGGCCTATTGTCTAAGGACATGAGCACACTTTTAAAGTTCCTCCTGGCATCGTCATGTCGGGGACATTCTAAGATTACATGATGAATCGTTTCATCAGGATGACCACATAAACATCTTGAACTTTGAACTTTGCCGATTTTGTGGAGAAAGTGCTTTGTGTAAGCAGTGCCAATACGCAAGCGGTGTATAAGCGTCTCTAAGCATCTGGATGTAGGTGTTGGAATTTGGAATCGTAGTAAGGGATCAACCTCAAAGAGCAGGCTACTTTGGGACCGTTCGTCAAACCATGTAGCATGGCAAAGGCTGTCACTAGCTCTCGTTAAAATATGTCGCAAGTCCGAAATGTAGAGGGGCAATATGTCGGAGGTTGGAAATTGGTGCGCTTGGCGAGCTGCCACATCTGCCGCTGCATTGCCGGGAATATTGCAGTGGCCAGGAATCCATTGAAACACAATATGGTGCACCTCAGAGGCTCTCGTTAATGCTTTCAAAGTTTCATACACCAATGAATCGTTGAAAGCATTGCTAGTATGTTTCATAGATGCTAATGCTGCTTGAGAGTCAGAAAGAATCAACCAATTTTGTGGAACTGCCACACTGACGATGAACTGCAAGGCCAACATAACAGCGTAAAGTTCTGCCGTAGTTGAGGAAGTGTAATGGGACAGCCTAATTTTGTGTTCATAGTGTAGGGTCGGTATTACAAAAGCAGATGTAGAGGAGGTATGTAGACAAGACCCGTCTGTGTACACATGTGTGAAGCCAGGGTAGAGCATATATATTTGACAAAGAGACAGTTGCTGCGCAGTGACAGCCGGCAAATCCCCTTTTCGGAATAGACCCTGCACAGTTAACTGAATAGCAGGACTTGGAAGAAGCCATGGCGGATACACAGGATCACCTGGCCAAACCTCGTACATAGGTAAAATGCTTACATTTGCCTCCAGCGTCCTGTGCAACCTTGTCAGGTTCGGTGACAACAATAATACAAGTATAACCTATGAACGAGACTACGTTTATGTTGTATCCAAAACCCAAATAAATACACACACTATGGGCAAAGGAGCTAAATAGCACTGGGGAACCGAAGTATAGACGGACACTGCGATAACGCGGTATAGAAAACACTAACAAGTTCTACAACCGATAAACAGTCAAAGTCCGGGAAAGAACGGCGGGGACACAGTAAGGGTTCACTGCGGGAACGGGGTTGTCCTACCTCACGTCCCAGAGGCGCAGTCGTAGTGTTGCGGTGTTTGAAGGTCTAGATGATGTCGTGGCCGTGGTGGTCGAGCGCGCTCCCAGCTCCCGTTGCAGAGAGGCCAACGCAGCTGTCTTGGGCGTCACTGTCTATCACCGACGCACGGCGAGCTGACTTCCTTGTAGAGGAGATGTCTTGGATTTTGTGCTGGGTGGAGGACTTCTTGGGGCACGGCACGGGTCCGGTCGCCCGACCGCCGAGCATCCCGGTCACGCCCCACTCTTCTCACTCTCTGGGTGTTCTTTTTCCACTTCTTCTCCCGCCAGCTGCTGTCGCTGGCCGCTTCCCATTGGCTGGTCGCCGGCGCAAGCTCGTGCCGTGGTCGCGAGCCTTCGGCGCCGTAGCCGGTGTCGATGACCTTCGCGCCGCGTGCCTTGCGTCTTCTTTGTTGTTGTCTTCTTTGGGTGTTTCTTGTGGTGTTGGCCTTACCTGTCATACGATTCCTTCGCATGACAAACCTACAACCTTTCCTTTCTAAAAGACCTTGTTTAAGATGATGGCGGGAATGCTGGGTTGATAATCGAAAAAAATGCCGACACGTTTCTACAGTTCGCATCACTGGGAAGGGAGGCTGGCGAGCTTCAGCAATTACCAGAGGACTTGACGATGATCTGGGAACACCCAAACAAACGCGCAAACTCCTAGCCAGCAACCTTTGAAGTCTTTCTTCAGCGGTGTTGGAAAGCCCGTGCAGAATTGGCGCTGAATACGCAATTCTTTGCCTAATTAATGCAGAGTGAACCTGTAGTAGTGATGATGTACGTCCACCCCATGATGTGCCCGTAAGCCTACGAAGAATATTAATAATTGCATTGACATTTCCTTCAAGCATCTTGATGTGTGCAGCCCAGGAAAGTTGCCGATCTAATGTTACACCCAGAAAGCGATGTTCTTTTACGGTTTTAATAGGTTGACCTTCAAGGGAGAGAATGAAAGTTTTTAGTTGCTTCCTCGTGAAAGGCAACACGGCTGTTTTTGTATACGATAACGTCATCCCACACTCTTTTAGGAAGTTTCGCACACTAGTTAAACCTTCGATCCTGTAAGATGGACTGAAGGACGAGGGGATTGGGACCCGACGCCCATATGCAGACATCGTCGGCGTAGATGGAATGCTGCAAGCCTGGTGGCAATCTGCGTGGTAAGTTGACCATGACACAATTAAATAGGAAAGGACTGAGGACACTACCCTGTGGTACACCCTGAGAAGGAACGTGCTCGGAAGTACGACCGTTAGATGTTTCCATGAAAACTTTTCGGTTGGTAAGGAATTCTTGTATCCATCTCAGAGCTCGCCCATGTATGCCCATCTGCAACATACTCTGCAGGATGTGAATGTGACTGGCAGTGTCGAACGCGCGCTTTATATCCAAAAAAACCGCAATTGTTATGTTCCCCCGACTGCGCTCATGCTCGACCCATGTCACAATATCAAGTACTGCGTCAATTGATGAACGCTTCCATCAAAAATCCCGACATGCATTCAGGGAACACTTGTGTCACATCACACCACCATTGAAGCCTTGCCGCAATCATTTTCTCCATAAGTTTGCACAAACAGCTTGTCAGGCTCACTGGACGGAAAGACTCAAGCGACAATGGTGTCTTGCCGGGCTTGAGAATTGCATTGAGACGCGCTGTCTTCCAAGATTCCGGAACAGCTTCTTGACTCCACAAAGTGTTGAATAAAGCTAGCAGCGTGGACGTACCCGTTGGACCAAGATTCCTAAGCATAGCATACGTGATGCCATCGGGCCCGGGAGCCGTTTTGTTAGGGCATGAAGCAAGTGCACTTTGTAGTTCACTGATCGTAAAAGGACAATCTATTTCCGGGTGCTGGAAGGGGGAGCTTCTGATGCACCTCGTCGTTGGCAATCTGCACGGAGGTTCTATATTCCAGAGAGTTTGTCTCGACACCTGGTTGAATTACCATTTTACAAAATTCATCGGCTACAGTTCTCTCTGGGTCCCCGCGGGCAACAGCAAGAGCTCTGAAAGGGTAATTCTGGGCTACTGATCCACAGAAGGACCTTATAACTGTCCAAATTTTATGAGAGGGGGTAACTGGTGATAATGAGCTGCAGAAATCACGCCACCGTTTTCTTCCTAGCCTTTGAAGGTGACGCCGTGTAACGGAGTGAATTTTTGGCACTGATTGTAAGCCTCGACACTCCCAGTTCGGCGATAATGTCGCTCCGCTCGCCTTCTAAGAGCACGGAGACGCTCATATTCACTGTCAACTGCACCGTAACGGTCTGGAACAGTGACTGCACGCGTGCACGTCCGGAAGGTGCTATGTATAAATTGTGTGAAATTTTCAATATCCACAGGTGCACCAATATTCGCGGAAATGTGACGACGAAACAGCTGCCAGTTTGTGAGGTTAGCGTACCTCTTTGGCGCACTAGTGCACAGCTGAGAATGCTTTACTAGAATAGGGAAATGATCACTTCCACGGGTTTCAACATCTATTGTCCAGCTGATTCCGTTCAAGATGTCCTGGGAGCACAAAGTTATATCAATGGAGCTCGAGTACCGAAATCCCCGAAGAAATGTCGGGGACCCATCATTTAGAACTGTCAAATTGCATCTGTCGGCAGCGCACTCAATGACGTATCCGCGGGCATCGCAGTGATCACTTCCCCAGATTGAATTGTGAGCATTGAAATCTCCGCATATTATTACATTATTCGTCTGTAACTGAAACATGCGGGTCAGTGTATCCACAGTAACACGGCAGGCACCCTGGAGGTATACACTCATAACAGTGATAGAAATGCTGCCGAAAGAGACCTTACAGGCAACATATTCGACAACATCTGAGTTGCTGACCTCAAGCACATAAGAAGGGTAGTCCTTTCGAACACATAACATTGCTCTGCTTACTCCGCCAGGTCGCGAAGATTTGTAAATTACATAATTTGCTAATCGAAAAGTGCCCGTTACGGCAGGCTCTTGAATACAAAGAATAGGGAAATTGAACTGAGCAACTAATTTACGGAAATCATCACATTTTGATCGCAAACTGTTTGCATTCCACTGAAATATAACGGTGTTCTTATACCAGTTATTCATTGTCAAAATTTCGAGATACCAGGGTATGTAGTGAACACAGTAAAGGTTCCATGGCGAGGAGCGCTTTTACCTCGGGTACGTCGCTTGCTTGTGGTACTGCTGCCACGATGGCTCGAACGGCGGCAAAAAGCATTGGGAAGATCAATTTATCCATTGAAAAGGCGTTGGTGTTAGTGGACGCCGACTCAGGCATTGCTCCAACCTGTGACTTTGGGGAGATGTCTGCTGATGGGAGGGCTTTCGCAGGATCCTGGAGTATCGCTGAGTTGCGAGAGGGGCCCCTGATGTTCTGAACGCTGGATATGTGCATTCTGAAGGGCGGACACGTAGCTTTTGTTTTGTAGAGGTTGGCTGTTGTCTGTGGCTCGTGGAGAGGGAAGTTGCACATGGTTGACTATTTCAGGCTTGGCTCGTGGAGGGGGAAGTTGCACATGGTTGACTACTTCAGGATTGGGTGATGGCATCTTGAAACGAGATCTTGGTCCATTAAGAAGCTCCTCTTTACGAAGTTGTGAAGCCTGTTTATACTGAGGACAACCAGAAAACGAAGCAGCGTGATCTCCTCCACAATTAGCACAGTGAGGCTGTCGGAGCAGATTACATTGTTTGTGGTCGTGATCTTGCGCACAAATTTTGCATCGACGCGTTTGGCGACAATTTCTAGCCATATGGCCAAATCTCTGGCAATTGTAACAGCGTACTGCCGGTCCAAAATATTCCTCCACGGGGTGACTTGTAAAGCCGAGGAATATCCTCTCTGGCATCGGTCGGTCAGAACGGAACTGTAGTATCACTGTTGTCGCTGGGCGTGTGTCAATAGTACCATCCTCTTTGCGCTTGAACCGCTGTTGTCGACGAACAGACAGAACACCGAAATCTTTCAAGTAGTCAAGAAGTTGATGATCTGTGTATTGAGGTGGTACGAAACGTATTTCCCGACATTACGGGTGTAAGACTCCGGAATCGATGGCTTGACACTTAGTCCTGCTACAGAGGTTAATGATAGTAAGTGTTTTGCGGAAGAGATAGATGCCACAGTGACTGAAAATGAGCCATCCTTATTGACTCGGAATGATTGGACCTTCTCCTTTGCAGTAGAAATAATCTCCGACGCAACCCGATTAGGGTTTACATGCCAGAAATTTAGAGTCGTGTTCAACGGCCTAAACGCCACCGGAATGCCTTGTTTCCTCTGCTTCTTATAAGTTACAAGAGTGAAGGGAGTATTGTCGGCGTCAACGCCTTCATTTTCTCCTGTAACTTGAGGTGAGGTTTCATTTTCTAAAGTACCATCCTTTCCTTCTAAGCGTGGTTTCTTCGAGCTTGCAAAATTGTCAGGCATGTCTTCCAAATACTTATTTGAAGAACTAAATTCAAATGCCGGTGGTGTTATGACATGACTGAAGTGTTCCTTTACATGAGCCTCTTCATTTGATTTACGAGTGGCACTCACGCGTTTTGTATGCTGCTTCCGAGCATGACGCTCTTGCCAATGATCTTGGTTGACCACCGCCGTGGCGAAGGAAAATGCAGGGTTTTGAATCCTCTCACCTGCTTTTTCCTGGTTTCCCGTAGTGATACAGGATCTCTTGCCTTGCAGTGCAGATAGAACATTTATGGAAACGTAGAATTTTGTACAAAACTGGAAAAATAACACAGAGCAAAGAAACAGCTACGGCCGCACCTTCATCTTCCTCTTCCTCTCTTGTGCTATTACTTACGCTTGTCTTTATATTTGTTCTTTTATATTTTTACATTTATATATTTTTATATTTTATATTTGTTGTCAACCCCCCCCCTCCCCGACAAAAATCCTGGGTGCGCTACTGAAAGGCACGCAAGTACTGTTGTGTTACGGTGAGTAGGCGGTGGTTCTCGAGGCGCAGAAACTCGTCCATCATGTTCTTGTCGATGTTGTCGTCTCTGTGGTAGAATCGGTTGTCTCCGTCAGCGTCGGTGAGGGAAAGGTTGTTGACGTTGGTGCACCGGCTGAGAGCAACGTACACGCCCTCCTTTTCGTAGCTTTGTCTTCTCCTTCTTCAGCGGTTCCCCTACGGGAAGATGACGACGGTGGTTGAACGCGAAGCTATCTCGTGATGGATTCTTTGGTTGGCCAGTCCCTAGGGGCATCCTGCCACAATCATCATCAGAGGCGCTGCGGACGGGGCACGGACGCGGGACATCCCCCCGAGCAAGAGATGCTTCGCATCTAAAAACTGGTGCATGATAGTTGGCTGCTTATCAGCTGAGCGGCCGCCCCTGCCACCGCTTCCGCAACCGACGATGCTCAGTTGAGCAGAACTGCCTGAATACGGGGTCTTGTACGCAGCACTGAAAGCGGGCATTCCTGTCGAACTGGAACCCGCGGCATGTGGCAATCAGACACGCAACTCTTGCGCTACGCGATATACAGGAACTCTAAGAGTTCCGTGATGCGAATGTTACCCTGATTCCTAAGCCGGACTAACAGCTTGGGACAGAAAATCTCAGGCCGATATCGCTAACGTCACGTATAGGAAAAATAATGGAAGGAATAATTATGGCACAGATAAACAGGATAATAGAAAAAAAGGAATTGTTGTCGCCCAACATGTATGGCTTCAGGGTAGGGATTGCGACAAACGATGTATCGCCCCGAGCGCGAACAGAGTCGGCCCCTGGCGGCGGCGGGACGAACCGCTCCCATGGGATGGCGCTCTCGCGTCGTCTGCTTTTTCACGTTGCGTGCGGCGCAAGACGCGTGCTGCACACGACAAAACAACCAATATGTGTGCTCGTTTGGCAGTAAGCAATGACATAGTTACCTCTGCTTGCGCATTTCCTCTAGAAACGCAATAATCAGCGGCCGTTGTGGGTTAATGCGCTGGTTTAATTCCACGAAACATCTTCGCCGTGGTCACCGCTTGAGTGTGAACATTGCTTCCACACATTGCACTTTTCCTATTGTTGAGTGCAGTCGTCTGCCGTTTTGGAACGTCGAAGGGTGCTTTTTGAAGGTGGCGTGGTGATTATTTAAAGATAAAAGTTTAGTACGCGAAACGGGTAAGAAGCGACAAGACCTGCGTACGCGTGCAAAATTTCCCCACCCTTGTAAAACTGCGCTGTGTCCTTATAGAAAGAAGAAACAAACAAAACATTTACACTGCACACGACCCCTGAGCTATCGCCCATACATTACCGGACACGTATTTACACCAGCAAGCGCCTGTGTGATCGTGTCCTTCCCGTATATTTCTAAAATAAATACCATTTTTGGACAGTCGTTGTTTATACTCAGGAGGAGGAATAAACATTTATTCACTGTGTTGAGTTGCTAAATTTTACGTATTATTTAAAATACGTTTCTATGGATGCGCAAGAGTATTTAGGGGGATTTTTCGGTAAAATTAAGCAGTTGTGAGTTTGCGTCTGTCATGTGGCATTTCGTGTGTCATTTTCATATATTTCAAATCCGACATGAATCACCTTGTCCAGAAACGTGTCTCACTCAGCATAACCAAATGCCTAATATGGTCACGTCTTAACCTCTTAAGGTGGACCTAAGTTTAAAGAAAGAGGAGAAAACGCGTAATATAATGCACGTTGTTGCCCACATGTGTGAGGGGCGTGTGTGCCTTCACTCGCTGATTTTTTTTAAAATTTTTTCCCACAATGCTTGCTTTCAATACATTTTTGAAAAAAGGCGAGCCACAATTCCTGGACAATCTCGGATCAAAGGGGGGTTAATTAATTTCGAAAATACGTGTTAAAGTACTGCTTTTTCACCGCTACAGAACACAACGCCTAGTGTAGTTTCGATTGTAAGTAATACTGATAACCATAGTTTGGCTTTTCGCGTTACGTGCGTTCTGTTCTCTCTGCTCTTGCACCGTTGGCAGGACCTCCCCCCTCTTCACGAAAAAAAAAGGAAATGCACAGAATTTCATTTTTTAACCAATCCTCAAGAAATAAAAGACAAAGGCGATATTCAGTTTACAAAACAAAGTAGTTACGGGAACCCGTTGCGCTGATTCGCAACGAGAAATAAAAAGGAAATGTTTTACTACATCTGCAACAGCGCAGCTTCATTTATTGCCATCTTTAGGGTTCGTAAGCGACCTTATACGCAAGAATGCAAACACATCTCGCTGTTGCAGGCACCTGTTAGATTTTAAAAGGAACGCAATTAGTCAACAGAGCAGCCGTAACAGAAAATTTGTGCTCACTGTGAGGTCCCAGAAGCTTGGTTTGTACACTGTAAACCTGCTTGTCACTTTGCTAAAACCTAGCTAAACATGATATGTTGATTGTACTGCGTGCGTTGACAATTCAATTCGCAAGTTCACTTGCGACGAAAGCCGTAAATAAGTGATCCGAAACCGTTATTCATCAAACCTTCCTTCAGAGTCACTAAAATTTCATTTAAAAGACCTGTTAGAGCGATTACATTTATATCTCTGCGCTGATCAAAATTCAGTAATTTTATGTTGCCTTTTGAACACACAAAAAACATCGTAAGCTCTTAGAAAGAATTTCGGGGCAGTTAAGTAGTGTTACCATTACAGGGCATCCCACAAATGCAAGAATGCGTCATGCTACCAGTGAAAGCGATTGAGATTGCCGTTGTAAACTGAATTTCAAAGATCGAGGCTTCCTGATTTGTTTCTATTTATGCTGTTATAGCCATAGTCGGGAAAGATCGAGCTTGCTACGAGCCACGGCGTACAAGTTAATTGTCACAATTACGGCCATTCTGAGATTCCCGATGAGCCGTCGCCTTTTTTGGCGTAGTAATAAAAACTGACTGCCGCTTCCATGCTATACATTGAACGTTGAGGAACCGAACTACAGCATACCACTCTTGTTTGCACCTTTCGTGCGCTCATACTGCGAGAAAAAAGCACGAAGCGCGCCCACAGTGTGCATTCCTACGGGCCGCTCTGCGGAGCATCCACACTAGCAGCGCGACGGTGTCGCCACCTACATGTCGAGCTCGCGGCGAATACTGGTATTTGCTGAAGGACCCTCCCTCACGTGACTCAGCGGCCTTGGACCTGACAAAAGCATTCGATAAGGTATCTCGCTCAGCCATCCTGGCAGGCGTAGAGCGCATACGGCCAGGTGTACGGACGTACAACTATGTTCGCGTCTTCCTATCACACAGAACAGCCACACTGACACTGGGTGACCTACAATCTCCTGAAATACAGCTACCATCATGCGGCACAGGGGTCGGTCACATCCCCCCTACTGTTTAACCTAGCAGTGTCACACATAGCTCTGGATCTAGTGCCCGGTCTTCAATACAGCATGTATGCAGACGATATAACCCTGTGGGTCACTCATGGAAGTGATGCATACATAGAAGAAGCCCTTCAAGCTATAGCGCTACAGCCGTCGTACAAAGAACCCGAGAGCGGGCCTGCAATGCTCTCCCACCAAATCAGAGATGCTTGTCTTGCCAGCAAAAAGATCTGGACCTTCGCGAGAGGCTTCCACCCATGTTTTAGTGGACGGGAAGCCTGCACCGCGGGTCACGAGCCTCAAAATTCTAGGACTTACGCTACAGAGTAATCGGCGCAATACGGAGGTAATCAAAAAGTTCTCGGCGCATGTTAAAAAATAATTGTCCTGCTCCGTAGGATCGTTGCCCGTGGGCACGGCCTGAAAGAGCAAGACCGCTTGAAACTCGTACAAGCGTTTGTTATCAGCCGAATCACATATGCTCTTACCTATCTTTCCCTCAACGACAGCGAAAGGAGGAAAGTAGAAGGTCTCATCCGCAAAGCATACCGAACCGCCTTGCAGTTACCACCGAACGCATCCACTGCCAGACTAGAGGCAACAGGGACATACAATACGGCAGCAGAACTAATCGAAGGCCATCGCACTGGCCAAGTCAACCGCCTAGGGCCTCGCTCCGCGGGCAGACTCCTTTTGCAGAGTCTCGGGATCGGTCCAGCTAAAAGCCCTGAGTCTATGTGCTGCATCAAATCATCAATCAGAAATCATATCATCGTCCGACCGATTCCCAAAACATGCACCCAAAATTTCATACTAAAAGGCGGATTCATCGAGCCACAATACTAGATAAAAAATTTCCCTCCACAGGTTGGTGGACCGACTGGACCGACCTGGACCGACTGCTGTCATAAACGTAGCACCTATCTCTTCATGAAATTTGCGAAGTATATGTTCACGGGCTTTAAAATGATGCTATCCACCATTTCAAGTGATTTCAAGTCACTGTTCAACCTTGAACAGTGTTTTTTCGACTATTCCCTCCCTTCCCCCGTGTCTTTCTCCTTCCCGAACAGGGCATTCATGCCCCCTCGGATAATAAAGGTATTCCTCCTCCTCCTCTTACCGAGTGACCCCCTATGTCGATGCCGCAGAATATCAGCATAAAGATAGTTCCATTCGATTCAGAAGGGGTGCACGGCAACGTTGCAGAGAAAGTTCTGTGGTGCCGGTGCAGTGCAGCAGCGTGGTTCCGTGGTGCCGTGCATCACGGCTGCACCGTCAGCAGCGCCCCTGCGTGTTTACAATCGAGCGAGGTGCAGGCATAGTCGTCTGCTAATCATCCTCGCCTGTCGTCCTCTACAACTGGATGTTTATGGCCATCTGGGTTGCGTCGTACGCATCAGCGGCGACGGCAAGTTCGTCCCGCGTATCTTCGAGTTCGACGGGCATTTTCATGCGGTCGCCGCAACTGCCGGTAGCCGCCTGCCAACCCGCAACGCCCCAACGCTCACGGCACCGAATCGCTGCACCTCCTCCGTAGCAGGTGCAGCGATTCTCTGCACCGCGGCGGCACCGCTGCTGCACCATGAGCAATCGAGCGACGCGGTGCACGGCACCATTCCTGCAGCGGCGAATCGAGCGCTTTGGTGCAGCGCACCGTGCAACGTTGCAGGCGTTGCAGGGAATCGCGTCTGAATCGAATGGAGCTGATGCATTCGCCATTGCTGTAATCCACTCCACGTCATCTCCTCCTTTTGCAACCCTCGCCATTCACACCCGTCACCCGCATGTCGCGGAAGAGGCTGCAATCGCACTGGCATTAACGAAAAGGCCCACCCCTGAAATTGTATTTTCGGATTCGAAAACAGCCGTACAAAACTTTGCCAAAGGGCTCATTTCCGCCCCGGCACACAAAATTCTCTGTCTTAATTCGCCATCCGGCACGGTCGAACTCCAATGGTTCCCGGCTCACATGATCATTGGAGGGATAGAGACGACCCACACGACAGCCCGAGCATATGTCACCTGGACGTACGATGTGGAGTCTTCCCTCCATGGAGCCAGATCGACCAGGGACAGTCTCCTCAGATTCAGAGAGGTCACACAGCATTACCGCCTCTCCCGCCGCAAGCTTCCCCCCGCCCACTCATCCCTTCACTCTGGAGGAGGAACGCCTCTGGCGTCAAATCCAAACGGAACCTCTACCCTGCAGAGCCGTCCTTCATCATGTCCACCCGTCCCTGTACCCGTCCTCCCTCTGCCCCCGCTGTGGTGAAAGGGCCACGGCCCAACACCAGACGTGGGCTTGTGCAGAGGACCCATTCCCTACCATTAATTCCCCTGACCAGTGGATGGAGGCGTTGGGCCGCTTGGACCCCCAGCTCCAGAAGGGGCTTGTGACTCGAGCGGCTGAAGTCGTCGCAACCCTCAGGGTTGCGCCACGCCCTAATGCACTATGTAAATAAAAGTTCTCTCTCTCTCTCTCTCTCTCTCTCTCTCTCTCTCTCAATAAACGTCCTGATGACGACTTCTATTGCGATTCTTAGCTGTAATATCCGCTCCTTTTTCGCTTGTGGAACTTTATTTTTGGCAAGAGTATACTTTCTGGGCAGCGGTTGTTCCTGTAGTTCTGGCTACGTGCATCAAATTTATACAGACTCCACGGCGGCCATACGTGATTTACGTCGAGTAAATAACTGCTCAGCTATCTCGACGGAGGTTCATGATATACTGGATACGTACCCCTGCCCTTTGCGGCTCTCGTGGGTCTGGCGAAATACGCTCCCCGCTCACATTGCGGCGGATGGTGCCTGCCACACTGCATTTGTTCGACAATCGTTGCCTTTACTGACGCTAGATGTCCCAGGACAGTTTCTCCAAAGGAAAGAAGATCTTCGTCGCGCCACACGAGCTCTAATTCCACCGTGTGGAACGGACCTCCCTAGCAGACTCGCTCGCTGGGAGGAGGTCTTGCTGCGAAGACTTCGTGTTGGTGTAGCCCTCTCTCCCGCTGTTACCCGGGGGTGGCCACCACGCTACCATGCCCCGTTCGCACAGAACTGTCCCTTCTGCACGGCTCCTGTCGAAGATGCGGAACAGAACATTTGCTGTGGACATGCCCTTCATTGGAGGCGGCCAGAACAGGACACCTTCGAGGCACAGGCCTCCACCCTGGCAGACCACGTGACCTTCATCGGTGATATGGGACCCCACCCCCGCTCCCTCCTTGCGTTTCTTCGCGCAACGGGAGTTAACCTACACTCGGAACATAGTATCATGCCAACGGGCATACTATCGCAATTAAAAAAAAGGTTCGTGAACGCGCCGGCACCCAGTCGCCGCTCACCGGGCTACGCGTGCGAAGTGACGTCACGATTTTTAACAGCGAAGCTGTTTAGCAAGTCGTTAGTTTTTGTGTCCGCAGTTAAAATAGCAAGAAAATGCCGAGCACACGTGAGGACATATTTCACGGCGACCGCCCGGCAGTTAAAAACCGAAGAAAATGCGAGCGCTCGTGTGTGCGTGACTCGCGGAGACCGCCCAGCGTTCCCGGCGCACGTTTGTCAAGCCAAGCACATCCACTTAGAGAGGTTGGCACAAAAAAAAGAACTCCAGCATTTGCCGCAATCGTGGCAACACTTGTTCGAAACGAGAAAGACGCCCCTCCAAGGTAATGTCCAATTATTATAACTTCCTATAAAGTAAAATCGCAACAATGATGGAGCAAAGGGTTGTTGCGGCAGCGAAGAAGCAAATCGGCTGCAGTCGTGAACTTAAACCGTCGTGAAGGTTGCGTACAGCTTCGCTACCTTCAAGTCGTACGCGTTGTGTCGAACTTAATTTTTTTTTCTTACCAGCGTTGGAGGCACACGGCTACGTCACTTTTTTTTGCTACCACGAAGTGATGTCACGCCGATTTCCATTTCCTGCACGCCGTTCTGCGTGCTGTTCGGTCGGCGCGATAAATGAGATCGACGTCAAATTGAAGTTGTGGGGGTCATTGCTACAAATGCACCCTGTTACCAGGGCTAGTAAGCCAAAACACGAGCACCACAGCCGCAACCAACCACGTGGCGCCACGAGGACGCAACCGAGGGATCGTTCGACTCACCGGGAGGTGCCAAGGATGCTCTAGGAGCCAGACGATGTCGATAAACCAAGCCTTATTGCTCGGTCATACTATGTAATCGGCACTGGATGGGCTGTCCCGAGCTTGGACGGGGTCCCAACGAGCTCGGTAAGGCGTCCGTGGCCGTCGACTTGGCACATCTCCTGAGAGGAGACGCCTCGTCACGGGGTCGAGGGACATCAACATCCTTTGTCCGCAACGCGTGGTTCCAGACCTCGCAGGAAAATCGCTAAGCAGAGCAATCCTGCTTCCGACGTAAGCTCGGTTGGAGAAAATGATCTCCAGAGGGGAGGACGGTGCCGTCGAGGAATCCGGCCGCTAGGTGGCCGGCACTCCGTGCACTGGAATCGCCGATGGGGAAGCGTGCGCAGCGGGCGGACTGGTTTCTGGTTGGTCAGGAATTCGAAGAGCAAGAGGCTGTTGTCTGTGCGTCAGCTTTGCTGTTGCCATTGGCTTGTATGCCCGCTCCCACGGCACTAGCAGCATTCTCGTAAATACTGTAAATAGTATATTAGATGCGACGCTGAGAGCATCTCTTGTCGGCGGCCCTGTCCTTCCTGCGTGCGTCCGTCGTCGTCGTCGGCGACCGCACTCTCCTGCGCTCACCCCCTCTCCTCTCCGATAGCGAACACTCTCTCGCGAGGGGCATTGGATTGGATTGGCTTGGATTGGATTGGATTGGATTTGGATTGTATTGGATTAAAGTGGATTGTGTTGGATTGTGTTGCGTCATAGCCGCGGCAGACGCACTGGCGCCGGCGCGTGCCCAGGTTAGAGCGAACACTCTCTCTCAACATCTGCGGGTGTGCGGCCCAGCGCGCTCTCACTCCGCCGGTGGGCGGCGCTGCGCATGTGCAGTACTCTCTCTCTCCGCGGTCTCCTCTCCTTCGGGCGCGCTGCGCATATAACCGGTGTGCCGCTCTCCGGCGGCCTTTCGGTCGACGGTTGCTCTCCGTTGCGCTTGAACCCCCCTCAGCGTCGCATCACACCAGGGTTCCCGCAAGGGGAGGTGGGCGTAATTTTTTGTCTCGGTGCATTCTTCCTGTAACAATAGGAAACAAAGACCGCAAATACTGCACTTCAGAACAAAAATAATTTTCTGTATCACAGGCAGAAGGTAGGCTTTGTCACGAAAGTGACAGGTTTATATTAAATGAAGGCCAACAGACAATATGCCAATCAAACCGCGCTATGAATGATGTTGCAAAGGCTGCAGGGTAGTATTCAACTCATGACACACACGAAATTAGAGAAGAGTCGCAACGTGATTTACTAGCGAGACACATTTAAATACGGACCATACACGCAGCGCGTGGCTTTCATTACATGCTGCGCATTCTGGCGCGTATGCACAGTTAGAATAAGTTACGAGAGTTCGTGTCCAACCATGATACCATTAATTGTTCGGCGGGTGAGCATTTTGATATGGCTAACCGGCTTGTTTTGCGCCGGTGCACGCTGTCTATGAAGCACGCGTGAACCGGATCACCGGTCACGCATGGCTGTCTATCTTTGTGTGCAGTTTGCTGATTGGTTGTAGGGTTTAACGCGCCGATGCAACGCAGGCGATGAGGCGTGCCGTAGTGGAGGGCTCCGGATTAACTTTGACCACCTGGGGATCTTTAACGTGCGCCGAAATCTCGCACACACGGGCGTTTTCGCTTTTCGCCTCCATCAGAAAAGCGACCGCCGCGGCCGGGAATCGAACCCGCGACCTTGTGCTCAGCTGTGTGCAGTTTGCACCATGTGCAGCAGCGGAATAAGGAAACGGTAGCGTGAACCGGCGCCAAACAAGAGCCAGTTCAAAATTCTCACACGCCGAACAATTAATTCTCTTTCCATATCAAGGTTGGACACGAACTCTCGTAACTCATTCTTACTGTGCACACGATGGGCAGCTTGTAGTGGAAGTCACGCGCTCCGTTGTTCGTGTTACACAGGAACAAAATTTACACAAGGAGGGTGAACTAGCTAGCACAAGATGGAACACACTGCGAGGTAGTTTCCTGTAGACAGGCTAAGTATCACGCTATACCGAAGAAAGACTGATGACATTGTTTATAATGATCAAAATCTCTAGCTACGCGTTACAGACGCTAGTATAAAAGTAATACAGCGAACATGTGCAGCACCCCTGCTAGTGCCCATAAACTGATAATAAAACGTCCCATAGGCAGATAGAAAAAGCACGAACACAAACAAAAACAGCAATACGAAAATCGTGCTCTATTTTTTTTACAAAATGACTAAATATTGCAAAATCATGTGCATTGTTAGCTAAAACAAGAGAACATTGAAAGAACCCGCGAACGTCCCAGTCCACCTTTTCAATATATATCAAAACAGCACTCTCCATGACTACTTTCATACAGTTCGAAATTACTAGATATTAAGCAAGCATGTGCAGTACCGCCAGCTGTAGCATTTCGAACAGCCCATTGACTGTAACGGCTGCACGTTTGCTGTAGCTGCCCGCTTTCCAATAATGCTGCGACTAGCACACTCCGTATCAGCGTTGCTTAACACAGCACATTCATTTTTTTGCTGAGAAGAATGTGTAGCCTCGTTTTCAAGAACACACCGAGCAGCCTCTTCACAACACTGTGGCACGACGGGATACAGTGGACAGACGCGACATCTTAGAGTTTCCGACAACAATACCGTGACACTTCCGGGAGCGGAAATTTCGGGTTTGGAGAGTGTTAGCTGGTTCTGAAGAAGTCCGCAACTATTTACACGGAAGAAACTCTCTGCTTTTCCACAAAAAAAAAAAAGAACTCACAACAGTGGGTGTAGGCAAATCGGATGGTGTCTGCATGAGACTTTAGCTTCGTCTTAGCTTTTCTACGCACATCAAAAGGCACGTATTCAACAGCATTTCTTACAGCATACCTAACTAGATCATCTAAGGAATCTTGTTTGTAGAAAAGGAAGAAGCCCCATTTTCAAGCCTGTGCTTCAATTTTTTTATTCATTGGCAATGCATATGAGGGAAGCCCATCATCCCGAGAGTAGCCGCCATATTTGCTAAGGCATTGCGCCAATGTAGCGGCCCCAAGCCGACTTATCAAAACTCAAGAGCCTCTAGTTCCGGATTTTTGAAACACAACGTTAACAAATTTTGTAATATGTCGTGCCCGAACCTGCTCAAACACAATCGCAGAAATAAGATAGTTTATATTAAATTAGGAATCATGTAGTTCAAGGTTAAATGCTTCCATGAAGCGTACTCATGATCCCTGATCTTCATACTTTCGAATAATTTTACAACAACATGTAGACACGAGACTGTGCCTTGATATTTACGCATCGCAAAGTCAACTAATTGCGAACTTGGATGTGCTTTAAGTCAACATTTTAAACCAGTCAAAGTCTACCTTACAAAGCCAAACAGTTGTCAGAGCTTTCTTTTTGAGCTTTCCTATTCGAACTTTAATGAAGCGCAGCTGCTGTGTTGTGGTTGGACGAGAGGAAACCAGTCCTACCTTCATTTTCTCAAAGTGCCGTTGTCCCAAGCAGGTGTCCTTTACTGGGTACTATCTTCAAGTTGAGTTTCGAATCATAACTGAACAAGCTTTCTACATAATGAAGATTTACTTTCTGAGGCGGCAAAAATTTTCTTTCCAACAGTATCGGCTGGTAAGAAGATATGAACTGGCCACAACTTATGTGTTTTCGCAAGTTTTCCAACAGGTGTGGGACGTCGGTCATGAAGTACTACTAACGCTTTCGACTTCAATCACAAGGGTGCGGACATGGGACTGCGTGTTCATATTCAGAGCACTTGCCTACAACGGCAAGAAGCTTCCATTCGCCCTGATTACAATCCCACATGCCACTGGCAACGGCATATGGTGTTGTGAGTTCCCGTACAATTTTGCAGCCACGGGACCCACCTGGAAATGTCATCGTCAGGGCTTTTTGAATTGTTGCTGCCGTCAATGAAGTCGCTCGCATACGTTGCTTTTCCATGCTCATCATTTGTTCAAGCGCAAAAAAACTCTCCCCACCTTCCCGAAGGGGATCGTGCGGAAATGCGAATGCATTGAGTGCACCGATGAGTGCGCTGCGGCAAGCAGTCACGGAGAGAGGAGCGCGCTCCACTGCATTTATATATATTTTTCCGCGCGCAGCGAGCGGAGAGAAGGTACGCGGAGAGGAGAGAGAGACCCGCGCAACACGCCGGCCCCGCGCGCGAGCTCTCTCCGCCGAGCTCCGCAATGCGAGCGCCCTCACACGCCCGAGCGCGCTCCTCCTCTCCACTCACTCTCCGCTACTCCGCCCGAGCTCCGCGATGCGAGCGCCCTCACACGCCGAGCGCGCTCCTCCTCTCCCCTTGCTCTCCGCTACTCCCGCCCCAGCTACCACGTGCTCCGGTGCTAGGCCGCGCCACAGCTGTTGCTAGGCGCACGCCGGCCAACGCACGACAACCCCCGACTAAGAAATGCATTCGCATTTAAAACCAACAACAACCGTGCATCCGCTTTTTCAGCAAGCCATTCGTACACGGCGTATTAATCCCCATCCTCTGCCCTACAATTGGCCATCCAAGTCCTTTGTAAGCTTGTTCAATGCTTCTGTGGTTCCAGCAGTAAGTAGCCACGTTCCCGAAGGCACGTTGGAGTCAGTAGGGAGGATCCCTGCAAAGCATGTGAAGAATAAACCAACAGGGTTGATTTCTTTCCAAAAGCCATTCGAAAAAATGGGCGCAGCGTGCGCTAGTGCTGCAAGGCTGGAGAAACAGCAGAGCTGGTGGTCGATCTGGCTTCTCCCCACACTGACAGCGGATCCCGGGAGAGAGGAACCAGAAAGAGCAAGTCTATGCACGTTCCTCGTACGGCCAGCGGTCACCCCAGGCTGTCACCCTCGACAGAGTTCTAGCGAAGCGGCTAGCGGAGGCTCACGCTACGCCGGCGGGTTACCGGGACCCGACTGCGCATGCGTGCGCGGGGAGGGCGCTGAGTCGCCCCTCAGCGGAACTAATGCGCGTGCATTGCGAGGGCCGGCCCGCGGAACTAATCCACCCTACAGGAACGAATCTGCAAAGTGCCCAGTAGAGTCCCGTACCCGCCGCCGTAGCGTTAACGGACGCTACCCGCTATGCTAAAACTCTCTGTTAACGGAGGCCAAAACGTCGTCGCCGCCGAACGAGACAAGTCCTCCCTCCAACCCACCCAGGGCTTCTCCGTTTCAACGACCCCCCCCCCCCGCCTCCCTTTCCGGGAATTCCCAAACTCAACCGACCAAAAACGTCACGTGGGCAACGGCCTCCAGCTCTACGGGGTGGGAGTGGCGGTGGGGGGGACCGGGTAGCGACCGCCGCGCCACTGGTCCGCCGCGCCGAAGACGGCGACGTGGCGCAAGCCCACGCGCAAGTCTGGACGACGCCGGGCGCTGCTCACGAGGCTCACGCTCACATGCGTTCGGTATTTTTGCTAAAGCCACTGCGCGAAGGTCGTGCCGGGTGCATCCCGCCTGGGGGGAGGGGGGGAGGGTTGCTAACGCCAACGGACCAACCTCAAGCCTAAACTGTTCTGCTGTTAAAAGACACAAAACCATCGCAGGGGATGCGCATGTTCATACATATAACATGCACACACGCCCGTTCCTGTAGACTATATTGACACCACCTCTCACATCTTTAGGCTGAAAGCAGACATTAAGACCTCTCCACCAGCATTGCTCCCCCATCAGTAAAGTCTTCACTGCTGGGCGTCTCCGCTGAAATCTAACCCTGTTCACAGCTCTGAAACTTTCAAATAATACCATCACTACCATCCATCATCATCCATCACCAGCCTATCTATGCCCTCTGGGCAAAGGCTTCTTCCATTAATCTCCAGTTTCCCCGGTTCTGTGCTAACTGCGACCACTTTGTCCTCGCAAACTCCTTGCTTTCTGCCGCCCCCCGCCACGCTTGCCTCCTCGAAGGCATCCACTCTCATCAAATAATACACCTAGGAAAATAGCCTAGGATGACCCCAGTGCTGAAAAGAAGATCTGACCCAATGATTACCAGCGAAGAGGACGAACGCAGTTGCCGTTTCACCCGCACATAAAAGAGCGTGAAGCACAATTCAGGGCTCCTTTTCGGGCAACGAAACGAGCAGGCGAGGCAACGCAAATGCCACTCACGCACTTGGGGGTCAGGAGTAGACAGGGGATCTGTGTAGCGTTGTGGTGAAGCGGTTTCAGTGCCTGGACGTGAGACCCAGCTGCCCCAGTAGTGCTCATAGACCATATTGAGGGGCGGGGGGTATAATTCGTATGTTAATACACAACCCCTACGACAGTCATGCATCCAACCTGAATGGCAGCAATGAAAGTTGAAGCCCTCGACGTGTTGCTGCAAAATCCTTGTCCCCGTAACGGCACTTTCAACAACGCGCTACTTGCGACAAGCAGACATCGCCAGGATGAAGGTACAACAGAATGCAGGTCATCTGCGCACAGAACCCGAGCGACCCTCAACCCTGGCCTCAGGACTCCAGCCCTAAAGAAGAACGCGTCGCCCCATCGCAAGGCTCGGAGGCAACAGCTGACGGAACTTCGCAGTTCTCGCAGCAACCTTCCTCCTCCCACTTCTGATCTCACACGCCGCGAAGGCACTACATCCGCCAGGTTCAGACTCTCTCCCTCTCTTGTGACCTAGTTCTTCACTATACAGTAGACTCTCGATAAACGGAACTTCAAGGGACCGAAAAAATTAGTTCCGTTTAACAGGAGTTCCGTTTACTAATATAGATGTGTGAAAGTGCAAATTTATGTGCGTACACACGCTTAATACCTAAGCACTAGAAGGTGAATGTAGCTGATAGGTTTTCAGAAAGCAAGAAAACTACAAGAGGTTTAGGCTCAGCATTCACAAAGTTGATTTGGCAACAATGAGTCGCTGTGCACTACAAAATGCATCAATCATTTTTGTTTGAGTCTTTGCAACTGCATCTTTACGGAGGCTAGATGACTCGACTTCGCGAGTGCTCACGGGCCACCGAATTTGAAAGACGGCAACGCGGTAATGAAGCTCGAATAGCAGGATGGCATGAACGAGGCGGCAGGAGCTGAGATCTGTAACATCGGGCGTCTTGAATTGAGACCGAACGACTGGAACGGAAACTGCGATATTGCATTCGCTGCGCTAACACGGCTGACCACGAACGAGACGAGGCTTACGAGGCCAACGACGCTTAAAACAACACCGAGGAAAAAAAAAAAAAAAAAAAAAAACGAAAGGGCCGGAACCGTAAAAATCTGATTCTCATGCCAATGGGTTTCACAAGAGCTCGATCCATTTCTGGTTCCGTTTATACGGTGACGCTAAAATTTTAGTTCCGATTACCGAGAGTTTTTTTACGCTATCTGAATACAAAACCAACCAACTTACAGGCTCCTGTTCCGTTTAAGCAGCAATTCCGTTTAAGCGATTTCCGTTTATCGAGATTCTACTGTATAATGACCCAAGATGGCACGCCTCACTGTCAGGTGTGTGGTGCCTATCCCGACGTTAAACATACTTTGTCCCTGCGCCAGGCCACCATCTCACTTTCCTCATCCACACCTTTTACCATCCCACGTTCCATACCCATGCGAAAGCTGGGCCGCTCCTCCGTGTGATCTTCGCCCCATCCTTTGGCCTCGCCTCGACCGGCACATTACCCATGTGCGGGGCCTTGATACCTGCGGAGTGCCCGCCTGAACGCATTCCAGGCCCACCAGAACCCCATTCTCGACAGCGCGGACATGGGCCGCTTTAAATAAATTTTGATGTCTCTTTATCAGGACATATACTGCTACACTTGAACTCAACCAAATTAAATGTTTATTGATGTAACGACGCGCCGAACTGGAATCATTACTGAACGACATGTTATAGAAAAACAATTAATGTGATCAATTCTAATGATAAGGCAACACATCTGCATAGAATAAACATGGCTATATATCCTTTGGGTTAGCCAGGAGGTTCTCCACATTTTTTTAGACACATTGTTTTAGACTTACAAACTTGCCATATATGCTGGAACCAATAACTTTCTGCAAACTCACCACCATGCTGCAAAGTGCTGTGTGCTTTTCATTACCCTTTTCGTCCAACAAGCATATCGTTTTGCTGGTTATGCTATCGACCTATACCTGAAATGTGGCTACTCAACGGATTCACCCATGTTAGCAGTTAACGGACTTTTGATTTGCCCTACGAGCAGGGTTCACTGCAGAAGAGCAGTAAAAGTAATTTACATCAATCATAAAATACTGGACATGCGAAGTAGCTTTTAACGACTGCACGGCGAGAGTAAAGCCCATGGTTTCGATCGCGCATGACAGGCGCCGTGCCCGTATTGCCGCATTGGGCGAGGTGTGCGGTGTAAGAGCCACGTAGGCTTTAAGCCTGTTTTGTCACTGTTGCCACCTCTATGCCACCGCTGCATCAGATCCATGGAGATCCATGGGAGAGGCCTTTTCCCGGCAGTGGGCGTAGATAGGCTGATGATGATGACGGTGGTGTCACAGTTACGTCCATGGCGTCAATACACAATGTGAAAGGTGGCGCTGACCAAACGCAGGCTCAAATTCAAGTGAAGTCCACGAATGGACGCGCGTACGCAGAGCAAATGATTTCTCGCAGGAAAAGAGCCCAGACGCGTTCGGAACACACATATGCAGGTGCGTAGTCAGGATTTTAATTAATGCGATAGCATTCTTTGCCGAGCACCCCCACAGCCAGGACCGTG
Organism: Haemaphysalis longicornis; assembly: GCA_013339765.2. Classification (NCBI taxonomy): domain Eukaryota; kingdom Metazoa; phylum Arthropoda; class Arachnida; order Ixodida; family Ixodidae; genus Haemaphysalis; species Haemaphysalis longicornis. Next base: position 112,990,995 of record CM023456.1, on the reverse strand, counting down.
TAACGCCGTGCATTTCCCCAAAACTGCAGATATCGCGGAAGTTCCACCTGTAATCGCTATAATGGCTTAAACGGAGACAATTGGTCGCACGAATTTAAAAAAAACCAGAATATAAGAAAAATAGAAAAAAAGTACGGAAAATGGCGAAGCGTGTAACGCCCTGCAGTTCAACAACAATGCACATTTCCCGAATGTCTCACATGTAATCGTTATAATAGCGTAAATGGAGATAATTTGTCTAACGAAATTTTGAAAAACTATGTAAATAAGAAAAATATTTAAAAAATACGAAAAATGTCAATACGTATACCGCGTATCATATCTACACTAATGTAGATTTCTTTCGTGGGGGGCTAAGGTCGTTCTCAAGCCCGCCCTCCCCCCTCCCCGAAAAGGAAGGCGTGGTAGTTTGCAAGCGCCCTTAAAGGCTAGGAATACAAAACACATGTTTGATTCACGAAAAAGACTTCATTGTCCCGATAACAACGAAACAGAATTTGTCACCGCACGAGGTCGCGGGTTCGATTCCCGGCCGCGGCGGCCGCTTTTCTGATGGAGGCGAAAAGCAAAAACGCCCGTGTGTACGAGATTTCGCCGCACGTTAAAGATCCCCAGGTGGTCAAAATTAATCCGGAGCCCTCCACTACGGCGCGCCTCATCGCCTGCGTTGCGTCGGCGCGTTAAACCCTACAATCAAAATCAAATCAGAATTTGTCACCAACTTTAAAAGAATAATCGAGATATTAAATAGAGCATATATGAAGCAGTGGCGACACCCCAGCCACTTTCTGGCGATTTCTCAATGATATCGCGGGATCTTGTATGTACGATTGTCGGCCAATGACGCAAGCTACCGCCAGGGGACATGATTTCGCGATTGTATAGGGGTCTATCGTTCTATTCGATCCAATCATTTGAATTCTAACGCGCAGTATGCATCCACTGATAACTGCGTTTTTGTTATTGGCCTATACTACATCACTCCTTCCCATATTACGTCACCTCAGGGCGAAAATCGAAAATTTTTAATATTTGTTGCATTGTGCCGGTTGAAAAACGTCTTTTGTAACGGGAACGAAGCTGAGTGAGTTATATTTTGTCTTCAACGGCCATTTTAAGGTCTCTCTTATAATATCGGGGCTGGTTATGATAGTATTTAGTGCAAGGTGAAGTTGTAAACTGGGCAAATATCAGCATACCTTGGGGAAAAAGACTGGACGGCAGAAGCGGACCTTAAAACCGGAACTGTCACAGCCAAAACGGGAAGTTTGGTCCCCTTAACTTCTAGGTAAATATTTCTCCTGTCAGCGTCGTATTTACCCAGCGGATTCGTGAAGGGTGGCGAGATCAGATGTATGTATGTATGTATGTATGTATGTATGTATGTATGTATGTATGTATGTATGTATGTATGTATGTATGTATGTATGTATGTAATGTATGTATGTATGTATGTATGTATGTATGTAGCGAATCAGAATAGGAAATCAGGGGCTCGTTGAAAAAGACAGAAAAAGGGTTGGCAGTCAAGAAAACCTCGGAAAGCAAAGGGGAGGATGTGGTAGGTCATTGAAACAGGTAAGGAATTTGGAAAGAAAGAAAGTGAAGAAAAAATGCCCGGCGGGTGGGATCCGAACCCACTACTTCCAGAATACCGGTTTGGTGCGATGACCACTACGCTACCGGCGGGGCTATTTTCTCCTCCACTTTCTGGTGTATTTATGTTGAGGTATTTTTGTTTTGGCTCGTATTTATACCCAAAGCGGTAACGGTCAGATAGGTTTCCCCCTTGCTTTTGCACACGGCGCGACATGGCACCGACACACACAACGCTTTTTCCAGAGTTCGTGATGGGTCGGTATAGTAGCGGAGCACGCTGAGTCCGAAAGGGGGGAGAGGGGATGTCTCCACTACGGCGCCCGAGTCCATCGGACAAGTACAGTCAAACCCGGGTATAACGAACCCGGATAGAGCGAATTATGCTATATATCGAACAAAAAAAATTCAGTTACGGAAATACATGGGAAACATATTTCTTATAACGAAGTTCACATCCGATATATCGAACTTCCGCGCGCCTAGAATGGCCGCCGAAATGCATGGATCTCGGAGCGGCGATTGAGATGTGGATTGGCTGCGACCGACGGAGCAAGGCGCGCGGACTGAGGACATTGCGCCTCGCACGGAGCGACGTGACGGCCGGACACTTTCCGTAACTATTTCCGACGCGTGGGACTTACGACGGAACCCTCCCAGTCAGCGAGTCCGGACCAAGACAGCAGCATCGGTGAACTGTGGGAAGAGCTCGCCAACGTTGCCGATGATGTCGCGAGTGAAAGCCGTCCGATGCTTATAGTGAAGCGCTTTCCGGCAGTAAAGTGGTGCTCCGCCAATTGCTTCTTAGATTGGTGGAGGACGCGGACTCGAACTGTTGCAAATAATGTTCGTGTAAGAAATGCTATGCTAGTTGAAGCCGCCAAAAACGAAAGTGAAAACAAAAATCACCGCTTTTTTTTTCTCTTTGCAAAAGTAGGCAGTTCAGGCGGAAAGTAGCTTAATACTTGCATAAATGGATTATTTTGGGTATGGTAACAGCTACTTTACTGTGTTCGTTTTTGCATGCGGGGATGGTGGAGAGAGGAGGGGGAGGGGGGCTCCCGCGGATTGCGAACTTTTAACGATAAGTTGTTATAGGCGGGTTCGGCTATAATCGAACTATTGGATATATCGAACAAATTGCGGTGCATATTGCAGTTCGCTATAAACAGGTTTGACTGTAAGTCTCTGCGCGCTGCAGCTGCCGCCGCCGAAGCTTGAATCACGCAGACAGAGAGGCTCCCGCTATCCGGCCTTTCCCAGGCATGTTGCGGCTTGTTGGGATCTGTTGGCTCTCGCTGCTAGCTTGAGTCACCGACAGAGAGGCGCCCACGCGGAAAGCGCACGTAGTGGTGGCTCTGTCGCAAAACACAAAAGCGCTGCGCGAAGCCTACAGCCCAGCTGCGCGCTTATTCGCCACAACGTGCTGAATGTCTACAGCGGCCCCAAAGAATATAGACACACACTACAAACTTGTCTTGCTAGCCAAGAGAGAACCACAAAGCCACCCCCTCATAATAGTAGACGACTTCAACACCCAACATATAGCATGGAGTTATCCTACTATCTCGAAAAAGGGCCACCTACTTCGTCAACATATGCACTCTCACAGGCTCACACTGGAAACCCCTCCTGACATACCTGGCAGACTTGCCAGTAGTGTGCAACGAGACACAACGCCTGATCTCACTGTCACCCATCGCATATCCAATGGACACTGGCACAATATAGACCAAACTCTTGGAAGTGACTATTGCATCATCGAACTCACCATCTCCTTTCACACACTTATATGGCCCCTAACAAAAAGAACAATACATAACAGACTGTCACGCCTCCATGTCCACTCGCAACGAACACCCCACTCAACCATCTACAGTACAGCCCCTGGATACATGGATAGCTGAACTCATTCTACACAGAAAAGCCCACGACCAATCGCTCGGCCCTGAGACTCCGCCTGAAATGTTAGACTCCCGTCTCCAAAATATGTGGACTGCCCTTCGCAGCCTACGGCGAACATGGCGAACAAATAAACCTAATAAACGTCTCAGAAAGAAAATTGCAGAGCTAAGCCACAAAACGAAAAATACGCAGCAGAATTAGCCCGCAACGATGCCAGCGTATTAAATACATAAACCAAACCAACGCCCTGCCACCCACCATTTCCGGTTTCCGGGCCGAACTCCCGACGAATGATGTTCATCGTCAACTCTAACCCCCCCCCCCCCCCCCCCCCCCCGCACACACACAGTCTGACACAGCAGCGATTTTTAGCGCTAGACCTCACATAAACATTTGACCGGGTCTCACAACAGTCCATCGTCCATGACCCTTCCTCTATTTGCTCTGGCTTACGAACGTACAATTACGTCAACGCTTTCCTTTCCTCACGGACCGCAACCCTCCGACTAGGCGAGCCTCACCTTTTGATTGATTGATTAGCTGCTTGTGGTATCCCCTTTGTAACGGGGTAATGGCGTGCCATCTTACCAAAACACTAATATATCTGCTTTATACTCTTCGTTTAACACTAGCGTCGCTCTTAGGGCAGGCACAAAATACTTCTTTCTGTTACATGTGGTGGCTGTCCTTGGCAATATTCCCATCTGATTTTCGTCAACCAGCCTTCTAATCTCCTTTTCATCGCGTCTTCGTTTAACACTAGCGTCGCTCTTAGGGCAGGCACAAAATACTTCTTTCTGTTACATGTGGTGGCTGTCCTTGGCAATATTCCCATCTGATTTTCGTCAACCAGCCTTCTAATCTCCTTTTCATCGCGTCGGCAGCCTTGAAGCTCCCTCTGTGCTACCCTTAAACCCTAGGGGCTTCTGGAAGCCGAATATTTCCCTCATGTAGATTTGGATGAATACATTCACATTCCAACATTATGGGACGCAGAATTTGTTTCTTGGCCGCAAACAACGCATACCACATCATTTTGTGCACACTTCCCCACAAAGGTATTAGTTTTCCAGCAGCCTGCTCTAGCCTAAAAGAAGCAATGCACTGTCCTTAGAATTACCGTAGAAATGTTTCTTTCAAATTTCTCTGCCCTGTACATCCCTAACGACGATCTTCCTTTTTTTTTCTCTCCATTTAACCGCTTCTATCTGCCTTGTCTTTTTTTTTTGGTTACCTTGGCTGTCTTCGATCCTCCACTATTCTTTCCGTATTTCATCGTTAACCTTCCAGTCTTCCTTAACCACTGTGTGAACCCGCCGCGGTGGCTCAGTGGCTAAGGCGTTGCGCTGCTGAGCACGAGGTCGCGGGTTCGATTCCCGGCCGCGGCGGCCGCTTTTCTGATGGAGGCGAAAGGCAAAAACGCCCGTGTGTACGAGATTTCGGCGCACGATAAAGATCCCCAGGTGGTCAAAATTAATCCGCAGCCCTCCCTTACGGCGCGCCTCATCGCCTGCGTTGCGACGACGTGTTAAACTCTACAATCAATCAATCGACGTTTTTCAAGTATAGATACCTAAAAACCTCAGCTGCTCACCTTCGTTGATCCATTGCTCTCAACCTCACCTCAAAACATATTTCACTCTGTTCTTCTCGAACTTCAGACGACGCCCCGCCCATATCTCCCCGCACTGCTTCGTTAGTTGTTTTACCATGCGCTCCTAAGGCCAAACGGACTACCGTTCTCTGGCTCACTCCAAGGCGTCTGATTTTCATCAGAGTACTGCATTCGCAAATAGGAGGCCCTGAGCCATTACTCCTTTTCGCATTCCTCTCACTATTTCATTTACCCCCCCCCCCCCCCGCCCCCAGAGCTCTATGCTTCATTATAGCTGTGTTTCGCTTTCCTTTACTCTTATGTTGCTTCTCGTGAGTTCTTAATAAATAGTTTTCGCCTTCGTTTATTCACCCTCCCAAATATTTATTTATTTATTTATTTATTTTAAAGAGCGTTTATTTTGCCGTTTATTTTATTTTGCAAGAAGCCGTGCTATCCCCTATCCTTTTCATTCTAGCCCTTTTCTATATTCTGAAGGCTCTAGACTGCATTTCAAACCTCCATTTTAGACTGTGCGCATGACGACATCACACTTTGGACAAGCGGAGGCAGTGATGCACAAGTAGAGGGAGCTCTCCAAGCCGCTCCGTCAGCCGTGGTTGAGGGAGCCACTATAGATGGCCTCCAATGCCCCCCTCTTAATCAGAACTTCTCCTCGCTCCGAAGCGCGCAAACCCACAACTCCCCACTCCCAACATACAAATCTACATAGATTCAGACTCTGTGCCAGTCGTCCCACAAACCAAACTTCTCGGCCTAGTCATACAGCGTAATAGTTCAAACACAGAGTAAGTCAAGTGCTCTCCTCACATGCTTCCCAAATCATCGGACTCCTTCAACCAATCGTCTCCTAAGAAATGGCCCCGTATCTGCTCCTTTCGTTGCAAATGTCGACAAAAGACAATAGTCGACTGGCGCCCCTGGCCAGTAAATGCCTCCTTTCTCTTTCCCGCTCACCTCTCATGCTGTTCCCCTCCCGTCTCGTTCCTCCCAAGGTAAACACGCTGGAGGTTTGTTCAAGCTCAAGTCCATTTGAGTTTGCCGCGTTTCGATACTCCAAGTCGGGTGCCTCGATGCCAGCGCTGCCGTACGGCGGAGACGCGCGTGAATCGAGGCACCCTACTACAACGTTTATAGAACCACGTTGCCCTCCTACACGAGCGTTCCAAGCGGAACCTAGAACCTGTCTAGCAGTGGAACCTTTCGTTGCTGTTGCCGTTTGATTTCTTAAATGCCGCCAGGAGCTATAGTAGCGCGGACAACAGCAGGCGTCGAATTTCTGCAGTTAATGTAGTATTTCATTTGATATCACAAAACTCAAGCACCCATGAATTGTTAATAAAGGAACACTGCAAATGTCACTTATGTATTGATTTGCTGCCTTATATTTACGTAATGTCCTGTTCTTGCTCAACAATGCTGACAAGTACGAACATTAACACCAGACTTAAACTTTTAGATTTGGTTGACTAAAGTTGTCAAAGGCTTTATGGATATCCAGTGCGAGGACACAGTCAGGATATTCCTTGCGGGATGTCCTATTAATGACACGTCTGAGCAGCCACAAGTAATCATGAGTGCCAATGTGAAGACGAAAACCTGTGAGTCCAGGATGAAACCAGCCTGTACGATCGAGATGATAAACAAGCCTATTATTGATAAGTCGTTCAATAACCTTACAGATGACGGGTGTTAGTGAAATAGGGCGGAGGTTCTGGGGATTGCGAGAATCCTTGCCGGGTTTGGGAATATGGTGGATGATGGTGACCCGGGGGGAGTCAGGGACCTCCCCTGAGTCCCATAGCTTGTTCACCAATTGCAGTAGAACATCTCGGCCTTGCGGGGGGAGATTGCGGAGGTCTTGCCACTTGACAAGATCATGGCCCGGCGCCGACTTTGGTCTTCCCTGCGAAATGGCGATCTGTAATTCTCCCATGGTAAAAGCGGAATCAAGTTCTTGAAGTGAGTGGTCGATGTCGATGACAGGAAGAGCCAGGAGAGTAGAAGAATCACCCACAGCATGCGGAAAAAATGTGTGGATAAGGGTGTCTTCCACTTGACGGTAGTCCATTTGAAGACACATCTCGCCCGGTGAACCACATGTGAACAGCGAGCATGCGCAATAATATGCAGAGAAAGAGAACTGTGAGAACAGGGAGCACCGCTGAACTGCTCTTTCCCCTACCTTTTTACCTTTCTCCCCCCAGGGCATCTGGCCTCCTTACCTCAATAAAGCAATTCTCTCTCTTAGATTTGGCTTGGCTGTGGGTACATAAGGCTATTGCGCAGCTTCTGTTTCACTTTGGCTGGGTGGCTGAATCTAGTCACAGACAGACAGACAGACAGACAGACAGACAGACAGACAGACAGACAGACAGACAGACAGACAGACAGACAGACAGACAAACCAAAATTTCTTCGTTTAAGTAGCCCAAGAAAGACTATCGTCTTTAAAACATAGGCTTAAGGAACGAGATAGGCTCCACCTCATTCAAGCATTCGTTGTTAGCTGGATCACCTATACTGTCCTGTACCTCCTCCCCTCTAATTCAATTAAAACTTGCCAAAATCAATTGCCTTATCCGCACAACATACAAAGCTGCTCTGCAACTCCTACCCGGCACCTGCACTGCCAGACTAGAAGGAAAAGGGGTGTACAACACAACCCTAGAGCTGATAGCGGCGCACCGCACCAGCCAACGAAGCCGCCTAGCCAAAACTACCATCGGCAAAAACCTCCTTTAACGCCTACAGCTCAACGCGCCTATCATTAATGACCCTGAACTCCCCATACCTGCTGACCTCCACGCCCGCCTCGAAGTATACGTCTCCTACCCCGCTGTATGCTCCGTCATGTTCCCCAGGGTCGCGGAGAGCAACGTGCCAAAGCCCTATCCCGCCATGGTTTACGTAGACGTTGTCAAGTAGCGTCACAAGAACTCTTTCGCACTGGGGATAATTAATTCCCCCCCCCCCTTCCCCTAAAAAAATCAACTCACTCACAATTCATACCTCGGAACCTGAAGCGATTGAAGAGGCGGCAGTCGAATTAGGCCTGTCGCACCGGCCGACCTCTGAATTCATTATAGTATCCGATTCGAAAACGGCCATTCGAAATTTCGCTGCGGGTGCCATCTCAACCCAGGACCTAAAACACCTTATGCAAAATCCACCCACCACCCAGCTTGGAGGCAATGAGGCGGCTCATGAAACTAGCCCGAGCACTCACCTCTCGGGCAAGGACGGGCGCACGATTGGACGTCGACCCGTACCTCCAATTTCTGCGTAGGCTTAGCGTGGTCCAGCGCGCAAGAACGCCAGCAACGCCGAGAGAGAGAGAGAGAGAGAGCACGAGAGCAGAGAGATAACTTTATTGATACTCAGGGATCAGGTGAGGCGGTTGAGGGGGCGTCAGAGGGCCGCCGCACCGCCGGGTCACCAAGTCTTGACTCGATGCCTAGGGTCCGCAGTGCGCCAAGGCAGTGAAAATGGGTGAGGGTCCTGTAAACCTCGACCAAAGAATTATGCGAGATCGACCCCCAGGCAAGGCTTTGGGGGCAATGAGGTGGGTCATAAAATAGCCCGAGTGCGGGGGGACGTGTGGGCAAGGGACGGGCGGCAGTGAACGGGCGTCTACCCGTAGTTGGGATTTTCTGGGGGGTAGGCTTAAGGGTGGTCCCGCGTAAGAAGCCCGACGGGCTACCGGAAGGGACACCACGTGTAGGCGTAGATGAAGCGGTGGCCCGGTCTACTAGTTCACGAGCACGTGCGTTCGCCACCTCATTAGCTCTAGGACTGATGGCTAAGGACTTCGCATCGCAATCCGCGGTAACTCAGCTGCTGGCGACGGCTCTGGGTACGCAGCGGCGGACCGAGCAGGAGGCCGGTCGCCTCACCGGCGCCCCCGGCACTCCTCGCGCTCCGCTCGCGGGACCTTGAAGACGATCGTCCAGTCCCGTGTCCCTGGACACTAAGGTCAGGGCGGAACCCTGTGAGGTGCTCCCCCTGAAGCCGGGTTACTTATAATAAAGTCTCTCTCTCTCTCTCTCTCTCTCTCTCTCTCTCTCTCTCATTAGCGCCGACGCCTGTTGGGCTGGAGTTTACAACAGGCACACGGGGTCGGTTGGGGGATGGGTGGGTAAGAATTTTCAGGGCTTGTGGGCAGATGTTGCCCCGGAGGAAATGGCGGATGGCTGTCTGCGAATCGGAGAGGACGTAGAGGGGGTGGGGCGCTGGGAAAGCGCGAGGGCAATATATAGCCGCCTCCTCCGCCGTCATGGTGTTAGAGGTTGGAATGGTGGCAGTGGCTGTACTGTGACGGGAGTGATGCCCGATGAGTAGTAGATACTTTATTTTGAGCTTGATACGACGGTGTCTTCAGACGCCGGACGGGGCGGTTCCCTTTTCTCGGGACCCGTAGGCAGCCAGCAACTCCTGGCCACTGGCCGCCAGTGCAGGCTGGGTTGGCAGGGGGGGGCTGGACCGCAAGGTCTCCCATCGCTCGTGGAGTGGGGTTGGGGGGGGGGGAAAGGGGGGGGGGGAGGTATGGGTTTCTTGAGTTTAGTGCACTCTGCGACAATGTGTGCAAGAGTGCCAACGTTCTCTGCGCAGAATACTGCAACGCAGTGTGCGCGCGGGGTGGTTGGGGTACGGAGCGGCGTCGGTGTAGAGGGTGTGTGACGTTGGGGGGTATTTGTGGGAGTGGGCGCCTGCTCGGGCATGGCGGCGAGCTGCATGGTATGTGGGGTGCATGTGTCTAGAGAGAGGGCGGATTTTAATGTGTGCGCGGATGTGAGCTGGTACGGGGGTGGGAAAGTAATGAAAATAGCTTGTAGGATGTAGTGCCCTGTGGGAGACGAGGCTAGCCGCGTGAGTTGGGACATGTGGTGAGCGTCTAGGTGCTCTCTGATGGTATTGTGGACGCCTAGGGCTAGGAGTCTATCATTGGGGTTGTAGGGAGGAAGGAGTAGTGCATGTCGATAGGTTTTCCGCAAAAGGGCATCGAGTGTGTTAAGTTGGGTGGGTGTGAGACGAAGGTAAGGGAGGTGATACATAAGACGGTTAAGCTGTGCACGAGCCGTAGACGATACTGCTCATTGAGGCCGTGCTGTTTGTTGGCGATACGCCGGATGCGTGTGTAGTCTGCGTGGTGTATCGTTTAATGTATTGGAGTGTGAGCACTGGGGAGCGGTTGTGGGTAAGAGTAAGCCCCAGGAGGCGGAGTTGCGAGACGTGGGGGACTGGAGTAGAGCGGATGTAAAGCTGTATAGGAGGGCTCGGTGGTGGTTTGGAGTGGGCGGGGTGGATATGAGAAGGGCGGATCTTTGGGGAGAGAAGCTAAAAGCGAGGGCCTCAATATGGTGGAGAACTGTGTTGAGGCCAAGTTGCAGAGTTGTCTCAATATGGTAGTCGGAGCCGGAGTGCACCCAGAGGTTAATGTCACCTGCATACAACGTGCTGCAGAGAGTGGGAATGGTGTGGAGGGTGTGGGCAAGGGGTATGAGTGTTAGATTGGAGATAGAACAGCACCTTGCGGGGTGCCTCTGTTTGGCATGGTGAAATGAGTGTCCGAGGCGTAATGTGGCGGTGCGGGAAGAGAGCCAGTTGTATACATAGTGGTAGAAATGGGTGCCGAAGTTGTGGCGTGAGATGGCCTCTAAGATGCTGTGGTGTGAGATGTTGTCGAAGACATTTTGGAGATGAAGGGAGAGGAGAGACGTGTGATCGCGTTGGGGTGTGTGAAGATGGAAGTCGTGGTGTAGTTGAAGGAGAGCGTCTTGGTTGAGAGGTTCGGGCGAAAGCCAAGCATGTTGGGTGGATAGGCCTGCGTACTCTCTAGGTATGAGTTCAATCTGGTTTGGAGAACGTGTTCGAAGAGCTTGCCCAGGCAGGATGTAAGGGAAAGGGGGCGAAGGTTGTTGATGGAGGGGGGTTTGCCAGGCTTAGGTATAAGTGTGATATTGGAATGTTTCCAGGCAGGTGGAAAGGTGTGGTGTTCCCAATGGTGGTTGAATAGTTGTACGATACGTTCGATAGCGTCTTCGGTAAGGTGGCGGAGAACGGTGTTGGTGATTTGATCAGGGCCCGGCGCAGTGTTGCGTAGGAGTGCTTGGGCTGCGGTATGGAGTTCGGAATAATATGTGATAGGGGCGTCCAGCTGTGAGTTGGGGGCGCCAGTGTAGTTGGGGGACTCGGTGGAATGAGGGGAGGGGGGGTGGTATGTATAGATCGTTGAGGGAGGCACATAGGGTGTCAGGGGGTAATTTGAATTCATCGATAATTTGAGTGGTGCGGTGGCGGGATTTGGTTTTACTGGTAGCGGGGTCTAGTAGAGAGCGGAGTATACACCAAGTCTTCTTGGTAGAGAGTTGACCACGCGTGTCATCACAGGTGTTATTCCAGTGATTTCGAGACAGTGTGGCCGCGTGCGCTTCGATTTTGGTGCGAAGGGTGGTGAGCTTTAGTTTGAGGTTTCGGCGGTGCTTGTGTTTCCGCCAACGGCGTTCAAGACTAGTGTAGGCTTCCCAGAGACTGTGGAGGTGGGTGTCGACGTCTTCAGAGGGGGGTGTGGGGTCGAGAGTTTTCGTTGCCATTTCTTTGGCAGTAAGAAGTTGGGTTGTCCAGTACATGAGTTCCTCGTAGGAGGCGTTGGTGAGAGGAAGAGGGCATGCCGTGCGGAAGAGATCCCAATCAGTGTGTGTAGGTGGAGAGTGGTGGGGGGTTTGTGGGGTGCCTTTGACTGGGAGTTAAGTTTTGATAAGGAAGTGATCGCTACCTAATGTGTGGGGGGTGGGGGTGGTGGCAGTGGTGAGTGTAGGAAGGTTGGCACTGAAGGTCAAGTCAGGGGTGGTGTCGCGCTGGACACTATTGCCTATGCGAGTAGGGAGGGAGGGGTTGGCGCGGAGGGTAAGATGAAGGGTGTGGACAATTACGACAGAAGGCGACCTTTGCGGGTGGAGAGGGAATAGCCCCATTCGTTGTGTGGGGCATTGAAGTTGCCCACGATGATCAGGGGGTTCCGTTTGGCTGCAAGGATAGCTTGGCGGAAGAGGTATTTAAAGGATATGTGTTTGGTTTTAGGGGGTGAGGGGGGGCTGTATATGTTGAGGACATAGAGAGTACTGGGAGCAGTCTTGGGGAGAAGGAGGGTGGTGAGGAGGGGAGGGATGGGGACGTAAAAGTGGTGTGCTGTGCTGCGAGGTTGCGTCGCACAAGTGTGGCGATTTGGGGGAATTCAGTGGGGGAGTAGGTGGCGTAGTCTTCGAGTTTGGCAGGATGATTGGTTTCCTGGAGGGCAATTAGGGCAGGGGGGTGTTCCGTGTTGGCAATGTGGGCCTGTAGGTGTCCCCGCTTGGTGCGGAAGCCTCGGAAATTCCATTGCCAGATGTCAAAGGGCTTAGAGGTCTGGGTCATGTTCGGAAGAAGAGGATGGGGTGGGTGGCAGTGGAACCATGTGTGGTGCGGTCATTTGCATCCATTTAAGAACTTCTTGTTGAAGGCCGATTCTATTTCCGAGCGAAGAGAGGTGATGGTGGAGGAAGTGGGTGAGGATGAGGGTGAGTGCGAGTTGGTATGCGGGGGGAGTGCCCATCTCTTTGCAGGGGACGGAATGGGGGTCTGGGGGTCTGAGGAAAGTGGCGGGGGCGGGGGCGTCGGGGGATGAAGTTGTTGTTTGAGCAGCCGATTCTCATAGTCAAGACGCTTGTCCTCAGCGCGTGGAAGAGTGACTGTTTGGCGGAGCTGTTGCATTTCCTGCCGCATTTGCCTCATCTCGGTCTGCCAGTTTGTGTCGGGGGGAGGTGGGGGTGGGGTGGGGAGCAGCGCTGCGCTCACCTGACCCTGGACGAATTTGCAGTAGGTCCGTCTGTTGGTAGTCTGCGATGTGGGTGGGTGGCCTGGTCCAGTCTGGGGTGTGGTGGTGGTGAGGGCGGTGAGGGTCTTCAGCGGTGGGCGGCGAGGTTGAAAGCGCTTGGGGCAGCCACCTTCTCCGGTGCGGTGGCCCTCGCCACAGAGGATGCAGGTGGGGCGACCGGGGTGGTTGGGGGCAGGGTCCATGACCCCGGAAATGGCGCAGTGAGGACGAGGAGAAGGGTTGGGACAGACATCTTTGCGGTGGCCGGCTGACCAGCATGCCATGCAGACTTCCGTCTTGTGCTTGTACGGGCAGCACCGCAGTGTGACGGCACGGTAGCGCACGCAGAAGGGCACGTGAGGGCCAAGAAAGAAGACTTGGACGGCGCTAGTGCCCTTCATGCGGCGGGCGCCGAGAACGGTGATGTTTGGATTGTGGTGAGTGAGGCTCTCCATGATGAGAGTCTCAGGATCTTCTGGGGGATTTGGAAGATGGCTCCAAAGGTTGTTGTGTTCGGTGGAGGTATATGGTTCTGCAGTGGGTAGGTGGTGCTGTGCCATTGCAGGGAGGGTTTCAGGCAGGAGCGGCGCCAGAGGGGTGTTTGAATCACCCGCCAGCTCAGGGAGCGTGGGCGGCGTGGGCGCACTCATGGTGGTGTGTTGAGCGGAGCGCGCAGCCGTTGTGCAGTCGTTTGGCGACGCCGCCGCTGAGGGAGGCGGGTCGGCCGAAATGGTGCGTTCCTCGGCAGAGTTAGGCCTGGCCGAAAGATGGCTGTGGTCAGGATGAAAATAGTGATAGAGGCACTTACAGGGCGAGTTGGGGCGCAATCTCGGTGTCAAAATGTTCCACACAATGAGTGGCGTGTGGTGGAACTCACGGGCGCTGTACACAGGATGGTGGATCGGCTGGAGATTGGAGTTGTCGCGGAGCTCATGCGATTGCGGCTGGTCCAGTCGGCGACTGCCAGCAACGCCGAAGCGCAGGAGGCGTATACGATAACCGCGGAAGACAGCGCCAGTGCTATAAAGCCACGTAGGCAGAACTAGGTGCCCCAAGCATTTTTTTAAGCGAAGATTTCTATGCCTCATTGATGGCATTGATGTCCGAGTAAAACATACTGCAGAAAATCCAACATCAGACACTGCAGGAAAGTCAACTTTACACAATGGATTTGTCAAAGGGTGCATCGTACACCCCACAAGATGACCATGGCATGTGTTTGCGCACCTAACAGACCTCTCGTAATGCGCAAAATATAGTTTGGCAGTATTCTAGTTTATTACAGCAGTAGATACGGTTATCAATTGTGGTGATTATAATGATGATGCCGATGGAATACATTCCCTAAGCAGGGTTGAACTTTTGCTTTGGACTCTTGTTGTGTGGGGTGGGACCTTTGGCTTTGGACTTTGGCGGTTTGGATTTTGGACTTTGTGAGAGTGGATTTTGGATTTGACCCAGGCTGCACAGCAGGAAGCTTTGCGTTTTAACCATTTTTCCCTTAAGAAATCGGCTTTGATTTTGTTTCGTCTAACAGTCCCGAATAGTGTAAAAAAAGAGCGCGCATAGACACGTACTTCCAACCTATTATATCCTCTAGCGAATTTCATCGCCTACATAAACAAACTTGTGCTTTTCGAAAACAACAGGATATGTCATCAGCAGCAATGCCGGTGAGAGCAGTGACTCACAGGCACGACGTCAGCGGAGAAGGTTGCTTCGGGAGGAGCGGAAATTCGACGGAGCAAGTTGAAGCTTATGCGATGAAGGATCGCTAGCGAAGCCACGTGATCGCTGCTCCCCACCGGTGCAGCAGGTGCAGTTGCTGCACTCTCCCTCTTCGGTGCCGCTCGCTGGCGCGGGAACCACGCTCTCAGACATAAATGTCACGGTTCTGAAAAATTACGCGATGTCACAAACGCCGCGCGCTGCTTGCATGATACTCTCAGCGGGCAGAGTGCGGAACATCCGCTCTAGCGACCAGGCAGCCAGGATTGAAACGGGGGCGTATTAAGGCTAAAAATATCGATGACTGATGAGGTTGTTTTCCTTTCCTGTTATGAAAATAGCTTACGAATGACACTATTACGATGGCATCTGAGGGGTACTATTACCCGCGCTTTCCGTTACACCCCAATTCGGCTCCCAGTCACGCAAGTATGATCAGGGCTGGAGGGTAACCTGGATGGATACTCAGCCTCTACACTGCTAGAGGACTTTTAAAGCGAAGTTTAACATGGTTAGGCGAAAGGAATATACGGCGTTGTCGTGTAAGCAGGAAACTCCGTCGGCGGCACCTCATGCGCAAAGAAATAAATGAAACCAAGTTGGAGAGTAGCTAGAAGAAACGGGTGAGAGGGTGCCCGGGTTTAGAGATGGCGTAGCTACACTCTCGCATTTACAGATACTAGGCGGGAACGGCCCAATGGAGGGAGCGAAAGAGAGTCTGTCGCGGCAGAGCGCACGCGCAGCGAGCTACGGCGCAAAGCACAGCTCAAGCGACAATGGCGGGCAGAGTCGGCGACAGTGGGGGCGGAGAAGCGTCAACGTGCAATAGCAAACACCGGCCGCAGGTTACTCTGAAATGAATGCCATAAAAACGCCACGTGTAATCACAAAAACTTTAATTAACCATAAGGACTAACACACGGGTAAACAACGGTCACAGGTTTTTTTTTTTTTTTCAACCGAGCCCCTTTCGACACTCAGTCAGGAGCATGTTGAGCAGTACATTCAATCGCTTGCCATCGCCCCACCCACCCCACATTATGTGATGACGGCTCTAACAATATCTAAAACTTCAAAACACCACACATTCTGCGTTCCCCCCCATCGCTGTTAGAGGAAACGAGTCTATTTTTCCCACATGCCCGGTTACAGCGAGAAATGTGCCCGTACGTGCATAGTCCGTCAGTAAATCTCGCCTCCGTCAACTTTTTTTGCTTTCGATGTCCCTTTATAGAGGCAAAAGTAGCGCAAATTGTTGACAGGTTAGGCTGCCGCAAAAGTTTCTCATCAATCCTTTGTGTACGGCCCATCGCCCCCCGAAGGAAAGACTAATTTATTCCGGGCTAGTGCGCTGCTACTTGAGCGGCAGAGGCAGCGCCTCCTGGCAGCCACGGCGGCATATTTTGCTCGTACGGGGCCGGCGCGTCAGCCACCCCCAGCGCCGGAGGTATCACAGAACGGTGCCTTTACGGGCGAAAAATAAGCAATTCTGCCTACTTTTATCTTTGCCGATGGCTCAAAAGTTACAGAAACAAGTATGGAACATTGTCGAAAAATAAATTATGTTGGTTTTTATGCGAATGTTATTAAGGAGAGCGCAGGTTGTGCTCCGAGGAGCCATCTGATCACCTCTACGCTTGGTTCCAGCATATCTTCGTCAACAGCGTCTGTCGGAGCATATGTTCGCTCTACATTTTTGTGGCTGCCCTCGTACGCAGGAACGTCAACAAAAATCACGAATTTGTACGGGAACCTTTTTCGGGTGACGTGTACACTAATTTCGATGTTCGACAGTTTCATCATCATCATTTAATTACCCTTAAAGGCCCTGTCTGGGGCATTACATAAGGGGGGGGGGCAGAAACGTGAGCTTCCGATGGTAATAGCGCTCGTCGTGCTAACATTATAAATAAGCGTTTTATTTGTTGCTGTGTGTCCTGCGTTGGACGCACAGATGGCTTATCCCACGCACGGGGCAACTTCATGGACAATTTCTGCCCGGCTGTCGGGGCTACTCATGTAAAATCACCGTCGTCGTCTGTTAGCTCCAGCCGCGGCACACAGCCTTCCAGCAGCTTCCTCGAAAAAAAAAAAAAAGCGCTTTGGTTTTGCAGACGAGCACTGAAACGAAGCAAGGGATTATGTACGTGAACTATCAACAAAATTTGAGAAATTTAGAGAATTGTACGTCTGTATGGATTCCTACGCCACTTCTGTTCATCTTGAGGCTTTTAATTGCAGCCAGATTGGTGCTTTTTTGACTTCTTCGTGTTTTTGTTTGCTTTTCTGGTTTGTGTTATTTTGGAATTGAGAAACAGGTGAGTGCGGTGAATTGGTTTTTTTTTGTTCCATTAGTTCATTTCTAGCTCTATCGGTATTTTTAGTTTTTCTTATACAAATAACATACATTTACGTTATTATACAACAAAGGCTTTAATAATTATGCCCTATTGTGCGAATGCAAGGCGTTTGAGGTTGGTGCGTATTAGATGCGACTGCATCTCATTCACTCGCCTTGTCCCTCCATACGGCGTTGTCCGTCCACACCCCTCCCCCTACACTATTGGCCGCGAGGCCCACCACTGGAGAGGCCGGCGCTGCGGTCGTTTTGACGTCACTTGTAGGATCACCGTTCCTATCTTGCTGCGTAGTTGGCTTGCAGCGCGTGACGCTTCGCTTAGGAAGCGCGTTCTAAAAGTATTTTCGTGTTAATTTCCTTCGTTTAAAGTTAATTCTCGGTGCGTCAAGCGCAGTTCGACCTAATGGTGACT
Source organism: Haemaphysalis longicornis (assembly GCA_013339765.2). NCBI lineage: Eukaryota > Metazoa > Arthropoda > Arachnida > Ixodida > Ixodidae > Haemaphysalis > Haemaphysalis longicornis. Next base: position 112,973,528 of record CM023456.1, on the reverse strand, counting down.
GTAAAACCGTATCAACTGCGGTAGATTATCCGCAAACACCATGAGCGTGGTGGTGTATTACGCATGCGACCGAAGCGTAAGCAGCGGCTTGTTTCCCCGATCAACAATGTAGACTACGACGATCGCCGAGTGAAGTTTCTAGATTTCCCTTGTTTGCAAGAAATGTATAAAGCAGGAAATCGTGAAGCGTTAACTGCTCGCAGAAGCACACGCACCCGCCGTGCCCGCACAGCCGACGGTGCGGCTCGAACCGACGCAGGTCGCGGCAGCAACAACTTGTCGCCGCTTTTTAAAATCGCACAAGTCGTGGAAAAGAAGTTCCAGATAGGTGAAAGTGGATGTTACTGTGATGAAAAATTCTGATAGGTAGTGTCATCAGCTGTGGTTTTCAAAGCGATGCTCAAATATCTGCCGCGATTTACGCCGACCGGCCGCGGATGTCGGTCCCGGCAGCGCCGGCCTCTACGCCGGCCCGTTCACGCACGGTGCGGCGAGCGGCCGAAGGATGGCTATGCTAGCTTGCGCGCAAGAATCGACCGAGGCCGTGCAGGTATCTTCATCGTCGATCACTTCAACGGAAATCACCGCGCTTACAGAGTTCCCAGCGCGGTGAAACGTTCTGTTAGGGACTGTCACTCGCAACTCTAACTGCGATGAAATATCTGCTGCGACGCCAAGCCTAAAGTTCCCAACATCCGACTACGTGCATCCGAAGCCGGCTGCGAGCTGTCGGCGAAGGCCCTCCCGTCGCGCACGCGCGTGTTGCGTTTGGGTTCCTCTAACTTCTTGGGGGCCCCCAACGCTCGGTTCTCCCATTCTAAATATCCTCATTACCCTAAATCATTAACTACGTGTTTCGCCTCATACGCAGCCTCGCCTTCTGTGAGAAGTCGTGAGTTTCGAAATTGATGCTTCAGAAAGGCCGGCTTACTGTAAACATACAAAACACGCTGCAATTATAAATTACCACGCCGAGCACCTAATGAAAACTAAATATAGCCTTGTCCGAACCCGCTCGAAGGAGTTAAAAACTCGCGTTCATACCGTTCATTCATTGCGGACAAGTCGCGGAAAGTAAACATCAGCAGTGCAGAGTACAGGCTACGGCAGTGATCGTTAATCAAATCCGGGCATGACTATAAAAACATCGTAGGGGAAATAGGCATTGATTAAGCCAAACTGCAGACCATAACAATACTTTTTAAGCACGTGCGGTGAACCAATCTGATCACCGTTCTCGCGTCATTCATTTACCATGCAATACGAGTTGTTCGCGCGGTGAGATCATAAGTGAGCGACGTGTTTCCGTCGCTGTTACAAGCTGTTTGCTTGCACACACATGCCCCGTCACAAGTATTGCATAATGAATTTACAGCGTACTTTTCTCGGCATCAGTTGCATCGTCCTTGGCGTTAGCTGGCTGCGTATGTAAGAGCTGTGGGTCGCGATGGTAGCAACTACCTAAACGCGGCGGTGTCGCCGGAAACAAGCGAGTCGCTGATTGCTTGTCCGAATTATTTGGTTTACAGACAACTTTTTTGGTAATTTGCATCAAATCCACAAGGAGCGGGCGAGACGGTGGCCACAAAAAAATAAAAAATAAAAAAACACGCTTCCGCATACGCACGGGAAATGCGTTGTAGCAGACGACAACACGATTCGGCGTCCTACAAGTGACGTCACTCGTAGGTGGCGCCACGGTATGTCCTCGAGGCCAATAAAAAAATAATAGTTAGCGGCGCCCGGTTTCGATCCCACGACCCTGTGGGCGGAACGCGAGGTACATGGTGCTCTTCCCACTGCGCCACAAAACCGGGACAGAATGAAATGCTACGAACGCGCCTTATATCCTTGACTCATTCAAACTACGTCAAGATGCTACTGATACAACGCATGGTGGGGCAATGATTAACACTTGCAATAAAAGAAAAGAAGCTCCCACTTACAGCAACAATGATGGAGTAAAGGTCGTTGCGACAGCGAAGCCCCAGTTAGAGAGATACCACTTAGAGAGATTGACCAAGATTGGCCAATAAAACATAATAATAATCATAAAACATAATAATCATACGCGTTCCCGACACGTTTCACGCGATTTCAGAATCAATCCAACGGAAACACCAAGTGAACCCCAAGATGCGTCGCATCTACACAGTGTTCCCCTCGCGGGGAGGTGGGCACAATTTTAATCATTTTTTGTGTTATTCGGGTTACATTTCCGGGTTCTTTATAATTTTGTTTTATTAATCGTGTGATAGTTATGAATAGGCAGACCTCTCGATATAGCAAGTTCATTTTTATTCTTTTTTCCTGTATTTCTAACTTCACTCGACAAATGGTCTACAGTTACACTATTACGCCGCGTTAACTTCGATCTCCCATTGTGCGTTATTGTGCAAATGCCAGGAATTACACAGATTGGACTCTGGGGTATTAGCAAAAAATGTTGACGGACTAAAATTTATATTCCATATTTTTTGCTTACTCCCAGCCGCACTTGCATTTTAAACTATTCATTTGAATCACACCATGTTCTGGGGCTATATAGAAGGTCCTGTTTCGGTCTGAATTTCTGTATTGATGCCGAAGACATGGTTGCTGGCGTCTAGCCTTTTTTTTTTTTTCCGCAGGTCAGGTAGCTTTTATTTTATAAGTATTTCTCAGGGCTCCCTATTTATTCGAAGCCGCAGAACAGTTCACGAACGACTCGCTTCACCTAGTCACGCTGGCCCTGCGCACGGGATACGCGGACCGGTGAAGCGCGGTACGGGCAAAAGATGCGGCGCGTGTCGACAGGGGGCGCCGCTGGTTCGAATTCAGTGGCGCCACCATACGAGCGCGCGAGGCCTATTCCGTCGTTTTTCTCAGTTCACTGTTCGCGAACTCTCGTCTATTCTTTCGCTGTTTAGATATTTACCTTGAATTTCTTTGGATATGATTATTTGACATGACAGGCATAAAAGCTCGAGGTTTATTAGTCAGCGCACGGCTGGAAGCCAGCGGTCGAACAGGCTGCTTGTGGCACCAGTCTCCAAGGCTGTTTTGTCGCGATAACAGTATCAATTTTATCTCCAACTTCGGACAAATAGTCGAATTACTAAATGAATAGACGAAGCAGGGGCGACTCCCCAGCCAAGTTCCGGCAATTTTCTATGACGTCACAGAATCTTGTTTGTGTAATTGGCGGCCACTGCCGAAAAACGTGACTGAGAAACTGCAGGGGGGTCTCTAGTTCCGTTGATCTCCTCACTGTAATGGTAACGCGCAATTAGCACATTGATAAAAAGGTTTTAGTGCCGGTCCATAACATGTCACTCCTGCCCATATTACAGCACTAAGCGCGAAATTTGAAAGTTGCGTAATATTTTTTTTTTCGGTTAAAAAACGACTTTCGTTGCTGGAGTGGAAGCTGAGTAAGCTACCAAAGTCTAGTTCTTTCAAACAGAACTTGCATTTTTTCTTTATAGCCCTTTCAGGCGCAGCAGACGGTAGATGAAAGCCGGCAGTTTTAAAGGAGAGACCGCACTTTCGCCGTCGTTATTGGAGCCTGCATCAAATCAACGACGCTCATTCTGTAGCAAACAAACTGCGCGGGTCGTCGGGCAAGCAGGCGGCATTTTCGCTCGCTGCCGCCTTTCCCGCTGATATCGGGAGAGGGGAATAATAGAAACTCATCAGCGTCGCTGGCACAGTCGGTTCGCACTTGCGCCAGCTGCTGCGACGGGACTTCTGGGACAGGGAAATGAGGCTGGGAGCACCGCTAAGTTCACAGAGCAATGATGGCAATGACTCTCGCGTTTAGGCGGTGTGCCGCCCAGGGCGCGTCCCTCTTCGCCGTCGACCTTGCAACCAGAGCACGCGCTGGCGTTGTTTTGCTCCTTGGCCTCCACGGCAGCAAGGCATCGATACGTCACATGGGCCGAAGCCCGCGATAGGCGCACAGCCACAATCGCTCCGCCCTTGATAACGAAGAAAGAAAGCGCGAGCGTAGTCGGCGATTAGCTGGCGTGGACCGGCCCAAAGTGCGAAGATACAGGCTGCAGTGAGCCGCTTCCCGCCAGCGAGCAGTCATCGTTCGTGCTCCGATACGGGCTGTGACAACCGAGCCGCCGTTCGTCGAAGCCGTTGTGGACGACGCTCTCTGAGAGTATCTGCACCGAACCCGAAAAAAGAAGTCGCCCGTTGTTGTCTGCTTTGTGCACGTGCTAAAGTCGCGTTGACACTTCGTTCCCACGCTTAAGGAAGCGACGACGGCATTCGTGTCCAAGTCCGACTTCGCGACGTTCAGCTGCTTCTCAAAGGTATTGTCTGCATGCTCGAATCGACTGCGGTACTACATTTTCGATTCGCTTTGAATCCAACGAATCGGTGTACGGCGTCATTTTTTTAGCGCAGGAACATTGGATTGTAACCTGATAAGCCTTTGAAAACGCCGCACATATTAATGAAACGCCGAGCTAAATGCGTGGAACTCAGAAACGCTCTGTAATTCTGTTTTGAGGCATGCGTCTGAACAGGCGCTACTAAAGTGCACAAGCAAAGCAAAAAAAAAAAAAACTCGAGCTTGATCGTGGCAGTGTCTTCGTATGTTTGCGATCAACCGTTTCAGCAAGTAAGCGCGGGAACACCTGCTCAGTGCCTGTAAATTTGACCTCAACTTGTCTCTAGGTAACGAACAAGTACGGGAAGTTTTATTATTCGAATGAAATAACTATCAGCATCTTGAAAGCAAAAAAACAGAACTTACGGTTGCCTTGAGTACTTTGACGAGCTGAACGATCTAAACGTGTTACTCGCCTCGGGAGCTCAGTCAATGTGCCGAGCAGTATACAGGATATTGGCTATGCATGATCCGTCCGAGCAGTGGCGGCCATTTTTAATGGGTAGTGTCTAGTATCACGCCAACCGTGAGAATTACTGAGAGAAATTTCTCACGGCAGTCGCCTCTGATTGGCTAAGCACGCCACCCGGAGGTTCTGGGGCAAATATTTCTTAAAAAGTCGTTCCTACAGCTGCTCATGTGGCGCTGTGGTATAGCACTTGCTTTGGAACGAAAAGGAACAAGTTCGAGTCCTGCACGGGGGAAGTTTTTTTAGCTTTCGGAAATTTTACAGTTTTCGCTAATCAGGACTTTGTTAATACTTTTTTTTTGTCCTGGTTGTTGATATATCAAGAGATCGACGCACAAAACTTCTAGAATGGGACGGATTAGGTTTAATATATGTTCTGATCTGCGTCTTTGGGCTAAGCTAGGTTAGGTTTGTTACAGTTGGGCTAGATTTGGGTAGGTTACGTTAGGTTAGGTTGTGTTGATTATGTAGGGAGGTAATATTATTCAGCGAATTTTAGGCCAGCCAGTTTTACGGCAACTGCCGTGAGAATTTCCTGGATGTAATTCCCACGGCTGCCGTGAGATTATACGCATCCATTTGTGTAATGGATACAAAAATTATGAAAATGCTGCTGTGCTGAGAAATTCACCTAGGGTTAAAAGATCCCCACATGGTCTATTACGGTGAGCATTGCAACCCCAGGTGCACCTTCGGCACGTAAACACCCCGGTAGAACTTCAAATTTAAAATGTTGGGCTCGGGAATACTTGTGGTGAAACCAGGCTGTTGAAAACAAGAACGTCAAATTCGTTTGGCGTGACTGAGCATGGAGGGCCAGAACCATCTTCCCCTTTTAAACTTTCACATCTCCCAAATACTTCCGACGACACCATTTATTAGCTGTAAACAGCACCAACGAAATTTGAATTTACCTCAATCGTTCCCCCTGCCAGTGCGGTTGATTTAATCTGAACGCGGCGTTAAATTAGCGGATGCCAAGATTACTTTTGTTAAGAACAAGAAGCGACACCACCTGCACTTTTTCATGGTTCAGCAGTTCTGTTTCAAGTGCAGCGCGTAAAAGGCCGTGTGCTCTCTGCGACAGCTTTGCCGCAGGCCACGGAAGTGAGCAAGTCATCTCTTGTGTTTGTACCGTTCATTGTGTTTTGTCCCACGCGTATACGCTATTTATACCCCCTGCTTTGTCACTTCACGTACAGCAAGCACCAGCGCGCGTTCTTTGGAGTAGAAGTACTATCGTAATAAATTGAAATACGAACAACGGAGCGCGTAGGCTTTCATTCAGTACACGCCGCTTCCTGGCGAGAGGACGCTTATGCGTGGTGGAAACAAGTTACGAGAGTTTGTGTCCAACGTTGATATGGAAACACTGACGTTCAGCGTGTGAGCGTTTTTGTTTGTCTTCCCGCCGCGTTCGGCGCCCGCTCACGCGAGCGTTATGTAACTTCGTCGCTACGCGGAGTGAAAACGGCGCACGCAGGTATATTCCTTATTTTTTATTTCGTGCTGTGCGCTCAACGGACGATCGAAGTACGATGGTCTTTCCATATCAACTATCCAGATTGGTCACGAACTCTCGTAACTTGTTCGCACTGCGCATACGCGGCCCGTCGCCAGGAGAGAGGGAGAGAGAGAGAGAGAGAGACTTTTATTTGCCTTATGTATGCGTAGGAGTGGCTTCGTGGCATGTACTGAAAGCCACGCGCTCCGTTGTTCGTATTTCAATTTGTCACGAAAGTACACGCAGAGAGTTTGTGCAGTTAGCGGACGGACTCCCTGAAGGTGCTTTATCGTATGGTTGCCTGCTGCAGTAGTTATGTCACGTCATCTGGGAATATGACGACGTGAGGAACAAGCACTTTTTATCGCTTATTCTGGGGGCAAAAAACAAACATTTCAATGAGTTCTCATTGTTTTGCTGCTTGACGAAAAACCACGCATCTGCACGTGTCTTCTCTGGAATAGTTTCCATACATCCGACGCAGACAACAGCGCAATCAAACGTTTACAGGGAGTGGATCAGCAAAGTACCAACTATGAAAGGGCGCGATCCCATCGCTAGACCGCTCTGCATGTACTGGGCGCACGTGCTCCCGCGTTTACTGTCATTTAGCTTTTGACTGTACAAGGGGGTTAAAAGAAATGCGAACAACGGAGCGCAGCCTCCGACACATCTGGCTGCAAAGTCAGCAAACTGCGCGCATGCGCACTTCTTTGAGAGTGTGGCGTACATTTATGAGAAAGGTTTGATCAAATTAAAGGCGACGCCGATCGTTTATTTTAAAGCGCCTTTTCACGCTGCGTCGCCACTGAGCAGGATGATCGCTGAAGGGCATCATCTTAGCTGCAAGCGGCCTACTGCGGGCTTGGCTGCCGAATGTAGTAGATAACAGCATGCGCAGTGGCGAGAGCGTAAGACGCCTCAAAATAAATCACCGGCGTCGCTTCTTTGTCAACCATTTCCCCTAACAGTAGGCCGCACTCTCAAACGCTCTGAAAGAACTATACGGATTCGCACAGTTTACTGACAGTGCAGCCAGACGGTGCGGCATGCGTCGGAGGATGTGTGCTCCGTTGTTCGTATTTCTTCTAACCCCCCACCCCCCACCCCCCCCTGTACACCAGAGCTTCGAGGAGTAGGAGCATGCTAGCTTAGCGAAAAAGCAAAAATAGTCAAGCCACACATCAATGTCGCGCTTTTCTTTGCTCGCTCACGTTTTTCTGCGAGCGAATAAACGAAGTACGATTAAGACGGGCTGTGGGAAGCTCCGAACAATACGCAAACGCTTATTGTTTGGATGAGGTCAATTGTTCCTACTGCGCACGAGTGAACTGCCAAATTTGGCGCCAGGTAACATTTAAGAATCAATCCCGGAAAGCGATAGACAAGCCCTAAAAGCACGTGCGCCTTGGCTGACACATACCGCACACTGCCAGATTGTGGGGACAAAGCGCTGGGGGTATCGCCCTTTTGAAAGCGATATGAATTGATTATTTCTAAATTAAAGATGCCGCGCACTGCTCTATCTAATCTTCGGTTGCCAGTATGTGCGAGCATTAGCGTAACGCTACTCTGCCAAGCGTTTCATTGTAATAAAGCATGTCGAGACTATCGAAGTGCTCCTGAGAGGTCGCATCTCTATTACATGTGGGGGGAGATGCCGCCACCGCAGCTGGATTTTTTAAGCGGCCGTACAAATGCTAGAATTTTGCAGCCCACTAAGCTGAATGGGATTCAGCATCGCAAAGCAGACTGAGAGATTTCTTCTATCTCTAGCTGAGCGAAAAGTGTGGGTTGGCCCACGGTGTTGCTGAAAAAAAAAAAAAAAAAAGGAAAGCAGTGGTTGAGGATGCTCAAACATCTGCTTGAATCGTTCTGAATCATCTAGGCTGTTTCGCTCCGAGCAATCGATCTACATGTTCAAGGCGACACATAGTTGCGTTGAGCTCAAGAAGAAGTCACGAAGATCGAGCACACTGAAAATACAGCAAAACAACAACAACAACACGAAGAGGAGAGGCTCTAATCTGAACTAGTTGTTACATTTTCTGGTGGAAAGCAGTTCGAACTTTTGCGAAAAACGGAGGACAAGAGAAACAGGGCACGCCGCTGTTTTGTTTTTCAGGACAGCGGTGGGTACTGCTTCTTTCCCCCGCTTCTCTTAAAATTCGAACTGCTTTCTGCCAACACCTACTCAGAGATTTGAGGACCCAGAACATTATTATGATGGCATATCTAGAATTCGGCTCCTTAACTCCAGGTGGAGTAAACACACACCGCTGACTTTGCAAATCGCATTTCAGGGTTGATGACTTTCCTATGCGGGAAAAAGGCCCGTCGTAAACACATTCCCAAAACACAAGATTTTTATGCCTGTAAGTAATGCGATAAAGCTTTGATGTCCCTTTCGAGAGTATAGCACACTCGCCACTTTGGGTCAGGGGGTGTTTGCATATAAATAATAACAAAGCCACCTGCCATGAGTGATCGTTAGTTCCATTTGATAAAACAAATCTGCATGCATGCATGAGTTTTTCACATAGTGGAAGTTGAGGCGTCATTTGTTCAAACGAATGAAGATACGAAAGGACTAACAGAATAGTCAGACGGGGAAATAACCGGAGCTAACAAGTTGCCCAATGGTGAGAGACATCAACCAGCACAAGCGGCGGTTTTTTAATTTTTAACGCGCATCTTTAAACGTCCGTTCGTGCGTTGAACTGCGTTGACGTCGCCGTTGGCGTAACGGAGCGAACGGGGAGCACAGGAGCGAGGAGAGCGCGATGAGGATAGCGGAGTGCCGCACTATAGTGTATTAGAACACTGTATGCCTTCTGGCGCACGATCTAGCCGCACAGTCTAGCTGTGCTGCACAGCAGCGACCCCATAAGAGATGGCGCCGGAGTAGCGCGCTGTAAAAGGCCCTTTAAATTTTACGGACCTCAGCGCTGTAGTTCATCTGCCGATGACGTCATCGTCAATGTACGCGGAGAATGAGTGCACCGAAACCATAACTGGAAACACTGCTCTGCCTGAGTGACGTCTGCCTGCGAGGCTAAGAGATGACGCAAGAATGCTCTGTTGCACATACAGTATGCTCTGCATGAGTGACGTCTGCCCGCGAGGGCCTGCGCTTGTATGCCTTGGAGTTGCTGAATATTGGTACGGCACGTACCCGAAAGTACAAGCAGGCTGTACCGTAGGGAGCCCAAGAATAGTGCGTTGTACAGCTGAAACATTGACTTTATAGATGCTCCCCACGTCTTGCCGCCGATGAACTGGAGAATGTGGGCCACTGCAGACAGCCTCTTCTTCAAAAAACGAACATGGGGGCTCCAAGAAAGGTCTCTGTCGACGACCACGCCGAGAAACTTGTGATGCTTCACATTAGATACCCTTTCGCCGCGAGGATAAGAGATGACGCAAGACTGATCTGTAATTGCACTACAGTAGCCGGCCGTTTTTCCGGACTCCGAAAATTCGGACTTGCTGGATATTCCGGACTTCTTATACTACCCACAAGTTGTACCATAGGAGTAATCTATATGAACAGCGGACATTTCGGACAAAATAAAGCCAAAATTTTGATTTTCCAGACAGAATTTTCCGCGACAGAGCCACGGTGCGACCCCAGGACGACGCCATTTTGAATCCTACTTCACCCATGGCTAGCTTCAGATTAGAACGGGGTTCGCTTGACTCGCGCCGGGGTAACAAACTTTGATATTGGAGACCATAATTTTGCATGTAGTCGCAAATTTGGATGCAGTCGCAAAGGCCCTAATTTTGCATGTAATTTCGCAACCATCGACGCGAGACATCGCCAACGCTTTGGCGTTGTTGTCCAACGTTTACGAAGTAAACGTGATGCTTGCAGATATACAAGCAGACGTTCTCACACGAAGGAGGAATTTAAGGCAAGGAACCATTCGCGACTTCTTCAGTCCTATTTAAATGAAATAAAGTTCGTTTAAGCGACTGGAGGATTTTTTGGGCTGCTCATTTATTCGGACTATTTTTCGTTCCCCTCCAGGTCCGAAAAATCGCTCGGCTACTGTACATGCACGTCTCTGGGCGCGCTTCAAACATGGCTGCGACAAAAGCGCATCGCAGCTATAGCTGGCGCAGGGCGAGACCACGCGTGTAGTACCTGTGCTACACGGTCGTTTCAAAGGCCTTTGGAAGGCCGTTGAACCGATTGTCTATCGAGTGCCCCATAGGAAGCAGTTGTAAGGGAGAGCCCAATTGTCAACTGAAAGTTAGCGTGTAGCACAGGCATACCAGCGCAGCGCGCCGCTTACATGACGTCGACGCTGCAGGAACTGCAAGTTCGCTGAGCTTCTGTGGAAACCATGTAAACGCGGCCTCTGCGAAGTTCATTGCCTCCACATACTGGCAAAACAGCTGTGATCACATTTCGCGTAATGAGTACCTTGGTAGTCTGCGAATTTTCTTTATCGGACGTAAACCGTGCGGGAGAACCAGATCCAAGCGGCTTGCAAGCCACCCGAACCTATTGGCGCCGCTCAAGCGGAAAACGCGAGCCAGCGTCTGTCTTTTGTTTCTATTGTTCTTGGCTCTGCTCGAGCCGACATCTTTTGTTGCGATTTTGTATCCACTTTATTCGACACCATTTCTCACTTTACTTTCGCTTATTTTTTGCGAAAACCAACCTAATGTGTACTTTTATATAATGAACGCCGTTACTCTTGGTTGTGTATTTACGTTTTGTCCAATATTCTTAAGATTTTCTATACTTTGAACAATGCTGACATGCCGTGCTTCCGGTTTTAGTAGTCTGGAAAGGTCTTGCCTACATATACTCTGTATTCACGATATCGGTCTCTGCGCGTCTTCCTGCAATGGACCTGAGTAGGCTGATGATGGTGATGATGATGACGCTGATGATTCACTATCTTTGTTACGGCATAGGTCAAGTGCATTCTCAACAGGCGCAAAAAAGACTTCAATGGAAAAGGGTAACGTCACAAAATGAACACAAATACCTGCCGAGGTGCACTTTGTATGATTCGCATATAAAGCATTGCTACTTGCCTCATTGGAATTGGAAGCCGACCTACTCACGTGAAGCCTATCTCACGCTACAGTGGTATCACGCGAGAGATTATAGAAGGGTGTATATCAGTGTAACAGATTGCGCATGAGTAGGTCACAGCAGGCAACGCCAAAGGCCTTGCAAAAATGATTACCATCATCTAGCTGACCTCCTTTCTGAATAAATCGGTTGCGAGGGACATGCAACCATCCAGGTTGCCTGTGGTCATAGGCCTCACCTGAAACTCAAGTTAGCAGCCTAGACCTCGCCGCCTCAACCTCAACCTCACTAATGAAGCTGAGGTGCACTTGGGAAAGCTGTCCTCAATGTTGATTGAGCACCACAGATGTCGCTTGAGCATTACCTCACCCCTACCTTTATGATATGAGGTCTAAGCTTCATAAGTATGTCCACCCTTAGCTGTTGTAGACCATTCTTAAAGAAAGCCACGGCGTCATGCGGTTGTGAAGGAGTTGCTCGAGAAGATTAAAGGATGCCCAAAGAGTGCGAAAAATGGACGTGTAGTTACTTGCTGCGAATTCAGAGCAATATTTGCATATTGGAACAGCACCTGCAACTCTTAAACAATTCGGGAACTGGCTGGTGATAAATAGAACAAGAAATTATCCGAAGACTGAAAGTATTAAAAGGAAATGCCGACAGGACCGGAAAAAGTGGGACGGCATTAGCCATATGGCAGCTCTGGAAGCAGTTTTAAAGCAAAGCTTTCTAGCTCTACCAGCCAACGGTTCTTTCGTGGTGTGCGAGACAACAAACTCCCAACGCGTCGGAGGCGTCGGTGGGGAGAGAGAGAGAGAGAGAGGGGGAGTGGCGGAGGTTTTCATTCACGGAGCACGCTAGAGATGGCGCGGCGAATTTACCCAGCGTTCCCCGCGCGGAAGTGCCTGCTCACCGGCGGCGGCATCGGCGGTACGGCTTTATCGTATGCTTTAGCGACGGTTGTTTTGGGCCTGTTCTTGTGCAGCTTCGCGTCTATTGCGCGGCGCCTTCGCACGGCTTGATTAATTTGTTCGACAGCACCTCCTGGGTAATCCGCACCCGACGGAATTAAGTAGTCGTACGGCAAACATACCTTAAAGGGACCCAGAAAAGCCTTTTGTAAAAGTTACAAAAGGCCTTTATTGTCGCGTAGTACCAATATAGCGATGCAATGCCGTTGGAATTATTGATCTACATTCAGTATTAGCTGCGCCAGAAGCAATTAAGTGCACCTCTCCCCCCTTGCCGATCGATTCCTCCTCCCTCTCTGCTTCTTTAAAAGCAGCTGGAAACACTGGGAATAGCCATGTGACATCGCGACGCTCGACTTCCGTTCTCCGCTAGCTACATTCCTGCGCCTAGGCACGCGTCAATCGCTGCAGACCCGCCTTTGCCTCGGGATCGCGCAGGAAGGAGGAAGAGCAACCGGAAGCCAATGGCAGTGACGTTGCCGGCGGCCGACGATCGGCCGAATCAGGGGGGCGCCTCGGCGTTGCGTCAGCCGCGGTCGGCTCGCTGCGGCGGCGCGCTCATCGGCTGAGAGAGGCGATCTCCAAAAATTGTTTACAAATTATCCGTACAACGTATGGGGCTCACACTTGGCTCAAACATCCCCCATTATGTGTTCTACCACCTGAATGCATTTGATTGCCACCTTCACAAAGCTTTTCTGGGTCCCTTTAAGGATTGGTTTGCAGCGCGGGAAAACAAAATGTACTACCCGTATAGAGTCATCTGGCCGCTAGAGTAACGCTACCTTTTGCGCACTGCTTGCCACGAATGGGACTCTGTTTTCTAAATTGGTGAATACCAATGGACCTCTCCCGGGGTACGTCACGCGGAGGCCGTGACGTCATGGAAAGCGCACGTGCTGGGTGTGGCCGGGAGGGTGGTTGGCAAAACATTCGGACCGGCGCGCGGGGCTTATGCAGTGCGGCTGCATTAGACGCGCGCAAAAGTTGAGTTTTTGTTTGTGTTGGCTTTTCTGATGCCGGTGGGCTGCTGTGCTCTCGGCTAGGCAAATCTTGCGAGCAGAATCAGCGGCATCAGACTTTTCGGAGTCATCGAAGAGGTAAATTCGGCGTGTATTGTGGACGCGCGCAATGTGCCGAAGAGGCTGGCAGCCAAAGCAGCGACATGGTCTGCTTTTACTCCTAGCAAGATTTCCCATTCTCGAACTTCTGCTGTTCTCCAAAGCGCAGTCATACCGTCTACATTGGCAGTCCGCGCTGATTCGTGCCATGAAATGATGCTGTTTACCAACCACCTGCTATCATGCAGCACCAGCAGAAATTTGGTCAAGTGAAATAGTGCCGGGGGTAGGGGGCAAACCGAAATTTTCTTGCTGCGAAATATTGTCATGTTTTGAGGAGGTAGAGTAGTGTATTAAAAACACAATGAATGCCTAACCTTCTTAGGCGACGCGAAATAAATGTTTCGACGAGGAATCCGCGATAGCCGCCAGATCGACAACCACAAGTTTGGTCTTGTGGGGGGATCTGTTCAATACGAACGAAATTCATTGCTTGTAAGTGCAATAAATTTTTACCTAGATCAATTATATTCTACCTTGACCCGCCGCGGTGGCTCAGTGGCTAAGGCGTTGCGCTGCTGAGCACGAGGTCGCGGGTTCGATTCCCGGCCGCGGCGGCCGCTTTTCTGATGGAGGCGAAAAGTAAAAACGCCCGTGTGTACGAGATTTCGGCGCACGTTAAAGATCCCCAGGTGGTCGAAATTAATCCGGAGCCCTCCACTACGGCGCGCCTCATCGTCTGCGTTGTGTTGGCGCGTTAAACCCTACAATCAATCAATTATATTCTGCCTTGAGGATGCGGCAAAACAGAGATGCTTGCCGTGCTCACATGTAGCATCGTGCCTTCGGCGCGAGATGGGCCGCTCACGCGGCTCGAAAAAACTCGAAAAATGTGTTTGCCCTAAGCGAACAAACTCAGTGAATGTATTCTTTTGTTGCGGCCTCCCGACGCTGGCGTATGCAGCGGGCGTACAAGGACACTAACTTTAACTATCATGAAATAATGACTACCGAAAATTATTTCAGTGCGCTGTCGCAAGCTATACGCACTAACCATATGTAGCTGCTATGTTAATCTCACAATGACGATGTACCATTTCACTATTTCACTGGGGAAAAAGGTAACAAAACAATCGGTCAATCACGTAGAGAATGACATCATCGCGATATTTTTATTGGAATAATTTTTGGCTTTTGCTCTTCATATTTTTTTTTCGTTGCTGCTTATTTTACTTTTTAATTATTTCATGCTTTACCTTTCCTTTTTACCCTCGACATGAAATCGTATGTACGCCACTGTCTCCGGGCGACGCAAAGGGACGAAGAACAGGGAGCGTATACGCTGCCTGAGCTAGGCACCGCGCTTAGCTTAAGTGGACCTCGAAAGCAACAATAGATGAGCTTTCCTTGGTATGTGTCCGAACACAAAGAATCTTAAAAAAACATCCTTGGAATGCGTCACAACAGCACCAACCTTCAGAATGACTCGGTTAGGCTGTTCTGTCGCGCACTGATTATCCGAAAGCGTCGCCCTTCAGTTGACCTTACGGTAAAAGAAAGTGTTGCGGAGGTTGTAGATGCGGAAAGCTACATAGAGGCGCGACGGCCACAGCTAGGATAGCTAGACCCCCGCCTGCAATGTAGGCGGCCAGTGACGGCCCGAACCAACGGCACATCGTTCCTTTCGGGCGCCGCGCGACCAGGCCAGGCCGTCGGCGCAGGCACGTTCTGCCAACCGCCACCGCACTTCGCGGCCGCCAGCAGGCGCCACCCGTCACGCACGTGCGCTTCGTGACGTCACGGTGTTTACATACAGGGAGATGTCCATTCGGTTGTGTTTTAAAAGGTATTAGAAAAGGCGAAAGTAGCGACTGGTTCTGATAAATAGCGACTATAAAAGTTCCCTCAGCTTTCTCGCAATTCTGAAACTTACTTAACTAAGTAGTTTAAATCGGTATAAATGGGAATCACTAAGCTCACGTGCCGAATTGCTTCGGTGTCTGCGCTTGTGTCACGCGGTGGTGTAGCCCCGAGCTAGCACATCGGGATGGCTGGGTTCCGCTGTTTCACCCTTCGAAAGGCGCCCCTCTCCCTTTTCTTTCTCCCGATTCACGGCCTGGCTACAGCGGCGCCGTGCGCATTCGGGACGCCGCCCGAATTCCAAGTAACGGATGGCAGAATCTCCAGGTTGCACTCTTCCTAGAGCCACGTGTGTGAATTCAAGGGACGTCGCATGGGCAATTGTTGTGGGTCTCGTTTAAAGCCTTTCCAACCACCTTCACAGCGTGCAGTGGTGCCAATTTTTTTGTGTACATAGAGCATTTGTTATTCGTATCACCGAGTGTATAGATGAGGGAGCAAGATTGTTTATGGCGTATACAAAGGGTTGAAATTGCGCGCCAATACATTCGCTACGCGTGATAGTGCTTCCCCTATGTAAGTGATGAGGCAGATGTCACGTGAAAAATTTTGAGCGAAGCTCATTGCTAGGGTTCTATGTATTTTTCATGTACATGGGAACTGCCGAGGCTGCACGTGTCCTTGAAGTGCGAGGAGTTGGAATTCTAACTCCCCGCGTGTGCGCTACTAGCACACGGTCAACGCGCGCCGTTCAAAACATGCATTTGGACCTCACGCCTGTACATCTCATCACTTAGATGTACATTTTGAGTAGATTATAATTAATAATAGGCGCATTTTTCAAGTTCAAAACATATAGGCCCCAAGCTTATACATCGCATCACTTAGAAAAAGCATTTTGAGTAGATTAGATTAGTTATCAATGGGCACCGTTTTCAAGACCGGCAGAATCAAAATAAGTGTGTGTGTATGTATGTGTCTTTCTTTCTTAGAAATGGTCGCTGTCAACGCTCAAGAGAAATACAATTTGCTGATGCCTTTCACCTGTATGATGTGTCGTATGTCCTTCTGTGTCGTGTTGTTCTATGTCGTGTGCTAAAGAGCTTCGCTGGCCATCCCTGCTTGTGAGTAAAATAGTTCATGATTTTTTAAAGACGATAGCCTTTCTTGGGCTACTTAAACGCAGAAATTTTGGTCTGTCTGTCTGTCTGTCTGTTTGTGACTCGATTAAGCCATCCGGCCAAAGTGAAACACGAACTGCGCAATAGTCTTATATACCCATAGCCAAATCTAAACGTCTAAGTCCGGTGTTAATGTTCATACTTGTCAACGCTGTTGAACAAGAACAAGACATTACGCAAATATACGGCAGAAAATCAATACATGAGTTATATTTGCAGTGTTCCTTTATTTCGCCTGCTGTTACTACTACATCGCGTGCTGTTGCCCGCTCTACCTGGCGGCATTTACAAAAAATCAAACGGCAACAGAAACGAAAGGTTCCATTAGATAGGTTCGACGTTCCGTTTTGAACGCTCGTGGAGTAGGGCAGCGTGGGGTGCCTCGATTCACGCGCGTCTCCGCCGTCAGCGCTGGCATCGAGGTACCCGACTTGGAGCAGTGGAACGCGGCAAATTTAAATTCACTTGAGCAAACCCCTAGCGTGTTATCTTGGGAGGAACGAGATGGGAGAGGAACAGCGTGAGAGGTGAGCGGGAAAGAGAAAGGAGGCGTTGAAATGGCAGGGGTGCCAGGCGACTATCGTTTTTCTACGACATTTGCAACGAGAGGAGCAGATACGCGGCCAATTTTTGAAGATTGCGCACATACATATACAAACATTCTAGTGAATTTTTAACGCCACTCGGATTGCATTACTCGGAAATTCGGATTTTATGCGCCGAGTCTTTGAATGGGTTGCGGATTCTGAGGCGTTCTGTAGTTAATGGCGACTCATTAATTCTGACCACCTGGGATCCGTTAACGCTAATTTCGACACTTTTTTTTTTTTGACTTTTTCGTCGACATCAGAAAACTGGCCGCCGCGGCTTGAAATTGAAACCGCGATCTCATTCTCAGAGTAGCGCAATACCGTTAGCAAATACACCCCTGCTGCGGGGTGGTTGTATCAGTTTCAAACGCACAGAACAGAAACTGGTTGCAAATTATAGCAATCAATCGTGGTATCTTGCTTTTGTGCGACAGTCAACCAAGCACACAGCACATAAGTCGGCTTTCTTCCCATTTAGCAGTTAACGTAATTAGCGAAAGTTGAAATTTCTCAAATATAGCCTCATTTTGAAGCAGCAACAGAGCGTAAAGTGCTGTTTTTACTCAGTGCTAAAGAGCGTCGCACATTCATGTGTTCGTGGGTTTCTTATTCTTCCGCTAGCGGTGCACTGAAAGGGCCCAAATTAAGATTGCCTCTTTCTACTGTAACACATAGCCACACATACACCCCCCCCCCTTCTTCACTGATAATATCAGCGAGCTTGCCTACTGAGTAAATTATAGCTATCTATTTCTCGTTATGTGTAGGTGGTATTCATTGAAAAGTTTAGCTGTCAATTTCTTCGCCTGGCAGCACTGGGCGCGGCTTGTGCCACTGCGCCCGCACGACGAAGAAAAAAACACCGGCGTGCGTCGTCTGCACCGTTTCAACCCGATTCTCAACGGTGGTGTCAACGTAAATCCTATTACTCTCACTCACATTAAGCTCGAGCCATTACTTTGGTGGCACGTCCAACACAAATCACGTGCTCAGCACGGACAAGTACTGCCATCCCGCGGAGTTCGACGTAACCAGTGACGGCGCACTCGCATAGTTGCCTGAATGCGTGCCTCGCCACTGAATACAAGCTATACGTACTTTTCTTCTCGCCGCGCCTCCTGAATTTCAGCAAGCCTATTCGCAGCCGAGTTATCACTCGTATCTGCTTTGAGCACAACGGGAACGATTCTTCCGCTGGAAAAATTTGCAAGCGAACAAGTAAAGCTTCGGAACCTAAAGTGTAACTCAAATGATGCAGATTTCGAAATTTTATTCTGCGTTTAACACTAAAGCGTAATTATAGCGTAACAATTAGTATGCATTATTATTATTATTATGCTATTGTAAATATTGTAAGTTTAAAGTGAAAGTACGTAATAGAATATCCACGCCGATTACGCTTTGAAAAGGAAGACTCAAATGTGGAGAAGGGGACATGCCAACCTAAGAATGAAAAATAAAGAATTTGGGACGACATTTCGCAGATTTGTTGTGGGGTACGTAAACATGGATCAGATTTGACAATCCTGTCGACACATCTTGTTTGTTCGATGCTTATTTGTGTTCTGCTAAGGCATCACTTGCTTCTTATGCCCCACGATGACTAACGCTCACCACGCCGTCACGCCACATGAGTCATCATTGCCACGTTATCATTCGCGCACGGTGCTCCGCGCCGGTGCAGTGGAGTGGCCTGACGTCACCCTGTACCGTGTACAGTCCTCAAAAGTGTTAACAACAACAAAGACGTGGGTGTCAGCCTATGCACGGAGCGGCTGTTCACGATGCTCAGCGAGGTAGTGTGCATGAACCGGAGCAGCTGAGTGCAAAAGGGCATCCTCGCCAGCGTCGATTATCAGCCGGCGAAGATGCACCGGTGGCTATCGTAATCTGTCGCTCTGTGCATTGGCTAGCACCCGCTTCTTTGTTGTTATTAAAGGGACAGACAACCGATTTTCGTCGCGTATATGTTCTATAGCTCATATGAAAGCCAGCGTTTTATATAGCCCGGTAACCCCAAGCAATTTGTAAACAAATTCTGGGAAATAATTTTAATTTGGCAGCAAACTTCCTGAAATAGGAAGGGTGGCGGTTCGTAGTGTCGAAACTTGACACTACAATATGTGTCCCTGTCACGTGACCTGCAAACCTAGCAGCTACTGTAACTGCTGAAACGTTTATTGAAGTATTGAAAACCTTTCAATACAAGTATTTGTACAAGGTTAAATTGCATATGTATTTGTAAACATTATTTTCTCTCTCTCAGGGTGCTCTCAGTGTGGCTAACTGAGCCTCCATGCCCAGAATCAACGGCAGCGTTCAGTAAACAGACCCAGTGAAGGAGCTTTGACGATTCTGCCTGAGTCAGGGGCGTTTGTTTTGCCAAAATATTTGATTTCAGTTTCCAAATACGCCAACGGCAGCTTTTAAAAAAATAAAAAAACGTCGCGTCCGGGGAGAATCGAACTTCCCACCTCCACAACGTGAAGCCAGATACTACCTATCGTCTATCCCAACAGATGGCGCATTCGTGCAAAATAGACCGTTGCATTAAAACATACATAAAGGAACAGGAAAGCCTGTGATTCAAACTTTGTTAGCTGGGGACAAGTTTTTAAATATCGTTTTTCATTTCGCATACAGACAAAAGTATGGTGCCGAGCTACTCTGTCATGGTTGCCAGCATCATTTTTGGGAGGACACATACGGCTCGCAGATCTAAAAAATTCCCTCGCACTTCCCCGAGGGGTAGAGTGTGTAAGTGCGAATGCCTAGGTTGTTGATTTCGCGATTACGGTGGATATCGTGATCTTGGAGTGGAGAGGAGGCGCCCAACACCCGCAGTCACTGAGCGGAGAGAGGAGGAGGAGAGTAGCGCCCGCCGTTACGGCGAGGGCTACACGAGCGCCCTCACGCGTCGGAATGCGGAGCGCCCGCTACGCGAGCGAGAGCTCTCCCGCCCGAAGTGGAGAGGAGGCGCCCAACACCCGCAGTCACTGAGCGGAGAGAGGAGGAGGAGAGTAGCGCGCGCCCATCTCCCCCCGTTGCTAGGGAAGACGAGGAGCGCGCGCACCCGCAGCTGTTGCTATGCGGACGACGGCGGCGGACGATTCCGGCTCGCTTAAGAAGTGCATTCGCACTTAAAATTTCGATTTTAGAAGGTCTAGGGCGTTATCAGCAAAATCGTTTCTCGTCAAGGTGCTTTAAGTGATGCCCTTTCATTTGGGATAGAGAATATATACTCGACAAAAATCGGTTGTCTGTCCCTTTAACACTTTTGAGGACTGTACATCATCCTTTTGTACACTGGGAGCTCCCACCGCCACGCTCACGCACCGGCGCTCCGCCGGTGATGTCACGTCCCTCCACTGTACAGGGCGCGGCACCCGCTTGGAATGTTTCGGGGGATCCCATCCCGGCAAATAGGTCTGGTGGGTTTACGCATACGCATAACCTCCTGTGTTTACGTATAAAAAGAAATAAACTCCAATCACCGAACCCACTTGCAGCGGAAGCAGTTATCCAGGCGCTCAAGCGTGCCGAATCTTTTTTCAAAGCAGTTTTCCTGCCCGCTTGTGGCGAACCAATCAAGTCGGCGGCACTTTTGCCGGCATTCAAGGTCACTTGTAGCTGACAGAGCCAACTTTTGTTCCTGCGCTTATTAGCTTGCATCGTGTACGTGCAATCCGTCATAAAGCGAGCGAGGCATGCCGTGAGTGCATGCTTTCTACATAAAAATAGGAAGCTTTATTTAGCCTGGACGGCTGTGTCATTATATACACGAGCACCTTCAACAGGACAAGTGAGAACGCGCTTTCTTATGCCACCTGGATAACGCCCTGTGAGAATTGGTGTTTGAGTGTAAAAAGAGACACTTCGGTGCCAGTATGTACAGTCTTTGTCAAAATTTTCTAGGTGACGCCAGGGGTCTGTGAGTCGCAAACATTTAAAAGAAAAAGCTTAATACTCAGCTGTGACGCAATTATATTATGACGAAGAAAAAAGTTTTTCTAGACTTCTGGCATAAAATGTTCGAGGTAACCTTCTACTTCGAAATTTTTATGGCGTATATACATTTGTCATGACTTCGAAAATTCTGACAAAGACTGTACGTATATATGTGGTCGACTGCGACGGGCACGTATCGCAGTGGTTGCATTGGGAATTCCTTACCATTTTCATTCCTATCTTCCTCGTGCTTCTCTTGAATCTCATGTACTTGCCATGTACGTTGGTACATGACAAGTGAAGTCGGTCACGATATTTCAGCCCCTTTCTTTAGCCTGTTGTTGCCAACCGAACAAGCAATGCGACCAGTAAAATGTCAGGTTATACATTGAGGAAAGTAGATAGGGCGAAAACCATACAGGCGACACGTCAACTCCATTTTCTACTGTGTAAACTGCCCTTCGTAACAAAAAAAACACGCCGACTAGTCCAAACAAAACGTACTGACGATTCGGCTTCCAGCACGGAAGCCTTGTTCACAATGAATGAAATGCATCACCAGAAGTGGGTAGTTTAAGTGTGCTTGAGTAAGTTTGAGCTTGGGTGATGCATTCATTGTGAACAAGGCTTCCGTGCTGGAAGCCGAAAACGTCAGTACGTTTTGTTTGGACTGGTCGGGGTTTTTTTTTTTTTTTTGTTCCGAATGTACCCTCCCGGCCAGACGGGATTCCGTCATGCTCTCGACTTCGTAAGCTGTCCTTCCTTCAAATTTACGTAAGGTCAATGAGTGCTTGCCTAATGATTGGATTCGCTTTCGCAGGCCATCAGCAGCACCTCCCGTGCCGGGCCCGTGTAGCAGCAACCGGCACCCGTTCAGCGTCGTCGCGCCGTCGTCCCCGGTAGAAGCTGCAGGCTCCCCCCTGGTCTGGACCCGTTCGTGCTGGCGGTGACTCGAGGTATGGTCGAAAGCTCCCGGCTGCTGCCGCCTCCGCTGCCGCTCGCCACGTGCTCGCGGGCCGCCAAGCCGTGGCTGCTGGACGCGCAGATCTTCTGCCAAGGCCTCGCGCCGTAGCCTCCCGGCCCTCACAGCCGGCCGTCGCCGCCGAAGAGCGCGCCTTGGACTAAGACCCAGCAGCCGGTCCCTACCGTAAGAGGCAGCTCCCCGTAGAAGACGACGTCCCGCTGCGCTGCGAAGACCTGTCTTACAGGACATCTTCTCTACCGGCCTGGTCATCTCTGTCGTTGTTCAGAAATTGTTAGTCCCCGATAACGTATTACATTTATGGGCTATCGTGGCTTTGGTGGAAGACGGTGCAAGTTTTGCCGACAGTCCTTGACCAAGAACCAGCCTTCATTCTTGAGGCTGGCTGTGTTGCTCCCGAGAGCCATTCCGTAGAAGCTAGCACCGCAGTTGAAGGAAGACGCAGGGACCACATCGCCCACTGTTTCATCGACCACGTTTAGTTGCCGAAAGCAAGACAAAGCACTGCGACTGCTATTGCCGTCATCTACGTGTGCGTGAAGAACACTAACAGCGTAAAGGAAGACCGTCATATCAACCAGAGACCGGCCGTTTACGACTAGTAGGTCACTTCCGAGCGTTCGAAGTGCTACGAACGCAAACTTACTTGAAGACCAACGGCAGATTCTTCGCATTTACAAGTGGCGGCCTGAGAGACGTCAGCCACCTCTACAAAGTAAGGTTCGTGTGTTTTGCATCCTACTTGACGTTCGCTCGACAAATATTATATAACCAGGATTTGTTTATGCCGTGGTTTCTGTGCAAATCGTCAGCGTGCGTTGGGTTTGCTTTTAACAACGGCCTGCTTTTAAGGCAAAGCTCTTCCGCCATGAAAAGTGTTTAATCAGAACGCGTTTTATTGTAATCCCGTGATACAGAAAGCTGACGGTGTTCGGTGCGGAAAAAATTTGTTTGCTATATGAGAGGACGCACAAAGAATGCGGAGTAATTGTCAGCGGTAAAGTTCACTTTCACTAATTCAGTTACGGACGTCTTGATTCTTGATTATTTAAGCATTGTTATGTTATGGTGCGGGCGTGTTTAGCACTGTTTTCACACGTGCTCAGTTAGATCGGGATAATTTCGGCGCAGCAAGGACGGTCCGTTGATAAAGAGGCTACTGACACGGCACAGTAAGATGATGTCTATTCTACGTACGTTGTTCTGAGTGGCTCTAAGCTGAATGCGCTATCAACCTTTTATTTGCAGCATCCGAGCAGGGGTATACAAGCCATTGTCACCTAGAAAAGTGAGTCAGAACCGTCAGCTGCATTTACAAGTCCAACGAGAGGCGACGCCACACACTGTCCACTCCGTCCGGTGAGCCAGTTGTTTCATTTCGCGCGCATTTTTTTTTTTTTACGCAGCTGCCTCGCTGCAGCTGCATAAAAACACAATAACGTGTAGATTCCCATTCGTCTTTCGAGACAGAAGAAACCGCCCCGCGAGAGAAAAACAAGAATTATGAATTTCGCGGAAACAGCAAGGATAGGCGGAATGTTTTCGCTGGCTTCCCCGTAAACGCGTTTTGCACTGTCGGGTCTGCATGGAGGCGGAAAGCGCTTGTTATACAAGCGGAAATCGGGTGAGTATCGGGCTTTGTCTTCGTAGTGGCGAGGAAGGAGGTTGAATAGGCCGGTTTTATCAGGCCAAAGGCGCATGCGCACTGCCGCCGTGATAACCTTCTGGGCTGTTAACACTACCCTGGGATGTCGCCTTGGGTATCCGCCAAGGAACTGCTACTCTAAAATGGGAGCAACTCGCAAGAGAGGTGCTGGTGACAGCCTGTTCCGATTTACCGGCTCTGACGGAATTTTAGAGTTCTTCTTTATTGTGACGTTACCTTGACAAACGTTATCACGACGAGCCGTGTTTGCGTTCCCGGTTGAAGAACATTGAAATAGCTACCCACGAGCACTGCCACATTGCGGTGTCAGACGGAAATTGGTCACGTGAAAAACATGCTGCGTAAAAGCGTGCTATATACGCCAGCTCAAAAGATCTGTGCACAGCTTACTACGCTTAAACAGTTTGCACGTGAAAAGAATGCCTTGAAGTACTTTAAATGTGTCATTGAAATCTTTCCTTGCAGTAAGAATGGTGACTGGGACGTAATGCGAGGGGGCCAATAGTTCGAAATCTACAGAACATAATTTCATTTCCGTGAAATAACGTAAGCAGCCAGTTGCGTGAAGCTATAATAAACGCTGGACTGGTGTGCCGCATAAACCGAAACTACCTCATTTTGGCGTTTTGCCTCCATGGGGTCCACTCGCACGCACAGATAATAAAACCTTAACTGATGTGGCCAGTTTAAAGTCTTGAGCCTGCTCTCCTCACCCCACGTGGCCTCTCCAACCTTCTAGAGGAGCCCACCTGTTTTGGGTCGAACTGTCCGCATTCAAGATGTCCCAAGTAACAAACACCCCCCCTTCTACTCCCACTTCCTCCACTTGACGTAGAGGTTTCCTGCCACAATAAAGGCTACCTCCTCTTCCTTCATAAACTGCCTTATTTTCGCGTTTTTTTCTCCACCCCCTCCAGTTGAGCGAAGCTTTTGTAAAAACTGGACTAATCGGCTCCGGTTCGGGCTTTGTAAGCGTGCAGTGTTAAATAAATAAAACAAATAAATAAATAACCAAAACCGAAATTGGCTTATTTTGACGTCTTATATTGACGTGGACGTCGTTACGTAGTGGTGACTGCGCGTACGGACTAATATATACATAAATAAATAAATATACCAGGAACGACTCAACGCATATACACCCGCGTCGACGAAAGTGATGTCGTGGTCATGGAAGTAAAGCAACCTCTAGCTTACGCATTTACAATTAGTGTCTTCAAGTCTTGACATCGGACCGTTAATAATCGGCGTTGGATAACGCAGTGACGGCGTTGGATAACCCGGTTTGGTGGGCGCCAATTAAATGCCCAAATTACTACAGGCCCAAGACCGACCACCAACCAGAGTTCGCCCACACGTTTACTGAGAGGTCACGCCCCAAATAACTGTTTGCTGCTGCATTTGTTATTGACAAAAGAACGCTGACATGAAGCAGCTACAAGGAAAAAAGGCAAAATTCACCTGCTATGATTGTCTGTAAATTAGGAACATCGATTTTTTTTTTAAAGTTACTCCCAGAATTACTCGGAATTATTCGATACTACTTGGAACGAATTTAAACTACAGTAGAATATCGATAAACGGAAATCGCTTAAACGGAATTGCCGCTTAAACGGAACAGTAGCCTGTAAGTTGGTTGGTTTTGTATTCAGATAACGTAAAAGAACTCCCGGTAATCGGAAGTAAAATTTCTGCGTCACCGTGTAAACGGAACCAGAATTGGAACTCTTGTTACACCCATTGGCATGAGAATCAGCTTTTTACGGTTCCGGATGTTTTGCTTTTTTTTTTCTTCCTCCGTGATTTTTTTTAAGCCTCATTGGCCTCGTAAGCCTCGTCTCGTAAGCGGTTAGCCGTGTTGGTGCAACGAATGCAACATCGCAGTTCTTGTTCCAGTCGTTCGGTCTCGATTCAAGACGGCGAGGTTGCAGGGCTCAGCTCCTGCCGCCTCGTCCGTGCCATCGTGGCGCTATTCGCACTTCATTACCGCGTTGCCGTCTTCTAAATTCGGTGGCTCGTAAGCACTCGTGAAGTTGAGGTCTCTAGCCTCCGTGAAGATGCAGTTGCAAGGATTCGAACAAAAATAATTGATGCATTTTGTAGTGCTATAGTGCCTAGGATATACTGCCAGTATATTATAGACACTATAGTAGTGCACAGCGACCCATTGTTGCCAAATCAACTTTGTGAATGCTGTGCCTAAGCCTCTTGTAGTTTTCTTGCTTTCTGAAAAACTATCGCTACATTCACCTTCTAGTGCATATATAGTTCCATGAAATGCCAATAAGAGTGTGTACGCTCATAAATTTGCACCTTTGCACTTCTCTCTCAGTAAACGGAACTCAATTTTTCGGTCCCTTGAAGTTCCGTTTATCGAGAGTCTACTGTACTTAGAATTTCTCCAAATTTACCCGAAATTACTTCTAAGGGCTTTAACTTAGAGCTTACGGGGAATTAGCAGTTACTTGTACTCTCTGGACATTACTTGTAATTTTAAAGAAATTTCAGGAATTCAAATTTGCTTGCAACGGCTGGTAATGTTTGGTATATAGCTTTCAATCACTTGCAATTCAGTTCAGCTTAGGTCTCCGGGACCACTCGGAATTTCTGGGAATTGCACACACATTCTCCGGTAGTGAGGGAGAGATCACATGCGTGTGTGTGTGTGTCGGTGTGTGTGTGTGGGCTCGCGCGCACTTGTGCGTGTTATATATAAAACCTCGCGCGCGCGGGTTCTTACGCTGACGGAAATTTATTCTCTTGTTACGAGGCCCCACAGGCGTACTTATCCCGAATTCTGGGTGGGATAGCTTAAGAACGCTCTCTAATTTTTAGGGGACATTAAGGCCACACAGAGAAGACGCGAACTCACCTCACAAATTTGGAAGTCGAAAAAGGTTCCTGCCCTCTCACTATACACAGGATGCAAAAAAAGAAAAAAGGAACACCCACGTAATAGGACGAATTTCTCGCACTACGAGCTCGCTTTTTTGGCCCCTCCGAGTTCGTGTCAAGTGCAGCGGCACCGTTTCTTGTAGAAGAACTCGTCTTTATATATGTTCTTGAGGGGCACGCACCCGGGAGGGCATTCCCTCTCACGCCCTTGTTTTCTTGGATCCGTTGTACCGTTGAGGGCCTTTACTCCTGTTGTCGCTTTCGGGAGATCACTCAAGTTCACGAACAGTCTTTGTACAGCTCAGTGTTATTCAACTCAAGTACGGCCAATATTAACGGTTCACCCTGTGACTTCCTCCAAGTGTTTCCCTTGCGTATAGAATGACAGCGCATCCAAGAAGAATGTTGCCTGCGCTTACGATAGGCGGCCGTGCTGTTTTGCATTGCTTGAAGCACTGCTGGGGCTCTTAGAGAGAATTTTCGACCCATCTAGCTTCGGTCCGATACTGAGGCTAGTAAAAACTGAGGGCAGGAGGCTCATCAATTCTCCTGCACAGCGAAGCTGCCGAAAAAAAAAAGGACCTACTTCCTACCGCCGACATTCAGGTGTTTAGAGCGGCTCGACATGAACATTGCATACTGTAAAGTCGATGCCCTGAACAGACGATTTTATTTGCATCCCGTGCCCCGCGGATGGTGTTGTGCTCATTTATTTATTCTAATGCTGTTACGTATAGACGCACACACCACAGAAGTGATTTTGTAAACTTCTCTCCGGCCAAATTAAACACTTCGACAGAAAAAAAAAATAAAATTTAGTGTTGCCTCGATTAAGCTAGGGCGCAGTTGATCGACTGCGGTATTAAATTGCTTGCAGAGTTGGGTCGCAGTGAGGGCCTGTTCAACCCGACACTCGAGCACTGTTGATGAGGAACCTTTGCCGGCGCTTTTAACATTTTTCGGCGAGAATAAATGTGCAATCTTGCGGCCACTTCAGGCATTCGCTCCAAGCCTCGTGTTTGTTCCGCTCGCCGCGACAGCTGTCTCCAAGTGGGCCGTACATATTTCGACACCTGTTTTGTCCAGCCCTCGCGCGCGACCTGTGCGAAAGAACGGGAAAGAGAACTCCACCTGGAGCTAATATTGCGGGTCGTAAATTATCGTCAAAAAGCGTCGTGTTCCAAGCAGTGAGCCGGATCCGTGCGTATTATACTCTGCGGCGCGACGTCCCAATCACGTCACTTTTACTCTCACCTCGAAGGGGGTTATACGAATGAAATGAATAGCACCCGCACTTTAGAGCCACCGAGACGCTGGTTATTACTGCGGCGTATTGCGTTTGCTCTCGCATTGATGAGCCTGAGTCACGCAGTGGACGGAATGGGGTATAGCCATGATTGAAAAACAGACGCAGGTTCCTCTGGGTATAGAACGAATAGTAAGGAGCAGTGCCTACATATGCATGCACACGTCATGTTTAAAGGGACCATGACGACAAAGCACAACTTTGTTCAATTTGAAAGAACTGGCCTTTGGAAACACACTCGGCTCCATTACAGCCGCTAAGGACGTGTGTTCAACAAAGAAAACGCAACAAACATGGGACAACTTTCAAATTTTGCGCCACAGTCACCTGGTACTGGCAGGAGTGACGTAATATGGGCCACCACTAAAGAATATTGTTGGCGTGTTAAGTTACTGCGCGTTAGCAATAGATGCGATCCACGAAGTGTGGATGCGATAAAACGGAGCGAGAGGCCTCACTACACTCGCCTACTGATGTTTCTTGGCCGTGGTTTAGGGCGGGGCCGCTAATCTCACAAATTTAAGAATATGTGACGTCATGCAGACGTCGACGCACGGTGGCTGCGAGTCGCCACCGCGTCATATGTTCCGAGGCAGCCTTTTTAGTGAACCGAGCTTGTATCTTGTCCTCATGGCCCTTGTTTCTAGTTTCCAAATGCCATTTAATGAAAATTTTCACGCTGCTCCCACGAAAAAATTTGCGATCGTGCTTAAGTATTCGTATCGCGTCCATCGCACGTTACGAAGTTGCGCACTTCATTTACTGCAGTGAGACTTTACTCGAAACTTCCCTTCATCTTTTTGTTCTGCCTTTTTTTTCTGCCTTTTTTTTCTTTCCCAGCTCCGTCACCATTTTAATTCGTAGCTTTCTTTGCCGAGTACCGCCACAGCTAGGGCCCTAGCTGGACCGCCCTGCATTTCCACAAGAATGCATAATTGGTGAAAGCAACACGTTTAATCGTTATAATAGCGTAAGTGGAGATAATTTGTAGAACAGAATTTTTAAAAACCAAAAACTAAAACGCAGAAAAAATATAATTGTACAAAGGTGAACTGACGAAATCAAAAATTGGCATCTTATACATCCCCCCCCCCAAAAAAAAAAAAAAAGAAAAACGGAGTCAAATAAGAAGCCTGGAAAAGAACGAAGAAAACAGGAATAAAAAGATTGCCAAACGAACCCACCCTGCACTACGCCTTGCATCTGCGGTAAAATAGATCCATGAGAAATAAAGGGCCGAAATCTCCATGGTGGAGTAAATTAATATAATTGACCAAAGGAAACAAAAAGACATGAAAAATATAAAACATGTTTGCGAATACTCATAGCCAAGTCTAGCTGTTACAAGACGCACAAGTTAGCTTGTGGGAAGACATTTTTCCAGGAGAAACATAAGCAATCATATCACGATATGAAGGTCCTAGTGCAGTTTATTAATGTAAGCACTACGTGTTACGTTACGGACAAACACCCGATTATACGAATTAAGCGACCTCACATTACCGTGTCCTTACACTATTCCTCCCGCCTCCTCGTGTAAACCCATTCAACTCAAAGAAACTATACCCTCCATCCGCAAGAACACTTCCCCTCAGCCCACATTGACACCGCCTCTACCGAGATTCAGCATCCCGCAGAATGTGTTTTGTTTTCAACCAGGCAGCGTAACCCACACCATCATCGGGTGTGCTCACAACACAGCCCTCCCACCTCTCTCCTCTCCTCTTCCCTTCCCAAGCTGTGGACTCTTTTTGTGTGTGAGTATCGGCACTCTTTTCTCTCATTGTTATGTGCCACCAGGATTTTCATTGGTCGGTTGGCACCACGTGATATTTGTTTACAAATGGGCGCAGCCATTTTGTTTCTGGGCGCCTCTCCTCTCTCTTTCTCTCTGCTGCGCGGACGCTAGAGCGGCCGGTCGCACTCTGCCCGTCACACAGGCGGCGGTTTCGTTGAGAAGGCAACACTGCAAGCCAGAAACAAAATGGCCTCCAGACGCTTCCGGGTGCACGAAGTGGCGGTACTCTTAAGCGTAGCTTATTTAGTGAAGCTAGGTGAACCTGACTACCAGCTCTGACCTGGACTCCCAGCAACTCCCTCTACAGGGCAGAGCGATCGCTAAATCGTCAATTGGGCTCCTGCACTCAGGAACTACACCCACTACTCCGAGAAAAAGTTTACTACTATTACTACTACTAGAGTACTTGCGTATTATGTGTACGCCTTGCCCCCCACCCATGCTAACCCGATATGTAGCAAAACCTTGTTGTGGGGTACTGCCCCGCAGAGCTTTCATTACTTGGCACAATTTATTTGAGCACGTCCGCACTCTTTATTTTGGCTCCTTGTACACCCAACAGGAAACCGTCATGGCAAAGCGCCCGTGTCGCCACCGCAGAGCCACCCCGCAGGCTCTTTTGGAGGCGAAAGCGCCTACATGTACTTGAGAAAAGTCGCAGAGGGTGTTGAACCCCCGCTTCTCGTTCTCTCTCTCCTGCTGTGGGAGCCACTCTGGTTCACTCGGGAGCACAAAACAATAGGGACATAAGACAACTTTGTTGAATTTGAAATAAATAGATTCTGGCAGCTCACTCAGATCTATTCCAGCTACGATAGGCGTTTTCTTTGGCAGAAAAAAAGAGTAATGCGCGAAATATTGAAGAACTTTCAAATTTCGTGCTGCAGTGACGATTTAATATGATCAGGAGTGATCACGTAATATGGGCAAGCTGCAGGATCATATGGAAATAAAGGCCACAGTACAATCACCCAGACATGTTTTTTTTTTTGGCGATGGCTGTGGTCTTCTGCCGTCAATCGCACAAACAAGATTCTGTGACGTCATAGAGACGTCGCCGGGAGGTGCCTGGGAGTCGCCACTACTTAATCCGGCTTCTATAATATCTCGATTATTTTTTTTGAAGTTTGCGATAAAATTGGTGTCGTTGCTAATGGATAGAAAGTCTTTTAATGAATCAAACTTGTATTCTGTCTTCATGGGGGGCCCCTTAAAAACTTTCGATGCCATAAAAATGCTTCAGCCACGGGGGAAAACAATGAATGCAGCAGAGCAGTTTTCAAAATTTATATCACGTGAGCGTCGAGCGCTTAGCTGCCGACAGATTGACTTCATCAATACCCAAACGGCGAAATCTACTAGAAGAGAAAGATATAGAGGTAACAAAGGGTTACAACTTGGTGGCTGAAGACCGCAGTGCTTCGGCTAATGGTGGCTGCCCGACCCGTGAGCTGCTTCTGGAGATCTAGGTTTGAGCAACTTAGCTCTGCTTACAGATTTGCAGACTTCCAGGCCCACATGTGATGTTTTACTGTGGCCCGTTCTCCGCGGTGCTGGCAGAGCGTTGTGGGATATGGTGAGGGGTGAATGGCTAAAAGGGGAGGGAGTAAGTTTAAAGCTGACGCTAAAGGCGGTCTTATTCCACTGATAGTGACGGGTAAGCGGGAGGTTTTTTGCGGCAGTAGAGGCTTCGTGTTGTCTCTGTACGTGAGTAGACTATCGCGGGTTGATCTGGCTCCATGGGAGGCTAGGATAGGCGCGCGCCAAAAGCCTAATCCGAGCCCCCACAATCAGCAAGGCTCTTTTAAGCACCATATGCTGATAACACGAGCACGAGCAGTCCTTGCCATCCACGCGCCCAACTATCTGTGGCTGGCGCAGATAAGTTGCATGGTAGCAACGACGGGGGTGGTGCAGCGCTCGCTGGAACAGCCGACTAGGGAATGCTTGCACACGGCAGGTACTTTCGGCGTATGCTCGTATAACTTCGTCGATTAGACCGGTTCCGATCAGCGCTGATCAGGCGCTGACCTAGTAGTCGGTCTATCGGTCGACTCTCGCGAGATATCGCTAACATTCGGCCGTTCGTGTACCACGGCTGCCGGATGTGGCCTGTCGCGTCACATGTGATAATACACAGCCGATAATACGTGGCGTCACGACACGCTCGCCTACTATTTTAAACGGCTGCCGCGATGCCGCTGCTTCGGGATAACCGCTATGGAGGACGAGGGCCATGCACGTTGGCCAAGGTATACATGCAAGACCACCATATCGATATGGTCAAAATTATTGAGGCGTCCCTATGAGATGCACGGCGCTCATGCGCCGGTAGTTACAAATTTCGCCGTTGCCCATGCGACGTGCGACGCCGTAGACCGTACCTTGTTCCTCCTTTAGGGAGTGAATGTTCGGATATGGTGCACACTGACTACACGAAGGCGACTGCTTTTCTTCCTCAGTCTTCAAAAGTGCACGGCAATATTTGGTACTGTGGCTCAGTGGCTGAGGCGTTGCGCCACTGATCACGAGTTCCCGGGTTCGATTCCCTGCGGGACCCGCCGCGGTTGCTCAGTGGCTAAGGCGTTGCGCTGCTAAGCACGAGGTCGCGGGTTCGATTCCCGGCGCCGCGGCGGCCGCTTTTCTGATGGAGGGCGAAAAGCAAAAACGCCCGTGTGTGCGAGATTTCGGCGCACGTTAAAGATCCCCAGGTGGTCAAAATTAATCCTGAACCCTCCACTACGGCGCGCCTCAACGCCTGCGTTGCGTCGGCGCGTTAAACCCCACAATCAATCAATCATCGATTCCCTGCGGTTCTTTTGCTCATGGGGTTGATGGTGGAATGCAATTTATTGGCCGGGTGAATGTCACGGGGGCGGAAAACGAGAGCTACGAGGATCACTAACCGCATTTTTATAGTAGCGAATGCGACAGCACTTCGCGGTGCGATTGAAATGTCCTCTTGCGCGTTCACGGTGGCAAGAAACCGGAGCCACGTTGCGACTATGTTGACGTTGGAGCCGACGAGGCTAAGGTATGCTCTAGAATTCTTTGCGAACACCTCTCTGTCTGTAACGCTCTGAGGACCAAATGACGCGTAGACTTCTAGATACATTTCGCTTCTGCCGGTTCCACTTTACGACACGTTTCTTGGTCAGTCACCCATCTTTTTTGCGTCATGACGCCAAGCACTTCCTATGAGTTTTGAATGCAAAACCGTCCATGTCGAATTGCCGAACGGATCCTCGCACCACGATCAGGCTAGCGCATGTCAAATGGAACGCCGCGCTGCTTGCATCCAATGGGAATTTATCTCGCTATCTCACGCAATCAGCCACCTAATGTTTTCCTATAGATCTTTTCAATTGACGCATTGATTTTTTTATTGCGCTGAGCTAGCGCCTTTTATTTGGCGCAGGTATAAAGGTATAAAGAACGAAAGGGTGCAATAAAGCACGCTTTTTACGAAATAATGACGCACGATAAAGATCCCCGGGTCGTCTAAATTAATCTCTAACCCGCCATTACGGCGCCTTGCAAAGCGTAGGTGCACTTTCGGTGCGCTGAACCCCGATTTGACCATCGAACGTGGTTTGGTGTATATTATTTCCGGGCCGCTTCCAGCAAAGCGCGGTAGAACAGAAAACGTTCAACTATCCTTGGTGTACTAGCAACCATAGACTGCATGCAATATTGAAGGCGCATTATTTGAACCAAAGTATTTTGCAACCTTGTTTAGCTTCGCATTCATGCACAATCTTGCGCATGCGCAATTAGAGCTGGTTAACTCACTTTACTCGACGAGTTGTCCCCGCACGTCTTCCACCCATCACTCCACAAGCTTCCGCTTGATCTACATGCCTAAAAAAGCAATAGACAAAATGGAGTAACTATATAGACCATTCCAACGAGGGCGCCGCCATCTTGCGTGCGCAGCGCCCTCTCGTAGCGGGCCGATTCGCTGGCTTGGGCGATTGCTCCGCGGCGCATGGGCGCCTACGGGAGCTCGGTGAATTTCGCGTTGTAGCGCGTTGTACGTTCATTTCCGTAATAGAATTTAAATGGGAAAGTTGTTGCATAGGACCAGTTTAAACGATCTGGCTTAAATTGGCGGCTTTTTGGGCCGCGGGGGAGCTGAAATTCGCCTCGATGTAGCGTGGTCCGCGGTGGGTAAACGATGCCGTGTCGAATATATGTCGGCAATACTGCGTCACAATTTTTTTTTGTTTGCGTGTGTGTGTCCGGGATCGCGTATAGCGGGTATTTTGGTCGCTTTACTGCAAAAACTGATGTTTGATAAAACGATCTAACCGTGATACGTTTGCCGCCCATGGGCAACAAGCAGAAGCGCGTGTCAGTGTAACAGACTTCTGTCTTCGTATCCCAGCAGGGTTTAATACAGGTAGTTTTGAGTGGACTTACTAAGTATTTGGCACATTACATAATTTGTGTTAAATCTTATCGATATATCAACACCTCACCCTCAGCCACCATTGCCTCCAACTATAAACAAAAGTTCCTCTCTCTAGAATTTCAAGCTGCTTTGCAGCACAATTTACGAGTGCAACTAGTGTACAACATAAAAATAAAATAAACAACACAGCTCCTGGAGGGCGTCGTATACGGACTTATTAAGCGCCCGCCGTTGGGCAACCAGACAAGCGTTCGCTTTTACGTTGCTTAGTTTGATGTTGCCAACAAAGAGACATCACATTTAGGTAATAGACTGAACTCTTGGCTGGAGTGAGTGAGTGAACAACTTTATTTTGCCCGAATCGGGGATGGGGGAAGAAGGGAGGTAGAATCCCCTTCAGTAGCCCCCTTCCCCTCAGATTTTCTGGGGAAACTGACAACCTAGGGAAGTGTCACTATGAAAATCGCCAAGGCCAGCCCACGCAAAACTTGAAGCTGGGTTTACAGCCATGTGACCGCAGCAACGGTGGAGATGCAAGTTTCAGTGACCTATTTTAGTTTGAAAGAAGGTAGAAGAATTTTCTGCAACTATTCCAAAGTAGGTGTACAAAAAGAGCTCAGCAGAACAAAATTGCCTAAAATCTTACGTGTTAAGGGCACAGGGTAAGCCCTATACTTCCCATGCATTTTTGGCCATTTTGAGGTACATTTTTCTCGGCATCTAATAAAGGTATCTACATAACGTATATATCATTTTCTTTCAAATTTTGTGCTCTTTTAACTGTACTAGAATTTTGAACATCCTTAAAAATTTCAGTTTTTTATAATTTTTTGTCTGTTAGTACCTAAATTTTGGCATTATTTTAGCATTAAAAATTGTGTAACAAAAAAACTGTTTTGTGCATACTTTCAATTCTAGTACAGCAGGTGTGAAACGTTATGTAGATGACAGGGGGAAAAAATCAGCTCGTTATCGTGAACGATATAGGAAATAATGGTACCTATGTAAGAAAAAACATTGTTTTGAGATAATTGAGTTTAAAGTAAAAAAAGAGGTTAAAAACAATACTTTTTTGCCAAAGACACCACTGGAGCCATTTATTTAAAAAGCACCAGCTTCATAATCACTGCCAAAGTCATTTTTTTGCTTTTCACCAAATCGTCTGTCCTTCCTTGACTATTTTGTGCACCATCGTACAGATCTGCTCACAAAGTATTTTGCTTGTGGTCAACCTCTTTAAGCCACTTAATGGTGGTGTTGCTTCCAGGTTTTGGTCTGAATGATTTCAAAATGCTGGCTCATGCGTTGCTTCATCATTTAATAAAAGAACAGCATCCAATGTTACAATCATTAGAGTGTGCAGCCCAAAAAAGATGTTTTTTAGTTCGCAGCTTCGAAGGGCAAATGTGGAAAAAACGCGCAACAGGGTCTTGGGATTGCCCTCACTGAAAAATCAGCTCTGCAATGGTTGCTATGCAATTTCTTAATACAGCTGGTTCCAGAAAGGCATTTTGATCTGAAACTGGGAGTTTTTTGATGAAAAAAAATGACAATAAACCCTGAGAACATTCTTAAGAGGATGTGGGCACTTACTACTTGCTTACGGGAAAACTGCTTTTTAGCGAGAAATAAGACTTTTTAAGGCAAGTGTGAATACGGAAAATGTGCACAAGGAATTGAACTTCCCTAATTGCGAAGAAAAACAAAAAGTCATTTTTTCAAAATTTCGCCTTACCCTGTGCCCTTAAAGCACACAAGGAACACAAAAGCTCATAGTCTGGCTCATTTATTAACGTTTCAATAAAATAATTCGTAAATTAGTGGTAAACCCGCACGCGCGATGCCTACGAAGCATAGTCAAGGCAAAAGGTGCAGCCGCGCCGGGGGCCCGCGGTGATCGCGCGCCCACTCCAGAGAGGAGGAAAGCCGGCCGCGCGCCGCGATCGCTGAGTACGAGAGTACGTTTCCCCCTCGCCCGATGGAACGGTCTATAGAGGGGTCAAACGAGTGAACTAGCGGGAGCGTTGTCTCGAAATTGTTTATCTCGCAGGACAATAGATGGGAGTGGGTTGTTCAAAAATGGTTCAAATAAGTGTTTTTTCCTTTTTTCATGAACAGAAAAGCCGTGATACAATGGCCGATAAAGTGAACGCCACGCGCATTCATTTTCACGTGTTTCTCAAGCTGGTTAGCGATACAATAGCCTTTAACTATACGCGTCCTTGATGACTGCGTTAGTATATTTGCACGTTTCGGGCCGTCGTGTGGCATTCCTGAATAGCCGTCGACAGCATTTTGATATGTCGAGGCTTCGACGGAAGGGTGAAAGCAAAATCCGCAATGGTGGTTTTTGAAAAAAAAAAAATAAAGAAATGCAGGTATGTGATGTATCCATGGGGTGTTTGGGAGTGTGAGGCCCTGGCGTATCAGGATAAATTTTCGCGCTCGGGGAAGGAAAGCAAGAGGGGTGGGGTGTGATTGACGCCACTATCTTTGCCTGCGGTTACATAACAACGGCCGATGTTTACTTTTGGTGCCGCAAGCTATACATCAACCTCATGCAGCTTCGATCTCTGCCCTCATCCTCTGCACATAAAAAACGAAACAAAACAGCGATCGACAAAGCAGTAGGGAGGTAATTTATACCCAATACGTGGCCACAGCATTGCCAATTACTATTTTACGTTTTGGATGAATTGCTCGTTTAGGTCTTGTTATTTTTTGTTTCATTTGCTTTGTTTGCTGTTTTATTCTTCGTGTTCTCCCATTTTCGGGGGCTCTTCCCCCCTTCTTTTGAAATGGAATTCTGGCTAGGCCACGGAGATTCAAAGATGCATTATTTGCAGTGGATAGTTAACTATGCATAGCACGGGCAATCGATGCAAATTTTTTGCCGCGGGTTCCGAAAAACGTTTGTTCCAAACTAATTTTGTGGTGTCTACAAAAAAATCGACGCAGAATGGAAAACTGTACGCGAGCAAATGGAAGTGCACTGCTGTTCGACCTCGCCTGGTCTCATATTCTTCAGCTAAGGTCAAAGTACGCGCCTCCGAGCTTACTCGCTTTGATCTTGCTTCAACCTCACCCTATAAAATCGTCACCTCACGTGGCTGGTGTTCTTGGTTCATTCGTTCATTCCTCCACTCCGAAACAACGTTTATGGAAATAGGCTTCAAACCCATCGTCTCTCTTGGAAACTTAGCACGAACAAAAATATTGTCACGTGGCGGTGGGACACGTATAATGGTTGATGACCAAATAGATGCGATCGACGTATTTACAGAGTGCACATGGCGGCCATGACAGAACCGCGCAACCCGCACGCCAGCCACTCCGTCAGCGTCGTCGATGGTTGGTCATAGCGCCATGGAGCATTATCCACCTTTCCCGTGACAATGCCACGGTCGCAATGTTGGCTGTATCCTAAAGGTAGAAAGATTCTGGTGAGGTGACTTGGGCTGGCCATGTAGCGAGACAAAATGACAAACGGTAAAAATGAAACCAGGACAACAGAGTGGATTCCACGAGACGGGTCGAGAAGAAGGGTAAGGCCAATAACTCGGAGGGAAGAAATAAGCAATTTTGGCGTCAAGAAATGGACTCGAGCAGCGCAGGACAGAAACGGTTGGAGGTCAACAGGAAAGTGCCTTCGTCCTGCAGTGGTCCTTGTAGGCTGAGGACTATGATGATGAGGTGAAGATGTATCTAATGCATTAGGATTAATATTAAATCCTAGCAAGGAAATTTTAGTACTACATAAAGAGGTCTTTACTTCGCTGACGGGTCGTAAGCAGCTGCTCGAAAATTAGCCACACCGACGGAAGAAGTATGTACGAGTCAGCATCAGGTGCCGCGTGTCAAACCCACGCAAAATGGAAAAGTCTCCCTAGTGCGCTGTAGCGCTGGCGCGCAATTTGATGCATTCCGTCCTCTCGCCGATCCGCGCGAATTAGCCAAGGCCACAGAGGCATGATCAGACGTGCAACATACATATGAACGCGGCGGTAACGCAACGTTGCGTACCAGCTGGTTTGAACTTGTGCTTTTACCGGCCAGCAAAACGTTTTTAAAGCTTCTGGCACTTCATTTTTAGCAGCACTGCGCGAAGTCGTCCGAAACTAAGCAAACATTCATGCCTCCCACAATCAAGAACCTCAGGATGGCATATAGTGGTGCTAGCCTCTGCAAGCGGGGCAAGGCTTGCTGCGACCAGGAGCAACAAGGCGCCAAACTGTAGCTGTAGCCTGTTTTAACCGCAACGATACAAGACAGAGGCCATAAGCCATAATATTTCAGTTATACTCGTGCAGAGGTGATTGCAACGACGTCATGTGCACAAAGCGGCGCACGAGATGACACACACTCGCGCGCGCGCGCGCAGGCAACTGACCTAGAGTGAACTAGAATTGTTCTCGTTCGCACTGACCGCAACAAAGGACACAGAAAACAATGACGGATGGTCGGCGTCGACGGGAGTGCTGACACGTCACTCGTTCACACCTCAATTCAAACAACCTATACCAATTTTGGCGTCTCCACAGAGCGTCGACATTGGGATCAACACAGCTTGACTTTTGAAGATTAGTTGCGAGACTTTGTGATCCCTCTTTCCTCCTACGTGTTTGCGCCCACGCACGTTTCTGGTGAAATGCTTTGCGGAGATGGTCTGTGCAACGCTGCAATCCCATCGGAAATATCTACGTCCTCCTAAATCTCACGCTATTGGCGGCGGGATATCGAAGCCCTGAACACGGCGAACAGCTTCGGCGATATCGGCACGCCCCCGGGAGTGACCCACAGCTGCTATCGAAACGTGCCGCTACTGCCCCTGTAGGCAGTACAGTCAAACCCGGTTATAGCGAACTGCAACATGCGCCGCGATTAGTTCGATATATCCCGCTTATAACGAGTTTATTGTTGCGAATTCGCAATACGCGGGAATCCCCCCCCCCCATTCCCGTATGCAGAAACAACCAAAATGCACTATGTCATTACCATGCACAAAACAATCGATTTATTGCAAATATGAAGCTACTTTTCGCCTAAACTGCCTACTTCAAAAAAAAAAAAAAACGGTGATTTTTGTTTTCCCTTTTGTTTTGGCAGCGTCAACTAGCACAGCATTCTTTACACAAGACATTGTTTGCACCAGTTCCCGTCGGTGTCCTTCAATATCGAACAAATATTGGCGGAGGACATCGATTGCCGGAAGCACTTCATTAAGCGTCGGACGGCTTTCACTCACGACATCCTCTGCCTCCTCGGTGCTTTTCGTCAGCATTACGCCGGTGCTGCTGACGGTGTCCGCGTCCGAGGGGCTTACAGTGACGGCAACGTCGTCGTCGACACTCCTTTCGGCACAGCATCGGGAAGGTTGGCGAGCTGCCGTCTTAATTGGCCCGGACTCACTGACTGGGCGGGTTGCATCGTGAGTCGCGCGCGTCGGAAACAGTTACGGAAAGTGTCGGGCGTCATGTCACTCCATACGATGCACAATGTCTCAGTCGCGGTCTTTGCTCAGTGGTCGCGACCAATCATCTCAATCGCCGCTCTGAGGCCATGCATTTTGGCGGCCATTCTAGGCACGCCGAGTTCGATATATCAGATGTACAGTTCGTTATAAGGAATATGTTTTGTGTGTATTTCCGTAACTGATTTATTATTGTTCGATATATATCATGTTCGCTCTATCCGGGTTCGTTATAGTCGGGTTTCACTGTACAGTCAAACCCAGTTATAGCGAACTGCAATATGCGCCGCGATTAGATCGACATATCCAATAGTTCGATATAGCGAAACCCGCTGATAACGAGTTTTTTTGTTACCGTTGACAGCTCGCGGGACACCCCCCTCCCCACCCCACCCCTCCATTTTCCCATCCCCGCATGCGGAAACCAACACAATTAAGTATGTCGTTACCATATACAAAACAATTCATTTATTGCAAGCAATAGGGATACTTTCCGGCTCAACTGCCTACTCCGCAAAAAAGAGGTGATTCTTGTTTTCACTTTCATTTTGGCGGCGTCCACTAGCACAGTATTCGAGTCCCTGTCCTTCAATATGGAAGCAACAATGGCGGAGCATATCAACTGCCGAAAGCGCTTCATTAAGCGGCGGACGGCTTTCACCTGCGACATCTTCTGCCTCTTTGCTGCTCCAGCAGCGCCAGCTGCCGTGACATCGGCGACGGTGCCTGCGTCAGAGGGGCTCACAGTGACGGCCACCTGGTCGTCGACGACACTCAGGAAATCGCCGAAGGAATGCTATGGTCCCGTTTTGTTGTGCGGAGTTTCCGTCATGAACCATTTTCAACAAGCCCGGCTTTCCACTCTCCTTCAGTTACGGAAAGTTTCTGGCGTCGCGTCGCTCCATGTGATGGCTCAACGTCTCAACCGAGGCCAATCAACATCTCAATTACCGCTGTGAGACCACGCGTTTCGGCGGCAATCCTAGGTTCGCCGAGTTCGATACATCCGATGTGAACTTCGTTATAAGGAATATGTTTCGCGTGTATTTTCGTAACTGATTTATTTTTGTTCGATATATATAATAATTCGCTATACCCGGGTTCGTTATAATCGGGTTTGACTGTAACAGGCAGGACTTACGGCTCATTTCCGGACTCGCAGTGTCTGCGCAGAGGCTGAAGGGAGAGCGTCACGCGTTCCTGCTTCTATACGTGAGGCGTAAATTATTGCGAAGCCGGCGGCACCGATCTCGAACGGGAGCGCGCGCGCGCGGCTCGAGACATGTCGCGCTATCCGAAGGAGCTCGGAATCAGCCTCATCGCCATGCGTAACGGACACTTTATGAAAGCAATCTTAGAGGAGCCTTGAATGAGTTCGAAGGGAACTCGCCATGCACATTACGGGACCTCACAAAGCGCTATTCACACGTTTCAAAACCGAGGCTTGCCCGGCAGCTCACCTCC
Source organism: Haemaphysalis longicornis (assembly GCA_013339765.2). Lineage (NCBI taxonomy): Eukaryota > Metazoa > Arthropoda > Arachnida > Ixodida > Ixodidae > Haemaphysalis > Haemaphysalis longicornis. The sequence goes on along the minus strand of CM023456.1, from coordinate 112,932,512 downwards.
GCGTTCCTCTTCCCTCGTGTGGAATGCCTCCTCTCCCCCTCCCCGGGTTACGTCCCTGCGCCTCTACAAGATGATTGGCAGATAGAAAACTTGATCTGCTCCCACAACCTCTTAAATGCGTTGCGAAGGCAAAGCGCGAGATATGGTTACCCTCGACGGGATTGTAGGTTTTGGCAACGCAGCTTCAAGAAACGCACCGACTAAGTGCGCTGTCGTTTGCTCGTCTTAAAGGAAAAAGCGAGGAGGGTAAACAGAAATGCAACGATTGTTCAAATCCGGTGGTCGCAGCAGAAGGCGCCGTAACTAGGTTATCAGCCGGCATGTAGTCATTGCTATAGGTAAGATAAATATGAAAGGATCGTGGCATATATGGCCGAGCATGCGCGATCACATCAGGTGTTGCGCTTAGCGGCGACCATCAGAACTTGTCTGGTTATTCCGAAGGGGGGAAAAACTTAAGGAAGATTTATTGCAAATCCTTTATTGGTGCGCAACCATGGACCCGTCTTTCGAGTTTTGTTGAAACACTTGACATCCTCGTGATGCTTATTCGTGAGGTACTTTGGTTTTCTTTAGACGCGTCTGTTAGGCATCGTCGTTAGCATTTTTACGCCGCTCCAACCAAGGCGCAGTCAACTGAGCTCACGCTCGTCATGCCACCACGCCACGTCATCCGTTTGCACACGGCGCTTTCACTCCAAGGCCCGCTCGCCGGAGCTCTGCCGATGACGTCACGCTTGTTCACTGCGCAGGCGCGCTCTGGAAGCTTCACTCATGACCATTAATAAAACTAGCCTGTTTGAGCCCCTGTGCTTACGAATAAAAATGGCTCAACTAATGCGTGATAAAAAAAAATATAAGAATAGAATTTCCAGGCTCATTGTTAACCAGCGCTTGAGACTGGACGACAAGTGAGGAGAAACAAGACCGCGCTAACTCACAACTGTTTTTTTTATTAGGCGTAAACACAAATATATACTCAGAACAAGCACGTGCCCAGGGCAACCCCTCGATAGTGCGGTTCGATAAGCACAAGATTACGATATTCACATTCGTACAAACAACCCACAACAACCTAAGCTAACGCATTCGATAAGAAAAGAAATTCCTTTTCATGTAGCGTCACAGACGCATGACTGACACACTCGCCTTCGTTTTTTTCTTACACCAAATGCTTCCATTACCTCTCTTGTTAACTGATGATTGCGCCGCCACAATCACCAATTTGTAACAATGTGAGTACCGTAATCTTGTGTTTATCTAACCTCAATATCGAGAGTTTGCCCTGGGCACTTGTTAGTTCATATATATTTGTTTATGTCTAATAAAGAACGGCTGCGAGTTAGCGCCGTCTTGTCCCCTCGTTTTCCGTCCTGTCTCAAGCGCTGCTTAACGATGTGCAAACACCAACTAGCCCAACTGTCGATTCTACTGTACTACTTCCAGGTTTGCGCTTTTGCACTAATAAATGAATAGCACGCGCTAAACTGGACAGAGCGAAATCGTATGCACCAAGCTCTGTCTTAAACGAAAAATTATTCGTAAGTACAGCGAAAAATAGGCGCACACAAGCAAGCACAGCGAACGTTAAACCCACAAAACTAACACCGTGTCTGTGTCGTAAAACCTTTCCTTTCTTGCTTCACGTTGTTCCTTTCTTTCTGTTTTCATTCGAAAGTTACCGCACTCGCCTGAATGGCGAACTCTTTTGTATGTAGCGATAAAGACGCGTGGCCCACGCACGCGCCGCCGCGCCTTTCAGCGCGCAACGGCGCCTCTCTCAATCCGTGGGTGCGAGTCACGATACTCGTAAAGAACCGACGTTTGCTTGTAAGCCTGACGAACAGGAGACGCGCAATGTGCCGACAGATGCGTGCGCAATGGCACCTTGAGCGATAAATAATGTCCCCCTTAGACGCACATCCAAACACTGACGCGCTTGCCATTACTTTCTTATAAGATTACACACATAAAAAGTTGCAGAGGACATTACGTTTACGACTCAATGTGAAACGCGATTGCGTTATTTCGCCGTCGAGTGGGAGTTTTAACACGGAGCTGCGGCATTCGTTGTGCTCTTCAAGCGCTAAAGGTCAACTAAAGGAGTGTGGTTTCTTGGCGAGTTGGTCCTTCATTTGTAAAAAAAAAAAAGCGCTGTCAGGGACGGAGGACAACGCAAGTAGACTGGATCCTGCGCTACTAACTCCTTTATTTGGTGCGATTTCCCCGGTTTTTAAAAAACGGGGATATTTTCCAATCAAATTTAGGCCGCAGCTCTTAAGCGCCCGCCCCTGTGGTTTTGCGTCGCCATCGGCCTCATTGTAATTGAGAGAAGGAAGAGGACACCGAGGTTGGAGCGAACGGGAAAGTGGACGAGGAAAGTATAACGAAAGTGTGAGAGGGAGAGCGGTATGTTCAGGCCGCCTTGCGGGACGTGCTGCACGGCTGCCCAAGGTGTGTGTGAGGTGAGAAAGAGAGAGGGAGAGAAGACCTTTAATGAAAGCTGAGGAAGTCAGCCCCACTAACGGTAGGTCTTGCTACTCCAGAGTGTGCGAGGTGTGTTTAAATGGTGTGTACGAGATGGCGCCACAGTAGCGCGCGGCGCGGTGCGTTCGCTGATGACGTGGTCACCGGGTCTGTCGCTGCAGCTGAACGAGCCGCCCGAGCAGCGGCTCAGCGCCGCCGACATCGGTAATTCAGATGTACGCGCCACCGCAGCAGCAGCTAGGCGCCGTAACCGAAAAGACTCTGCAGTTCGCGCTGCGTCTAAATTTGGCTTTATGGAGTATCGTAATCGTCAGCCAAATTATTCCTGTACATTCACTCTCAAAGGGCGTTTTTTAATATCTTTGGCAATGGCCAAGATTGGACGTCCTGTGACTGAGCGCTTGGCTAGCGAGCACCGACGCCAGCAAGTTTGACACTGGGACCGGTTTTCCCACGGCATCCGCCATCCGCGGCCACTGCGTTTAAACAATGACTCATCGGCGCGACTGCCTCCTCCTTTACACTCTCCCGTTGTCCCGTTAGGCCGCTGCGTCGTCGTTTTCGGCTGGCAGTGATAACATGCCTCTGCCGAAGTTTGATGAGCACGGCTGATAACCATAGCTGCTCCGGACAGCTAGCACCTCGGAAAATCGCTCAATGAGCCTAGTAACGCTCTAGAGGTAATTACAGTGCAGTTTGGCAGGGCTGCCCGCACATCTCTGGTAGCCCGCGTGCACGGGTGCTCTGTGGTTGCGCGGGAGCGGGTGGCGTTGATCCGTCGTCGGCAAGCGGTGTCTGACTGCCGCCCCGCGGATATCGCTCGGCGAGCTGCTTCACTGGAGATGGTCCGGAACGCCAAGTACGGGAAGCGCGCCAAGCGCACGGCCCGGAGTTGAATGTACGGGTGTGAACTGAGAAGCACGGTCTCCCATTGTTCCGAGGAAGAGATTTCTAGTGCGTGAAGATGGTCTGCTGATTTTCTTCGGCAGGCCCATAGAATGTGTTCAAGTACTGCACTTACTCAACATAATTTTTACACTTGTTCTTATACAGCCCGGTGTAACAATGACTGTATGTCACCGAGTTCGGGTATACGTGCTGGACTGTAGCAGACACCTCGCTATACTGACTCCCACTTGCCCAAAATTGAGTGAGCTGCTAGATACCTAACTCTCCCTAGTCGGTAATGACCAATTACGTCCCTACAGGTCGCCTGAGGTCCCTATACCTTGTGCGGAACGATGGCTTGGCCGTTTCTGGGCTGTCTCGGAAGCTAAGACCTCGAGCCCATGTTATTTGGACCCCTCGGAGATTTGACTCTTAGGATCCCCTGAGAATTCGTAGGGCCTCGGATGAACTCCTTCCCCTTGTGAAGTTCCTGACCACGGATTCGGAATTGCGTATTATGATTTTTGCTGTAGTAGAGGCAAGCGCCAGGGCAACTTCCGCGTCTTCTCCAACCTCCGGAGTGTCTGTGCGGATCGCTTCGGAGGCCTTCGAATGACCCCGTCGATTGACCACCGCTACGGCCATGGCGTTGGGACCACGGTACTCGGACGCGTCCACTTGGACCGCATCATCGGAGCGTTCGAATCGCCTTTCAGGACGTGGGTTCGATTCCCGGTCGCGGCGGCCGCTTTTCTGATGGAGGCGAAAAGCGAAGACGCCCGTGTGTTCGAGATTTAGGCGTACGTTAGATTCCCTGGTGGTCAAAATTAATCCGCAGCCCTACACTACGGCGCGCCTCATCAAACCTGACAGTCATCATCATGATCGCCTTCCAAGTTCTGGGTTATGTACGGGGTGCATGTTCTTGGACACAGGGGCTATGTATATCGACCAGATTTAGGGGAAACCCCCGAGGTGGAGTAAGATTCTGTGAAGGAAAATTTGACATCCACCTGAATGCAGCCATACGGCTACAAAGGAAAGTTATACAGCTTCCTCGGAAACTTCGCAGTTGAAGAAAAATTTGTCCTGGTCCAGGATTCGAGCCCGGAACCCCCGCTTAACCGGAGCAGTAGCTCTACCAACTGAGCTAACAAGGAGGCTAGTCGTTTGTAGCGCGAGAGCGAATTGACCGACAACTCGAAGTGAAGGACAGGTTCTGGAGGAAACAAATTTTTCTTCAACTGCGAAGTTTCTGAGGAAGCTGTACAGCTTTCCTTTGAAGTGGTATGGCTGCATTGAGGTGGATGTCAAATTTTCCTTCACAGGGGCTATGTATGTATACAATGTTCTCTGCCAGGAAGGGATATCGTATATCCCTTGAGTCGTATATGTGATTGAATAGCTTGTAGGGTTTGTCTGCCTGTGGCGCTTTTAAACGGTCTTCCTGTATAGCTGCTCTATTTTGTGAACTTCTAGAAGCTACTATAACGTATTGCGCAGCTTCATGGCTTCAAATCGTTCTCTCGATGCCGCGACAGGTACACCTGGTGCCTGCTTGTATCGCTTACTGATATTAATTTTTGTCCTTTCATCAGTTTATTAGGCCAGTGCAGGCCTAACCCTCTTTCATACCACGATTGCGATTGGAAATTTTGAAAAGGAGGCGGGCGTTCTGTGGTTTTCGAGTGTCTTTGTGGCTTTATGTTGTGGCCATCGGCCTTTATGCGAAACCCCACGACACTGACGCTCTTTACACGGGGAACGGGTCGGCCGTCTATATATAGAGCTAAATAATTGGGACTCCGAGGTCGAGTTTGCAGCCTCTTCTCGTGGTACGCGGGTTCGATTCCCGGCCACGGCGGCCGCTTTTCTGATGGAGGCGAAAAGTAGAAACGCCCGTGTGTACGGGATTTCGGCGCACGATAAAGATCCATAGGTGGTCAGAATTAATTCGGAGCCCTGGCGCGCCTCATCGCCTGCGTTGCGTCGGCGCGTTAAAATCTACAATCGACCAATCAAATCAATCTTCTCGTGGTTACCGAAATTCGGATTTTTGTGGCGAGCAGCCGAGGCCCCTGGGGGTCACGTATGCCACTACCACATCTATCGCCTTCTGTATCTTTAGTATTTCTCCGTCGCTGCCACAGGTGACCCAGAAAGTGACGTCATGCGGCTACAAGCTGTGGCCCATGGCAGTCTTTCTATTCTGTTTAGTTGCCCTGGTAGATTACTCATGGTGACATTAAAAAGAAAAGGAGGGAGAACAGAGCCTTTCGGCGTCCCCCTGCTACCTTTAGCTTGATGTCGCTAGGTTCTGCTCCCGCGATAGTTCGATGCGGCGTGCTCCCGGGCAGAAAGTCTGTTACAAAATCATACACCCTTGGAGAGTTCGAGAGCACCACGTCACATTCTTGGGAAGTTCCAAGCATCACCCGTAATATTTTCATCAGAAAACTGTTAAATACATCCTGGAAACAATATTTGGACCGATAGCCTGTATGAAGTATATCCAGGCAGGCACTTGGACTCTAAATCCTAATAGCTCATATTTTATATCTTTAGTAATATTTGTGGGATTCGATTGCATAAAATCTGTCCAATATTCGCCCACATATATACAAAAAAAATTATTTACCTTTATTTGGCTCGCGCATGTTTCAGCTTCAGATACTTTTCTAGTGCTGCAGGGCGGGTAGACACGTACAAATATTCTAATTTCGCCAGAATTCGTACATCCTATTTTCCGAACAGTAAAAGAGTTTTGTCGAGGCTTTAAATACCATCCCGGACATAAAAAATTCGGGTCAATGCGTGAATCATCGTCGTCGTGCTGGTGATACATCATTCACCTTACAACTGCATCGTATTTCAGTCACGAACCAACGTAAAGGCTAGAAGTCGTTGATAAGCTTTTCCGTATAAGACCACGACTTTCAAATGCCGCATCCACTCCGATTCGCACGATCGCTGGGCAGGAGCACCGGCTTGCTGAACCGTACGACGCCCTATGACCGTGTCGATCGTTCCCTGTATTAAAGAAAAGTAGAGAAAATTAAAAACCCTTTTAAGAGAGAGATGGTTAAAACGCGAAGCTTTCTCCCATGGAACTATAGTCAGTCAGTCCAAAATCACAGTTGCTTCTACCATGTCGAGTGGCGCAACCGGATAGGCATCGGCTTCGTAACACTAGGGAGCCATGTTAGATTGCGACCACGGTAAGCATTTTGAGCCGCTTGAGGGGCCTTCGCTCCTAAACATCATCGTTTCGTGAATTGGCTTTTCTGAAGTGCGCTTTGGGCGTTACGATTACGATTTTGACTTTGGAATATCACTTTGGAACCCGAAGACATAGACTTTCGGCAAAAGATAGCTTCGCGTTAGAGCCGTCTCTCACTCGGCCCACGATCATCATCATCGTCAGACGAAAGGGTTTTCCGCATGCGTTTGGGTTGGGACTCGCCACCAGTAAGGCAAAGACAAGTTCGCTTTAAAACACAGTGCACTGCACATACGCCCTTTGGTTTAACCAAAGAGGGACACATTACGGTCCCGTTCAGCTAACACCTGTGCTACACGGTCGCGTTTTAAAGGTCTTCGGAAGGCCGTTGAACAGATTGTCTATCGAGTGCCACACTGTAAAGACATAGGGAGAAGTTGTGGGGGAGAGTCCAATTGTCCACTGAAAGTTACCGTGTGGCACAGGCATAGATCACCCCGGTTCCCCTTACTACCTGTGCAAAGCGGGCGAGGGGAGCGACAGCGAGACTAGAGGCACGACATTTCCCCCCCCCCCTTTTTTCCCCCCGCCCCGGGGCCCAGCCGTACTGAGGAAGCGCTAGCTCGTCGCGGATATCCGCGGACAGGCGCGGCTTCCGGCCAACAGCTGCTGGTGCATATGCGAGATTTCAACCCCAGAGGCAGAAAGGACAGCGGCTTCGCGCGCGGGGCAACGCTCGCGGCTGCTGCGCGCTCGACTCGTCGTCTGCGCTCGCCTGTGGTCACCTGCGAGCGGCGTTCGTTCACATGCGGTCGCCATGCCGTTGAGCGTGGGAGAAGGGCGTCTGTGCTGTTCGACGCTCTCGGACGGCGGCTGTTACGAGCCGCTGTCGACGCATAAACGCCTGTTGCACGCGACGGCTTCTCCCTCGTTCGGGTCACGGATTCCCGTGCTAGCACCTGCGGCAGAAAGATGCCTGTCTACGTGGACGTGACCGTCGTCAGCTGGTGAGTCGGTAACGCACCGTACCGCTACTTGTATACGCCGCGGCCAGGCGCGTCACGTTTGCGAGCGTTTGTCGCGGCGCCCGCGCAGAGGTGGCTGAAATGTTGATAGGTGTAATTCGGTGCCTTCAACGTGGTGTTTTGATATGCTTCTCCTTCCAGTTCTGTGTATGTCTAGAAGTTTGTATCTGTATTCATGTTTCGCAGTTTTTCGCGAACAGTGTTGTCGCTCGGGATCCCGCAACAATATTCAGTTGTTTCAAATGAGTATTTTCAGTTGAAAAAAAGTTCCATTGAATATTTTCAATGGAATATTTTCAATATTGAAAAAGTTTCAATTGTGAGAGGCGGACGAACGAAAATAAGCTTTATTTAGTCGGCTGAGCCGTAGGCGCTGATGAGACATGAATGAAGGTTCAAGGTGACCCTGCGTACGAAGATGGCAGCTGAGTACGCATGTCTAGCTAAATGCAGTGTTTTAATACAAGACAAAACACCGTGCAGATGTAAGAAGCTTTGTAATGTTACGGCGCTGAAGTGCAGTAAAAAAAAAAAAAAAAACGAAATCACTATAGCACCCCTTCTGCTGTGAAAATCACTGGAACACGCTCGCGATAAGAGCCGGCGTTCTGGCTTTAAGTAGCCATTTAATGCTATCTATTTATTCCCGCCGTCTAACATTCGCAACAAGAAAGAAACATGCAAGCTGTTACCACGGCGTGACGTTATATCGTCAATGGAAGCGATCACATTAACTCAGTAATTGGTAAAGTTTATTCAGACACTAAGCTGCTAGCGCTACCTCGCAAGATTTTTTTTTGTTTATTCCGGAGCAAGAAAGATACATTTATTCATAGCATTGCCTACTAATGCATCAGCATTCCAACGCTGATTATCTGTTACACTCACATCAGGTTTCATAGGTTGCATTGATTTTGATTGACTGATTGTGGGATTTAAAGCATTGAAGCTAAGGAACCTAAGGCGTCCTAGCCTAGCTAGAGTACCCAGGTTCTAGGTTCCTTAGCTAGGCTATGACGCGCACTGTAGTGGAGGGCTCAGGATTAATTTTAAGCGCCTGGAAATCTTTCACATGCGCCGAAATCTCTACACACGGGTGTTTTCGATTTTCACCTTTTCCAGAAAAGCAGCCACCGCTGCCCTGATTGCACCCGCGTCCTTAGGCTCAGCAGCACAAAGCCATAGCCACTCAGGTACCACGGCGGGTTCCTTGGTGTGCATTGAAGAAACGCGTCAATCCGTGCAGCCAGTCTTTTTTTTTTTTTTTTTTGCGCGATTTGAGTTAATCCTGTGAGGGCGCTGGATAAAGCTTTGAGTTCGTGAGCTCGCTTTGAGAATTTCATATTCTTGTTCTCGGTCTTTCTTACTAAATAAATCGCGTGAAATTTTGTTCCTTTACTTTCAGCTTTTTGACGATTTGTAATATTTTCTCCTTTCCTGCGGCGCACGATGTCTGGCTAGCATGCTGGCCAAATTTGTCGACTTTTCGTTTTGTTTGTTTGGACGCTTATTCTGCTTCAGTTTTTTTACTTGTAGAGTCTACATTCGCGCGACTTTAACTATTAAATATGCCCTAAGTTTGCCGCTTACGTATTATTGCGGAGATGCAAGGAATTAATGTTCGCGTAGTGGGACTCGGCAAAGTACGTTTCCGCTTTGAAAATGGCAGGAATTTGGTTACGTTCTTCAGGTAGACAATGCATCCGTGCCGAAAGTAGGCACGTGTGGGATCTCGATGCACGCGGAAGGGAGGTTTACTATGACGTGTCTCATAGTCAAAGGCGAACTCTCCCGCTTATGAAACCCACATTTCATCTTTAAAGGCTATAGTTTTTCTTCGGCATTCAAACGCGAAAATTTTGGCCCGTCTGTCTCTCTGTATCTGTCTGTCTCTAGATTCATCCACCTGGCTGACAGTTAAAATAATTCTTGAACGATGCCTTTATGCAGGCAAAATATGTCCAAAATAACAAATCTGAAAGCGTACTTCATCCTTCTCAACATTGCTCAGCAAAAAGAGAGCATTAGGCGCACATGAGGCGAAACATAAATACATAGTTTTGCCTATAAATATAAATTTTACAAATAAATGTAATGGTTTTTTTTTAAAAGATGCCTGGGCTTGATTTTTGGGATAAAACGATGGTAAGAACAATGTTTTGACCAGAAAATACAAAAAAAAAACCTCGCACTTGAGCAGGAGCCCAACAGTACCACACGGTGCCAACAGATGGCACGCGAGCAGTGCGAATGCGGGAAAATTGAATCGAGCTGAGCAAAGCTCCACCGTGTTTATCGCTGAAAAGGCGAGATGGGGGCGGGGCAGAGAAGAGAGGAATTTACGTGGCAGTGGCGGCAGAAGATTACCGTCTTTCAGCGACATTTGCAGTGAAGTGGGCAGATACAGGGCCAATATTTGATCCGAGCGGGAAAAAAGAGGACGCCACCAAAGTTCGTTGATACGCGATAAGTTCATTAAGCTCCGTGCATGTTTGTCTCGAACAGTCGTTATCACGCCACTTTCACGACCAAGGTGTGCGCATACACTTTTCGTAACGAGAACTCGCACTCGATAAGATTGCGTTCTCGGACAGCTGTCAGCTAACAGGGCAAGGTTTCGCAAATATTGCCGCTGCGTGACGTGCTGGCAGACGAGGCGGAACTTTCCCCCGACTTCACGTGTCGGCAAATAAAGTACGCTGTCAACAGGGCTGTCGAGTTGAGGCGACAAGAGAACACCTGCGGCTCTTGTCAACAAGCCGTGATGCAGGATGGAACGGGCTCCAGACAACAAAGGCTTGTCGCTATCGCCATCTGAATCACCCATTGTCGCTCGATCGTACTCTGATTATGACGGTACCGCACGTGTAACTCTTGCCTTCTATGGCCTCCTTTTCGGTCGAGATTTCCGCTGGAAAGTTGAGTGTGTACGCGCAACGTAAGGTACTTGCTTTACTAGCGGAAACTCAATAGCGGGTCTTCGCTGGTCGAGCATCGCTATACGGTCTCTAAACATTGCAGGGCAACGTATGCTTAGGGTCCGGCTCATGAAGCTGGCCACTGTCCACCTTCATTGGCCAGACCGGAAGTTCCGGGCTTAGTGTGTATCCGCACCAGTGTGGAACACGCTGAACGGCAGGCAGGCAGGTTGAATGAGTGTTCGCATGAATGGCCTTGGTAGTTCGCTGCCGCAAAACCCGGCCCTTTTGGCACCCCCGCCCCTCCTCGATAAGGCTTCCTAATGTATTTATGGCTACATGTAAGTGCAGCAAACCTTCTTCATTTTAATGAGATCGCTTTTTTCGAGGTCTTTTGTACGGTCCCCACTGAAGTGATAGGGGAGTGCATTGTAACCGCTTTCAACAAAGTACCGCTTTTAACGAATCCAGTTTTACATTCCTATGGCTTTGTTATATCGACGGTTCACTGCACTTCGGGGACAAACGGAAGCTCAGCTATGGTAAGGAAAGCCGTTGCAGGAATGACGTTTTTTGACAGGAGAACTTGGCTGTACCAATACGAGATGATCCTGCAGTTGCGTCGCTTCATGAAAGCCGATTCGGACAGCATGCATTTCTAGCGAGTACGCGTAGCTGTATACTCGAACGCCGTACTAACGTCATTCCTCTCAAGGATACCGTTCTTTTTTACGTCAGGAACTATTACAGGCGAGTGGGGCAATTAATACCAAAGCGAATTTTGCGGCAAAACCGGCTACCCGGTTATTCAACTCGCCGATTATTCGAATTTCAAAGCATGATGTAACCGGATAACCGGAGTCATCGGTCAGCGTACGTTGTTAACCGGTTTTGTATCCGGTTTGTATCTGGATATACGGAATTGTTTTATACGCCAAGGTTCAATTGAGTGCATAGCGGTAAAATTGTTTTAACCTTAACAAGTTCTCAAAAGATTTCTGTATGTTAAACAACGTATTTCACGGAGTATGAATTATTACGTTCCTCACATGATATGACCATACACACGGTCGAACCGAACAATCTAACAGCGTGTTAGCAACTCCGATTATTGCGTTCGAATGTTCGAATATGTGGTTATAGCCGGCTATTGAAGCCGGATATACTGATTATCTGTTGTTGACAATCCGGACATCCCGATAACCGCAGTGCAGGATTGGGCAAGTTGGAAATCCATATAGAGCCCGTCCTGTGTGCATCACCTTCTCTCCTTGTGTTACCTTCTGTATCTGTTAGATTACGGTTACGAATTCCCAGATTACTGAGTTGCTAGATTGCACACCATAGTTTGGTTTTGTCTTTTCCACTGTCCCTGTCCCTCGTCCAAATATGCAGCGCACGCTAATATTGAATTTCAGACTGTAACGACTAGCCCCTAATTCATCCTTTGTTTTACAGTGATAGTACATTCAAGATACGACAGGAGAATAAACACTGGTGCCACGGTAAGCGAGACCAAGGGCGACTACCTGACACCTGTCTGTGCGAGCGCTTCCTGCATGTTCTGCATTGCTATGCGGCATTTCAAGAAGATAATACATTGTTCCAGTGCACGCGATCAAAAGTGAAGTCACAGCACAACTCAGAAACGGGACGCAATTTCGCACGTTAAAGAAACTAACAAAAAGGGGAACAAGAAACTGACCATGGAGCAGGATATACAGATACATGGAAGTCACTAAAGGCTTAGCAAGAGGGCTTTTACACGTTTTTTAAACGTAGCAGTTGTCCTTGACTGTCGTGCTACTTCAGGACATTGCGGACATTTATTTTGAAGACCAGGTATGCGGTATTCTATTGACTATGTTCCGTAGGACGTTCGCACTCTTCTTTTAAAATATGGTTCCTGTCTTAACTTGTAACCGCATTCTGGCCGTTTATAACTCGATAGAAACAGAGATAGTAGCCCGATAGAAACCGAATAACGGTCTGACGAATTTTCCAAGCACTACTACGGACCTCGCTGTGTACAGGGCTGCAAAACGGGTTTTTATGTCGAATAGAGGGGAAACAACGCCTGCCCTGTTCTCTGAACAACCGCACGCAGTTGTTCACGTGCAACACGCGTGCCACGATAAATGCATTGCCGACAGGTTTTCCAGGACTGCCTGCAGTCGACCGTCCACGTTACCAGCGATAGTTCTCTCCAGAGCATGCTATCGATAGGAATATCTGTACTTTCCCGGCAGTGGACTCGTTGCCGTGTTTGAAGATTGACGTCACCCCGTGCTGACAAGCACGTGTTGCAGCCCGTACAACGTGCAATAAGGCTGCTGGGTGGCCTCACAGGGGTGCCCACAAGGAGTCGGCGGTGGGTGCGTCCAGTGCCTGACAGCGCAACGCAGAACTCGTGCCCGCTTCATGACCAACCATGACCATGACCAGTACAGTCGCGATCAATATGAAGGTGATCGCGGAGCATCGACCTGCCGCCCTTTCAAGCTGCATAAAGGCGAAGATAAAGGACTGCTCTGCCTTTTCCCCCTCGTAGGCTCCTCCGGGCTACAACCGTCCCGACAAAAACTCACTCACACTTCTTTTCTGCATTCTATTCCCTTTTATGGAAATTGTGTGTGCAAGTCCTTGCCTTATGTCTTCGCTAACAATGGTGACTCCGTGTAAACGCTGATAATCTTTTTCATTGTTACCGGCATAACCGGGACGTTGACGCGCCCACGATTCCTCCTCAGTTGACGCCCCACCCACACAGAATACGACACGTGCTTTGCCGTGTCATCGTTGCCTGTTTGTTGACGCGCAAAAAAAAGGAGTCAAAGACCCTTTCTTAAGCGAAAGATGGTTCGAAGCTTTTTCTCGTGCAATGGGAGTCAACGCCAAAGTCCAAAATCCAAACTGCACAGTCCAAAGCCGAAGTCCATCTCTACTCAGAGAATGTATTCCATCATCGCCGCTAACCGCGCGTACTGCCAAACTATAAATTACGAATTACGAGAGGTGTGCTACCCACCGCGGGAGCCCAGTGCCTAAGCGTGTCCTTCGCGATCTGCTGCCGTTGAGCAACGGCGCGCCGCCTGCAGCCATCGTGGAGGCTACGGGCTAAGGCGTTGCGCTGCTGAGCATGAAGACGCGGGTTCGATTCCCGGCAGCGACGGCCGCTTTTCTGATGGAGGCGAAAAGCAAAAACGCCCGTGGGTTTGAGATTTCGGCGCACGTTAAAGATCCCCAGGTGGCCGAAATTAATCCGGAGCCCTCCACTACGGCACGCCTCATCGCCTGCGTTGCGTCGGCGCGTTAAACCCTACAATCAATCAATCAACCGAGATGTGTGCTAAGGTGTACAAATACATCCAATTGTTAGGTGCAAAGTTCAAGGACATAGGTGGTCAAAGACACCCTATGGTTTTGTTACGGTGTATGATTGATATATCCTTTTTGAAACCCATTCAGTAAATTTGGCTTTCCTGCAGTGTGTTTTTTCTCTGGCGTCAACGCCATCAAGTAGACATAGAAAGCTTCGCTTAAAAAAAAAAACACCCAAAGGATGTGACTTGCTAGAATGGTGTGATAGCTGCCCACGGAACAGCGAAAAGAGAGAGGGAAGCTGCTCTGATGTTTCCTTCGCCCCGGAAGGTAATGACGCAACGTGGCGCTGTTGCTTGCTTCGCCTTCCAATGGAGCGATCACCTTCAAATTGATCGCGACCGTACAGAGTCCATGAGAGATCCAGCCAAATCCAGAGTTTGCTAATCACCAGCCTCCATTTCCCGCCGCATGCCAGGGCGATGTCAAACCCAACCAACTTCGACCTGTACGCTGTTCAAATAACGACGCCAATAATGTGCCAGCTGGGTACGTCGCGGAATTGGCAGGAATACCGTAATTTCGTTTTGTTCCGCTGTGCAACGTCTATAAGACAGATTGCGAACTGTAAAAGTGTCGTTCGAGCAAGCCATGTTTTTATACCCTTGATTGGAAGCGCGAAGAAAAATAATTAGCAGTGGCTTAGCTTTATTTCCCTAAGGGGCCTTGGCTTAGCTCGGCTACGCCAGGATATACGTAGCGTAAGCAAAGGTTCAGCTGGTTATTCTTGGGTTTCATGGTTGCCTAGGATTAGCTGATTATCATGCTTACTGCTGCTAAAACGATTTCCAATCCAATCTAATCCCGTCCGGTCCAGTCACTGCTCCTCGCGCATGCGCAGCGCGGCTCTCCAGGAGCCACGCGAAACGGCTATCAAGCGGCTACGGTGCACCGTCAGACTTGGCTACTGCGCAACGGAGGCGCACAGCTGGGCACGCGCCGGCGCCAGTGCGTCTGCCGCGGCTATGACGTCATTCCTCTGGAATGCGCAGACCGGCGAATGTGCAGACCCAATTCTCTCCACACCCGTACTCCAATTGGATTGGATTCCAAACCAATCCAGTGAATCCAATCCAATCCAATCCAATGTTCCTCGCGCTTGCGCAGCACGGCCCTTCAAGGTCCACGCGGAACCTCGCCAGTGTAGCTTACGCTACAATATTAAAGCCGTTCCACTCAACGTGAAAGCTGACGGAAGTGCAGAGAAAGTGATTCAGCCATAATGGGCTGCATTTCAAATTTCCCGCTTTCGCAGTGCTCGCGCGCCCCCTGCTTGAAACTGCGCCAG
The DNA here is from genome assembly GCA_013339765.2 of Haemaphysalis longicornis. Classification (NCBI taxonomy): domain Eukaryota; kingdom Metazoa; phylum Arthropoda; class Arachnida; order Ixodida; family Ixodidae; genus Haemaphysalis; species Haemaphysalis longicornis. The sequence goes on along the minus strand of CM023456.1, from coordinate 112,917,305 downwards.
CGGGAGTCTGTTTTTTTTTTGTGCTTACTTGCTTTAATTTCGTATGCTGAAGCCGTTTCGCGTCATTTCGAACGGGGCCATTCTTTGTGCGTGGCCGCTTTTCCCGCTTACTATCGTAAAAACCAACCCAACGAGCGTTCCTAAATAAATTAACGCTGGAGCTGCCGGTTATATGCACACATTTTGCCTGAAATGTACCCTGCAGTCTTCTTCTGGTAGATGTATGACAAGCGCCCGCGGTTCACGAGGTTCGAACTGTTATGACTATTTAAACCGCGTGCTTTTTCGAAGCCTCAGCGTGACTCCCAAGTCTCTACTTGGGTCCGCTATCTCGCTGCGCCGCCTGATTCCGGTACCCGCATCGACCGTTAGCGAGCTGAGACGACAAGACGAGACCCTAAAGTGCTCTGCACTTAAAAAACCATCGCGAGAGAGAGGTCAAGGAGGACCACTTCTCTCGACTGTATTCCAAACGGCGCAAAGCAAAACTCGACACGTGTTCACTTGGCGTGCCGAAGAACTACGAGAGAGTTTTGCTCGGAGCGTGTATGTCCGTACGGATTCTTTGTGATAGCGCACAAATGTTCGTCAGATGTATTTGTGCTGGTGGGTCGCTCCACACTGCGGCCGGTTGCTGTTGCAGCTCTTAAAGGGGCACTGACACAAAAATTTTGCATCTTGTTTTTTTTTGTTGCGATAAGTAGCTAGTGACCTACTTATAACATGTAGAAACCTCATTTGCTTCAGCGTGCGACGGTTGTTTAATTAGAGGCATTTTCAATGCGGCCAGTCGCAGTTTCGGTTTCAGCGAGTGCCGCGAAACGATGGATTTTGTGGATTTTGTGGGAACAAAGCTGACCACGTGACCGTCGGAGGGATATCACAGAGCAGAGCCGCCGTAGCACTGTCGAATCCGCATCGACGGCAGTTTCTGCGAATGCCCCCACGTACTGATCTCGTGGAGCGCTTAATTAAAAAGCGACCGTGGATGTGACGCAGGGCGCTGCGAGTGGAAATGCTACCGCGGCTAAAGAACGACGCGCGACGCTCGAGACGGGTGGGGTGGCAAGACGCGCGCTGGGAGCAGCCGGCCGGTCTGCCTACAGGTCCGCCTACAGATGTGTTCGGCTTAGCACTGCGGCGGATATTCGAGTGCCGCTCTCGTAAGCGGTGCAGATGACAATTTTTAATGCAACCCGCCATCGCATCATTAACTCCTTTCTATGTAAGCCACCATGGTCGGGACTTGGGGACAATTTCGTGCAGCGGTAACAAGCTATCACTCGAGCTACCTGCGCCGGCCCTGGGCCACTTCGCGGCCGTGGCCGCCGCCTGCACAGCGACCGTGCGGCTAGCTCAGTGGGCTTTTCGTGCCTCCGGCGCATTTTCGCAGTCCAATGGTAAATAAACAGTAATAGAAACAGAGTTCCTGGAATCGCTTGTAGAACTTTGGTCGCGGCCAGCTGCCCCATGAGCTGACGAAATCACGGCGCCTCCACCGCCAACGATCGGGTCGTTCGTTCTCGAGAGCAGAAGCTCCGCCCTCCGGCCCTGCTATTGGAGCGGCGAGCCGGGCGAGCCGGCGAAAAACGCCGGCAGTGCGGAAGCGGCAAACACAAACTCGTGACGTGTTTGGATGTTGTTTATTTACACAATATCCTCGGGATGTCGATTGCGCGTGGTCCTCTGCTGGCTGCTCGGTTGCGTTTCGCACACTTTAAAATTGATTTTAAATATGTTCTAGGCTGTATTCGCCGCTGATATTTTGCAGATGATGTATATGTGTTCCCACCAATCTATCTCCTAAGGTATCTCGCCTTCAAAATTTTGTGTCAGTGCCCCTTTAACCGACACTGTTAAACGCCGAGAAAACATTACGTAACGATGCGAGAGGCGGCGCCGGCGCGCTGACCACAGCGCGGCTTGTAACCGACATTTTTACAACGTGTGGAGGACGACCATAATTTATTTCACTTGAGCCTTCCACCAATGACGACAACGCTATAACCCGAAGAGCGATATTCAATGTGGATATGTTAAAAACTACGGAAAGATAGCTGAATGCCACGTTCCTTCTGCGAACGAAACTACAAAATCAATCAATAAATCGATCAGTTAAATAAATCGACCAACCAATCAGTCAAGCATTCAAGCAAGCAATGAAGCAATCGGCCAAGCATTAAGCCAAACAAAATAATGAGATTTTTAATGGAATTATTTATTCAATAAATTAGTCATTTGTTTAATCAACATCATGCTGTTAAATCAATCTAAATATTCAACATTCTCTCATTTGAGCAATGACCGACTGAAATTACAGCCTAATGAATGAATGAATGAATGAATGAATCAATCAACGCCTCTCGCAAGAACATGGGTGAGGACTAAAGATATGGTGGCCTGAGATTGCAGTAGCAGTTCAGCATCATGGAGTTATGGTGGCTACATAACGAAGTATCACCGGCGTCTTCATGGGCAGTTTGGCAAACGCTGGGCTGGGATCATTGATTAGGAATCGTTGCCAGCAGAGTCATGCCTCGCTCTCTAGTGATACGGATTTCTGCATGACACTTCACACGGCTAGCATTTAGATTTTTGCAGATGGAGATGAAGATGTGGATGACCATAGCTGCGGATGACCATAGCTACGTAAGGGTCACGGTGTATGCTATCTCACGTAGTGAACACGGTGGATCAATTGACGTCCGTAGAAAACTGGCGAAAACCCATAGCTGCCGGAACCTGGGAAGCTTAGCCTTTGAATGTGAGGTAATCCGCGTAAGAACGAAAAATAAATCTGTTCTGGGCCCCATAGCCATGCGCTGATGCCCTTGCACTCTGTATCAGATGCTTCATTTCCGTGTCGCCCAGGCAGATATAAAAATGACCCCTGAAGGCCTCTCGAACATGCCTGTCGCGTCAGTCTATCACAGTGACGCCGTTGTTATCGCTGCTCGTTCACCGCCTGCCGCCTCTCACTTGGCCGAAGTTCCTGTCTGACGTCGCTTATCGGTTCCTCACGTGCGTAGAGAATGCTCAAGGGCAGGAAACCACCGCGACAACTTCCCACAGCCCGTGGGCAGGCACGTGCTACAAACAAAAAACGGCAGTCCTTTCTCTTTTTTCCCCCGGACGAGTTTGGTTTCGATACGATAAGAGAACAAAAACCCCGAGGCAGGCTGCGGACGTCTGTTGGTAATCAAACGTTGCCAAGAGTGTATAGCTTGCAAGCGCGACGTCACTGCTCCGCTATCAACGCTTCTGACGGAAGGGAGGCTTGTCGGAATACTCGCCTCAGTTTTGGCTGACAACTGGAGTACGGTGGCTTCTTTGTCGATATCTTGCAGAAGTGGTGTCCATGCGGCCTGCCGGAGCCGAAGCTCTCCTGCCGCCTCCCGCCGACAATGATGCGAGAGGGACGACTAAGAGTTGGGTGACAGCTCCGATATTACTCCACAGACCATACACTGACATATAGTGTTGCAGACGGTTCATCGAACGCCACTTCACAGAAGCTGTTTCATCGAACGGTGCTTCGTCGGAGGACGTTTCGTCGAACTAAGTCGTGCACAGTGGAGCAGTATCTTCGTCCTGCCGCTGAACTCTCAGTTCTGTCCTTTACGAAAATGTCCATTTCACGTCCGTTTCAGCCTTGACGCATTTGCACTTGCAAAGCTTCTGAATGGTCACTGGAACCTGCAGTGACTAAGATTTGGACTTTAAAATGCCTGGATTTTTCTATGCGACTTTAAAATCACAGAATATCACGCTGCAGGCGTATGTTGAGGACGAAAAGAATAGCGTCCGAAGATTCCAATCTACGATGGAGCAAGTCCAGCCAAACAACATTCGATGATGCGGACATGCCTTCGATAAAACGGTGTTCGATTACTTGTGTCGTGCCCGGCGCACTTCATTTCTTGGTGTTTTATTTGTGAGGCACGCGTTGAAACGAGTCGCATGCAATGAGAAGCATGCAGGGAGGTACTTTTTTTGAAGACGGTAGTTTTCAGTGCAGGGCATTTTATGGGCTTGACTTGTCGTCGTAGCTCACTAACGGTCGATGTCAAGCGACTGCCGGAAATCAGGAGGTGCAGCGAGATAACGGACCCAAGTAAAGCCTGGTGTACCGTCGTCACGGAGTAATGCTGAGGCTTCGAAAATTACGCGGTTTAAATAGTGTATAATAACCGTTCGAACCTCGTGAACCGCTGGCGCTTGTCATATATATCCACGTTGTTTGGCGCAAAGTAAACTCCACGTACATTTCAGGCAACATCTGTGTATATAAGCGTCCGAGGGTTCCGGGGTATGAGGGCGCGGGCGTGGGCCGCCTCGTTTCCAGGGACAGCCGTGTGACCCGGTGTCTTCACGATGCAGATATCGGAGTTGGCGTAGATTGCTGTGTAAGGATGCGAAGGGAAATGGTTGAGATAAACTAGAAAATATTGGTCTGTCTGTCTGTGTGTCCCTCGATTCAGCTATCGGACCAAACCTTCCCGAACCACTAAATCTGCAAGCATACTTCATACTTGCCAACAGTGTTAAGCAAAAAGAAAACATTAGGCACGTTTCAGGCAGGACATCAATGTACAACTCGTATTCTCGGAGTTCTTTAACTGAAAATAAATGTACTCGATATTCGCGGTAGCAAATAAAAAGAAACACTCACTGAAAACAATATTTTGGCCCAAAAATACAAGAGCTCCCGCGAGCTTGGGCCTCGCTGCAGTGCTCCAAATTCCACACCAACAAGAGGTTCCAGTAGATGGCGCAAGCAGTAGAACGCGGGAAAATTGAATTGACTTTAACAAACAGCTTCTGTGAAGTGGCGTTCGATGAACCGTCTGCAACACTATATGTCAGTGTATGGTCTGTGGAGTAATATCGGAGCTGTCACCCAACTCTTAGTCGTCCCTGCTATCGCTGGCGAATCGAAAAGGGAGAGGAAGAGAATGAGAGGTGGGTGGAGGAGAGAAGAGGCATTTACGCGCCAGGAGCGGCAGACTACCGCCTTGCGACGACATTTGCAGCGAAGCAAGCAAGCAAGCACAGCCAATTTTTTAGTGCTCACTCATATGAAGTCACTCCCGCTCATATTGCGTCAGTGGCGCGAAATTTGAAAAGTTCCAACATTTCTCCCGTTTTGTGTGTGCGTGTGTGTGTGTGCGTGCGTGTGTGTGTGTGTGTGCGTGTGTGCGCGTGCGTGCGTGTGTGTGTAAAAACGTCTCGCGTGACTGAGTTACCAACGTCTAGTTGCGTTCAGAACATCCTCGATGGTTTACTTTGTTCATTCTTAATGAAACGCTAAACTTTTACTTTCATGCCACTCTCATGAAGTGACTTTTGTTTGGACGCTATTTGCCCTTAGTTGGCCTTGCGCCAGTAAAATCCAAACATTATCGACATTCTCGATGTTCTGAAATGGGCGGCGAACGGATTACGCTCGCCCCTATCACAATAAATAGCTCGGTGCGGCCTAACACCTGATAGCACGGGGTAAGATTACGGCAACCGGGCATAAACAAAACGAGTTGCAAGGCCTGCTTCACGTCATCAGTAATAGGCGAGATAGTAGGAAATGACATCGAAAACCACTACGACGTCACTGCTGTAGTTGACGCAGCGACCGCGAACGGCGCAAAGTGTTTTCTCTTCTGGAACCGATTGGGGATGAAGTAAAGTTCTGGGCTTCCCCTGAACTATCACATCATATATTCCTCGGCTAAAACTGCACAATGCAGCCACAAATATAATTTCGAAGAACTACTCAACGGCTCAGCGGTACGCAAGCGATGGGTAGTGTAAGTTATCTGTGCGCCTGTCGTTTTCCAGGAAACAGGCAAAGACGATTGATTGATTGATTGATTGATTGATTGATTGATTGATTTTCATAAAGGAAAAATTGCAATTGTTTCTTCGCAAAAATTTTCTATAGCTGCAGTGAGCATCTTTTAATAATTACCGCCACAAACTTCATGAAATAGATAAAGGTTCCATTGTTTTAAACTACTACCTGGCTTGGCCAAGCTTAGTTCGTAATTCTCTTGAAAGGGCGAAGGTTTTTCTATAGTACGTTTTTTTTTGACAGTATTTTAATTCGAATACCGTTTATTTTACTCGGCCTATCTTTAATAATACTGTACACTCTAAGTAAGTCGAATTTGGTAATTACGAATTTAATCGTTAAGGCAAGCAACAATTTCGCACCTTTTAAACATGCACAATGCAAAAAAGAAAAATAAAGGCAGCATCGCACTCGCGGCGCGACGACTGGGCAAACAGCGAAGCTGACGTCCCCGCCTAGGCTATTCTTGGCTCGGCTAAGTTTACACGTGGTTATGCTTGGAGGCTCGGCCAAGTTTTCTGCGTGGTTACGCTTCGCGACTCGGTTAACAGACAGGGAGACACAGACAGACAGACCAACAGATGCAGACAGACAAACATTGGGCGCCGTGTTCTTGCGCCGTTGGTGGTTATCGATGCACATTTAGAAATAGCGAATGACCGTGGCTATGTGTTGTTCCTATTATTTGTGCACATTCATAAACAACCCGTGTCCCGGCAAGCTCCACCATCTTGTAGTTAAGGCCCGACAAACCACCGATAGATCCTACATCATACGGTATCGCGTCATACCTTCCTTGCTCTCGTAAAGGGAGGGACTATCGAGCAGTGTTTGTTGTGGGTGCGTTTGGATGTTTACGAACACGCCTGTCGCGGCATCCTGTGAGTGAGTTAGTGAATGGTTGTTAGTGAATAAGCGGACATAACCTTGCACACAGTGCCGGCAGTTGCTCCGCCCTAGCAGCACCATGAATCCCACAGGCTTCTGTCCTTCAAAAACTTGAGTACTGGGCGCAATACGTTCAATGTCTCACCCTTTCATTCGGGATTCTAATCAACCCTGATCTTTTTCCTGTGTATTCGCTCTCCCAGCATCTGCGTCACGTGGTGCCGAGGCCGTTGGTTGGCCAAGTCTAGGAGGCTGTGGCCAGCATGCCCCCGGCAAAGATGGAGTACGGCTCGACGGCGAGCTGCTTCGGCGGGAGCGAGTCCGCGGGCGACCTGCTGCGCGCAGCGGCCGCTGTCCAGTGCATCGCCGCCAGCGTGCGCGCCCACAGCCTGGACGTCCGCAATGCCAAGGCCAACGGCAACCTGCACCCCAACGGCGCCATCACCGTGGTCGCCCTCGAGACGGTGCGCTTTGCCCTTCTGGAGGTTCTCGGCTATAGTGAACTCTTTGGGACACAATGGCATGAATGTAATATGTCGAAAGACGTTACAAATGCGTCGTCGTCATCGTCATGCTGATATCCCATGCGAAACTAAAGCCTCACCCGCATACAAGCAGCTGATTGTACCATTCCTCGTGGGAATTCGCTAAGCCTAAATCTGCCTATCTCCCCTCTCCCCGGAGTTTTCACACATTGCTGCTAATCCCTTTGTAGCCATTATCTTAGTCCGGTTAATCCGCCCCTTATCAGACTTCAGCAGCACATGTCCATCTCGCGCCAACTTTCTCTCCCTTCAGTTTGAGATAAGGGGTCCTCGGATCGTTCTCTAATACACGGCACTCGCTTCCTGGCGCTAAAGCTTCCCCTTATCATTCTTCTTTCTAAGGCCACTTTACAACGCCCCGAAGATGCACTTTTACAGCACCCACTATTGCTTACCGGTGGATTCTGTTGAAACTGTTACACCGTCCCCTTGCGGTCCCTCGCACATGCGCTCCGCTCTCCGTCGCACCCCGCGGCTCGTGCATTAAAGCCGTTCGTTACGTTGAACCCTATTCGCTGATTTTACCCGCCTCTTCGACAACTCGTGAATGCGTTTACATTGCTGCGATTGTATTTTAGCCCTTGTGCTCACAATTTTCTATTTCTACAAGCGCGCCGAGTACCCTACATCCGTCCACCGACCTCCCCCTTCGATACACGTGTTTGGAGGCGGGCAAAGTAAGTTGGAATTCCTCCCCTCAAAACTGTTCGTCATCTCTTCCTGCTCCGCAGCCATGCTAATTGGTGCGTACGTTCATGAATCGATAAACGAACTGAGAGCGTGCCGCCACACTGGAGCAGCCACCATGAAGGGTTCTCCGCTGGCGCGGAAACAGCTATACGGGTGGTCGAATACACCTGGCGTTCAGACCGCTCTCTGAGGTGTGTGTAAAGCTATGGTGTATGGCTCGCTTCCACCATGATTAAGCTGCGACGCATTCCACGCGGACATGATTGTAACTTTTATCATGGAAGTGTTTTATTCCCGGAATAACCCAGATTATTCACGGATTATTTCCGGAATATTCCACTGACGTCGTATCTGTCACGGAAATGACGCCAGTACAACAGAGCAAGCGGCCTGTAAAGGGTGCATCCCTGCACACAGGGTGTTCTTGCGGGAAAGCAATCTTTCGTACTAAAGATTACGTTATACTTAGGGTTATTTGTTTTGTGGTTCATATTTTAACGCGAAAGTGTTTAATGACGGTATGCACCAAGATTTCCCTGACGTCATATGCGTCACGGAAATGACGCCGGTACACTTTTGCCGAAGCGACCCGCCAGCAGTACATCGCTCGCCAAGCACACCCACAAGACAGCCGCCGACCCGCAAATCATGCTCCGCTGCAGATTTCGCTGCACATTTCACTTTCGTGTTTTACCGATTCCTATGGCAGAGTAATCAACCACAGTATTTTTTTGCGGTATTAAGTCAGTTGCGTCAAATGTATGTTTTGATTACAGCTTCGCGATACTGCCACCACTCCTGCGGCTGCACACGTCGACAAAGAATCGCGCGTTCTCGCTGCAGATCTGGTGTTAATGCTTTGTAGCTCTCAATCTAATATAAGATCTTGGAAAAAAAAAGCCGCGTCGGCGGATTGCATCGAAAGCGCGTCATCCCTATTTCATATTTGCCGCGCTTTCGAGGCGCTTTTTCAAAGAAAGTGCTACGAGTTGTGCCGCGCCTCCGCCAGATGGCACCACGGGTCCCGCGACCGAGAGAAGACGCAGTGAAACATCCCCCTCGCGAGGGGCACGATCAAATGCAGAGCATTTCCGGGGGCGCACGACGTTAAGTAGTTTGCGTTACGTTAATGTTGTTGCACTTGTGGCAACTGCTGACGAGAGAGCGCTCGTCAGCAGTAATTTGAATGAGTCAACGATATAAGGCGCGTTCGTAGCCTCCCATTCTGTGTCGGCTTTGTGGCGCAGTGGGTAGAGCACCATGTACATTGCGTTCCGCCCGCAGGGTCGAGGGATCGAAACCAGGCACCGGATAGTATTTTTTTTTATATAGCAGGGAGGGGTGCGGTGCGGACTACGGACGTCAACGCGGGTGACATCGTGAGTTACTGAAATGCTATGCATTTAAAAAAAAATCGCACTGAAATTGGCCGCCACGACGACTCAATAATTTCGCCGAGTTTCATTGACTTGGACTAATTAGCAAGAATACAGTGAAGTCGTAAACGTTACAGAACTCCCCTCTGCCGCCAATGCATCGCCGTCTACCAGGAGGGAGTATCGTTACAGAAAAAGGCTGTAACTTATACTTTATTGAAACTGTATCAAGACCAATTATGAGTAGAACATATTTAATTCTAAGGAAGTTATGTGTGTGTCATTATTCGGTCAATATTTGTCACCGTACATAACTCAATATGGTCTTCATCTTAACACTAGTGGAAGGGCTCTAAATTTTTTTATATATACAGCTGTGTTCTCTGGCCACGTCAGTGTCCAGTGGTGGCGAGGAGGGTCCGAGTGATTTGCGCGTCTTCTCGGCGCTGTAGATGCCGTCTCTGGAGAAGCGTCCCGCCGTGGTGCTGGGGTCCTGCGGAGGCGGCGAGAACGGCTCCGAAGGGTCCTTGTTCGACGAGTCCACTTCTCTCCTCAAGGGGGAGCGCAGGGAGGAGGGGGAGGAGAGGTGGTACGTCTTCCTGGCCCAGGTCTTCCCTTCCTTCATGCTCGCCGGCCTGGGCATGGTCGCCGCGGGGCTGCTGCTAGACAAGGTCCAGGTACGGGGAACATTCCGAGCGCTTGCCCTTAGACACGCGTGTTATTGTGCGCACGACATCAATGAACGGGAAACCAAGATATCTGCTCGAGATGACCGTCTCTAGCATGGCGGACAATGACTCCACAAATAATCAGCACATGAACATTTTTATTCAGCACGGGATAAAGGTTGACCATGCCGATTACAGCGACCGAGATTTGACACGAAGCTAACTTGTTGTAATCAAAATCGATAAAAACAGAAGTTTGATAAGGTCATCGAGGCTGACTTTTCTCTTGAGCTCAAGTCCGCTATGATTTCAAAAATACAATTTCACTCGCTACGTTTTACGTATCTCTGTAGCCCTTACAAAAAATTGCGCCAAAAATTTATGAATTGTCATGCTCACGTTTTGTCCTTTCTTTACTTCCTTTTGTTTCGTTTTTGCCACGTTTCTGTAAAATCCGACTTTTTTGAAGGGTCTTCTACACGTTTTAGGGAACATCGCTGCTTTCTGACATTCATTTTTTTCTACTGTATGCCTTGCTCCATCAACGTACAACCATCATCATCATCTACTGTTATGTGGCTGAGAAGGCTTGCAAAGGACTTTGAGGTTTTAGCGAACTAACGTGACTGTTTTTATTTCGTCGCATATCCGTACCCCTCCCCTTTGGTTTTCTTTTGTTTGTTTCATAATACTTTCCTTGGCAGAGTAGCTGTAGCCTGGAGGGGCTCCCAGGCTCCCATAAAACACATGGCGTTTTTATAGCGAATTTCCTCCTGTCAACAAACTTTACTTATTGGCCATCCTGCGGTCACGTTAATCATGCGTGATGTCCAGCGCGGCTGTTAACTCTGTTCTTTCCCTCTCTTTGCCGCGCCGAAATGTTTCCAGTCGTGGCCGGCGTTCGTGGAGGCGTCTGAACTGTTCATCCTGGTGCCTGCCCTTTTGGGACTCAAGGGGAATCTCGAGATGACGCTCGCGTCCAGGTTGGCCACGCAGGTGAGCTGCTACTACGCGCAACCCGCCGCGGTGGCTCAGTGGCTAAGGCGTTGCGCTGCTGAGCACGGGGTCGCGGGTTCGATTCCCGGCCGCGGCGGCCGCTTTTCTGATGGAGGCGAAAAGCAAAAACGCCGGTGTGTACGAGATTTCGGCGCACGTTAAAGATCCCCAGGTGGTCAAAATTAATCCGGAGCCCTCCACTACGGCGCGCCTCATCGCCTGCGTTGCGTCGGCGCGTTGAACCCCACAATCAATCAATCAATGCTACTACGCGCAGTGTCGCTTCAAGGGGTTTCTGCCTCTTGATCTAATTTAGGACCATAAGTCAAGGCCAAACTTCCTGCAGACGTGATCGGGCAGCGCTTCAGATGTTAATGGACCCGATGTTAATGATCCCGATCTTAATGGGGAAATTCATAAGCTTCTGCGAACAGAAATTTTGACATCCACCTCAACGAAACCGTACATCCACCTCAATTCAACCGCATGGAGGTGGATGCCAAATTTTCTTTCGCGGAAACTTACTCCACCTTGGGGAATTCCACTAAATGTGGTCGGTCAACACCGGTTTCTCATTTCGAGTTGTTGATCAGTTCGCTGTCGCGTTACAAACTACTAGCATCCTTGTTAGCTCAGTTGGTACAGTGACTGACCTAGATAGGCGGTGGTCCACGGTTCTAATCTTGTACCAGGACATTTTTTTCTTCAACTGCTTGCGAAGTTTCTGAGAAAGCTGTACAGCTTTTCCTTTGTAGCCGTGCGGCTGCATTGAGGTGGGTGTAAAATTTTCCTTTGGAGAAGCGGCCTCAGCATGCCGTGTTGCATGTTCTGGAGGTTATCAAACAGGCACCATCGGCATTGCGTACGGGCAGTACTTCGTGATTTGGAGGCAATTTTGATAGGAAAACAAGTCAGCTTTCATTTGCTTAATTGTACTGAGTTTCGGCAGCCCCGTTCCGAGTCCAATGCAGTATCTGATATGGCTGCAGCATTCGATGCACACCCAAGCGGACCAAGCGTTTAGAGTTAGTTGACGGCGGCCGCATTTATGAACCCGTAATGGTTGTTATAAGTGGTCGAGTTTGAGTTTCTATATATCTTTAGGTTTAGAGCCCAGAGCCTTGGCGCCCGGTATAGGGGTTTCGCGACGGCAGCATCCGCGCAACCGCGAGAGCGGAAGAGCCACTCCAGCAGAAAGAAAACGGACGAGTGGCGTCAGGCGAAAGTGCGAGGGGGAGGTGGCACGCGCTGGTATTGTGGTAACGCGTCATCTCCCAGCGCGTCGCCACGGTTCAGTTTGTCCCGCTGCCTCCCTTCACACTTTCGCCATGAGTCACCACCTCCTTCGTTCGTGACTCATCGGAACCACGTGAAATTTGCGCGGGAGGTTCAAACACGATTTGCAACACCATGCTTGGCGGCAGCGAAGCGCTGCGAGATAGCGGCAGAGTAGCGCGCGCCGCCGTGCGTGGTCGCTGATCACGCGATCACTTCCTCGGACGAGCAGATTTCCGCCCGTGAGCGAGAAGACTGCAGTTCGTGCTGCGCACAAATTTCGCATTAGGGAGGTATTGTGTTTGTTTTTACCTAGAATCTATAAAATACCGTTTTTTACAGGTTTTTTATTTGCTATCATCAAACCAATCCCACATGTATTCATAATGAAAGGATTGGCGGTACACTCGGCTATTTGCTTTAAATTTGAATGAGGTTTCCTTTGCGCTGAATAATGCGCGTGTATGAGCTGCCATGCCAACAGTTTTAGTAGTGTGTAATGGCCCTAAAACACAGTAAAAACACAGTATACCGTAGTTATGGGGGTCTTCAATGCTAAAGTAGGCAAGAATCAGGCTGGAGACAAGGCAGTTGGGAACTATGGTCTGGGCTGTAGAAATAGCAGGGGGGACGTACTAGTTGAGTTTGCAGAACGGAATAACCTACGCATAATGAATACCTTCTTCTGTAAACGGGAGAGGCACAAAAATGAAATAGACTTCATACTATGCGATAACCCTGGTGTCGTGCAGGATGTGGAAGTGCTCGGAAGGGTAAGGTGTAGTGACCACCGTATGGTAAGATCTCGAATTAGGCTAGATTTGAGGAGGGACCGCAACAAGCTAGTACGAAAGAAGCCGATAAATGAGCTAAAAGTAAGACGTAAAGTATAAGAATTCAGGATCGCGCTGCAGAACCGATATTCCGCCCTTAACGAGGAAGCCGAGCTTACGACACAGGAAGCCAGCGACAACCTTACACGCATTATCACGGAGTGCGCAGTAGAAGTCGGGGGCACTATGGCTAGACAGGATACTGGTAAACTTTCACAGGAGACGAAATATCTAATCAGGGAACGGCAAACCATGAAAATCTCTACCGCAGCTGACAGAATAGAACTAGCCGAGCTCTCGAAGTTAATCAATAAGCGTAAGACAGCTGACATACGGAAGTATAATATGGAGAGGATCGAATACGCTGTAAAGAACGGAGGTAGCCTGAAAGCAGTGAAGAGGCGTCTTGGCGTGGGGAAAAATCAGATGTATGCACTTAAGGATAAGCAAGGCAATGTCATCACAAATAGGGATAAAATAGTCATAGTGGCCGAGGAGTTCTATAGGGATTTGTACAGTAACCGGGACATACAGGATAATGCCGAACGAGACAGTAGCTCAGAGGAGATAGACATCCCACCAGTAACGACCGAAGAAGTAAGGAAGGCTTTGAAAGAAATGAAAGGGGGCAAAGCACCTGGTGAGGATCAGATAACAGCAGACCTCTTGAAGGATGGCGGAGAAATTTGTACTTGAAAAAACTGGCAAACCGTCGTATACGCAATGCCTAAGACCGCAACTGGTACCGGAATCTTGGAAGAAGGCGAACATCATCCTAATCCATAAGAAAGGCGACATGAAGGACTTGAAAAATTACAGGGCGATCAACTTACTGTCCAGTCGTCTACAATGGTATTTACCAAGGTAATCGCTAACCGAATCTCTGCAACCTTAGATTCAGTCAACCTAAAGAACAAGCAGGGTTCCGTAAAGGTTATCAACAATGGACCATATCACACGATCAATCAGGTTGATAGAGAAGTGCGCTGAGTATTACTGAACCCCTATATAACCTTCATAGATTATGAGAAAGCATTTGACTCGGTCGAAACCCTAGCAGTCATTCAGGCATTACGGGAACCAGGGGGGTGGGTAAGATGAGCATTATGTAAGAATACTAGAGGATATCTACAATGGGCCCACAGCTACCATCATCTTCCATAAGGAGAGCAGTAAAATGCCTGTAAGAAGGGTGTCAGACCCGAGAGACACAATCTCTCCAATGTTATTTCCACAGCATGCTTACGAAGAAGTATTCAGAACGTTGGATTGGGAACAGGTGGGAGTAAGGGTTATGGAGAATACCTCAGTAACCTCTGATTTGCGATGGACGTTGCCTTGCTAAGTAACTCGGGGGACGAATTGCAAAGCATGCTTTCCGCACTGGGCGAACAGAGTAGAACCGTGGGCCTGAAAATTAATATGCATGAAACTAAAGTAATGATCAATAACCTCGGGGACAGCCCCAGCAGTTTGAGATAGGTGGCGAGGCAGTGGAAGTGGTAAGCAGAATATATCTACTTAGGCCAAGTTGTGACCCAGATCCCAACCATGAGGCAGAGATAATTAGAAGGATCAGAATGGGGTGGGGTTTTGCATACGGCAGACATTCTCAGATATGAATAGCAGCCTATCATTGTCGCTGAAGAAGAAAGTATATGACAGCTGCATCTTACCGGTACTCGCCTACGGGGCAGAAACTTGGAGGCTCACTAAGAGGGTTCAACTTAAATTGAGAACGACTCAGCGGGCAATGGAGCGGAAAATGATAGGTGTAACATTAAGGGACAAGAAGAGAGCGGAGTGGGCCAGGGAGCAAACTGGTGTTAAAGACATATTAGTAGAAATTAAGAAGAAGAAATGGACGTGGGCAGGGCATGTAATGCGAAGGCAAGATAACCGCTGGTCATTAAGGGCAACAGAGTGGATCCCTAGAGAAGGCAAGCGTTGCAGGGGGCGGCAGAAAGTTAGATGGGCAGATGAGATCAAGAAGTTTGCGGGGATAAATTGGTCACAGTTGGCACAGGACCGAGATAATTGGAGAATAATGGGAGAGGCCTTTGCCCTGCAGTGGGCGTAGATAGGCTGGTGATGATGATGATGATGAATGGCCCTAAGTCTATATATGTTCCGTCCAAGGATTTTTTCCCTTTTTCCAGGGAGGATGAAAATGGGTGACATAGACATTCCAAAATTCTGGCGTTCAGGTAGTTAAACAGAAAGGAATACAGTCTAGTCCACTTATAACAATATCCAAGTGCCAAGGAAATCCCATCGTTATAACCGATAATTGTTATAGGCGGGTTGCGAAATAAAAAGACGGAACAGAGCTCAAAACATTTTATTTGCATGCCAACAAGGTCGTACTACTACTAGTTCGCGTAAAAGAAGCCACAGTCAGTTACCTTTGTTTGCCGCGAGTGAAGCTAGCGCAAATCTTTTCCTAGAGCATCTATAGGTGATTCACCTAGCTGTGATAAATGTCCTTGGCGGAAACAAAGACCCCGAGGGACTGTGTCACGCATTGGGCCTCCTACCTGAGTAGGCTGCGCAAACGCGTCATTAAAGTCGTCACTGCTGTACTTTTGGTGCACAATATAACCGGATTCAATCGTTACATCCGATATCATGGCACTGGAGCATTGTAATAAGCGGTTTATTTTACCATAGAAAGAACACAAAAGTTGACGGTGTCATAGCTGTTCATCGTTATATCCGATATATTGTTATAAACGGTATCGTTATAAGTGGACTCGACTGTACTACCGTCCGCAAAAAAAATGTAACGCACGTTACTTTGTCGTTACTATGTGCTCTCACGGTTCCAGAGAGAGAGAGAGAGAGAGAGATTTAAGAAAAACTGAAAAGGCCCACCACACTAATGACTGGATTCGCTACTTCAGATGGGAACGAACGAAGTGTGATATGCAGGGTGCTGTGACAAGCTAAACATCGTTACACGTGACAAGACGTAACGGAAAATCTAGGCCGCAATAAACCGCATTTAAAGATGAAAAAAGAGCAAAATATCAGCACAGGGAGCTGAAGAAATCTCACCCAGCTCCGAGACTACTTGAAAAGTTGAGTCTATTCCGAGTCTACGTTTGTCCCTATAGCACCGCTTCGTCATGAGTGCGGCACGGACCAAGGAGGTCGCAAAGTTCGAGTCCGCCTCCGCGTCGAATTCGCAAGAGGGGTTTTGATTCTTTTGAACGTTCACTAGCGAATCGCGGGCAGTCGTATAATATGCGCCTGATGTGTTCACTTGTATCGCATCGAGAACGCCCAGCCGAGCTTTAACAAGAAGCTGCGGGAGGTTCTACAACATGAAGCGGCACGTGGGGCGTGTAACATAAAGAAGCTCGTATCGCCTCCGAGTGTCGGGACAACAACTATTTGCTAGATGATTTTACATTGTGAAAGGAAAAAAAAAAACATTCGTTTTGTCTACGCATAAGAGCAGTGGCGACGGACGAAAGAAGTAACTAGAGTGCCGCGGTAATTGTAAATGGATGCAGAAGAGGGGTTGCAAATTTTGAAGCCCACTTCTGTGCTCTCGGCTGCTCGTCAAAAGGCGACATTCGCCTTATATTTTCTCATCCTCGTATTCTTGCCGACTGCGCGGGTTTAATTTGGCAGGTTTAAAACATGTTGTAAGACTTACTTTAATGTCCACGTCGAGATATGGAACAAAGCTCGTATCATCCAACCTCGGGTGAATGCAAACGAGGTTCGTGCCCGTCATGCCGAAGTCAACAAAACGTTGGTCGCTGGAATTGGGGGCGCCCGACGAATTTTTCCGGATACTAAGTCGAATCTTCTATTCATGCGCCGTTTCATCATTTCGTTCAAAATCCTTTTTGGGCCAAACTGCTCGCATACAGCTACAACACATTTCTAGGAGCTTATCTCGCAAGATAATGACATGGACAGAAAAAAGACAGTATAGTTAAGGAACACACGGGCGCTGTTCATTACTCACGCACGGACGTGGAAATGTCGGTTCACGACAGGCGTATGTCGATAAAATTACCTTTCGCTGTAAACTTAGTTTTTCAACAAGACCTATCAATTAGATTTAGTTGTGAAACTGGTTTTGCCGCAAAGGCATAAGTTATTAACACGATAGCGTTATTAGGCTCATTTTCCGATTTCCCGGTGGCTGCTAGCCGGCCGATATGTATGAGCCGTGCTGATCAAGCGTCCGTGGAAATACGTCATCGCTGTCACTCGGAAGCGAACGAATAAGGCAGCAAGACTCGAGGGCTGGCCTGAATCTGGAACATGGCGCAGGGGCAACTGAAGTGTGGAAAGGGGGAGAATGAAACCACGGTGGAGACGAAAGGACAGGCATTTTCAGCAGGTGCCACGCCATCGCAGTGAAGTTCATTTAACGCCCAGGCGGTGGTAGAATACTCGACAGACGCGGTCTCCAGCCGTGCCCACAACTTACACCGGAAGATAAAAATATTAATTTCCGGTAATTCACGTGCCATAGCTACACCTGGCAACGAGGCGCGCCGTAGTGGAAGGCTCCGGAAGAATTTCGACCATCCACCTGGGCATTTCAATTTTTTGCTTCCATCAGGAAAACGACCGCCGCGGCTGGGAATCGAACCCGCGTCCTTGGGCTCAGCAGCGCAACTGTTTACCCGAATGAGTCGAACCGGCGTGTTTTCCACCGGAACTGATGGCGGCACCAACATCGGGTCACCTTACTAAAACAGAGGGCAAAGGATTAACGCCACTCTATCAGAAGTCAAGAAAGGCGTTGATTGTGAGCAGAAATGAGCTAAAATAGCACCCACTATGTAGGGTATAATCACCTTAATTTTCAAACTACTTTTCACTATTGATGCACGAAGAAGGTCGTGTTAGTTGCGTGTCAGCCATAGGATGCGCTTGAGCTGCATATAGGTGTCGCTTTGCCATAAACCATTTTCTGTTCCCGTACAGGCACCACGAGGAATTTGCCACTAACAGCTGTCGCTGTAAAACCCGCAGGCCAACCTTGGCAAGACGGATTCGTGGAGGGACATCGTGGGACTGGCCCTGGGGAACATGGCTCTTTTGCAGGTGAGTCCTCACAAGACGCTCTGTCGCAGTGCAAGTGCAGCTGAAACTTTTTCAAATGTTTACTTCTCTGAAATTTTTATCATGGTGCCGCCAAGCCGTGCACCGAGCGACGGAAGAAAAGAGAACGATAGCGCATGTGCGGAGACGGGGGATGTCAAACCGGGCCCCAAGCAGGCGGCGGCATTGGCTGTGGTGGCGCTGCGATCGCCGACCGACGTGTCCTTCCGCCGTTTGACGCGCGTTTTTGGTGTATAAAACAGAGTGGAAGCGGTGCAGCGCCAGCGGAAGCAAAAACGCCCTGGGAACGGGAGTTAAGTAGTGAGTGACGGTGGAAAGGAAGGGAGGAAAATACAGAAGGGAGCGACAGGAAGCCGATTCCGCTTGCAAAGCGAGAAAACGCGGCTTGCCACCGAGACGGTTAACGCGCACACGATGTCACACGCACACGGTGTCACGATGTACGAAGGACGCGGGAAAAACAGCGTGTTTAGGGCTTGTTAACCGGGAGCTTACATCCTTACTAGTGCAGTGGCTATAGGTTGGATGGCAGGATGAGCACGTCTTTTCCTTTTCCCTCCCCTCCATAACCGGTTTTTTGAATGACGGCGATGACGGCAAGACGCGGAGGAAACGATGATTGAGTGCGACATTTAAAATGTTAGTCTTAAGGCAAGGCGCCCGTATTTCTTGTTTCCTGTCTCCCGTTGTCCCCATATTTTTAGCGCCTTGCGTTTGTTTCTCAACATTAAATTATTCTTGAACGTCTAAATAAATTGTAGAAACTGCTGCATGGGAATCGTTAGATAATGCGGAACCATCCTTTCTTGTGAGAAATCTGCATAGGTTTCCTTTGTAGCTGCACGGCGGCACTTGCGGCGGACAAATTTACTCCAACGTGCGGTCTTCTCTATAAAACCGGTCGTCAGGGGCTTATGCTTGTCTTGGAGACCTCTTGTGAAAGCCCATGTGAGCTTGATTATAAATAGCCCACGTGACCCATGTATCTATAGTTTGGAGCGCATCGCGTCGTGCGTTAGGGAGACTCGGACGAGCGGGAAGATTTCTGCGGGAAGTAGGCAAAGAATGCTTACGCACGAATATTCTCTTTTATGCGCAGTGCCAGTCGGTTGTGGTCGGGACCCTCGCCTCTCTGTACGCCATCGTGACGTCGCTGGCGCTCGCCAATGACGTCACGATGCGCACCGCGCTACTCGTACTCGCCAGCAGCGTCGCCACCGCGGCCACAGCCAGCCTTGTCCTCGGTGAGTGCCTGGACTACAGTGGCTCCCGTACTGGGCTTGTGTTACTGTCAGCTCTGCATATCATGAGCAATGCAGCATCCTCCGTAAAGTCCGCCGGCGAGTTGCGTTGTTCAAGCGTGTGCCCCGCGTCAACTCACACGCATCACAGTTGACGCGAATAGGGTGCTGCGTACCGCTTCAAGGTGAGCTTTCAAGGCACGGCTAAATTAAGAGTAGGGAATAACAATTTCAATACCTCAACGGAATCTTAAAAAGCAGCGGGCCAACAGATATTAGCCCCAGAAATGTCCAAGAAATTATCATACTGGTATTGCTGGGAAATTTCTTTGCCGAAATTCAGTCAGAATCACATTTAAACTATCACTGCCAATGAGGAAACTAAGTGTCACTGCAAGCGGCCCCAGTAATTCAGAGAACAAGGACTTTACCTGTCATCATCTTCTGGGTCTTCTGCGGAGAGCACTATTTTACGTTTAACGGGAGGAATTAAACGAAGGCTGCAGGTTTTGTCCATGAATGAACTTGGTCATCGTCAATAGTTATCTTTTGAATGTTCCTGTTTAATAATGAATTAATTAAAATTATTTATTTATTTATTTATTTATTTATTCAGCATACTACATTCGCCCAGAGGGTATTGTTGTAGGAGATACATACAAAAGTGTTCAGTCCAGAAACGGAATCCTAAATCTTGTACTAAATAAAAAAAATATGCAAAAATAAAAACCAACAGGCATTTTTGCAAGCTTGCCGAAAAGAGCACTGTGCAACACTGTGTTTCATGGATGATGAGCTATTGCTTGGAATTTTTCTGAGGAAGAGAAAGGTGGACAAATTTTGTATGTCTAAAGCTGTCTTTGTTCTGTCAGCTTTCTCGGCCGTCGTGGCTCAAGTTTGGCTCCGACTTGATGTGCGCCGCGAAGAATTGCTGATAATCCTTCGAAAAGGCTTGAGTAAGCCGCTTCAGGCCAGGCGTTGCAACGCAGCACAAAATCAACGGATCAGCACAGGGTGTAGGTACATATCATGGGTGCATTCTCCCCGATGTCTACAGGTGCATGGGAGGGTTAAGAAGGTGTGGCTGGGGACGGTGACTAAACTTGGTACTGTGGTCAGGGCGCTGCTGTATTCCTGTCGTATCAGGATGGCTTGTTCAACAATAACGTCTGGAGCGAGGCAAGATAATCTCTCAAAATGGCCGCTATATTCTAATTCTTTGGACCTTTTGTTGCACTGTTGCAACATGAGTCCCACCACAACCATACGCGCCACCCTTAAATTGTCTCATAAATGTTTCTATAGCACGATGATCGATCCTGTAATGCGCCAAGCCACGCAAGGGAGCTGATATTGATTTGAAGCGGTAGGTACAGTCCTGGACAAATGAAACGCGAACACAAAAATATGAAATAGACCACAAAAATAGCGCGATTTCTTTACTAGAAATCCGAAATGACACGTGGCTTAGTTACAAAAACAAAGTTGGGAAATGGGTCTTTCCAAATAGAGCAATAGCGCGCGAGTATTAAGCCTCAACGAACAGTACTTCTCAATTTTACGCGTTTTGGTTCATATTTTCGCGTTCGCATTTCATTTGACCGTGACTTTACCTCTCGTCACGCGCTGGAAGTGTGCGACTTCAGCCAGAAGCATCCAACACCTATCCACATTTCAACCTCTAATGTGTAATTAGGGGAGGAACTATTTCCCCTAGTGAGGTTACTTTCCAGCACCGCTTTTCAGCTTCGGCTGGTCACCAGGTGTCAGGCGGTGAAGGCAGCTAATGAAATGCCGAGGAGAGCTACTCTTACCGGGTGTGTTTCGGCGCGCTGACGTGCTCTAAATAAAGGTTGTTATCTCTCTCGAGCGCGTTTCAGTAATGCATCAATTCCACTCAATCAAGACCGGTAAGTTCATGAACTAAGAATGCACCGCAATCTTCGATGCCTTTGTGGCGTACAAGCTGATAAATCCACTAAACCCCGGTGTGCAAAGACGCTCACTCCGTCTGCACTAGCAGTGCGCGCAATTTTTAAAAGCTACAGATGCGTCGCGCACGCAGATTGTGTACTCCTCGGTGCGTGGCCACGCATAAACGCGCGTCCCCCACCCCGTTGATCGCATGCAGGCGGCGTGATGATCGGCGTGGTGCTCGCGTCCAGCCCGTGCCGCATCAACCCGGACAACGTGGCCATCCCCGTGGCCGCCGCGCTGGGCGACCTCACCACCCTCGGACTGCTGGCCCTCATCAGCGCCGCGCTTTACGATCTCAAAGGTGACGTCTGCATCCTTTCAACGGGGGCTATTGCCGCTGCTTTCAGGCGAGAGCGTCAAGTTTCCCATTGTGGGAAAATACGGCGTTGTTGTTCAGCACAGAAAATGCCCTCCCCTGGTTAGAGAGAGAAAAAAAAATGGCGAAGCTTCCACTAAGTCCGCGCAACGCTTCAACCACAGCGAAGCTGGAGGGTTTCTTTCTATGTGCGCACTGAAGGACACACCAGCACGCATTGATTGGGTTTGAAATTGTTTATTTACATGTTCTGCCGTCGTTTTCACTGTGGTAGTAGCAGTCATCGCCATGTCCATCTACAACCCGCCGCGGTAGCTCAGTGGCTATAGCCTTCTGCTGCTGAGCACGAGTGTGCGAGTTCCATTCCCGGCCGCGGCGGCCCCTTTTCTGATGGAGGCGGAAAGCAAAAACACCCGTGTATACGAGATTTCGGCACACTAAAGATTCCCAGGTGGTCAAAATTGATCCGTAGCCCTCCCTTACGGCGAGCCTCATCGCCTGCGTTGCGTCGGCGCGTTAAACCCTACAATCAATCAATCATGTCCATCTACATCATCGTCTTCCTCATGCATGACTGGCGGGAGCGGATCGGTTTGCGTGCAGGCTTTCACATTTCTCCCGAAGTGGAACTCGTTAGCACGAGCTATAGAACCGGCGACAAGCGGCTTCGCGAATAGGGCATCTGTAGCGCGAGCTGTCTTGTTCTCCCGCCTTGAGGCGCGGATGCACGTCAACTGTTTCCTTGGTATTTTCCTTGCGAGCGCCACGCGCAAATCTGGATGACGCCGGGCGCTCCTCGTAAGGTACGTGCTGACTTGCGTGGTAAACGGCGAGAGTAACTATACCCAGTGCTTTTTCGATGGACGTTGCACACATTACGGCCAGCGGACAACAGCTCCGCTGTAAAAAAAAAAAAAAAACACATAAACATGTCTCAATGTCTGCGGAAGTGCGTATGTGGATTAATTTTTGTGAAGTAAATAAGCTGATTTGGAGAAAGTCGAATTCAACGGGATTTGTATGGGAATCAAACCCAGGTCGCCAGAGTATAGGAGCCATGATCGTTACCCCGACGCTGCATCAGCACGTTGCCAGCGGAGGCACAAAAGTTAGACGCCCCTATCGTGTGACAGGGGAACGTGTTGTCACGTGAGTAGAACATGTGCACGCCAGCCACGGACATCTATGGTGCTGGGGAAACTTGCGTGAAGTGCCTCCAGCCCTGGGAAGTAATTAGTGCCAAAGGACGAAGAAACGAGAGCAATGAGACGCACCCTCGAAGTAGCAGTTCAAAAAAGTCGTTGATAAGCACACAAAAATCACTGTCATGTAAGGAGGGCACACACCAGAGAAAAAGCATATCCAAGAAGACAAAGTCCATGCATTAATAACATCGAACGTTGCCTTTCCCTTGACACAGGAAGCTTCTGCAACTTCACGCGCCGTGACGTCCCTGATTTTTTTCCCAATATTTTTTTCTCAACTAGGATGCAGAATTGCAGTTTGCAATGAAGCAACAAATGTGAACTTGTTTTGCTTTTAGCGAATAAAAAAACAGAACGAGGTCACTTTTGTCGTTAAGAAACGAGACAGGGTCGCATTTGCCGTCTCATCAGCCGTGGTCGTACTGAGCTTGCTTGCATTTTGTATCCAGTTGTCACGATTTACCTGCGACTGAAACGGCGTGGGTATTCCACGCGCGTCCCCAGGTATTGCGGTAGCTCGGAAGCTACTTATTTGTAGATTTACAGCAGACCTTGTGGTTCTGAATACCGGGAATTATAAGATCTTGATGGTACTGCGAAAGAAATTTGGTTTACTAACTGAAGCGCCAAGCGGTACCAGTCTACTAAAGATTGTCTATTCGACAAGTTCAATGCATATTTATGACCTTTTGTTCATGGTCTTATTGGGAAAGTTGCTTTAAGGTTTTTCATACGTATCCCAAAGAAAGGCAGTCGCAACAACAATATTTGCAGGCTATTTCAGAGCTCCAGAGCTTTCGGTAGCTTGTTCAGCCCTAACGACGTTGGAACTTGTTGAACAGTCGCAACAGGGCACTTCCCCACTCTGCGCCCTTTGTGACGTGCGCAAGTACTTAAGCCACGTCATATGCGAATGTGTGCGGTGTTCAGCACCCAGAACGTCCCTCTTAGAGTTCTTGGGCCAGCCGTTCTCTGGTAGATCAAAACTGAATGACCAGTTGGGCCCCCTGGTCGGTCGAATCCTGAAGGAGCATCCCGCGCGACAGAAGCTCTGTTGACTTCCCTGAGAAGTACAGGTTTTTATAAGTCTTTTTACACAAGTTTACGCAAGTAGGCGGATCATTGTCCTCATCACTATGCAAATTCCATTTTTTCCATCTCACATCCGACGTATAGCAAGCTAGGCGCATTTACAAAGTTAACCTCACCAGTTTTATCGAATACCGATCTGGCTTTCTAAGTCGGCTTAAGAGCGAGTCAAAATGTCCTCCACGTATACGAAGGGATGAAAGGGAAGATGTGTGGATCTATTTTTTGCAAACAGCAAGGATAAGCTTCTGGACTGGACGCCGTATACTTTCGGCATGAACTCGTCGTTCTTCGCCGCAGCTCATGTTCCGCTCCTTGTTCTTCAAGCGCAGAATCTCACTGGGTGGCGCTGCTTGTGTTCTGCTCCCTGTTCCTGCTTCTGCCCGCGTGGACGTACGTGGCCTACCGCAGCGAGCACACGCGGGGAGTGCTCTCCTACGGCTGGCTGCCCATCATCAGCGCCATGCTCATCTCCAGGTGCAGTATGTGCATGCAGCTAAGTTGTCGCCCCCACCAGGAACAAGGGCTGACATTTTATTGCGCACTTACGTGGCCAACCCACACGTTACCCGTCCCTGTTTCATTGGTGCCGACGTAGAGGGTGGCGGGTAGAAGCGTAACGACTATCTCCTTTGACGTCCGTCATCCCAAGTGGGCGTACAGCGGAACTGTAGGGGGGCCAAGTGTGCAGCCCGTGGTTGATGATGGCATTAGATTTCGAGTTCCGTGAACGCTCCCACATTTAAAGGGCACGTGCAACACTGCTGATAAATGATTCACCTCCTTCCATCGTGCCTGGAAGCACTGTGAAAGTCATAGTTATCGCCTGCACAGAGTGGACTGCATGATTCGCTAGTCGCAGCAGACAGGTCTATACATGTATACCTTTGCTTTTGTTGTGATTTTGTTTAAAATAACCACACAATGCGTTCATTTCTGAAACTGAAAGGAACGCGGATAATAGCCACGATATACTATAAATGACATCATTCAAGCGCGCAAACAATGCCCAGGCAAACAAAGACGAAATTCGAGCGAGTTTGCGAGTTATATAATGCGCGTAGAGCAGTAACGTTCTTAGTTGCGGTAGGGCTCGTTAAAATTGCGTAAAATGTCTGCCAAGAAACAAACACAAACTTCAATATCAACTGACAAATGGGCAAGTGAACACCAGAATTTTGAACACTGAGATTGCATCAGGCTGCATTGCAAACTCTTGTGGCGTCCTTGTGGTGATGTGCTGAAGCAGCCGCGAAGGGCGCAGGGCGCGTGGCGGTTCTCGTTTTTCAAAATTTACAGTAAACTACGGATTTTAGTGAATTGTGATATAGCATGTTACATACGTTGAATTTGGATATGTCCTAAACACATGATGCAGACGACCTTATTTGCTGGAAGCGCATGATGTATACAGCGCCCTAACAGAACTATGAGTCCCACCAGATTGTGTCTTTTTAATGTTCTCGTCCTGTCGAGTTTGTGCGCTGTTGTTTTTATGATTAAATGAAACTACAAGAAATGTGAAAGGCTATTCAAAGCATGAGCTTGTGAATATAATAATTTATAACAACATAGGTTTCCACATTCATTTTCAAGGCGGGAAATTTTTTTTAATGCATAGCATTCTTTGCCGAGTACCCCCACAGTCAGGAGCGTGTAACGCCCTGCATTTCCACAAAAATGCAGATTTCGCGAAAGTTTGAAATGTAATCGTTAGAGTAACAGACATGGAGATAATGTGTCGAACGAAATTTTGAAAAACTAAAAAACAAGTTAAAAAAAAACCGACAATGTCGAAACTTATACCGCATGGCATTTCCACAATAATGTAGATATCGCGAAAGTTTCACCTGTAATCGTTATATTTGCGTAAATGGAGATAATTGGTCGAACGAAATTTTGAAAATTAAAAAATAGCAAAAATAATAAATAATTACGGAAAATGGCGAACCGTGTAACGCCCTGCATTTCCACAATAATGCAGATTTCGCGAGAGTTCCAAATATAATCGTTAGAATAACGTAAATGGAGACAATTGGTCGAACAAAATTTTGAAAAACTGAAAAATAAGAAAAAAATTAAAAAATTATGGAAAATGGCAAAACGTATGACGCATGGTATTTCCACAATATTGAAGATTTCGCGAAAGTTTCACCCGTATTCATTATACTAGCGCAATTCGAGATATTTGGGCGGACAGGATTGAGAAAAAACAAAAAAATGTGGCTGGAAAAAACTCGCACTCAAGACAGGCGGAATAGGAAAGCTATGGATTAGTAGATAATTCGCTGACTTTCTGCATTTTTTTTTCATTTTGAAACTCCATGCCCTATAAACATGTACACCCAGAGGCAGGGTATCAGTGGGGACAAATTAGTGTGTACCTACGATAAAATTTTAGTCCTTCTAGTGATATCTTTACAAAGAACTTTCTAAATGCAAAGTGCGCCATAATGGTTCAGTTTCCGTTCTTCTGGTTTATGCGAAGTCGATCTTGAGCGAGAGGTTGTAGCCAAAATCACTGGTAAACTGTCATCTGGGCAGCTGTGATGTTGGAATTATCCTCGAGGTGGTACGTCAAAAGAGTTTCAAGTAATAATGTCAGAAACGCGTGGTACTGTTCAACAGAGTTTCACTGCATTCATATTATTTATTGGCCTCCCGTCTGCCCACAGCCTGGCCGGTAACATATTGGACGTCGCTGTGAAAAAATACAGCAGAATGGCAGCCTACCAGCCGCTAATGAACGGTAAGAACTCTTGTTTCCTGTTTAGGTTGGAACATGCACCGCTATTTGTGCACTGCTATCTAATGGGGCTATTTGCCTTCACTTTAGAAAGCAGGTACTATACTAAATGATAAAGCATCTGTCACCACGCCTGGACTTACTGTAGCAGCTTTTTTGGCTTTGCTAGGGTGTGACTCTCAATAAGGGCCTCATCGTCAACAAATTCACCGCATCTATCTGGTAATGCTGTAGTGAATATTCACGTGAATTCCCCGTTTATTGGACTCTGGCCCAATGGTTCACATGCTAACAAGAGCGCAGCAAATGTACCGACGAGAAGGCTTCGGTGTTCCTATCGTTTTCAATGGCTTTGTTGTACATCTGTTATTTTCCTCCGACATTCATCCATGTTTGATTTCTCGGGAATGGTTGTATAAAACAACGGTGTAAGAGGCATTCCTTTCGATTTTACGCTGAAGTAATGAATGAAATCACCTACCCAGGGGGGAACGATGCCGCCGTAGCATATTGAAACGAAATGAAATGACTATTTCTCACAAAGAATGTACAAAACTTTATCGAGGGAAGTTGGGAAAAAAGTTGCTCAAGTGCAATTTGACGAGCCCAAAAACCCATACGGCAGCAGGACTGTGGGCAAACACAATCGTCTGAAATGTAGACGAAAAGCAAAAAATACAAGCTACAATGGCAACGCGAAAGGTTTAGAGATGGTGGTAGGATATCACAAATGCGGTAAAGAATAAACAATAATGCCTCCAAAATACAGGTCAATAAACAAAACAAGACAATAACAGACAAAAAGGGACAACTGACGCATAACTGCGATAAAGTCACAGACGTCACTGTAGACAATGCTAAAGCAAGTTTAAGTAATCAAAACAACGTACTGGTCATGAACATTGAAGGTGACTGTGCTACAAAGCAGATATACAAAAAGGCAAAAAAGACAACAAAAGAACTTTACATGGCAATGTAGAAAGCGTGCAGACCATGCTACGAACTAAAGTAATATTTTAAGGTAGACAGGGAAATGACGTCAACCTGCTTGGCAGCAAGGTTGTTCCGAAAAGTAGGCAATGTATTGCGTAACATTTGGGTACTGTACGCTGTACTTGAGTGAGGTATTAGCCAGTACTCCGGTGACTTTGTGCTGCAAGACGCAATGCGTCGATTTAGGAAGGCTATGTTACTAACGCGGTTTTGGCCAGATGTTTGTTCCTTTATATATGGTACGGCTAATCGATAGTGGGATGACAGGTGAATTTTGAGAACATGCAGTTGTCGAAAAAAATGGTTCGGTGGGGCAGGTGAATGGTGCGCTGCAGATTAAACGAATTTAAACCTTCGCTTTAAAAAAAAAATCCGGGGAGCGAGTATATACAAATTTTTCGAGACATTTGGGAAAAACTCGCAGAATAGGTATAGGTCTGTAATTTTGTCATTGTAGTTGCACCTCCTGTTTTGAAAATGCAGTTACTTTCGTAATCTACAATTTGCGTGTGAGAAAACCCATGAAAAAGCAGGGGTTATAGATATATGGCAGTACCGGAGCGACATTGTCCTTGCATCATCTGACATGTTTATCTGTAGGCCATTCACACCACATGCTCTCCTAATGCTCAGCTCAGAAAAAAGACATAACTTCGGAGGCATCTGTGGGTCGAGGGTACATTGATTCAGTTGCAGAAAATTATGGAAATACCTGCATTAGAATTTACTGTGGGGTTTCGGATTGCCGTAAAGCAATCATTAAATGTATCACCTCACCACGAACTTCAGTGCCGTCTTGAACGATTTGTTGAATGACGTGGTGGTTTGTGTTCGGTTTAGAAGTATTTGAAGTTTTTCCCATAGCTTCCTGCCGTCGTTACTGCAATATAGAAATTGGAGTTAATTGTGGTGAGCCTTTTCATGACGTAGCTCGTTATTTATACGATTACTAAAGCTGTTAAACGATTTGAGGTCGGTTTTTTCACGCAATTTTATGAACTTCTTCTGCAAGTCTTTCTTAATTCCTATTTTTCTGTATAGTATCTCAGTAATAAACGGTTTACTAATCCTATTAGGGCGCTTTGGGCGAGAGAAAAAGGGGAGCATTTTTTGTAGCAACTACTAAAGCTAAAAATAAAAGTTTTGTATGCGATGTCTGGGTCTTAAGTTACGTAAAGCCGTCGCCAGTCGTGAAGGCCCGGTTCGCCTTGAAAGCACTGAAGGCGAGAAGGTAGAAGTTGAGCCATGGGGACTTCATGTTAGATGTGCTTTTGTATGCTGCGATTTAGACTGAGCAAAATTGACATGTGGTCACTGACGCTACAGCAAAATACGCCTGCTTTCACGGTGGAAGGGTCAACGTTTCTAATGAGCAGATCAAGACAAGTTTCCGTAGTACACGTTATTCTAGTAGGCCCTGCTGATGCATTAAAACAGCAGTTTGTGCACAGTAGGATATTTCACTCACGATGAATTTTGACTATCTGCTAGTGTATGTATATGTCACCTCCCCAGACTATATTATACTTTTATCAGAAATTTGCAACAAAAACTGTTCAATGAACGAAAAGAATATCCTCACGTTTTCATTTGGCGGGCGATAAAAAACAGAGGAGGCAATGCGACCACAAAGGACAGCTAAAACTTCATAGTCGTCAGTTATACAGCAAAATTCTTCTAGACGGTTTACATGAATGTTTTGTTGAACAAGTAGGCTGACACCACCACTGCGCGAGGTGGTTCTAGACCAGGGCTGGGCAGAGATACTTAAATGTATTCTGGAATACAGATATCGCGATACATGCGCTGGGCGCCTAAAATACAGATACTAAGATACATGTAAATTAGACGTAACTGGATATTTCTGAGATACTCGCGCAATTTGCACAAAAAAGTATTCTGGAATACAGATACAAGATACAGATACTGAAATACTTTTTTTATTTCGGCGACGTCAGGTTCTAAAAGACATTTACAATACTAACACAGATAAAAACTATGTATACATACATGACAGGGTATAACTGACGTGCAGGTACTTGCAAGCAGTTGTGAACAAATCAAAGAAAGGAACAGCAAGTAAAAGTGAATGCAAAAACAAAAGAAAATGAAATAACGAAAGGCTAATAATACACAATCATCATAAGTTTACACAAACATGCGGCGGAGGTCTTTAAAATAAATTGATAATACATCTTCGTTTTTATGTTTAACGGGGTCATTTACCATAATAAGTAGAAATTTCAGCGGTTGGTTCGTTAGTTAGTTACACTAAAGCAAAAGCCGCTTCTCTAACAAGCTGTCTTCCAGACAACGTCGATTGGGTCTGAGCACGAGGCTCGCAAACAATAAAAGTCTCTCAACAGGTGCAGAAGAACACAAGTTTGTGTTGTAATGAAGGTACACAGACTTAATGGCTGGGAAGTCCTGCAGCATAGCGAAATCCTTCCTCGGGTCGTCAAGGTACCGAAAAACGTCCGCTCGAACATGCGTCTGCTCCTACCCTCCTGATGTCGGGAAGTCTTCATCTTCGAAGGCGTAGAAGCCGTGGTTCATCGCAGCTGATGACGTATCGTCGTAAGAGTTCTCATGGTCCGGTCCATGAGCTTCTGCTGCTCGCAAGAGCAAGCTTTCGAAGTCTGAAGCTCTCGGAACTTTGTTTGGGGCCTACCGCATTTTGAAGTATGGGTGCGAGCACGATGCAAGTATGCCTCTTCATTTTCCATCCTTAAGAGGCCAGAGAACCGCTTCTGCAAGCCCGAGAGGCAGCTGTCTAGTATCACGGATCCGTGTCGTACCTTTCCTTTCTGCGCAAGCAGCTTTTTTTCTACTGTGACGATGGTTGGCAGAACCTCTCCGTAGTATCCGCTGCGGATTTTCTGCAATACATCAATTGCTGCAAAATATAGAATACAAAATATTTTGCCAATTTGTAAGCTATTTCCAACACTGCCGCCCACAGAAGGAAGTCAGGCGGTGTGGCGCCAAACTAAAAAAAGCTTACTTCTTATGAGACAAGAAAAGGAATGTAACGAGATACTTTTCGGCGCCGGAGTATTGCGATATGTTCGATACACCGTAAAAGTATTTCACTACCGAGATACAAATACATTTTTCAAATGTATTTCGATACTGAAATACAGATACTCAAAAGTATCTCTGAGATACTATCGCGATATCCTAGTATCGCGATACTGCCCAGCCCTGTTCTAGACTTATGACTACGCAGTCGCCATGGAATTGTGCAGATATCATACCAGGTTTCCGAAAGCATGATGAAGTCATATTGAAAATCAAGGGTGCCAAAAAACAATTCCAGATCATCAAACGTACTTTTCGCCGACTGACCGTTCAAGTGAATACGTCGCGCAGCGTTTTTGTGCTCAGAGCCAACAAAGTTACAATAGTCGAACGGGTCCCCCCATCAGAGCAAGCTGTAATGTAGTGTTAGAGCGTCATCCCACTTAGTTAATCACGATTTCAGCCGCTCAAGGTCGGCCGCGCATTTTATCGGATGTGTTAGATTGCCTTCCTGCTTTCTGACGAACACCATTTCATTTCGATGGCAAGAAAAGAGGAACTCGTTGTCACGAGCCTAATCTTTTTCCATTTTTTAGCAACGCCCTGTTGTGTGCAGTTAGGCTCTCAGGCATCAATAGGCCAGTTTGGATCGTTGTTAGAAGCTTTCTTTTTCCAGCCATGGTTCTGTGACCAATTGATGCGCAAAACGGACGATGACTCCAGGAATATTGTCAGCCTTACATGGTAGCCTGTGAAGCGCCGTAACGGTGCTCTCCGTCAAAGGCGGAAGTTCTCATTTCGACGCCAATTGGTTAAGCTTTCGCCAATTCGACGCCAATTGGTCAATGTTAAGCTTTCGCTTCTGGTATCCAAGGGCGTTTACAGCGGCAGATACCCGTTAATGTTCATCATCGGTTCTGGCTTGCTACTCCTTCTCCACTCTAGATTTAATGTTTTTAATCTCATTGTCGTGCTTCGGGACGTCAGCAAGAATCTGATCATACTTTCGTCGATATGTGCTTCATGGCGGCTTCAATGCCGCTGACTGTTTTTGTTAGACTAAGCAGTTTATCCAGTTTCCTGTTAATGGCTAAGAGCATAGTGGCAAAGCGAGTCTCGTTACATTCTTTTACACCGGGGGTTCTACACGTCTCCTTTCGGCATTCAAGTCATCTCCAGGACATCTTGTATTCTTCCCCTTTCGACTTAAAGGAGGACTCTGAGACACCTGAGTAAGAACCTAGTTGGTATCGCCTTGAGCAACCACTACATGCCGTTGAGCAGGCGTCAGGCAGGACGGCCTCACAGCATTTGGAGCAACATGATAGCACTGCCTAGGCGTCGGTGCCTCGGGCGGAAAGATTACAGCACCAGTACCGTGCAACAGGGCACAATAATGTCACGTTGCATTAGGATGGATACAATACGAGCAGTAGTGGCAGCAACAGCAGTACAATGAGGTCTCAAAAACTCTAGGCAGGTTTAGGAAAAGGCCGATACTAACCTGCAGGAATGTTTTCGCATGGTCACGTCGATGTGTTCGCCCCACTTCGCCTGCTGCCAAATGCCGGGGAGGCGTCGTGAGGCTTCCTTTATAGCTGCAGAAGATCCCGCCACCATTGTGGCCGTGATGATAATCAAGCCATTGACGCTGTGGTGTAAGGAGGTTGATCCCGGTTCCGGGCATGCGGAGCAGTGCGCGTACAGCCAAGGTCGGTCGATTGCGCGTGGTGTGGGGATGAATCCTGGTAAGGCGCCATGCAACAGCTGCAGGAATATTTTAAGTGCAGAGCACTTTAGGGGCTCGCCTTGTCGTTGCAGCACGCTCGCTGGACGCAAGTAGAGCCACACGGCGTTCCGTCGTAGCGGCGGTCGTCGCGGCGTTGCCGAGATGCTTCGAAAGCCAAGCGGCTTTGTATAGTCATAAGTGTTTGAAGCTCGTGAACCGCTGGCGCTTGTCATGCATATCCCCGTTGTTTAGATCAAAGAAAACTGCAGGTACATTACAGGCAAAATAAACGTAATTAAACGGCAGCACCCGCGTTCGTTTAGTTAGGAACGCCTCCTTTGGTTGGTTTTTACGATAGTAAGCGAAAACAAGTGGCAGTGCAACGCCGGCACGGGCGGGAGGCAAAGCAAGCACAAGAAGAACAGAACTCCCGCTGGCGGAGTTTCAGGCACGGGGCTCGCGAGCACTGCGAAGCCGGGAAATTTGAATTGCATTCGGTGGTAGCAGTGAGCGGATAACGGCGCTACAGCGCATTATGGCGAATCAATGCTCTGCACTTCCGACAGCTTTCACGTTGAGTGGAATGGCTTTAATTTTTTACTCGTTTAGGTCGATACGTTCGCCACACTGCTGCTGCTGCTAAATATTCACTTGCGTTAACTAAGTAGAAATTAAAAAAATCTTGCCCCCTTCGCAGTGGATTAGTGGCTAAGGCGTTGTGCTGCTGAGCTTAAAGACATGG
The DNA here is from genome assembly GCA_013339765.2 of Haemaphysalis longicornis. NCBI lineage: Eukaryota > Metazoa > Arthropoda > Arachnida > Ixodida > Ixodidae > Haemaphysalis > Haemaphysalis longicornis. Next base: position 112,884,033 of record CM023456.1, on the reverse strand, counting down.
GTTTGATCCCAGTCGCGACGGCCGTTTTCCTGATGAAAGGGAAAACGAAAACTCCCGTGGTCCTCCAAGGCGGTTAAAATCAATTCGGAGCCCTGCATTACGGCAACCAATGAAAAGAGACAGTTTCACAGCTGAGTTCTTGATAAAGACTCAGTACTATGCGTTTGGGGACTAACGTTTGTTGGTGGGACGTCGTAGATCTTGTTCCAACTCTTTCGCTCAGGTGTCGCGGGCAACCTGGCGGCGGTGCAGGCGAGTCGCATGTCGACCATGCTCCACCAGGAGGAGCAGAACAGCCCGCATCATTCCGAGCCGGCGTCCGTGCAGGCTACCACGCCCATCAGTGGCTCTTCGCTCAGCTTGGACGTCAAAAACGGTACGCTCACCCGCACCTTCTACAGCAGTTTCCAGCACGGAGCCTTATTCTTTACAACGACGAGCTTACAAGCTCCATATCGCGAGGTTCCTGTTCTGTACATCACCGAAGACCCAGCGCGCGGAATCTGTTTTAGGCAAAGCTTATATTACTCCCGGTAGAAACCCAGGAAACGCCTGGTAGCGTCAATCTGACCTTCAAGCTCAGCCAAGGTCAAGCAAGCGCCTTGTGCAATTTCGCGGCGCCGACGGAAGCGTGCTGTGGCTTCGCGAGAGCAGCTCGCTCGCTCGTCGGTGCAGAGAAATACTTTGAAAAGTACTTTTTGAGGGACGAATTTGGAACGTTATGTGATTGAAGCTTCGCTTTCCGTCGATTTCCGCGTATGAGTGTTATTGTCAAGTTTTTCTCTCGTGGAGCGAGATGAAGTTAAGAAACGAGTAAACGGCGTGAAATGACGGTTAGGGGTTTTGCAGAGTGCCGTTGATTGGGATGTTGGCGTCACGTGCACCGGATCAATAGCAGCAGCAAACGGGGTAGCCGGCCCCGAGACATCGGCGATCAGTATCACCCAGCAGGGCGTTTCAGGGCACTGGAATAGCGCAGCGTACGTGCCGGCTCCTCGTTTCTCGCAGCAGTGACGCAGCATTCGTATGCATGCTTAGGTGTATAGAATCGTAAACATTAGGGCGATAACAAGCTGTAGCGTGGCGTGAATTTTGAAAATATAGCGTGAAATTGAAATTGCAGACTGCTTCAATGTTTCAGTACGCGACAATTCAAATGCGCAAGCTGTGATGGATCACACCCCCCATATATTCCCAAGACTTGTAAAAAATATGAGTTAGAAAAATGAATCGTCAGACTAAAATGAAACTGTCTTCTACTCATCAGCGCAAAAAAGACGCCGTCTTTGCTGCATGAAAGTACGCCGACGCGGCTGGCCGGTGGGCGGGGCGGCGTCAGGTTTCGGTGGTGATCCAGGTCGGCTACGCTGATTTGGCCCCGCCCCCGCATGCATCCTCCATCGCTCTGCGTTTGGCTGGCTAGAACTTCACCGCACTGCATGTGAAACCCACGGCGGACGTTCTGAAAACTAAAACAATATCGCCAGAAGTGCTGCTCCTCTTCGCATTACTTCTTTTTCTCCTGAGGATGTGGCAAGTACGTACTAAGGGACGTACTTGCTTCGAGACGCTGAAAAACGCCATCTCACCAGTCCACTTATTTAGGTGCTGTTATTTATTTTCCTTCCGGGCTAATTCTCATATTTTGTGTGTCATTACGCGCTAAAATGAACTATGGTTGTCGCGGCCCTGTATAACAGTCTCTTACCTGCTTTTTTTTCCACTCGCACTGCAATCGCTATTTTCTCATCTTGATTGCAGGCCAGATAATCTATAGACCAAGCAAATGCCCTCTGCCAACATTTTGATCCTGGAATTCCCAGCACGACTCGAGATTTACTGCGTGCAGTGGAAGGTCAATATCTAGCATTATTAGGTCGCTGAACATGGCACCCACCAAATATTTTAAATGCGAATGCATTTATTAGGGGGGGTTGTCTTGCTCCGTTGGCCGGCGTGCGCCTGCATTCCTCCAGCGCGAGCGCACGTGAGCGCGCGCACGTGCGCTCGCGCCTCGTAGTTCTGCCTTCGTCGTCGTCGTCGTCGTCGTAAATGCGAATGCATTTCTGGACGCGGCTATGGAAAGTGTGCGCGTGCGCTCCAAACCCTCTGACCCCATAGTCTTGGTTGGCGACTTCAACGTTGACGTGCGCAAGAAGAGTGGCGAGTGGCTGGTCGAGTACATGCAGACCAGGCACTCTATGCATTGTCTCTCTGCCGGATTCAACACGTGCCCCACTACCATTCACGGGACTTGCATTGATCTGGTCTTTACGCGAAACTGTGACGCGCGTATGCTTCTCAAAGACCCTTTGACCGTGCACTTTAGCGATCACAAGGCAGTGATTGTGGCCGTCAGGTACTACGATAACACAAACAGGCGGGGCTACCAGTCATGTTCCAGATGGTTTGGCGGTACGTACTGTGCGGTATGGTACTGTACGTACTGTACGTAAAGAATAGGAAATGGATTTGGAAAAGTACCGATGGTACAACCAAAAACGAAATCGACTCCATTCTAAGTGACAACCCGGGTATCGTCCAAGACGTTGAGGTGCTAAGTAAGATTCGGAGTAGCGATCACAGAATGGTTAGATGCAAGCTAAGGCTGAATCTGAGAAGAGAATGAACGAAACTCGCGGAAACTAAAACCCCGCACGGAAACAGTCAGAGCCAGATCGCAGGAGTTTAAAATAACTCCTAAAAAAATTCCCGCTTTTGAAAGAGTAGGAGGAAGTCAGTGTAGGCAGGCTAAATGACAACCTAACATCGGCGCTCAGTGAATCAGCAGCAGCTGTGGGAGAAGCAACAAGTAGAGAACAAACTGGAAAACTAACTAAAAAAAACCAAGGAACTAATCGCCAAACGTAATAACATGAAAAGGTCAAGTACGGCAGATTGGATTGAATTGGCCGAGTTGTCGGAACTGATTAATAAAAATAAAACGAAAGACATTCGTGCGTATAACATAGCAGTGGTTGAGTAAACGCTGGAAATAGGGGCAAGCTTGAAAGCAACTAAGAGAAAGCTAGCCACCGGCAAGGACAGGATGTACGCACTCAGAGACGAGCAGGGTAACATAACGCACAACTTGGACGAGATAATGAAGGTAGCAGAACGATTCTACGCCAGACTGTATTTCAGCGACGTTATACCAGGGGATACTGCTGAGAGTACACGCCTACCTTGCGATGTGCAACTAGTAACCAAAGAGGAGGTAAGAAAGGCTTTCAAGTTCATGAAGAGGGAAAGCTGCGGTGACGACGGCATAACCGTAGATCTTTTGAAGGAGGGAGGAGGTATTGTTCTGGAAAAACTCGCTGTAGTATTTTCGGAATGCTTGAATATTCAAAAAGTGCCCATAGCCTGGAAAAACACCAAGATTCTTCTGCTACGTAAGAAGGGAGATCCCAAGGACTTCAAGAAATACAGACACATCAGCCTACTCTCCATCGTTTACAAGTTTGTTTACCAAAGTTATAGTTAGCCGCATAGGTGACACCCTGGATTCCCATCAACCCAGAGAGCAGGCTCGATCAGGAAAGGGTACTCAATCATGGATCACATCCATGTCGTCAACCATGTGATAGAAAAATCCGCCGAGCACACTAAACCCCTTTAAGTGGCCTTTATAGGTTACGAGAAAGCGTTTGATCCCGTTCTCACAGATGCCTTTTTAGGAGCACTAAAGGACCAGGGAATAGAGGAAACCTACATAAGACTTGTAGAAGACATATAAGGGACGCACGGGCAGGATAACCCTCCACAAGCAAAGCAATAACTTTCTGATCCGAAATAGAGTAAGACAGGGAGATACCATCTCTCCAAAACTATTCACAGCATGTTTGGAGGGGGTATTTAGAAAGCTCGACTGGGAAAGTATAGGATTAAGAATAAACGGGGAATACTTGAGCCATTTGAGGTTTGCGGACGACATAGTCTTGCTGAGTGAGACTGCAGAACACATGCAAACAACGCTTGAGGAACTACAATCAGAAAGCACGGCCGTGGGGCTCAAAATAAATATGAATAAATATAAAGTAATGAGGAATCAGCATGCCACGAACGTCTTTTTCAGGTTAGGAAACGAAACGCTAGAGAAAGCAACAGAATATAACTACCTCGGACAGATGGTTAGTGCTGGCCCCAACCACGAGGGAGAAATCCTGCGCAGAATAGGTATGGGCTGCGGAGCACTCGGCAAGGACTCCCAAATAATGAAAAGCAAGCTACCTCTGTCACTCAAAAAAAAAACTACAACCAGTGCATACTGCCGGTAATGACATACGGAGCTGAAACTTGGGGCATTACTAAGCAACTAGAATGCAAACTTAATTTGGTCGGCTCAACGGGCCATCGAACAAATAATGTTAGGAGTAGCACTCAGGGACAGCAAACGAGCTACCGGGATGCGTATTTCCAAACGCTTCGCTGCACAGAGCACCCACGTGACATGTCCGTGCGATGGAGAACCGTAATTCAACGTGGTTATTGGCTGCGCCCCAAGCCTAAAGCGACCTAAAACGTACCAAATCACCATTATTAACAAAAACGACCCGTAGATTTTAGTTTAGAAGAAAAAAATGAGATGTAGAAATAAAATAGGCAATGAAAAAAAAAAAAAGAAACAGATCGACTTGCTGGGGCTCGAACCCAAGCCGCCAGCGCCAATACTCAGTGCTCTACGTCATGGCTACAGAGCCTTTTTTTTTTCTTTATTGCCATATTTTGACACACAAACAAAACACTACACTCTTAAAGACGCTAGCCAGCACTTGACTAACAGAGTCAGAACGGCGGGTACCCTTTAGCAGGCGCTCAAAAGAATAGCGCGCGCAGTGACATCACACATGTCACGTGGGTGCTCTGTGCAGCGAAGCGTTTGGAATCACGCTACCGGGATCAGAGGACAAACTAGAGTTGAAGATATTGTAGTTAAAATAAAGAAAAAGAAATCGGCTTGTGCTGGCCATGTAGTGAGACGATTAAACAAGGGGAAGGCCGACAACACGATGGAGCGATGAAATACGGAATTTCGGGGGTAAACGGTGGACTCGATTAGCACAGGACAGAAGCGGTTGGAGGTCAATGGGAGAGGCCTTCGTCCTTCAGTGGACCTGAGCAGGCTGATGATGATGGTGACTGTACGTTCAAAGTAAATTTGGCCGAGGTGAAATTTGAGTACAGTTGGCCTTTAATGGCCATCAGAAAGTGTGGCTGACAGCAGCCTCTCGACAAGAATAAATATATGGCGCTAAGAATACGGGTAAAATCGCGGACAAGCGTGCGATCTGTTACCCTGCCTGTTTCACTCATCTAGGTGGTACTTCAACGACACAAAATGTGCAAGATGTTGCCAACTGTGAAAAAAACCGATATTTGACACCGCTAAATCTTATTCAAAAGCTTACCCATATGCTTCACGCTAGACTTTTGCACTCCTAATTTATTAGGTTGCATTTGTTTAGTAGTACCAGAGTCCTTCAATGCTTTACATTGAAGGACTCTGGTAGTACTCTTCGTCAAGCACCGCTGGTGGTACCATTGCGTTGCAAACAATAATAGTCGCAAACACAATTCTGGGGCAGGCGAAAAGCAAAAACGCCGTGTGTACGAGATTTCGGCGCACGTTAACGATCCCCAGGTGGTCAAAATTAATCCGGAGCCCTCCACTACGGCGCGACTCATCGCCTGCGTTGCGTCGGCGCGTTAAACCTTACAATCCATCAATAATAGTGTCGCTGCCCTCCTGTAAAGTGTTGTTTTTTTTACTTCATTATTGTCACGCCACTGTAGCTGTGTGGTACGCCTGTGTCCTTAGGGGTGCTTGACACCCTTCGACCCGTTGCTCTCGCTAGACGCCGGCTGATAGGCAGCCCCAGTGTGCGTCTTCCTTCGTGAGCTCTGTGCACCCTTTGGTCACTGCTCGCTTACTCTCTGTTTATCTAGCTGTCTGCTTACTGTGGCTTCGAGCCACAATACTTGTCCTTGTTTCTGACGCATACCTCTTCTATCTGGGGAGGCGTGCGTATGCTTTTCCTTTATCTGGTGTTGTCAGCCTTCCTCGCGCACACCAATCCTAAGTTTAGCAACGTTGCAGTTCGAAAGGTCAGGCGAAAGATAAGATGAAATTGATTGAAAGAGAGATATCGCGGTGTGCAGCTGTCCAGCCCTCCCTGAAGACTGAGTGCACGGCGCGAGCACCCAGTGTAGCGCAGTCTGTGTTTTATGTTTTATGCGTGGGTAGTAATTAGAGTTTACTCCTGGGTGGGGAGTCAAATGTTTAGGGGGCTTTTCGTGGCGGCCCCATTATTGCATCTCAACCTTTCGTATCCCATATGTGTCCTCGGACTGATTAAGGGAAAGTACAAGTGCATTCACGCACACTGTAGCGTAACTTCATTGAAAAAATCACGTCGAATTGGTTTTTACAAACTACAAAAAAAAAAAACCTGGCCTGAAAAGCGTAATCGAAGAAAGGCGAGGCAAGAAAGAACAAGACGCTGCCTCGCTCAGACGTGACAGCAGTACCAAACCACAGAGACAACGTAGAAAAAGTCAATGGTTAAGTACCGACATTTTTGCATCAAGTGTGCCTGAAATTTCTTTTGTGCTAAGTAATGGGGACATGTATGACTAACGCCAGCAGTTTTAGTTGTTTCGAACGGTTCTGCCCATATATCCTTCTCGTTGAGAAATTTTTTCCTCTTTTGACCGAAAGGCTGAATTTAGGGACAGATAGACAGAGAGACCAAAATTTTATCATTTAAGTAGCCTAAGAACTATCGTCTTCAGTAAAAAAAAAAAACTGCAGAAATCAGATAATTGTCTGCTATTGTGTAGCATTTTTATGCCGCTTGTCTAGAATGAGTTCTTTTACAGCCAACTATGGCGGGAAGCAGCGAAAGAAGTTGGATTATTATACTCTTTCTAAGTTCTCTTATCTTTCTTTTCGCCAATGATGTGTAGCGACGAAGTGCTTTACTTTGCCAATTATGTGTCTTTCCCGAGGATGCAAGGGGTAGTGCAGGGCTGGTCCGTTCAGGCTATTTTTATATTTATTTTTTTATTGTTGTTTGGCGGACTCTTTTGTTTCTTTTTTGGTTTTTGAGGGAGATGTATAAGATGCTTATTTTGATGTTCTCAGATCATTTTATTGAAAATTTTATTTTTCTCTTTCTCTTATTTTTTGGTTTCTCAAAATTCTGTTCCACCAATTATCTACATTTATGCTATAAGAACAAATAACGGTGTTGCTTTCGCCAAATTTGCATTTTTGGGGAAATGCAGGGTGTTATACACGGTCTTGGCTAGGTGGGTATTGGAAAATAATGCTACGCATTAAAACTCCCTTAATTGGGGGTGGACGTTAAACCTCAAGGCGTGATGTTTTGCCTGATGGCATATGTTAACCCTTACGACATATGTTGACCCTTACGACATGCCAAGCAACCTCATACTCATTGTACGGCGAGGTACAGGTGCCGGTGGTTAACGTTAGGCCTCGTTAACAATTCGAGAGCTCTTACGCGAGTGATACGGTCGGAGTGCGAGGCCAGTAGATGTGTCCGTGATTGCTACCAATTGGGAGCATTTGAGCAAAGCTGGCGAAGGGCTAAGCAAAGTTGTGGGTGGGCTTGGCATGGCTAACTAAAGCATCGGTGCTCTTATCAGCTTCCCGCGCTTTTCTACAATGGTTGAATAGGTAGTTTCACGTTGCTTCTGCCGTCGCATTGCTGCTGCTCCGTAGAGATCAAGGCAGACTTCTATGCAGGACGGGTGTCTTCGCTGGTGTGGTTCCGCATTTGCAAGGGAGCAATGGAGCAGTCTCTCTTGATTTTACCCAACCGGCAAAACTGCCTCCTCTCACTCACACTCACTAGCTAGAGCCACAATTGGGAACAGCGACTCTGGCTAGCCCGTGAGCAGAAGCGGCTTGGCCGGTTGGCTTAAAATCAAAACAGACTGCTTCATATCACAAGGGAGCAGTCTGACTTGCTTTTTACTCAACCGGCCAAACCGCTTACGCACCGAAACCGGACGACGCGCTTGTTTGACCTTGGCTGAGCTTGAAGGTCAGACGGACGCTACCAGGCGTTTCCTGGGTTTATACCAGGAGTAATCAGCTTTGCTTAAGAACTAGGGCTGCGCACACGACCGGCTTCATAGAAGACGACCTGTTCATGAAGCTGGCGCCCACGGAAGCCAGCGCGCCGAAAAAGCTGCTTTGCTGATATGCAATAAAACACGGTAAAACAGCGCGCTCGGTACAGGACGACAGAAAGAGAATACTCAGGACTAGCGCTGGTCTCTTCCTTCTCGTCTGTTGGAAGGAATGCCTGCCCGGCACCACGCGCATGACGTCAAGGGCATGGCGCGAGGCGCGGGGCGGGAGAGCTTTATTCTCTTCACTACGCTACACGTCGGGTGTAGCAGATTGTCCCACATCCTCCCCTTTGAAGGAAGGCTACTGCTTGGACTCCGGCGGAGCCGCCCTCTCTGGACCGGCTCGCCGCTGCACGGTTCCAGGTTGGCCGCCTCTGGCGCAGCGATGGTATGGACTTGGGGTCGTTCCGCTTTTCGTCCGTGTCGCCCTGGTGAAAGCTGTCGCCTCCGCTTGTGTAGTCGCTGCTTTTTCTGCGAGCGGCTCCTCGCTGCTACTTCTTAGCCTTCGCTGCGGGTCCGACAGGAGAACCTCGATCGATGCGGAGCGGCGGCGACTCGTTGCTCGGGGTGTAATCTGAGAACTGTCTGTGCTGCTCTGTGCTGCTGCGCTGCTGCGATGGTCTGTGCTGCTGCGTGTGCTGCTGCGCTGTGGATGCCCCTCCCACGGCGGCACGGGCCTCTACACTATTTTCCAGCATCGTCTCAGTACCCGTCCGCGGGTTGCCGCTCCAGCGCGCTGGTGGTTCGAAAGAACTCCTTCGCTGTCAGGCAGCCAGGAGACCGAAGGTTCGAGCAGCGAGTCGCCCCTGTCGTTGGCGAAGTTGTACCACGGCTCGCTCGTCTCTCCTGGAGGGGACCGCGGGAGCCTGTTCGCAGGGCTGCCTCGCGGTTTCGTGGTGCTTGGGTGCGGCGAGAGGCATGCAGATGCTGCGGGCGCTGCGCCGGTTGTGGCACGGAAGATGCTGGGGGAGGTTCCGGATATTTCCAGCGCTTCGGCGTTGCTTGCCGCGAGGGTAGGAAGGGGCCGCCACGGGGAATCCCGGGTGGCGTCGATAGCCGTAACAGAATCGGGTCCGGGATGTACTCGGGAGGGCTGTCCTCGATGTCCTGCTTCGACGGTGGGTTGTTACCGTAGGTGTAGCTCATTTCTTCGGGACTCAGGATAGCGCTCTCTAACCAGCTCTGAGAAGGTTTCCAAGCACATTCGCTGAAGCTCTGCCCTGGTCTGCTCGTACAGTGAAGTGGTACCAACACATTGTTCACTGACGGGAACAAACCAAGGTTGTGATGGCTGGTTTTCCAAGTAGTGCTGTGCGTAGACCAGGTAGAGATGTAGACTTTTTCCTACGCTTTCTCGGCTCGTTGAGCTTGAAACGAAGCCTTGCCAGTCCCCGAGATGCGCAGAGTCTTTCCATCTGGACCCTGAAGCCTCCGGTCGGGGAAGTCAGAACGACGTGCTTGAAGAGCTGTCGGAATTGTGCGCTCCGGGATAACAGTCTCGTCCGCCTCCCGTGTCGATTTTGAAGACCAGGGTCTGTGACTCGACGAGGGGAGAGACTTCCCACTTGGGAGGAAGCCGTCGTCGCCATGAGGCCCAGGAAACCTGGCTCCTGCTCGATGTTCCGAAGAGCATTTGCTGAGCGGCAGACGGTTTGGAAATGGCCCTTTTTCCCGCACTTCTGGCAGACGCAGTCTTTGGCAGGACAGATGGCCCTCGCGTGACGCTCTTTGCACACCAGCCACATGATTTATTGTAGCCCCTCGGGTGTGTGTGGTTGGGGGTGGCGTTGCAACTGGGTCTTTAGCGGGTCTACTCCGCCGTACTTTCAGAGCGTCGAGGTATGACTGCTTCCTTTGGCGTGCTCGATAAGAGTTCTGCCTGCTGCTGTTGACTGCTTTCATTCTGACGAGCGATGGTTAACGCCTTCATTAGGTCTAGGCTGGGGTCAAGCTGCAGAGTTTGCGACAGTTTATGGTTCTTGAGGCCCACGACTAGTCTGTCACGAATTAACTCTTCGCGGAGCTCCCCGTAGTTACAAGAATCTGCTAGTGCGTGTAGGGCTGTTGCGAAATCTTCGACGGACTCACCATCCAGCTGGACTCGGGTTGTTGAATTTCGCCCGCTCGTAGATGATGTTTTCGCCGAGGTATGAAGTAGTCCTCGAAGCCCTTAAGCACTGCGTCGAAGTTCTTCTGCTCGTCAGTGGTCAGCTTGAAGGTATTAAAAGATGTTGTCCTTCTGCCTGGGGTCCCATGAGGTAGACCAGTGCATCCACCTGGCATTCTTTGGGTCGATCGCTGAGCCCTGAAGCAGCCCGGTAGCCGAGGAAATGTCTCTTCCATTAGGGCCAGTCTGACGGTGAGAAGGTGAACGGGTCAGGTGTCGTGATCTGGAACGAGGCAGCGCTGCCGTTCTTGTTGGCCATCTAAGATGAGTTGCTCGCGAAGGTCGCAGGCAGGTCTGTAGTCGAGGGAAGGCCCGTAGACGAGGCAGAAGCGGCTTCAGAACGAGGGTTGGTTGGGTGTGCTGACGTGTCGTTCTGGCGGTGAACAGCGGTCAGCACATCCCGCTTCTGACACCAAGTTGGAAGGAATGCCTGCCCGGCACCACGCGCATGACGTCAAGGGCATGGCGCGAGGCGAGGGGCGGGAGAGCTTTATTCTCTTCACTACGCTACACGTGCGGGTGTAGCAGATTGTCCTACATCGTCCTGTCGCTTGAAGGAGAACTTTCTATATGCAGCTAGTTGTAGCAAGCACATCGTCTAGAATGAGAATATAACCCTTCCAATGTGCATCAAGCTAAATGACCAATAATATTCTAATTGCAACTTGAAGACAGTCATTGAAACGTCGTGCCAAAGCTTGGGTGCTTTTAAACGTCCCAACTAGCTATCGCGTCACCAGGTGCAACGTCCTATGGACTGTCACATTCAGTGTGGTTCGCGGTGTTCTGTTTAGAACTAAACTAAAGGGGCATTAAAACGTTTCACTCGCCTTTGGTGATTCACTTCTACACCTTAGCCTGCAAAGCGTCCAATGCGGAGCTTGTAGATGCATACATAAACGTTTAGTGCTTGTACTCTTTGAAGCCTGAAAGTAAAGAGCTAGCATGGGAGCACGGTAGTTGTATTCGCGCTAACCTGACTTGCCTCTGCTCTCTGTTCTCCTTTCTGGCCGCGCGCAGCTGAGGGCAGTGGTCGCGTGTCGTGGCTGCTTCTGTCCATGGTGGTGCCGGGTCACCTGATCTTCATGAGTCTCATCTCGTTGCTCAAGAACGGCTCCGTCAAGCTGGGCGCAGCCTTCGTGATACTCTACAACGCCGCCGCGCTGCTACAGGTGAGCCTCGTTGTGCGCGCGTGAAATTTGTTTGCCACAAAGCACAGATGAGTCGGTGCGCTTCATGTCTTTTAATCAGGAGTCTCAAATTGATAAGGTGTGGAGATTAAAGCCGACGTAACTTTCTGTCTGAAATATTGCAACTTAAAAATTGGCACGGCGAGCTTCGGAGACCATCAGCAAATAGCACCGCAAGCCCTCATTCACACAGCCGTTTTTCACCCCGCACATCACCGTCACGTCACCGTCTTGCGTCATGGCAACAGTTTCTCGGGCGATTTCTCGCCGAAAACGGTGCGACGGTGAATGGGAGGCCGAGTTCCACGTTTCCGTTCCGTCAACGCGACGGGACCACGCCCGTGGTAAACCAGCCGACCAGAAAACAAATTTTTACGGCTAAATTTAGCGAAAAGAGGGAGCACACGTAAAAATCTAAGTCATTTTCGTTACTTTTCAGATTAAGCATGCTCAATTCTAGGCTGCAGACGACCCTGTGCTCTGACGGAGAGCTCCAGTACAAACGCTACTCCGTTTACGTCTCCGTCGCGGTTTTTTGACGTCACGGTTCCGTGACGGAGAAGGTGACGACTGTGTGAATGAAGTGCACGCTGCCAAGGGTTATCGTTACTAATAAACGTTTATTGGAGGGGAAGATAATGTTGGGGGGTGGCCTTCCTAGTCTAGAAAGTCGCGAGCCACGGCAGCCGCTCTTGCCCGAGACACAAGGTTAAGGGCGTCTCTGGTGGGCAGCTGGTCATCTCGCGCCCCACGGCTCCAAGGATGGGGAAGGGATGGTGTTTGTATGGTAGGGGCACGCCCATACTGGGTGTTACGTGGTGTGGGGTTTTTTAGAGGACTGACATTTGTAGGGCTACATAGTTGGGGATATGGTGGCCGGGCGCAGGACACCAACCATGAGATGGGCGAACGATATATTTACAGTATGAACATGTCGGCCATCACAGAGCCCGCGATGGGTGCGCGCCTCCCTCGCCTCGAACATTGAGCCCATAGCACCATGCTTCATTCCCCTCATCGTCTTCTTGTAACAATATGTTGTGCAGAATTGTTTTGTTGGCGTATGTTTCGGTTTGTAGGTGCCGGCAGAGGCGTGCGTCGCTAGTGTTGAGAGAGGGATGAGTTGAAGGGTGGATGCAGAAGGAACGAGCTTGCATTCCTTTTATTCGAGCTTGTGCGGGAGTTAGCGGCAAAAATATTCAAGTTGTCTTTTTTTCTTCGTGGAATCGCAGATGGGCCTGCTGCTGCTGGCCACGCGTCGAATCGTGGGGTTTCTGTGGCGGCGTGGCTTGGACCCAGACTCGACGGCCATTCCTTACGTAACCGCCCTCAGCGACGTCATGGGAACCTCATTCCTGACCGCCGTGTTCGCCATCATGGCTCTGTTCAACAAGCCCCTATGAGCGTAACTAGGGACAGGGACAGAAAAAGCGGGAAACACAGTTTTTTAGGCCCGCCCCGGTTTTCGGGCGCCCACGCTGCTGCTGGCGGCTACCATTGTCGACGCATGTGCTTTGAGCCACGTGATAGAACAACTGTTCGGTTTATGGTTGTCCACGTTGTAGAGACGCGAAGGCTGGTTGTACAGGGGCAGGAGGTTCATGGCAGCTGCTTGCTCAAGGGCAAATTTTGAAAGAAGGAAGATATTTGTATTTTCGTAGACATTAGTGGAGGTAGCGGAGGTTCGGACAGGGGGTTCTAACGGTTTTTGCTCTTAGGTGTGTTCGAACGACATGCTCACCGGCTTGATTACCTTCCGATAGAAATGGAATAGGGCTCGAAATGGGCAAAGGAAAGGGAAAACACAGAGTTAGCGACGATAACGTCGAACGACTTTTTTATATAATCGATGGGCACGCATTCCGGCAGTGTTGCAATGCAAAGCGTGAATTCAAGCACCCCCTTTAATTAGTCGTGAGTTCTCCTTGGCGCTTGCCGTTTTCGTGCGCGCTGTTTTGCGTCTTTTATAAACATGTCATTGCAAGAAACTCGCAAGGCAAGAAAACAAAAATGCTCAAAACAAAGTTACGTCCCTTCGGGGATTCACGTTACGGTGCGTGTTACCGTTTATAACTGCCAGACTAGCCTCCTTGGCCAAGAATTCACTCGGGAGGTTCAGAGATATGGTTTTCAGAGCCGTCAATACAAGGCTATTTTTTCGTTCCTATTCAAAGAAAGTGCTGGCTAACCACTACGAAAAGTTTTCGTTTTGTGATTGCGTAAGTTGTTCTCTTAAAGTTGTTGCGGTCATTTAATCGGGGTTTCTTTTGGCACACTGACGGACGCATAAGCGATAGCGCACTCTGATTTCTCATTTGTTCAACACCATCGCAAAAAAAAACAAAAAAAAACGCATGTACCGAGTTTTGCATGGTTGTGTTGACCTCATCAGACGGAGCCCAAATTCACTGTAAAGCCAGCACCGTTCCACTTGCACCTCTCATGACCGGCCTAATGCGAAGCGTCAGTAACTCGCATTTATTGTATCCGAGATTTATGGGGCGAAACTTCAAAGCGCTTATTTTTCGCAGTTGACAATCGCCGCTCTTCAGACCAGCGTGCTAAATTTTTGAACTGCAATTTTAGAATTGTTTGGTACGACGGAAAGTTTCCCCAGGATGAGTGAAGCCTTCTGAAGCATGCCAACTGTTTTGAAAATTGCGTTCGTTAAACTGTGGTACACCAAATGTCTCGGAGAAAGAATTAGGGGCACTTTACATTGAGCGTTTTTGGAGTTGTTTGCTCTCGCCTAGCTCACCACTCAATTTTCCTGATTGTTGCCCCCGTGACGGTGTGTTCAGCTTCGAATTGCTGCAATCGCACTTGGGTCCGATGATGAAAAGAACCCTTTTCGGCCAAGTACATGAGATTTCAGAGGAAAGGTCTGGAATATTCTGTCCTGAGGATTTTATTCCGGCGAAGGCTTTTAATCGCTTCCAAACACTCAAGTACCTTGATTTCTTAGAAGACACGGTAACGTACGCGTGACGGTGCGTTCGCTTACACAGAGTTGGCAATAAAATTTTTTAAAGATGCAGTGTCAGAGTTTTCATTTTTTGCAAATATGTATTTCGTGGAAAATGAAGCTGCCACTGTGGCCTGGGTCACGTGCATCTTCAACACCGTTCATCTGGAGCGCTGCACGCATGCAGTGGACTGTTGTGTTGTTCATCTAGGTAATTTAAGTTGACATCGGAAGTTAATAAAACGCCTTGAAGCCCTACCTCAACTAGCAGGCACATCATAGGGAAATGCTCTGTGACCATTAGAGGCACCTGGGCGCGCACACGGTCTCAGATATTCACATACGGTCATTCCAAAGTAATGCGACCTACTAGTTATCCGCGGTTAACTCTTTCACGACGGCGCCATAGGCAATCGGAAGCCGGCGTCCGATGATTTTAAATCTCCCGCAAAACTGAAACCCGCCCTCCACAGACAACTATCGCCATCTGATGTGTTCATTGGCAACTTCTCTTTCAATTTCGGTTTTGTTTGTTTATGTGTCTCGTGTGGTGGCGGCGTAGCAAGAGAAATTTCAACCGAAGGGGGAGGGGAGGAGGAGGAAAAATGGCGTCGTGTTCGCGCCGCGCTCCGCACAGTCGGACTGCTGTAGCAAGCACTTCGGCAGCTCTTGCTGTCGATTTTTCTGATTCCAGCAGCAGTGAGGGATCAAGCAATGATGTGGGATCTTCAGATTTCAGTTAGGAAGACGAAGCTCCGGTTCAGGTGCCTCGCACTTCAACAAGCGCTGGCAGGTAATTTCGTTGTGACTCCGCGCTGTATTTATAAACAAAACGTGCTTCTTATCTGACGACTGCGGTTCTGATTTTGTGTTTAGGGTCTCGAGAACGTATGGCCGGGATATTTTGCCAAATGCACCGCGCCGTATCGCGTTATCACCTTCAAGATAACCTTGCGCTCGTGTCACATTAGCGCTGCAGGGTTCAGGTGCGACGCTTGTCGAGAGCGCTCGATTTTTTCTTTCTTGTTTTTTACCACCGAACTGATAAGGATTTTGTGCGAGGACACAAAAGAGTATACCGTAATTACCTGATTCTAACGCGCACCCGATTTTCCTGACAAAAAACCGAAATAACATGCACCTCCGATTGTAACGCGCACGGAACTGTGTGAGCAAGAAAAACGAATGCAATAGAAACGGGTGATTTATTTGCCCTAGTAATCTCACTCATCTCAATCCTCGTCGCTCTCCGCTGACCACAACATCTCGTCCTCGGTGCCGTCAAGCACGTTCGCGATGCTCAACCATGGTCGATGGGATCGTGGCCCACGCCTCACACGCCCATCCCGCGAGCTTCTCCAGAGGCGTGCGCTTCAGCCGACCGCTCGTTTTGAACACGTGAGAGCTGCTGCTGCCATTGCTGTTATCAAGCGCGCAAGTGGAACGAGTTGACTATTTGTGTGAACGCCGATAGAAAAGCCTAGGCGCCTATGCTTCCTGCGTGCGAAAAATCGTTGCTAAAAGCTTCAGCGTCATCTTGACATGGCGATGGCGATGGGCGGGACGAAATTTTCGCTGTTTCGGTTTCGGTTTCGTATCCGATTCTAACGCGCATGTGATTTTTCGACCTATTTTTCCGGAAAAAAAGTGCGCGTTAGCATCAGGTAAGTACGGTACTTGGATGCACATTTTACAAAGACTCACTCACCCTTGAGTGCCCTCGCGGCGTGGCACAGCCGTCAGTTGCGCTAGGTTGACGGGCACTCAAAAATCCAAAACTTGGTGTACACTGTTGATTTATATATCGAATCATAGCCAAGGAACGTAGGAACAATTTGCATATCTTAAAATAGCTGAAATAATTTTTAGTCTCGGTAAAAGTGCCGATTTGTGTTTTTCGTATACTTTTCTTGGGGGCTTTTTTCTGATTACTTGACAAATAAACTGTAAGTAATTGTACCTTTAACAAAACTGCTGCTTTGTGTTTGGAAGAGCAATCTATAAGCTACAATTTCATGCATAGCAAAGCTACGTGTGTCCAGTAGCTCAAGAAAAAAAAACGTTTTGTGGAAGCACTTAAAATCGGCCGTTTTCCGCCGTAACGAAATAGTTAAGCGCAAAAATGGGGTGAAATATTTAAGTTTGCCGTCATATCAAAGGCCTCGGTAACACGAGACAGTCGCTGAAAACGAAAGTTCGCAAGAGTATTAGTACTTGCTACGGGCAGCTAAGTGTAAAAGAAGCAGCAAATGCGTCTACTGTAATGGTGATGATGGTTGGAGTTTAATGGCGCAAAGCCAGCTAGGGCAGAAAGCGCTTAATGTAATATCAAATAAAGGTCTAGAGCGCAACGTGCGGCAGGGATATTTATACCCCATTTTTCTCCAAATCAACATTAGGAAAATACGTGAACGGTGTACCCTAAAAACTCTAAACTGAACACTTTCCTAGCGTTCTTTCACGCAGATAAGAACCCCGCACTGCAGGAATATCTATGCAACGTCCCAGACGCAAGGACCCTTGCTTTAAAACTGTTACGAGCACAGTCGACGTCGATGTTCCTGGCGCTCGTATGAACCGCCTCCTGTGGACAGCCTAGTACCTTCCGGAATGGTACCGCACCGGCGGAAAATTGCATCATGGTCTGATACGCCTTACGCCTGCGCTATACGACAACTTTCGGTTGGCCGTTAACAACTTAGTTACAAGTGCGCCCAATGTATTTCCAAAGGGGCATTCGATAGACAGTTGGTTCGAAGGCCTTTGAAACGGCCGCGTGGCACATGTATTAAAAGTCCTGCACCCCTCCGATTAACGACGACGATAGTTGAATGCGAAGCGTCCAGGAGCAGCATTTTGGGTTCTTTCACTCCACCCATGATCATTCATCACCACCGCCAGAGAAAGTTCGCTTTCCTGCAGGGCGTACTGACGTACAACGGCATCAATGACGACACTAAAGCTTCGCTTGAAAAAACAAAGTTGTCAAGGCCTATAAAATCACTCTTCAAACGGACAACCTCGGTCATCGCTTGGGTCAAGAGGCTTTATTGAAGCGACCCACATGGACCGGCGAGGGTAGGTTTCTGGTGCAGGCGCCTAAACGGGTATTCCGCGGAACTTAGGTCCCAGCACGTGGGCAATGTGCAGGGCGAGGCGAAAAAAACCAGAGGGCCTGACGAACAGAAAGGTCCAGCTCTGCCAGGTGCATGGAATGTGGGGTAGGGGATAGGGATTTTGCACGTCGAAAGTGGGGTGATCACCTGGCGCGAGGACAAGTCCTGTACGTATGCTTCCTTTCGGGATAGGCGTCGCGCACCTTACAGTGGGAGTGGCAGTTTATATCGCACAAAAAAAGCCAAGCCATCCCCACTAATGTGAATCCTGGAAAGGGGCGAAGCATGCAGTGTATCTCCTGGTGATGTGGGAGTGGTACCTTAGCCCAGGAGACCATGGGACGACCGTGCTGTCTCAGCCCTGGACACCAGGAGTTGCTGCGCATCCAAGCCGGCGCTGGGCGTCAGGTTCTCCCACAGCTCAGGGAGGGGAAGGGAAGTGGGTAAAGGTGGGAGGGCTGGTTTGTGTGCGCACTCCATGATCATGTGTACTAGGGTACAGATGAAACTGTTGAAGGGGGGGGGGGGGTAGAAGTATACAGCTTCGCTGTAAAAGCGTCGTGTTTTTGAAGTTCTGGCGTTCTAGGGCGAGGCGTTGGAAAACGAGTGTCGCGGTGTGCTCTTGTTTTTTCTTAATTAGAAAGCTTGCCCTGTGGCATAATAAATGACTGCATTTACAGAAGCACGAACAAGTTAGTTTCGTGTATGAGCTTCAGGAGTTCTCGGTGAAACGGTCCATGTACCCAGCATTCTAGGTCAGGAGGACGTTCTAGGAGGGAGGGTACAGTAGGTGCTGCACATTCACGTCCTGTATGGCAGAGTCGCAGAGTGGGCAGGTGGATACGTATGGGGCGCGGTATCGCGATGGCCAGGAGGCAGTCGCGGACGGCGTAATGGCCACCCCAACGCGTAGTCTCCGCAGCGCAACCTCCTCTTGGCAAGTTAAGTCACCAGGGAGGTTTTAACCACACGGGGGTATGAGTGCTCGTCAGGTGCGTCGGAAATTTTCCTTTTGTCATTCCTGGTGCCCGCAATCTTCGGGGAAACGTACTAGTTAGTGGTCGCATGACGGTACTCGGGCGGCTAGCTGAGTCTGCCTCCGTATTGCCAGGCACAAATGAACGGGGCACCCATTCGATGTGTATCGCGATTCTCGCGAAGTACTGTGCCAAGTAGCATGCTTCTTGCCAAGTGCATGATGTATGGCATCTGAGAAGGATGTCGATTGTGCCACGCGAAGAATGCCATGAATGGCTTGCGTTGAGTCAGTCCGGATGATTAGTCCGGAGTGCGGTCCCGCCTGGACAAAAGGTAGTATTGAGACCAGTCCATCATGTATTGCGGCCAATTCAGTAACATATACGGGTGGCAGTGGAATGGCCGCAAATGGGCAGGTTCGGTCAACTTCCGGTACTTGGGCACAGAGCATTGGGGTGTGCACCATGTCATTTTTAGCGTTGCCATCTACATACGCAATGACTGCGTCAGTGTCTGTACAATGAAGACCAGAGACCTGCCCCGTGGCCTTGCGAGGCACTGAGCGACGGAGACGACAAATTGGTTTATTTTCTGTCAGCTGTACTAGCTGTCATAGAGGAAAGTCCGACTATTTCAAAGTTCTATCTGCTACAACAAACCCCATGTAACGTGCTAGCGCAGAAGCTGCACCGATGTTCGAAAGTTTACAGGTGCGGGCAGAACGGCGTTGATGTACCAGATCATCGATAGTGTTGAGCTGGACCTCAGCCTGCAGAGATTGGTACCGGGGTCATCCGCGGTTAACCACTAACAGCGCGCATGGCATCTTGCTTGATGGCTTCTAGGCGATCCCAGTCCTTCCCTCATCGCGAATAGGTGCAATTGGGCCTGGTACATGAGTCAGGGCTGTAACCTTACCGCACAAGGTGGCGAGCAATCTGGATCGCAACCCGCCAGTTTTCGTAGCTATTCGGCGTATCAGGTGTATTGTCCGTGCAGCACTCTCCTTTGCCTCCGTCATCCATGGAGCCGGAGACCCCAGAGAGGCAGCGTCGAGACCGAGCACTCGTAGACCTAAAACTTCCGGTAGTGTTTGCTGATCAATAAACAACCGGACAGGGCGGTTCCCAAGTCGGTGGCGCCCGTTGTTATCAGCCACTGACATTTACGCCGCGTTCTTCTCTTGAGAGTTCACGCCCTAACTTGCCGCACCAGGAGTTGGTTGTGTTTAACACCGTTTGTAGCGCCCTTTCTTGTATATCGATGTCGAGATGCACAGACCACAGATAAATGCCATCGGCATACATTATGTACTTTGCGCCCGGCATTCCCACCAACTGCCACGCTAAGGGAAGCAAGGCGATATTAAATAATATTGGCGCCAGCACTGATCCCCGTGGGATCCCGCGATACGATGTGAAATGGTTGTAGCTATTCCGGCCAAGCGAACAGAGAAGGTGTGAGTAAAGATGGTTGTTGTTCTTTTCCCCGAAGTCCGGTGTCGATCAGGAACCCAATCGCCCGGGCTCCGGTTGATTTGGCAGGAGGCTTGCAGGGCGATGGTGTTGAAGTTCTTGGAGACGGCGGTCGAATTGACGAACTCGAGGCGTTGGGGTCTATTAAGTGAAACGAAGAGTTTATATGCAGCTATTTACAGTAGGAAAACTGGGTACATGAGTAATAAAAGGAAAAACT
Source organism: Haemaphysalis longicornis (assembly GCA_013339765.2). Classification (NCBI taxonomy): domain Eukaryota; kingdom Metazoa; phylum Arthropoda; class Arachnida; order Ixodida; family Ixodidae; genus Haemaphysalis; species Haemaphysalis longicornis. The sequence goes on along the minus strand of CM023456.1, from coordinate 112,863,756 downwards.
TCAGACTTCAGCTAGACGCTAGCTCCAAGTGCGCACAAATCACTTGAGCTTCTCAACTTCGTCTAACTATCCTATCTTCGGAGCGTACACAAACCGCTCGAGAAACGACGGCCGAGACTCTGTCTCGCCGCAAGATCCGTCTAGTTGCCCGGTACGGAACTGTACCCTAACTTCCGACGCGATCTTAACCTCTAGCCTAGGGGGCTCACAAATCCCAACCTAGCTTTAACGGTCGAGACTCCTTGTCCCGCCGGGAACTGCCCAGCTCAGCGCTCAGACAAGAACGATTTCTAACGGCCAAGTTCGGCCTTATAACACCTCGAGATCACACTCTCTTGGGAACGCCCCTGTAGCGTTCGTACACGCGTAAGGGAGTGCCCAAATTCACGTAGACAGCTGTCACTCAGCGCGCTACGGAATATTCAATGAGGCGCCGCCATCTTTTGGTCAACGGCACGCTCACGGACGAGCAAGTGCGCGCGACCCCGCGGGGTGAGAGCGAAAGGCGGCGACAGTGCACTGTGCCAACCGGGGCGCGTTAACAATGGTGTCTCGCGCGGCGCGCGCTTCGACGCCGGTAATTCCACCTTCTCCGCGCGTCACGTCGACGATTCTCGGAACCCGGCGGCGCCGTCTGCGTTCTCAATGGGGGATTATCCCCGTGGTATTCGGTGGGCCAGACAATCCGTCTCCCGTGCGCGCCGTGACGAATTGGCGACGGCTGCGGCGTAGAGTCCACAGTGCTGAGCCCCCAGACAGAGTGGCGGGTTCTCACGCGCAGCCCGGACGCCTGGGCGCTGATCTCATAAGTGGACCTTACAGTGTGGTTCCGAAAAAAAGGCGTTCACGAACGTGCATACAATACTGGGAAGTCGTGTATGCACTCAAGGATCTCAACAATAGCTTCAGGTCTGACGTTTTCGTATGCTTTCTTGATATACATCACCAGAACCGCTCGAATCCGACGAGAGCGACCTCTTAAATGGACCATAGAGGAGTAATGCTGGAGTCCGTCTTCAATACCAAATCGCGGCCTGAATCCGATTTGGCAAGGGTGGTACCGTGAATACCACTCCAACCACCACGAAAGACGTGCCGCTAGCATGCGCTCCATCAGCTTTCATACCGTCGATGGCCGAAGGTTGGAAATGTGGTCCGGGGTTTTGCCTTTCTTCGGAATTGCAACGATTTCCGCGTGGCACGAAATCTGGTCCCGGTGCTGTCCCGGTCCCGGTCCCGGCTCAGCATGGTCAATGACTGCCCAGAGTTCCGCCATTGTGAAAGGAGCTTCAATCCCTACTATGTCTCCAAAAGGGGATAAACGATTAACGCCAAGGCCTCAAAAACCAAGGAAAATATAGGTTATGACCAGAAAGAAACTAAAGTTGGCCCTAATCAGAAATAAAACCGAGTTTATGGTGTATAGTTCCACGAAGTTTTATATGATTTCTCGAGAATTTGGCGGCCCTATCACCGGTGCAAGCTCCGTCTGCCCAACGGTGGATGGCGCCTCGCGGCGAAGTTAAAAAATTCACCTAAAAATAGGTGACGATGTCATCCCACAGAACGTTTCAGTCGATCGTCCCACAGTCGATCTCACAATCGCCAGAATACAAAGAAATCTTTAACCATTTGGCCCACATTTTCAAACACCTGACCAAAAGAAGAGCAGGAATGCGAGAAGAACGAACGACAGGACTTATGCATGCACCGAACATAAGCCGGATACCGTGACAAGCTTTGTGACTCTGTCGCCCTCCTACGTACAGTAAGGGAAGAAGCGAAAATTAGAGCCATCATCTTCCCGGTCCACCTCGCGGAAATGTTTAATTGAAACTCAAACCTCATATTATGCACTCTCAAAAGGCCGATGGCCTTTTGGCTGCAGGCACAGGAGGTTCCTGTTTGAATCCATTCCCATTTCAACCTTCCGGCTTTTTCCCTCCTTTTTCAATCCGGCGCAAAACGACCTTACCGTTTTGCCCTTTCCAATTTCGCCTGTTCCCAGTTGAACCGACTTCCGTTTAAACCTTCTCGTTTGTTCCCTCCAGTTTCAACCCGGTACGAAACGCCCTTCCCATTTCGCATTTTCCCATTTAGCCCCTTCGCGGAATAATGTACCCAGTTCTACTCGGGTGACTCGGATCGAGGCGTGCGGCGATTTTTGAAATTAAATTTGCGTCCGACTTTACTATAACCCAATGTTTAGAGTTACGTCCGATGTAACCCGAAGTCAAAAGTTACACTTACATCCGGGTTAACCTGAAAATGAAACGTTATTCCACAGTAAAAAAAAAGTTACTGCCGGCGGAACCAAAGTACGAACACGCCCTATTAATCTATAGATTAATAGGGCGGGCCTGTACTTATTGCAGTCTGTACTTATATACACACCCATATTGCAGTAGCCGTTTTACGGTACGCGGCGTCAATTAAAAAACAACAGGCAGGTTGCTGTTGGACGTTCGACTTGGTGAAAACAGCTGATACTGCCCCCTTCTGTCTGCTTCCGCGTCGGTCTAGCGGTCTTGAACGATGATGCTCGCATGCGTACTCCGGCAGCGGTGTGGGTTCGAGTCCCGACGGCTGCATGGGAGTTTCAAAGTATTGATTTGTGTTATATACGAATGCACATGCACTTCTTTCCATATGTAACACCCGGAAGAGAGGGAAATACGGAATTAACAAAACAGAAACTCTTCCCGCGGGCGCTGTGCCAGTTTTCAGCGTTCGTAGCTTGCCGGAGACGAGGTTAGGTCTTTTACCAGATACAATCAATAATTTATTAGGGGTTGTAAAGGGCTACTGTTTTATTTCTACGGGAAAAAAGATCTTGCGAAATTTAATTATCAAACACGCCTTCTGCCGAAAAAGCGGACCAAGGAGGGTAACGTACCCCTCCCAAATAATCCGGGACCAGACGATCAATACCTCTTATACACCGACGGTTCATGCACAGGAACACGTGGAGTCACAGCGTGGACCAGCTCCACTCATCCCAGCATCCAAAGCCGCCTTCCCACGCCTCTGCCACATGCACCTCAATCCTGCTGGAATTGCAGGCTATACACGACGCCCTGCTGTGTGCAGCCTTCTCCAATCAAGTTTTGCCCACCATCAATGTTCGTACCGACTCTACGCAGTTGATACATTATGTCCAACAGCTTGCGCAGACTCCCATCATCTGCCAGCGGTTACACGAGCTCCACAGCAAGATGCCGTCAAAGGTGCTTCTGTCGTGGGTGCCTGGTCACACTAGTATTGTAGGAAATGAGCGGGCTGACATCCCGTCGCATAACTGCCCGGCCCCATCATCTCCCGCCCACCTCCCAAATGACCCATGAGCCACAAGAATCGCTGCAAAGGAGGATCTTCGACGCCGAACGCGTGCTCTCATACCTCCGTGTTTGGTTCTCCTCCCCCTCAACCTTACCAGGATGGAGGAGGTTGCCCTACGAAGGATCCGGTTGGGTGTGGCTCTTACTCCTGCCCGCGCGAGTGGATGGAAAGGGGACTACCGAGGGCACGTGAAATGTCCAACCTGCTTTGGTGAAACGGCTCCGGCAGACTTACACCACCTATTATTGAAATACCCTAGAACTAAGTACATTCGAAGTCCGATGGCAGCAGGCCTAAATTTGCGGCAAGACACGCATTACCATCGGTGGCTCCATGATCCTGTCTACCGTTCCTTTCTGGACTATATCCGGCAGTCTAACCTAGTTTCCTGGATGTACAGTAGACTCTCGATAAACGAAAATCGCTTAAACGGAATGGCCGCTTAAACGGAACAGTTGCCTGGAAATAGGTTGGTTTTGTATTCAGATAACGTAAAAAAAAAACTCTCGGTAATCGGAACTAAAATTGCCGCATCACCGTGTAAAAGGAACCAGAAATGGAACTTGTGAAATCCACTGGCATGAGAATCAGCTTTTTACGGTTCCGGCTGTTTCGTTTGTTTTTTTCTTCCTACATGCTTTTTTAGCCTTGTTGGCCTCGTAAGCCTCGTCTCGTAAGTGGTTAGCCGTGTTAGCGCAACGAATGCAACATCGCAGTTCTTGTTCCAGTCGTTCGGTCTCGATTCTAGACGCCGAGGCTACAGGGCTCACCTCCTGTCGCCTCGTTCGTGCCATCGTTGTGCTATTCGTCCTTCATTACCACGTTGCCGTCTTCTAAATTCGGTGGCTCGTAAGCACTCGCGAAGTTGAGGCCTCTAGCCTCCGTGAAGATGCAGTTGCAAGGACTCAAACAAAAATAATTGACGCATTTTGTAGTGCACAGCGACTCATTGTTGCCAAATCAACTTTGTGAATGCTGTGCCTACACTTCTTGTAGTTTTCTTGCTTTCTGGAAACTATCAGCTACAGTCACTTTCTAGTGGTTAGAGTTCCATGAAATGCCCTTAGAAGTGTTTACGCACATAAATTTGCACCTTAGAACATCTCTCTCAGTAAACGGAACTCCTGTTAAACGGAACTAATTTTTCCGGTCCCTTGAAGTTCCGTTTATCGAGAGTCTACTGTAGATCGGACTCGCTTAATGTCTTCTAAGTCTTTCTGATATCAAATAAATGAAAACACAAATCTAACTAACTAATAAGAGACGTATGTTATAAAAGGGGTAACTATCATGGACAAAACCAGTGGTTTATACGATCCATAGTGCTTACTGTATGTGTGAAAAGTCTGTAAAAGGATGACCATTGAAGTCTAAAGCTGAAATTTTCTCTTGGAGGAAACGGTTCGCGCACATTTTTCATCCAGGCTCTAGGAACACCCCGAGCTTTGTTCTTTTTCGCGTACTTTTCATGGATAATACAAAGGTCATCACGCAGTACATGTAAAAGCAAATATTGTGCATAACATTAGGTAGTCATCCATGTAATAGTTCAAACATTTTTTTCTAATGGGACAAGAAGTGCAAATGTGTTTTTGATGACTTTTTATTTTAATAATTTTTTTCCCTTTTCCCATTCTCCCCCATCCCCTTCAGGGTCTTATGACCTCCTCCAATAAACAGCCAATCAATCAATCAATTTGAAGAACCAGCTATCGGCTTGAGATATTTTCTTTGAAATGCCAGCACAGACATGCATCCCATGCAATGCACGCAGTTCTGTCAAATAGGTCCGTCGCAGTAGTTGCATCTGCACTTGAGTGCATGCTTCTTGATTTACAAAACAAACAAAAACTACGTGAAACTGCCCTGATTTCAACCAACATCGATGCAGGATGTTCCGTTCAAAACTTTTTTGACCGCGAAATCTTCCCTGCCCTGACTGATTAGTTCGCTGTGGTGGCCGCTAGGCGCATCAATACTGGAAAAAAAGTATTTCGGGAGCGTAATTTTGCTTCAGAGCGATTGTTTCTTTTCTGGTGAGCCATGAATGAATGATCAAGCTTTTTTCATTCCGTACAGAAGCCAGACGAACGAGAAATGCGAGAACATTTGCTCGTTAAAAAAGCTTCAAGAGCACAGTAGTGGCCTCAGGCATTCGCAAACATTTATCGGCCAGAAATATCGGCCGTATCCTTCATTACTGATAAATTGCTGCATAGAAGTTTTTATCAGTAATGCATGGCCCGTTCCTTGGATGCACACTCCGTGTAACACTTAAAAAAAACGCTAACGCACATTTTCAGAAAATTGAATGGGTTGAAACGATACGAGTTTAAATGGGAAGGGCGTATAGGAAACGGGTTGAAACAGGAAGCGCCCAAACGGGAAGGGCGTTTCGGGAACGGGCGCACAGGGTACGGGTAAAACGGGAAGGGCCTTTTGGGAATGGGTTCAAACGGTATGAGTTCAAACGAGAATAGGTTGTTTCAGGTTACAGCCCGCAGGTACAACACCTGACGCTAACAAAAGTATCTCTCAATGATATTATGCAGTGAAGTGTAAATTTGGGCTAATAGGTGCGTAATTAAATAGCAGGGGAAGAGCTTAAGGACGAGGACTAAAAAAGGGGAGAGATGGAGGGAAGGACGCGGAAGCGCTGTGTGTGCCTCGCTGCTATTATAGTCCCCAACCTTGAGCGGTTTCCCTGTCATTTAAACATGATGACGATTCACATCGCATTGACACCCGTACACGAGGGTCTGGAAGGGGACTACGAGCCGACCAAAAAGCCCGCGAATTCGCATAGCACGCTCCCTGCGACCCCGACAACAATGTTGCCAGGTCTGGCAATTTGTCGCCAAACTGGAGAATTTTCTATACTCAAGGCGACGGAAATTCCCGTTTGGCGACTTGGCTACTTTCTGGCTCCTTTAAACACTGGTGATTTGATCTATTTTCAGGCCCTTCCGACACCCAACTTTCCACAAAAAGGTCTTATATAACCTTTCAGTGCATTTCAGCCGTCGACACAAACTGAACAAACGGGACAGAAGAATTTTTTAGGCAAATGACGGTTATCTCGCAAAGTCTAGAATAGGTCCCAACGAATATATCAAGCACATTAGCAACAACTCAACGAATCCAACACAACACCGTACAGCACTATTTACCGGCACAAACAGAAATTCGCCTTGCTATTTTTATTATCCGGCGTCAAAGCCTTCAAGTAACGCCGTGGGTTTAAAATGTAATGGTTCAGTAGTTTACGGAGCTTGAGATTTCATGTAGAGGGGTGGAAAGTGTGGCAGACGATGTGTAATAGGCGCGGAAATGTAGAGAGGCCAGAGAAAGTGGTAAAACATGGTGTGCTGTGAACACCCGTTTTAAGTCATCCATATTCTTTGAATGCTTTGCCTAAACCGGCATATTTTAGCTGTCTTGTAGACAGTAGTCGACTGTTGTCGCTTTCCGACACCGCAGTAAACGAATAAAAATTGTGATGAGGCCTTTTACTTCTCAGAATTCCTGCTTTTTTTTTGCAAAGATAATAAAGTACTTACTAGCATCGCCTTCTTGAAAATGGTGACTTTTCTGGCTCTTTTTGAACATTCTCTTCAAGATGGCACTTTTTTGAGTACTTTCGGCAATTTCCGGGCGACTTTTCCTTCTTAGGACCTGGCAACCCTGCACGACAACCACACTCCGCTCAGCGAAATAATGTACGTCTCCTCATCCTACGCCTAAGAATACCATCCGTCCCCGTTCCGCTTGGGGATCTCGACGTCAAAAAATCGCAAACTTTAAACGGTATACAAAGCCACACAAAAATTCGCAATTCAAAATGGGCTGAGACGTTTTCTAGGAAACGTCAGACGCTATTTTAAAACTGTGCTGAATACGGGGAAACACATCCACCTTCTGCCATGAAAACAGGTCTTATTCAAGTATGTTCTAACGGGGGGACGGCCTTAACCATTACCACACACCGCGTCTGTCTAGACATCGGAGGCAGCCCTGACCAGCTCGCCGCTTCAAGATCACTATGAGCTGATTGAGAGGGCAAGGGAAAGAGTTGCTGCATCTGGCGCCCTGGGCTTCGGCGACCACCCTTCGGCTTCCCACCATCCGTTTACCTTCTTTTCCCGAATTCACACTAGGTATATCTTACTCAATAAGGGTCTTCTTCCTATCTTTATGCTAGCAACAAAAACAAAACAAAATCCTGTCCGACCAGGACGCTACAGAAGAAACACTTTGAAACACTGACACTGTTGCCTTCTCGCTCAAACTGACCAACACCCCAAAGCGGCAACTTCAGCCGTGCAAGCGTAGAGGGTCTGTCTTTGGTGTGCCGCGGCGACTAAAAACCGTTGCGGCTAGTTTTGGCCTCTTCGCTTAGCTTCAGAGCATGGAAAGCGTAAATCGTAAATGCAAGAACTCAGTTCCCAAGCACTTTCTCGACGTAGAAGTAGCGCTGGAGCGTTGTATGAAACTCTTAAAATCTAAATGTAGATGCCACCTGCAACTTTTTTTACTAAAGTAAAGACATAACCTGGGTGCATGGGCCGATCAAAAGAAAGCTGTTTCTTACATTAGGGTCACTTGTAGAAGCCGTGAGACCCAAACTACATTCATGCCAATCAATGAATGACAAGAACATTGACAAGAAAATGCCAATCAATGAATGCTTGCAGCACTTTCTCAGTGAGGCTAGTAATTTAAGGTATACCGTATCGGCACGATTCTAGCGCGCCCTAGGTTGTAACGTCTAGTAAAATTCAGCAACCAGACACCACAACAATATTTTGGCGCTGATTTTATCGAGCACAACAAATAAGGTCCTTAACAGGCACCTCAAAATTGCACGAAACCCTAAACTGAACATAAATCGGCACACGCTGTGGGCAGCTAAATCTTTTCGGGAAGCTTTGCACGTAATAATGCGGTCTTTTTGTATTCGCCAGTTGCGAACACACGGCTCTGTACGCCTTATGCACCGGACGCCGCGTGATTCCCTCTCGTTTCCGTTAAGATGTTTACTTTGGGTTTAAACGAAACCTCCATTATTAATTGAGCCAGTTCGTTTCGGTTTCGAGTTGGAGGTTGTCTCGGTTTTGAGCTTCTCGAGTTGTGACTCCGATTGTAACGCGCAGGTATTTTTGAACACCTATTTTCATTAAAAAAGGTGCGCGTTAGAATCGTGAAATACACACTATACAGTATACTGAACAGTTCTCCCACGAACGGCGCGAGTTTAGGCGTATTTGCCGATAAGTGTAGCTGTGATAAATAAACACGTGGAGACAAACAATATCTTCCCGATGTTCTACCATTGCAGAGGAAGATAACGAGGGCACCTGCGGCGTCGTTGCCATAGCGACGCCTTCTTCACGTAGTGACTACGTTTGTGACCCATTTCCAAGCACCCCGGGCGTCAGACCTTCGAGTAGAGCGCGACCTCCAAGTTGTGCTAGAATAAGTGATCAGCGCGGAGCCGCCACCTATGCATATCTCGCTCCCGCTTTCCAAGCAGCGTCTGGACGCGAAGTGCAAAGGAGGGGGAGAACGAGCAGCGATCGTGGAGCGCGTGTTATCTCCCATTTCGTTATCCGTGCGCAGTAGCGAGCAGACCACGAGCTCCGCGGCTGCAGCGACAAGCCGTGCGGCACTTGAAGTGCTGCCCCGGGTGCTCCGCCGGGCTTCGGGACTTGGCGACCATCGCGCAAGTAGATGAGGCTACTCCGGCAGTTTCCATCATCCCCGCAGGTGAGTTCGCTGTCATTTACTCGCCGCCGACAGGTAAATCAGTAAAGAACACTTAGGAAACGTGCAGCCATTGTCAAAGCCACGTGTGTCAAGTGCGCTGATACGTCAAGGTTCACAAAAAGTCTTCGTGGGCTACAATGGCTGCTGGCTTTGCGGCATGCAGCTTTATTTTACCGACCTGGAATTTGCGCCGCTTTTCTGAGGCTCAAAAAAAAATGTGTGAAGGACAGCATACATGCGGCTCGTGAATTGCACCTTGCACCGTGGAGCTCCGCAGGACATCTCATAATGCATCAACACTTGTGGGGTAGACGCATGACAGTTGTCTTGCGTCTACCGTGCCATGAAGCATGCCAACTGTCATGCGATCATGACAGGTTGTCATGACGCATACGCAACTAAACAGAATGGTACATGAAAAGATTGCTTTTCGTGTACCATTCGGTTTAGTTGTGCATGCGGGCGTACAACTCACACTCGCGCCAGAAGAGTAATCATTTTCATGACCCGGAAACATGTATCAGGATGTCGCGTTCGACCAGTTGGAATGTATTCGTGATCAAAAACTAGCGTGACTTTCGGGAAAGGAAACCGATGATGACATAGAGTGGCCTTGCCCCATTCCTTCTGTACCACGCAGCGCTTTTCAACACGAATACGAACCGTGCATGTCGTAAACTTAACTGTAACTGGTAATGCTGTACGCGCACGGGCGAACCTGTGGTTAATCCCGCATTAATCCATTTTTTGTCGTGATTACAAGTGGCAGTGACTCAAGAAGGCTAAGGCTAGATTTGTGGACTGTCAGCTTTAAGAAGCCCAAGGAAGCGTACGTAAGATCTCGCGCAGCCCGTGTTCTTTCCGTGCTGCTGTTTGTGTCCTGTACTGCAAGGTCGGCTACATAAACGATTTGGGCCCTACTAAGCCTGGACGGAAAGCTCATATAGCATTCTTTTATCTTCCGTTGTTTCTTCATTGCAACAAGTTCAAAAGCGGTTTATAAACATTTCAATTCAGTTTTCATTTTAGGCAACTTGTGCATGGTGCCCAAGGAGTGTAACAAAATGGCAGAAACATGCTAGACGAAGTGTCAGCTCCTCCAAAACCAACACTCAGGATATGGGTAAACGTGCATGGATAAGAACCAGTCGGGCTCGTTGGTTTATGTCAAATGTTTACAGCGCATACACACGAAGGACAAAGAAGAACAGCGCTTGTGGTGTAACGTTCTTCTTCGTCCTTCGTGTGTCTGCGCTGTAAACATTTGCATGACTACCCCCTTTGCAACAGACGTACAGGCAAACTTGAATTGCGAGTTCGTCACAATAAATTAATTATACAAAGAAAAGTAAAGCAATACGAAATAATTGCCATTAAATTAAATAGACATTGCTTTTTTTGAAGACAGTCGCGCACCCACCCTCGCAGCAAACACTGGGAATAGCAGCGGTTCCTTTGAAATTTAGTCGCCTGTCATAGTTACTATGCGTTTTCTGGATTGTTTTTTGTGTGGCCGAGCTTATGGGTATGGGTTTTGGAAAGCCACTTTACGTAAAATCCTTTTCATTCGTTTCCAGTTGGTCAAATTCAATATAGCTCTCCGTTCAAATTTTATTACAGGATCTTTCGATGTTTGTACTAGTGCTGTTACTAGACAAAACAAGAAAAAAGGAACAAACAAAGGAACAGTGTGGTACAGTTACAAGAAGTCGCCACAATTTTCTAGTGGGGCATGTTGGAAATCTGTGTTATTTTTCCCCCTCTTGTGCCACTACCTAGAAGACAGCAATAACAGAGTAAATGCACCGGTGTGAAATAAAGTTGTTTTTTTTTAATCTAAACTGGCAATAATATGGTTAGTTGCAAATGACTGCTTAAAATCACCAGATGCTCGTGCGGACTTTGTCTACTTGAACCGACCAGTTCAGTTTCTATTCAAAAGTAACTCAAAGAAACTTGTGCGTCGCCGCAAGCTCAATCGGTCTGGCGGAAAATCCGATTAAAATTTCTTGCTCGACACTTATTTTTTGTGGACTGAAAGCAAAATACTTATTTTCTTTGTATTTAATTCCATTTCGCCGTATGCAACCATGATAAATTTACGAGCCGGCTATTCGATTCTTCGTCAGGTTCATTGAGCTCTTCCATAAATGAAAGTTGACCATTGGTGACTTGTGTGCACAAGTAATTTTGCACGAAAATGATATCCACCATAGGCGGAAAGTGAAAAGTCCATGTGTTCGACATTTCGGCGCACGTTCAAGATCCCCACGTGGTCAAAATTTATCCGGAGCCCTCGGCTACGGCGCCTCTCATCGCCTGGGTAGCGTCGGTGCGTTAAACCCCACATTCAATGGATATCAAGTTTAATTAGTTGGTGTTTAGGCACAGCGGTAACGACTATCGTATAGAGTAAAAAAAGTGGGAGCGAAGGTGGACCCTTGGGGTACATTACATTTTTTTAGGTTTTTTGTTGGATTTCGCACTGTATTAACCAGGGTGTCGAACCGGAACCGAACCGAACCGAAAACCGGAACTGAACCGGTATTTTTGCCGGAACTGAACCCGAACCCGAACCGGTATTTTTTGAGCACGCTGAACCCGAACCGGAACTGAACCGAAAAAGAAATAACTGGTTACCGGTTTCATGCCCGAAACGGTTCGACCCTCCGTTGTTGATGCAGTTAATGCAGTTAGGCCACAGTTCACAGTTATTGCAGTTCAGGCCTTTTTTTTTCTTTCACGTACCATCAACTTCGTACTCGCTCGCGCACTTTCCCCTCCAGACAACTGAACACTATCACGCTCTATGTAACAACAGGGGAAATGAATAAGCACCAAAGTAGCAATGGTCTGTTTATGCTGGAAGCGCGAGCGTAGTGCAAGCTGACCAAACGAAATATCATTCTCCGCAGCTTGCAGGGGATACAAAACGACTTTGCCCTTCCCTAGCTGCGACTTTATTGGAGCAATCAGGCTGCAGGAGTGCTCCACTGCGCAACAGCGAAAGCCCACACCCGATGTGTGCAAACTTTTTGTATTTCATAATTTGTTTAAAAGGTCCGACACCTGCAAATTGTTAATACTTGACAAGTGTGACTGCAGGAGCTGCTCAGTTGCTAAGCCGTTTGCTGCTGACCACAAGTGGCGTCGATCTCCCTTTCCCACGACCATTTTTCGGGAGTAGATGGAAATCGAGAACGTCCGTGTATGGGGATTTTGATCCACGCTTAATATCACCAGCTGGTTAAAATAAGTCTGCCGGCCTGCAAGTCTGCCGAATGACGTTAACCCCCTCCTCTTTCGAGAGCAGCTGCAAACCTAATCTTTACCAGAACCCATTGTGAGAGGGGGGGGGGAGGAGGTGTTCACCGGCGCTTTATCATCCATCATGCGGTTTTGATGTTTGTTTTGTGGTTTTCTTTTACACGAATACTGACCTTTATGCTGCACGCCAGACTAGCCTGACACATTCACTCGGCGTCTCGGGCTGGGTCCTGCTAAATCCTGCCTGGGTTATTTATTTACGACACGAAATTTTCAAACTATTGAGAGAGTAACAGCTTCGCTGAAATATTTTGGGCTAATTCAAGAGCAGAATGAGAAATCGCCAAATAACTGGCCAGGGCCGGAAGGTCAACTAGCACTACTTTTGAGCGCCGGACAGAAAACAGTTGTCGTCTATTCTCCTTATAGGGCAAAGACTTAAACGGCCTCCCCGTGCGCAGTATTTTTGCTTAGCGAAGCTTGACGGCTTTGCATTCCATGTCGCCAACGGATAAGCGGGGCGTGCGGCTTATCGGTGAGGAAAAAACCGTGGACTCTTCTTCGCACGAGTGGTGCTGCTCCCGCGGTGGAGGGAATAAGTTAAATTAGTGCTAACGTAGCTCAACAGGGTAGACGTGTTTTTGGAGGCATTGATTATTAACCTTTTAAGTGTGCGTTAAGAGTTGCCTCAAAAATTTAAGAGAGAGAGAGAGAGAGAGAGAGGAGAGGAGATGAGGACGAGATGAGAGAGAGACGGAAGGAGAGAGAGGGAGAGAGAGAGGACGAGAGAGAGAGAGAGAGAACGCCTTTATTGCAGGAAGGGTCCAGCTACATATTCCTTGTGGCTCAGTTCTCGTAGAGGGGTGTTCGGTGGCTGACATTAAGGAGTTAAAGGTATTTTTTTAAGTTTGACATGTTTACAATATGTAAGGTCGATAAAACAGAATGGAGCGTAAGACACTTGAGCAAAAAGATAAACACAACAACTCAAATTATGCGCCACGATTAGCTAGAGTTCCTCTACATAGCTCCCGCAGGGAGCTAAGAGTTGCGCGACCCTTTTCCACGCGCCGCCGTGATTACGTCACTCCGGTTACCCAGCCGCGCAGAGAAGTCCCCTGTACGGCTGCGCCGCAGCCGCCGACGCGGGCGGCACCGCGCCCCACCCAGGAACAGCAGCAGCAGCAGCGTGAGCGACATTGCAGAAATCCAGCGTAGCTGCCGTAAGGCGCCGCCGACCGAAGCGCCCCCACCGCGCGTCGGCGGAAAAGTGAATTGGACAGCAGTAGAGGTTAGTAAAAGAAGGTTAGAATATTGGTGGGAAAAGAGCCGAGAACAATCTGGGAAGACAGGTGAACAAAGAAGTCAGACTAGCACAAAAATTTCATAAAAGTATTTTCTTTTATTTTGTATGATTATTTTTTTATTTATTTTGTTTGTAATTTTGGCCAGGTGATTGTACAGCGGCGTTGGGACTAAGGCCGCTGTGCAACGCCACCTCGTTACAAAGGGGAAGCCACGAAGCATCATCATCATCATCATCGGCCGCCGTCGGAAGCGTAGCGGCGAGGCTCCTACACTCGCGACGGGCGGCTTTACAGCAGCATTCCGGATAACAAGGTGGCGTGCGGTCGCGCAACTCTTTGCTCCCTGCGGGAGCTATAAGAGGAACTCTGCAATAAGCAAGTTCGCAGTTTTCTTCCCATATAACAGCTCAAGTAAACTTCACTTATAATAAGATCATTCCTGTTAGTGATCTGTTTTCTTTATTGCGGTCTACTAACAATAAAAATTGTGCGTCCCGCAAATCATTTCCTTTGTCAAAAAAGTGACAAGCAAACTTCGACGGTAATGCAGTATAGCCTACTTATCGAGAACCCGATTTTGACGAAATCCCGGCTATAACGAACAAATCTTCGTTTCCCCTTACCGTTTGTATTAATTCATTTTATGTCCCGATACAACGAAAAACGGATATAACAAACTGATTTTCGCTTCCCGATGTGTTCGTTATGAGCGGGCTGGACAGTACATTCGAACCTTTAAACTAGTACGTGACACGAAATTTGAAAGCTGAGATAACTATGTAAAATGCTTTCTTTTTATCAGGGGATATCTCCCAGCAAGTTTAAACAGTAATCGTTCGGTACAACATATTTTAAATCCATTTTAATATTTCCCTGCACGAGAAAGTCCAGAGCGGGTCAGCACGACATCATACATCAGCTCCTTGCCCCAAACTGCCGACGTCGGAGCGCCCGTGACGTAGCCGACGCGCTGGCTGGCGGTTGGCGCGCTTCTACACCGTGTGTATCACGCCATGGATTTGGGACGTCATGCTTCCCGGGCGCGTGGGAATGGTTAAGACCTCGGCCCGTCTGGGCGCGCGCGTGCGCTCGATCGCGCGCGCGTGCTGACCGGCAGCGGTGAGACAAGAATGGTGACGTCACGGCAAGAATGGTGACGTCACAGGCGCCCTCCTGTCATGGCGGCCTCTCGGCATTCCTTTCGCCGAAACCGAAACTGACACGAATAAACGACCCCGTAAATGATTGTTTACTCTGCGATCGACTGTCTAATGTGTCATTCTATGATTAGTGGGCCGGTAGGCACCCATAGCAGCGAAAAAAACGTATACACGAAAATTTCTGTTCAGTACTCCTGTAAAAAGAGTGCGTGCTGCCTGGTTCTGCCAATGTTGAGTCCACTTAGGGCACAATTTACGCTAGCGCCATGATATGTCGTCCAAATGAAACCAGTTTCAACGATGTCCCACTGTATTCCTAATAGCTTCCTGCTCCAGGGCTGCCGTTTCTCTGATGGAGGCGAAAAAACGGAAAACGTTTAAGTGTGTCCGGATTTCGACGCACGCGAACGTTCCCTGGGCGGTATAGTTAATTCATGCGCAGCTACGGCTCGTCTTGTATCCCGGGACCATATTTATTGCATAATGACTCAGAATTTTTAATTGCAAGAACTTCTTGTATGCAAGTAACCTTGGCGGTAGACTTTCAATTTCATGGGTGATTTCGATGCCTAATTTACTCCGGTATTCACCTGCTTTTGTATTCGTGCGAATCTCACGAAACTCAGAACCGCAGGGAATTCTTTGTAGTACGTTTCAATATATTTTGGCTTCAAGAATGTTGCTAAGTCATGGTGCAACTAGAATGAATGCTCTTCTTGATTTGTTATTTTTTAACATCCGCCATTTCTTATCCGGGATTGGAATTCGAAAAGTTACTGCTTCATTTGGCCATCGAACAATCATCGTTTCTATCGCAAATGAAATACGAGAACAGCAACTTGCGTTCACTATAGTTCATACCACAAGCTGCATGCAACACTGTGGAGGCTACAATGTTGTCAACAGAGCGCCCACTGAGGGCGCCCAACGCTCCGTGAAAGAAAGCGAAAATAGGCGCCGGGGCCTTGCGGTTCCACTTGCTGAGAGTGGGACTAAGAGGTACTTTCAAAACCCCCTTCACGGTGAGTTAGGCGCCCTGAGTGGTCGCTTAACTGACAACATTGTAGCCTCCACAGTGCTGCATGCAGCTTGTGGTATGAACTATAATTTCTGTGCCTTTAAATCAGCTGATGACGCTCCCGCCTTAGAAATAGTAGCCGAGGGTTATGTGGTTTTCATTTTACTCCCCCCTTTATAATGACGTTGATATATAGATACTGTTTCTAAAATGTTAGCTAAACACCAAATTCAATTCAATTCAATTCAATTCCGTTTATTCACCAGATAATACTGGTTGGCTGCCTGGGCTAGAAGCTGCGGGAACAGCTTGACGGTGGCCCAGACAGCCAGTACAAGGCAGCAAAAAACGATACATCAGTCAGCACTGCGCGTGCAATTGACAATTGGCATGCATGTTATAGATAGGAGAAATGTAAAAACGCTACAAGCATGTATGCCATTGTAACGACAAAAAGCGACTTCAGATGAGAAAATAAATAACAATTGAAATGCATAAGCAAAATACACAGCCATGTACAATAGTGAAAAAAGTACAAAAAACAAAAAAACTTTGTAAGCATTAAAACTACATATTCCCAAACATTTCCCGTAGTTCCTTTAACGAAGGATTGCATAGTGTTCCAAATTTATTCAAAATATAAGGCAGGTTATGTTGCAGAATTTGATTCTTGTACTCTGGGCGAAAGCAAGGAATTTGCCAAATATCATTGTTTCGCGTGTTAACAGGATGGTTGCTGCGTTGTATTAAGGAAGAAGCTGTCAAAAACTGTGTGAACGCTGGTGAAGACCTGTAAAATGATCGTAAGATACGAAAATTGTACATATTCTCAGCCGTGACTATCTTACACGTGCGAAAGTGTTGTAGTGTTGGGGACAAATAATCAGGACTACCGATGTGACGGACAGCCTTTTTCTGTAAAAGAAAAATCTTATTGATATTTGATTTAGTAGTAGTTAGCCAGACTAAACTGCAATAGTTTACATGAGATGCGAACAACGCATTATAAATCTGTAGTTTGATTTTTGTTGGAAGTAGGGCACGACAACGTGACAATGCGCCGGCTGCTGAAGACAGCCCGTTTGCAAAGGTTCTCGACATGAGAATCCCATGCAAGCGTCGAGGAAAAAGTTACACCTAACGTTTTGTATTTTTCAACCATTTCAATTTCCTGCCCTGAACACATAATAGGGACGTCTAACTTGACTATTTTTATTTCTCGCTCGGAAACCATTACCTTAGTTTTTGCTGGGTTAATACTAATGCGATGACATAAAGACCATTGGATTAGTTTAGAAACCAGAATATTGCATTTTACCCCTAAATCATTGCTGTCGGAACCTGAAAGTAAGATGGTACTGTCGTCCGCGTAAATGATGAATTTCGCCGTTTAATCAATATTTACTATGCTATTTATATAAATGTTGAACATAAGGGGGCCTAAAACACTTCCCTGCGGGACACCTTTTGATATAGACAATAGCGACGATCGATGGTTGCCAATGTGCACATACTGATATCTGCCGTCTAAATATGATTTTATCAAAGCTAGAGGTACACCACGAACGCCTTGCAAGGAAAGTTTTCTGGTTAAAATGGAATGATCAAGATAATCAAAAGCTTTGCTAAAGTCAACGAACAAAGCAAGAGTAAAGAGTTTTTTCTATATTATTTAACACGTTTTCTTTAAGGGTAAGCAAGGCTGATTCAGTAGACTGTCCCTTTCTAAACCCATGCAGCGCATCTGACTAAAAAAACTGGTAAATCGCAAATGTAATATTTTTGGAAAACCCTTCGAAAAAATGGGTATAACCGATATCGGCCGATAATTCGCGGCGACATTTTTATCTCCACCTTTAAACAGTACCGACACTCTCGATTTTTTCATCGCTTTAGGAAGAACACCTGTCTCCATGGCCAAATTAACTATGTGTGTAAGTACAGGGGAGATAGATATTAAGACATGTTTTATTGGCGCAATTTGTAAGTTATCGATGTCGAGAGACTTACTATTGTTTAGCGATATGAATGTCCTGTTAAATTCCATTTCATCGGTTGGTGCTAGAAAGAAACTTTCCGCACAACCAATCTGGTCATCTTGGAATGAAAGATATGGCACAGGAATATTAATAAAATACTTATTGAAATGGTTAGCTAGCTGTGCCCCAGAAAGACACTGGTTATCATGTACAATTTGTTCTGGTAAGAAATTTTGTTTTCTGCGGCTTAATACGTTGTTGAGGACTTTCCAAACAGCATCTGGGCGATTTAGCGCGATCCTAGAAAATTGTTGTTCGTAATAACCTTTCTTTGCACGGCGAAGTTCAGAGTTAAGTTTGTTTCGTGCAGTTTTGAATTCTTTGAGCGCCTAGTTTCACGCGTGCGTAGAAAAACGTGATAAAGCTTATTCTTTTTCTTTATCATTTTCATATGCACTGACGTGACCCAAGGCTTCCTTATTCGTTTAGATGGCTTGAATGTTTTAAAGGGAAAGTGTATGGCATATATATGCGAAAATCTCTCAAGGAACGCTTCATAGGCTTCGTTGACACCATTTAGTTGAAAGAAACTTTCCGCACAACCAATCTGGTCATCTTGGAATGAAAGATCACTATATGGCACAGGAATATTAAAAAAATACTTATTGAAATGGTTAGCTAGCTGTGCCCCAGAAAGACACTGGTTATCATGTACAATTTGTTCTGGTAAGAAATTTTGTTTTCTGCGGCTTAATACGTTGTTGAGGACTTTCCAAACAGCATCTGGGCGATTCAGCGTGATCCTAGAAAATTGTTGTTCGTACTAACCTTTCTTTGCACGGCGAAGTTCAGAGTTAAGTTTGTTTCGTGCAGTTTGAATCTTTGAGCGCCTGCGTTTCACGCGTGCGTAGAAAGACGTGGAAAGCTTCTTCTTTTTGTTTATCATTTTCATATGCACTGACGTGACCCAAGGCTTCCTTATTCGTTTAGATGGCTTGAATGTTTTAAAGGGAAAGTGTATGGCATATATATTCGAAAATCTCTCAAGGACGCTTCATAGGCTTCGTTGACACCATTTAGTTGAAAGAAACTTTCCGCACAACAATCTGGTCATCTTGGAATGAAGATCACTATATGGCACAGGAATATTAAAAATACTTATTGAAATGGTTAGCTACTGTGCCCCAGAAAGACCTGGTTATCATGTACAATTTGTTCTGGTAAGAAATTTTTTTTCTGCGGCTTAATACGTAATTGTTCGTTAAATTTTTTTGGTTAAAGTTTTGGGCTTAAAGTTGGGTTCAGCGATCCTGAAATTGTTCGTACTAACCTTTTTGACGCACAATTAGTTTTTGGAGTTTTGATTTTTGGCCTGCTTTATCTAAGACGTGTAAAGCTTTTTGTTCATTTTTTATCAGTTCTTATTCGTTAGATGCTGATTTTTAGGTAATGTTGGATTATTCGAAATTCTCAAGAACTTCAGTTCTTAACCTTTGTTGAAGAAATTTAACAATTGGCATTTGAAAATCTATGGTACGGAATAAAAACTTATTGAAATGTTAGTACTTCAAGACATGGTTACATGTCAATTTGTTCTGTAAGATTTGTTTTTGGGTAAAGTGTTGAGGACTTTCCAAACAGCATCTGGGCGATTCAGCGTGATCCTAGAAAATTGTTGTTCGTACTAACCTTTCTTTGCACGGCGAAGTTCAGAGTTAAGTTTGTTTCGTGCAGTTTTGAATTCTTTGAGCGCCTGCGTTTCACGGTGCGTAAGCGTGTAGAAACGTTGTTAAAGCTTCTTCTTTATGTTTTATCTTTCATGGCTTACGTGTTAAGGCTTCCTAATGTTTAGGGCATTAGTTTAAGGAAATGTTGCATAATTCAAGTTCTAGAACGCTTTAGGCTTCGTGACACCATTTTTTGAAGAAACTTTCCGCACAGAATTGATATTGGAATGAAATTACTATTGGCCAGAATTTAAAATACTTACTAAAGGTTACTGTTCCCAGAAATTGTTTCAGTAAATTTGTTTTGGTAAAATTTGTTTCGCGGCTTAATACGTTTGAGGATTTCAAACGACCTGCGATTCGCGTGTTCTAGTAATTGTTTCGTATTAGATTCTTTGGGAAGTCAGGTTAAGTTTTTCGTGCATTTTGCTTCTTGACTCTGCGTTTCACGTGTTAAGACTGGTAAAGCTTTTTTTTGTTTTCATTTTATATGGCTTGAAGTTACACAGGGAACTTATTCGCTAATGTTGAAAATTTTAAGGAAACCTTATGGCTTTACGACATTTCAAGAAACGTTTCAATTTCACCTTGGTGAAAGAACTTTCGCACAAGAACTGTATCTAGAATATTGATATTAACTGGAATTAAAAATGTTAGAAATGGTTAGTAGTTTGTCCCAAGAATGTTTTTTTGCGGTTAATTTGTTTGAAGGACTTTCTACTCGGGCGATACGTGTCCTAGAAAATTGTTGTTCCCGTAACCTTAACTTGTTGTACAGAGTTAATTTGTTCGTGAAGTTTAGAATTTTTGCCTGGTTTTGTAGAAATGTAAGCTCTTCGTTTTCTGTTAAATGACTGGTAAAGCTTCTTCTTTTTGTTTATATTTCTTGAGACTTTGACCAAGTTCTTATGGTTAGTGCTTGAAAATTTAAGGAAATGTTGCATAGTTTTGAAATTCTAGTTGAAAGAACTTCGGCATCATTCATCGTATTGAAGAAACTTTCCGCCAAGGACGGAATATTGAATAAATATCATTATATGTACAGTTCCAAAAGACTTATTGAAATGTTAGTAGCTTTGTCAACATGGTAAATTTCATTTGTTCTGAAGAAATTTTCGTTTTTGCTCTTAAAGTTGGGGATTGCATCCAAAAATTGTGTTCACCTTTCTTTGCACGGCGAAGTTCGAGTTAAGTTTGTTTCGTGCAGTTAAATTTAGCGCCTGTTTGCGTGTCTAAAGAGCCTGGCTTCTTCTTTTTGTTTATCATTTCTAACTGACGTGCCCAAGGCTTCCTTATTCTTTGTGGCTTGAATGTTTTAAAGGGAAAGTGTATGGCATATATATTCGAAAATCTCTCAAGGAACGCTTCATAGGCTTCGTTGACACCATTTAGTTGAAAGAAACTTTCCGCACAACCAATCTGGTCATCTTGGAATGAAAGATCACTATATGGCACAGGAATATTAAAAAAATACTTATTGAAATGGTTAGCTAGCTGTGCCCCAGAAAGACACTGGTTATCATGTACAATTTGTTCTGGTAAGAAATTTTGTTTTCTGCGGCTTAATACGTTGTTGAGGACTTGCCAAACAGCATCTGGGCGATTCAGCGTGATCCTAGAAAATTGTTGTTCGTACTAACCTTTCTTTGCACGGCGAAGTTCAGAGTTAAGTTTGTTTCGTGCAGTTTTGAATTCTTTGAGCGCCTGCGTTTCACGCGTGCGTAGAAAGACGTGGTAAAGCTTCTTCTTTTTGTTTATCATTTTCATATGCACTGACGTGACCCAAGGCTTCCTTATTCGTTTAGATGGCTTGAATGTTTTAAAGGGAAAGTGTATGGCATATATATTCGAAAATCTCTCAAGGAACGCTTCATAGGCTTCGTTGACACCATTTAGTTGAAAGAAACTTTCCGCACAACCAATCTGGTCATCTTGGAATGAAAGATCACTATATGGCACAGGAATATTAAAAAAATACTTATTGAAATGGTTAGCTAGCTGTGCCCCAGAAAGACACTGGTTATCATGTACAATTTGTTCTGGTAAGAAATTTTGTTTTCTGCGGCTTAATACGTTGTTGAGGACTTTCCAAACAGCATCTGGGCGATTCAGCGTGATCCTAGAAAATTGTTGTTCGTACTAACCTTTCTTTGCACGGCGAAGTTCAGAGTTAAGTTTGTTTCGTGCAGTTTTGAATTCTTTGAGCGCCTGCGTTTCACGCGTGCGTAGAAAGACGTGGTAAAGCTTCTTCTTTTTGTTTATCATTTTCATATGCACTGACGTGACCCAAGGCTTCCTTATTCGTTTAGATGGCTTGAATGTTTTAAAGGGAAAGTGTATGGCATATATATTCGAAAATCTCTCAAGGAACGCTTCATAGGCTTCGTTGACACCATTTAGTTGAAAGAAACTTTCCGCACAACCAATCTGGTCATCTCGGAATGAAAGATCACTATATGGCACAGGAATATTAAAAAAATACTTATTGAAATGGTTAGCTAGCTGTGCCCCAGAAAGACACTGGTTATCATGTACAATTTGTTCTGGTAAGAAATTTTGTTTTCTGCGGCTTAATACGTTGTTGAGGACTTGCCAAACAGCATCTGGGCGATTCAGCGCGATCCTAGAAAATTGTTCGTACTAACCTTTCTTTGCACGGCGAAGTTCAGAGTTAAGTTTGTTTCGTGCAGTTTTGAATTCTTTGAGCGCCTGCGTTTCACGCGTGCGTAGAAAGACGTGGTAAAGCTTCTTCTTTTTGTTTATCATTTTCATATGCACTGACGTGATCCAAGGCTTCCTTATTCGTTTAGATGGCTTGAATGTTTTAAAGGGAAAGTGTATGGCATATATATTCGAAAATCTCTCAAGGAACGCTTCATAGGCTTCGTTGACACCATTTAGTTGAAAGAAACTTTCCGCACAACCAATCTGGTCATCTTGGAATGAAAGATCACTATATGGCACAGGAATATTAAAAAAATACTTATTGAAATGGTTAGCTAGCTGTGCCCCAGAAAGACACTGGTTATCATGTACAATTTGTTCTGGTAAGAAATTTTGTTTTCTGCGGCTTAATACGTTGTTGAGGACTTGCCAAACAGCATCTGGGCGATTCAGCGCGATCCTAGAAAATTGTTCGTACTAACCTTTCTTTGCACGGCGAAGTTCAGAGTTAAGTTTGTTTCGTGCAGTTTTGAATTCTTTGAGCGCCTGCGTTTCACGCGTGCGTAGAAAGACGTGGTAAAGCTTCTTCTTTTTGTTTATCATTTTCATATGCACTGACGTGACCCAAGGCTTCCTTATTCGTTTAGATGGCTTGAATGTTTTAAAGGGAAAGTGTATGGCATATATATTCGAAAATCTCTCAAGGAACGCTTCATAGGCTTCGTTGACACCATTTAGTTGAAATATACAGGACCAGTCATATGCATTGATGTCATGTTTAAAGGCTTCTAGGGCTTCGTCAGACACGTGCTGGATAGTGATGGCGCCATGGTCATATTTGCTTTCTTCTGAAGTATACAGTAAGAAGATGGGGCATTGATCACTAATATCGGAGGCAATGGTTCCTGCATCCGAGATAACAGCTTCAATGTTTGTAATAAAAAAGCCTAATGCAGAAATTGGTGAAACTGTAATGCGAGTGGAGGTTGAAATGGCATTTGTGAAACCACAAGAACTGAGCACCGAGGCAAAATTACGGGCATTAGGCGTATCGTCCAAGGTGTTTATATTATAATCACCACCACAAATAAGTCGGAAACGGTTCACACGGACATACTCAAGAAATTGTTCGTAGAAGTCAATGAAGTGCTTAAAATTGCCGTTTGGGGGTCGGTACACAACACTGACAATGTTCATGCTCTCTTTCAAGGTTAAGATCTCGTAATCGTTACAGATACAGCAAAAATCAATAACTTTTTCGTAATTCTGCATTTTACTTACAAAAACGGCCACGCCACCCCCTTTTCGGTAACGTCGATTTAGAAAGAAGCTTGCGTAACCGTCTATACTAAGCATATCACCACCGTCCTGATACCACGTTTCTGTAAGCATCAGTGTGGTTACTTTGGAAGGAAACTGACCTAGTAAATTGATAATATCATCGTGCTTACTACACGCGGAGCGAGTATTCACGTGTAATACGAAGTTCCACGACGCAGACGGGGCTGGAACAGTTTGCGGCAAGATAAATTCATGATAATTCATACTGGTTGTGTTCTTTTAAGTCGGGATGATGAACCTAGCTCAGTTTATCTTTAATAGGTCATGTTCACACGAGATAAGAATGGAAGCAGAGTCGTCAGGTTTGCGAGCAAATATTTTGCCATTCTGTGTCCAGACCGATTTCCAACTGCACTCATGCCTGCGCTTAGTGGTCATGCCGAGAAGTTTCTTTTGAGCAGGGCAAAGGTGTTCGTTTATATATATATATGGGATCTGTCGTGTGCAGAGTTTACGGCAAATGCAGAGTTTACGGCAAAATAAAAATGCTGACGTAATCAACTTTTCACCTTATAACGCCTGGTTGAGAGGCGTCGCAAATTAGAATCGCGAATCGTTCAGTAGGTAAAATATATTTCGGTTCAATGAACCAATAAAGCTTGGTTGGACAGTCAAGACAGAATATAACATTGTCCTAGTTGAATAAACTAGCCTTTGGTTATTCAGCTCAACTCCTTTGCAGCCCCAAAGACGTTCTTTTCGTACAAAAAAGTGAAAGGTTGTACAACCTTCAAGTTTCGTGTTACACAACGTCAGCAGCAACGTAGTA
Organism: Haemaphysalis longicornis; assembly: GCA_013339765.2. Classification (NCBI taxonomy): domain Eukaryota; kingdom Metazoa; phylum Arthropoda; class Arachnida; order Ixodida; family Ixodidae; genus Haemaphysalis; species Haemaphysalis longicornis. The sequence goes on along the minus strand of CM023456.1, from coordinate 112,839,419 downwards.
AGGAGAATAGTAAAAACAATGTGATCATTGTGTTAACTGCCCGCTAGCATTCAAGTGATACGGTCGAAATCAACTAGAGGCGCTACTACAATCACACAGCGGTGCTTGTTGCCGGTGGCCTTATTCGGAGGCTGCTAATCGCGCAAACAGGTCCCTGTTACGTCATAAGGGGCTGGTGAATCGCCGCTACTTCATCTCTTTTTCTCATTATAAGGAATAATTGTTTAATATTTGCGTTGAAATTTGTATTGTTGTTGTTTGACAAAGTGTTATTTTAATAAACTAAACTTGTATTTTGTCTTCATGGTATAATTAATTGTAGCAAGGCAAGACGCCGAGCCTGCTGGTTCCTCGTAAAATAATAAAATATCCCTCACGACACGGCTAGGATGGGTGCTACAAACACGCAGTTCTGTCTAGGAACGAAAGAATTTATCTGCTTCACTGCGATAAAAACGGAAAGGCTTCAGTGCGATAAGGGAAACATTGAACGCACTCAAGCACAAGAAACAACATATGCGCCATTCATAACAATGCTTTTGAACAGTCCACCGAGCGAACGCCAGAGGTTATCCTTCAAATACACCATCTCTTTCCGAGGCAAAGCAACGAATAGGTACCAGCGCAATGAGGACATCCTTGTGTAACCTGAATTCGTCTAGCATAGCAGTTCACGCAGCACTGGTCACGCTAATGCATCGAAACTTTCCATTTCTCGAAGTTTGGTCAGCATTTGCGCACGCGCGCGCGCGCGCGCGCGAGAGAGAGAGAGAGAGAGAGAGAGAGAGAGAGAGAGAGAGAGAGAGAGAGAGAGAGAGAGAACTTTGCTATAAACAGGAGCACGGACACAAAACCAAGTCAAATAGAGCAGGTGGGGGGAGTTTGTTACAAAGTGAACAGGCGAAAAGGATTACAGGACTTCAAGGTTGGAGGACCTCGTCCATTCCTGAAGCAGTTAGAAAAACTAAGGAAGCCTTTGTTGCGGACACCCACCGTGTCAGCGTGACTACGCCATTGTCCAAGAAAGTACCCCGCTGTTCTAATGCGTTTTGTCGTCGCATTGCATACGAGTTCCCTTGCCGTTGTTTCTGGCTCTATATTTAGCCTACCGCGGGCAGTAGCGGCGTGCCAAGTGTCTCCTTCACAGGCAACACCAAGCGCAAAAGTGAACCCACTTAGCCTACCCTAAAGTGCTACGTGTGCAATGGCTGCAGGGTAAATTCAGATTGTTTTGCTAGGCACCGCCGAAAGCGGAAATTACACTGCGGGTCAATGTCGTGCAGAAGCGAACACACGTGCCGCCAGCCGTAGTACCAGCTCTTACTCTGATACTTAATGACACGTGCTCCATTAGGTAAATGTTCCCACATCGAACAGTTTCACCTACATATTGCCGTCAACACAAAAATGAAAAGCAATTGCATCAGTTACTAAGGTCTAATAGCGAAACATTCTAGCGTTCGGTTCTCTTCGATGAACTACCGGTAGGCTATTCTTTCAGAATGAACGATCGACTGAGTCATATGATAGGTGCGGCTGAAACTTGTAATACCTATGATAGCTCCTTTTGCTTGTCTTTACGGTTGCTAAAATCCACTACCCGTCTGTCGAAACGAAAACGATGGGGAAACGCAAAGTTTTCCAAAACCGGTCTATGTCGCGTGATCTACCATGACGATGTCCTATTGGTGGAGGGTACTGCTATGTTCATACTAACGGCGAAAAAGCCATCGTAATCTATGGACGTAAAACAACGGCGCATCACGCAGTTTGGTTGGCTGACACGTGAAATGGCGTCATTCTTTAAAGTTATTACGACAGTTGCGGCAGCAGTCTGAACCCGGTCTAAGACGTAAGGCTGTGCGCTCTTTATGCGAACAGCTGTTTCTTATCGGGACGGTTCAATGCACTGCGATTGTGCTGCCTAGTGTCTCACTGATACGGGCATTTCATGGCTTTCCCTAGCCTTCAACTATCGCCATCGTTAGACGGAGAAGTGCATTTTCTCTCTAATTTTGCGCATGCGGGCACGGCGCAATCGTATAGAAGTCGGCTTCATAACGCGAGGGACACAGGTTCGATTTGATTGACTGACTGACTGATTGATTGATTGATTAATTGATCGATTAATTGATTGATTGATTGATTGATTGATTGATTGATTGATTGATTGATTGATTGATTGATTGATTGATTGATTGATTGATTGATTGATTGATTGTAAGGTTTAACGCGCCGACGCAACGCAGGCGATGAGGTGCGCCGTAGTTGAGGGCTCCGGATTAATTTCGATCACTTGGGGATCTTTAACATCCGCCGAAATCTCGTACACACGGGCGTTTTCGCTTTTCGCCTCCATCAGAAAAGGAGCCGCCGCAGCCGGGAATCGAACCCGCGTCCTCGTGCTCAGCAGCACAACGCCTTAGCCACTGGGCCACCGTGGCGGGGGATTTCGATTCCGACCAGTGGAAGCTTTGTAATTTTTCTCACCTTCACCCACGACCACCATCGTCGTCGGCGTGAAAAAGAGGTGCATTTCCTTCAGTGCGTTTAGCTTCCCTTTAAAAACCTTCTTCCTTCTGACCTTTCGGATCACATGCCACTCTCACCGTAAGGGGCTGTCCGCCGAGAAAATATATCGTTAACTGTGCCTCCCACCGGTGGCGAGAGTATGTCACCGTTAAGGGTGACGGGGCGTCGCCGTTTGATGCCCAGCTTTCGCCGGCAGCAGCGAGATAATGAGTCGAGCCTTGATTGCACAAAGCAGAGAAACGATATTTATATTTTACTAGGCAAGGTACAGCACGTGCAAAAAATTCACGCATCTCCACGAAGTGAATCATGACGACTGGGCGAAGCACTGAGGATCGTTCTTACCGTAAATCACCCGTGGAATTTCCCACTCGCGCATGTAAATGAGTGACAACGTGTGTGTACAGTATATACAATTCCCATCCAATCCAATCCAATTCAATCCAATTCAATCCAAATCCAATTCAATCGAATCCAATGCTCCTCGCACATGCGCAACACTGCGTACCGGATGTTGCGACAATAATTGGAACAGTTTAAAAAATCTTCCTGAGCGAACCGCCGCTCTGTTCGCGATCAAACTTCACACGAAGGTTGCATTTTGTGGTCTATTTGGTTTGACACCTGGAACAAAGACGGTACTTGCCTGTTTATCCTGAAAATAAATAAAAACAAATTTCGCCTATGGGAAAATGGCGGCTGATTTAGACGTGCGAACCCGCAAACCGGGTTTTCTGATCGTCTGCTAGCTCATTCCTAGGTGCATTTTCTGATCGTCTGCTGCACCATGTGGCTCCTTCCTACCGTGAATCCGAAACGAGCGTTTCGCTCTGCATACCCCAGGTGCTTCCGTCGTTCCAACATCAACTTGCGGTGGCTCGCACGTCCAAATCAACCGCCATTTTCCCATAGGCGAAAATCGTTTTTATTTATTGTCAGAATATACAGGTAAGTACCATCGTTGTTCCCGGTAATATACCAAATAGACCACAAAATGCGACCTTCGTGGCAAGTTTGAGCGTGAACAGAGCAGCGGTTCGCTCAGGAAAAAAATTTATCGTCGCAACACACATGGACGCCATAGGACAAGCCACGGACAAAGCGAGGTCTAAGGAGCTTCGCCCCTAAAATGCGTAATGATGCGCAAGGGGCAGCGTTGAGGGAATAAACACGTGCGATCGGCTGCGTTGAAGAGGCCATGAAGACAAAATACAACCTTGTTCAGTTTGAAAGAACTAAGCATTTGGCAACTCACGCAGCTCCCTTTCATCCACAAAAGACTTTTTTTTTAAACCGAAAAAAGCACGAAATAACGGAAAACTTTCAAATATCACTCTAACCTGGCGTAATATGGACAGGAATGCCGTTACATGATCGTTACAGTTGTCATGTATGTTGCGTGCACGTCAGCATTCACGTGGTACGATCAAACGGAACTAGAGGCCCCCCTACAGTCGCCAAGTTATGTTCCTTGGCGGTGGTTCAGTGGCTATGGCGTTGTGCTGCTGAGCCCAAGGACGCGGTTTCGATTCCCGGCCGCTTTTATGATGGAGGTCAAAAGCGAAAACGCCCGCGTGTTCGACAATTTGGCACGTTAAAGATCCCCAGGTGGTCAAAATTAATCGGGAGCCCTGCACCACCGCGCGCCTCATTGCCTGCGTTGTGTCGGCGCGTTAAACCCCACAATCATCATCATCGGTCAGTCATGCTTCTTGACGGTGGCTGACGTCGGCGGCCGCCAATCGCGCAAACAAGATTATGTGACGTCACAGAAAAATCCAATCCGCTTCATTGCATTTGGATGAAGCGGATTGGATTGGATTTGGATTGAAATGGCTTGGATTGTCACTCATTTACATGCCACTGGGGTTGTCACTCATTTACATGCGCCAGTGGGAAATGCCACGGGTGATTTACGGTAAGAACGATCCCCAGTGCTTTGCCCACTCGTCATGATACGTGGATTTTTTTTAATGAACCAGCCTTCTATTTTGCCTTCATAGCCCCTTTTATGAAAATAATACAATTTCTGAAGTTGAAGAACACAACAAATGCCATTCGTTGGATATTCACGTTAACGTGAGTCCGAAAATATTCACCCTGCCGGTGCACCACTCACCCGGGGTGCACTGTGGCCGCTCTAGAAAGGGGTGGTTTCTAAGCAGGGCTTGCCTTGGGGCAAAGAAAACGGTCATTTACGGCCGAAAGTTCACGAAAAATTCGTGCAATGCGATGATAATACTCTCATTTCACGACAAACGTCCCAGAGAGTTTGCTCGACCATCTCCGGTTACTCTTCAAAAATTCACGGTTGATTCTTCCGTACACTATTCGTTCTCGTAGCCGATTTTTGGCGACTTTTTTTTTTCTCTCTTACAGCAATTTGAAAATCGCGGCGTTGATGAATACCTACGTAGCGCAAAAAAATCGCAAAACTAAAATAATATACAAAGCACAGTGAAATAAATCCAGGTGATAAAAAAAAGAAGCCCGCTTTTTTGCTACACTGCACGGACAGTTGCTAGTGTGCTTGAAAATTCGCTTTCTGGCGTAGCAAAGCGACGTTTCAGAGCAATTTGTTTACATTTTTAGAACTGTTAAATTCTCTTTAGAGACAACACAGCGGCATACATTGTCTATATTGTTGACGGTAGATGTGGAAAAAATGCGGTAGCCGGGACGCGTGTAGGTTCAGCGCGGTGGAGACACGAACTTTGAAAGATTTGAAATTGTTCCTAATCAGACGCTTATCGCACTGTGTGGCGCTCCATGTAAAAACACAGCCTTAGGTTCATTGGAAGCGGTGCTCAAAGGACATTGATTTCAGGAAGTTTAATTGGAGTACTTTTTTGTTTTAAGCGAGAAAATGATGTTTATACTGAGCTCCCAACGGCCCAGATTGCCGGGCCGCAAGTTGTCCTCACTGCAACGAAAATACCTGCGCGGCAGCGGAGAGGTGCGGCAGCGCAGCTCGCGTGCGTTTTGAGTTTTCCCGCGGATAGCTGCTTTAAAGTAGTGCGGCTGGCTGGTACTGGATTTTGGAAGGGCGTTATCGGCAGATGATCAGTTGTTGGCGCTCCTAAATGGATTCCGCAACGCTGCGTTCATGCAGGTGATACAGATGCAGAAGTGACCCAGACCACGGATATACCTTTAATGTGCGTTTTCACCAATGTAAAAAGCTGATGGCGTGTGAGTGGTACGTAAGGTCTCTGAAGACTGTCCCTGGCCGCCAATAGCTTAACGGTTCAGCCAACGCTGCCGCGAGCGCTCTTTCCATGTGTCGTTGCAAAAAAGTTACACGTAGTCGATAAATTGAAGTCGTTTTCATTGGTAGCACAACTTTAGAATTTTTTCTTGTTCTTGTACTGTTACGATGGCTCCTCAGATAAATAGCGAATTTTTCGGACAGCGGGGAATTCGTGTTTACGAACTTTTAACACCTCAGGTTGCAATATAGCCACCGCCGCTGTCGTGTGGTCAAGACAGTCCGAAATGACGGCAAGCGATTTCACACACAAATCCAGTCTCTTCTGAACGATGGTATGCCACGAAGGAGTGTGTGGTAGCTGGCGTATCCACCGAATGGTTCCATTGCGGAGCATTTTGCACGAGGAAGCTACAGTTCTCTGCGAAGACTAAAAGAAGAACCATCGCCTCATCTTTTAGGCTGCTTTTTAGCTTTGGGAGGTACTTTGCTTGCTTTTCGCTTATGAAGTAGTGCTTCTTGAGATCTTCCACAATGCCTAAATTTTTCAGAAAATTCGGCAGGACTTAAAATTATTTTCTGAAGTCTGCAGCGATCACCTACGATCCAGTGCTCAACATGGAAGTCCTAAACTTTGTACACATCCACAGGTTTTCCCGCTCAATTTAATCCAAGTGGCATCTAATTTAATCCAAACGCCATCTAATTTAATCAGGTGCCATCGAATTTAACACAAGTGTCAACCAATTTAATCCGGGCGCCAAACAAATTAATCCAGCTGTCAGAAGGTTGTTCAGGAGTGTTTTAGCGAAATTAGGCGCTGCTCGGGAAAGTTTGTCATGCGTGGTGTGGCGAAAACATGGTGTTTCTTGATTCATTTTGTGCAAAATACCCAATGCGCACAGCTTGATGAACATTTACTAATACGCGCAGACCAGGAGAGCGGTATTGTTTGATCCGTTGGTGCCGTGTGCTGATCGTCGACGAGGTAGTCAGAATTGATGTCTGCTCGCGTATTGTCACGCCAGCAGACTTGCCGGCGTTTTTTTACGCGAGCAGACGATACTTCTGACGCGAGCAGACTGATATTTAAAACTCGAGCAGACGATATTATAATTTGGAAATAATACTTAACACGGCAGAAAAGCATTCATTCATGGAAAAACAGAATGCAGAGGAAATTAAGTAATGTATCTTTATCAAAAGAACTTCTGAAGGTATTGTTACGCGAGGAGCAGACGATGCTTCTGACGTGAGTTATCGACGGTGCTCTCGCAGACGATCAGCTCACAGCACGCGGAACCAGCGGATCAAAACGACCGCTGTCTCGGTCTGTGAGTGTTAGTAAATGTCCATTAAGCTGTGCGCATGAGATATTTTTTTTGCCCACAATGGATTAAGAAACATTGTGTTTTCACCACACCACGCGCAACAAAGTCCGCAAAGCTGCGCCCAAGTTCGCACAAAACACCCCTGAACAACCTTTTTACTTCTGGATTAATTTGGTTGGCGGCCCGAATAAATGGATTCGCAGTTGGAATAAATTCGCTTGGCACCTGGATTAAGTTAGATGACACTTGGATTAAATTGGCTGGCACCTGGATTAAATTAGATGGCGATTGGATTAAATTTAGCGGGAAAACCTGTAGTACGCTCTCCAAAATGCTCAGAAAGGCATCATTGCCGGCACACGCCGGACAGCGGCTGCACATGCAGTCTTCGTCGCCAGTGTCCCACACAATTTCTGGCAACAGTTTTTCTGTAGTTTGTCTGAAACCCGCGCATTAAAGCGTGAGTTTGAAGTTTTGGTGCGCCATGCACACGCGAAGTATGTGGGTTCCACTTCCGCCGACCAAAACGCCGTGTGGCCGGCGCGGAGCTGCGAACGAAGAAAACCCGCACTTTAATGGGCACGTTTTTTCTTTTTTCTTTTCACTTCTCGTTCAGTTCTTTCAGATTTAGCAAGAGCAATCGCTTTTGGTGAGCGCGTGTTACGTCTTTTCTTCTGGGCAAGCAGTACTAAAGGGAATCGCCCTCATAAAATCCTCTCATGGAAGATTTCGCTTCTTCGCTCTAGGGGCGTCCTGCTTTTCTTGGAGGTACGCCAAGAACCACGTCATTCCTTCTAATCTGCATAGTTTCGCGCGCCTGTCGCTCCAGATCTCAGAAGTAAGCCATAATTTTTTCGCACGACCATGAAAAAGGAGCTAGTGTTAAAATTTGTATTTTTTCTTTCGTCCTTCCCCGCTGGCATACTTTTCTTTTATTTTTTCCTGAGAGTTTTGCCGTCCCCTGTCGGGAATTCGTCGGTGCTTTGTGCAGAAGAAGTTGATGGTTGTTATATGCCCAGGTAGGAGTGTACCCGCTTTTTTGTGCTTTTAAGTACAGAGCACTTTATGGGCTCGCCTTGTCGTCGTAGCTTGCTGACGGTCGATGTCAAGCGACTGCCGGAATCAGGCGGCGCAGCGAGATAATGGACCAAAGTAGAGCCTGGTGTACCGTCGCCAGGGAGTCACGCTGAGGCTTCGAAAACCACGCGGTTTAAATAGTCATAACCGTTCAAACCTCGTGAACCGCTCGCGCTTGTCATACATGTCCCCGTTGTTCAGCGCAAAGAAAACTGCAGGTACATTTCAGGCAAAATCTGTGTGTATAACCGGCAGCCCCCACGTTCATTTAGTGAGGAATCCTCAGTTGGGTTGGTTTTTACGATATTAAGCGAAAAAAGCGGCAGCGCAAGAAAAAAATGGCGCCTTCGAAATGACGCAGAAAGGCTCCAGCCACGCAAGAAAAAAATTACGCGTTCAAAATGACGCAAAACGGCTCCAGCATACGAAATTAAAGCAAGCACAAAAAAGCACAGAACTCCCGCTGGCGCAGTTGCAAGTAGGGGGCGCGCGAGTGTGATGGCGGGAAATTTGAATTGCATATTCATCAAGAGAGGAGTGAGACAGGGCGGCGAAGCACGTGATGGGTGGTAGCAGTGAGCGGATAACGGCGGCACCACCCATTATGGCGAATCACTGCTCTGCACTTCCGACAGCTTTCACATTGAGTGGAAAGGCTTTAATTTCTTCTTTTTGTTGGGGAAAGGGGGGGGGGGGTTGCGTAGACCTCCGTAAACGCGAACATGACGCGGTTTCGCCGCCCTCTCCTGGTGCCCGCTTAGATTGTGAGATGATTGCCTGCAGCAACTCTCGCCGCTGCTTTCTTATATACTTCTTTTTTCTTCTATCTAGACACTGCACATAAAGTCAGTCTGAAAACGGAACCCAGCGCTGAAGCATCTTCTGTTCAAGGCTCCTGCACGCGTGGCCTTTGCACTCCTAACAATGCGTGCAGCAAAGCCGTGCCTTCTTTGCAAAAATAGTGCACCCCGGACAAGCTATCCATACGTTCGTAATTCAAAGAACTAAGTGAAAAAACTGCAAAATGTTAACAGCCTTCGCCTACGGCACCGCGAAAGCTGAAGGTGAATGTGGAATCACTTTTACCAAGCCGGCAGAATCATAAGAAATCATTAGAAACCAACCAAACATGCGGTATATCGACCTGCGCTGCCACCGCACCTCTCCGCTGCCGCGCAGGAACCGTCGTTGCAGTGCAGCGGACTTACGGCCCGATATCTGAGGCCGTGGAGTGCGCTCAATATGAAAATTATTTTCTCGCCCTACACAGAAAGTACTCTGATTACACTTTCTGAAACAAAAATGCCCTTTGTGCACCATTCCAAATGAGCCAAAGCCTGTAGTTTCACATGGACCGCACACAGCGCGCTAAGCATTTGAACCTGGGCAATTTCGAAACCGTGCTAGAGCTACTCGCTCCCCGACTCTCATAATTTTTTACCGTCAACAACACAAACAAAGTACGCAGCTGCATTGTCTCTAGGTACGTTTTAACGCTGCAAGCGTTGTGTAAAATTGGGCGCTTTGCTTCACCGCAAGACCCATTTTCAAACGCACTAGCAACTATCAACCCATTGCACCAAAATAACGCGCTTCGTGTTCTATCAACTGCAATTATTTCACTGTGCTCCGTATATTATTTTAATTTTTCGATTTTTTTTTGCAACGTAGGTTTTTGTCCCCGCCGCAATTTTCAAATTGTTTTAAGAGATAGAAAAAAGTTTTTCGCCAAAAATCTGCCTACGAGAATGAAGACTATAAGGAAGTGATCAACCATGAATTTTTATAGTGTAATCGGAGATGGTCGAGCGAAATCTCTGAGTGGTTTAACGTGGAATGACTCTATAATGAATATATTAGCGCGCCCAAAAGCAACTGTGGGCCTTGGAACAGCCACGAAGAAGATTTCAGCAATAGAACCAAAAACACATAACCTAATGGCGGATGCCAAGGATAAAAAAAAACGAAGATTATTCGCGCATCAGCACATTGGAACCATAAAATTGGCCGGAAGGAAAAGTAAGAAAGGAAAATAAAGTGCACATGCATAATATCTATACGGGATTCTGCAAATGTGATAAGCAGGTGCGTAATGCACACAAGAGAGACTATGCGTCCCGGTACTGGTGAACATGAAAATATCTCACATTGTCGGAGTAAGCAGTTCTCGTTGAAATGAAACTGGTTCTATTAACGGGAAAACTTGATTGCGAAAGTTTGCGTCATTCGAAGACAAGAGGCTACTGCGAACCTAGCGAGCGATGAGCAAGCATGGTAAGACTGCGCTCGGTATAGGAAGAATACGCACCACTCGAGCGAGCCTGAACCGCGAACAACACAGTAGCATAAAGTCTGGTCGCGGTGCGCGGCAGCGGTTGTGGTGGCTGCCGATATATAGCCTGTCTATTTCAGTTCGTCCGTAGCAAAGAAAGCTTCGTAGCCCCTGACAATATCTTAAAAGCGGGATTGCTACCGAAAAGTGACTGGCTGCACTTGAGGAGCATAAATTTTAGGACACGAAGTACCCACTCAGAGTAGTCGATTTAATAGCACGACAAGTATGACATAATGGGACGATCACGAAGTTGGCAAAGCAAACCACAAAACACATAAGTCGCCTGACATGCGGTCATAGTGGCGTTAGTTCTAACCTGCATTATAAGCACCTTTCCCGCAACTCGCCGATTTTTTCTAGCCCGTTGTTTTTGCGGCACTCCCTGCCGCGACAACTGCACCCAACTGACATATACCTTTGCGTATTACGGGTGCCTGTTTTCTTCGCGACCTCGGAATATTTGTCAGTCATACCCTCACTATAGGTGGTGGTGGTTATGACGACGACGACGACGACGACGACGATTTTATTTTGTCCAAAACTGGGGCAAAGGACTAAATTAGTACTGACCTTGTGTGTGACTGTGCATACGAGTAGCTCGCGCATGGCTGAGTATGTACAGGTTTCCGCTCCTCTCTCATTTTGCGCGGTTTCTCGCATGCCACGCTTCGCCGCTCGTCCAAGCCTCCCGGGTCGCCGTAACCGATAGTTCTGTGCCGCGGTCTCCCCGCAACGCGACGCAGCTGACAGACGACCTCGTATCCCGCGACAAGCAGAAGCCTGTTTTTTTTTTTCAACTGCAGGTATTCAACCTGGACATCTGAACAACTTGTAGCTCCACAACCTAACGCCGCTCTACCAATGCAACGGTCTGCCACTTCACGACGGGACACAAAGGACTTCTTGCAAAAAAAAAAAAATTATTCTATCAATCCAAACCATCATCCAATCATTAAATGTTATTGTATATTTACAGTGCCCATGAGCCGCTGGACGCCTATTTAATAGTGTATAGGTATTGCAAACAGGACGGACAAAGACAGAAAGGGGGAACGGAAGTCATGGTTGAAGATTCACGGGCTCGAAAGGTTCAAACAAACGTGAAGGCAAACACCTCGCGAAATGTAAACAACGAAACTAATACAATTGAGACATAACCCGCAACACCTAAGGTAAACATATCACTCTGAATACATCATCCACAAATTGCTTTACCGTTCAAGATACGCATTAAACAATATTGTCACACAGATGAACAAGTGCTTACACATTTATGAGGATGCAAAATACGGTTTTTTCCTTGTTTTCTAAAGCGCTAAGTTGTGCAAAGAACCGTGAGGAATATGAGCGATACATGTCACAATTTATTGGCGTGACAGAGATTTTTCTCGGTGCCTCTAGCTGCAACATGGCAAGGGCACGATGCTGCTGTGTCTTTACGAAAAAGCACGAACGTAGGGCGTTCAGTAATTCTGCCCAGACTTTCGTAGCATGAAATACTCTAAATTAAAAAGGAGGTTGATCTTGTTGCGGAGGCAAGTCAGAGATCCTACAGCTGGAAAACTTTACAGCTTATACTACAGGTTACAAGTCCTGTTTGACAACCGTTCTTTGCCAAGCGAAAGAAGATTCATCTCACGAGCAGCCGTTCTCAGTTCAATCGACAGGCTCCGTCCTGCGAAGCACGGCGTATTCTACCAATGTAGGGCCCAAAATTTAGCACTTAAATTTTCACTTGGATATTCTATAGTTCTTCCGAAATACAACCTTCGTTTGCAGTGGCTGCGCAAACAATTTCTTGTTACCCCTTCTGCCTGCAAAATGTCAACCAAAGTTTAGTAGAAAAAAAGGCCACGTATCTGCTTGCTCCTTGCAAATGACGTCGAAAGCCGATATCATATCTGCCGCTTCCAGGTAACGCCTCAATTCTATATAATTGGGTTCTCGATTTCATAGTTCGCAGAGTATACCTAGTATCAAGATTTTCTTCGAACTTCTTGTCTTGGCACACACTAGTGCAACAGCATTGCAACGCCCGCCTCGCTGTGCGGCCACAAAAACATGACTATGTTTTGAGGGAAAACAACTTTAATATGCATGCATCCTTTTATAGCGCTCCAGAATCCCCGCTTCCTCTGTGCGTTTGATAGAACGCGGTTCTGCGAGTGGCCCCGACTCGGCTGACGCCAGTGACTATACGGCACGATGACGTTCACCCCAAACACCTGTATACTATGAACGCCGTGCAGCTACGCACGTGTGTGACTCAATCGACAGTGCTCTCATTTTCCACGCGTACGCGGCGTGCGTTCGATTCTCACCACTGACTGTGTCGAAATTCGTTTCTGGCTGGCAGTTATTCGAATGACAGACATATCTTCAGCCTATATATGAAAACATTATCGCCATAAAAATAACAGTGATGCCGGTTACTTCACATTGTCTGTTGAAAAGATTGTCACGTGTGCAGCAACAGGCCTGGATGTAACAGGTTCTATACGTGTGTTACAACCTCAAATCGCGTGTTCCTGTGTCGCTTCTGAAGCTTCGTCCGTCCCTCTGCCTCCCTGCATTGGAACATGCTACAATGGTTTGGAACGCCAATATCATTCACAATCCGCAAGGTAAGTTCTTGTCCATCTATAAACGCCACTTCTCCGACTAAAGTTTTACATGATATAATTTATTGCTTAGTTTGAACTCCTCTCCATTGTGTGAGCTTTGAACGAACTAAAGGTGCCGTTATCTCTGCTTTCATAAGTGTTCAAGGAATTATTTGTTGCTCCGACATGCTCGCAGAAGTGCCTCGCCAAATTCCCTCGTACGATCCCCTTTACCCCATGCCCATTACTCGTATACAATCGACACTGCCCTTTGTTCTACCTTCAACAAGGATTCAATCTTTACTACCATAGCCCTTATCCTTTCGATTACTCATCCGAATCTCTGATTCGCCATCCCATGAATATATTCTCTCCCTGAGTCTGTTCCTCCCACATAAAAAAATCTGCTCTCGTTATATATTTTTATTTGCAACGTGTTCGGTCTGACACGCCGCCTTTAAAACAAAACATGTCGGCTCATATCCATCTGCCGGCATGCTTTGGCTAGCTCCTGTGACCGCGCCATACATGTATCATGTGTACAAATCTATGGGATGGATCACGCTATTTAGACCCTGAATCACGTGGCCTTGGTTTGATGTTCAATCTTTTTCCTCGCCAGCATTTTTGTTTGCCATTGTTTGCTTACTTGCTGTTGTATTTCAGTTTGGTATTCCTTCATTTCTTGCCTCAATATGCCATTGCGAAAACTTGGTCACTGGTTCATGGGTACCTTAAGAAACATTGATTAATATATTATTATTAGTTGCTTTTATTTTCTCTCATTAAAGTTTACCAGTAAAGCGGTCATCCCAACTCAAAGGCAAAGTGTGCATGAAGCTTTGGGAACGTAAGACTTCGAGCGAGATCTCGACGTCAGCGGGACGGTCCATTAAGGAAAAGCTCAGCCACAGAAGCATCCTCCACGGCCACTGAGCTAGCAGCTGTCAGAGCAGCACTTCTTTACATAAGCGGAAGACCCGCTCGGCGGTGGGTAATTCTTTCCGATTCCCGTCCAGTTTTGCAACTATTAAATAAGCCGCCTGATTGTCGCAATCAACTTGTCTGCGATATGAACGAAATATTTTCTAGTGCAGTGCGCGAAGGACATGAAATTTTCCTTCAGTGGATACCAGGTCATTCTGGTATAACGGGCAACAAGATCTCCGATGCGGTCGCCAGAGAAGCCCACGACCTCAACTTCACCGTTGGAATCCCGTTTACCAACGAGGATAGCAAAGCAGCTGCAATCGACCTAGGATGGCAACTCCAGCTGCCGGCTTGGCAGGATCCTCTGAGCAGCTATGCGCCTCTTCATGCTATAGACCCTCAGTGCGATTTCCCCTATCCACGGGGTCTGCCAAAGCGCACTGAAGGCGTGTTACACCGGCTGCGACTTAATGTTGCATACACCCGAAGCTTCTTGTTTAAGCTGGGCTGGGTAGAGTCGCCATTGTGTACAGTGTGCTCTACTACCGACAACATCAGGCACATTTTAAGCCACTGCTCGCGATATGCCAGTCAGCGGGCAACAGCGCCGAAGGCACTTGTGCGACTACGACGTGGAGGTACTCTAGAACTTTCACACTTCCTTGGACCCTGGCAAAATCGCGAGGAGGCAGTGCTCGGTACAAAAACACTGCTTACTTTTCTTGCGGAAACAGGGCTAGAAGAGGTTCTGTGAACTCTCTGAGGTTGTACAATTTGTATATGTGTGCATTTCCTCTCCTACTCCCTTTCTTACTTTCCTTTTCTTTTTCTGTATATTTTTCGCTGTCACCTCACTGTATTCACCCCATCTGGAGTAGCAAGCCCTACCTTTAGTGGGGCTGACCTCTTCAGCTTTCATTAAAGGCGTTCTCTCTCTCTCTCTCTCTCTCTCTCTCTCTCTCTCTCTCTCTCTCTCTCTCTCTCTCTCTCTCTCTCTCTCTCTCTCGACGCCATATAGCAATGGCAGCTGAATTCTCGGTGAACTCCACGGACTTCGTTTGCTCTTTGCACGTGCACGAAGAAAGACAATGGTCCCTCTTCCACTCATTCGGCGGCGACTGTCGTTATTTTCGCGCGCTCGAAACCCTGACCCGAGCGGAGTCCCCTCGCATCCGGGGCCCGCGCCGCTCCTGCAGAGCCCAGAATAGTTCGTCTCCAAACGCCAGGCGCACATTTCCAGGTGTAAAGAGGCGGAGGCCGCCCGTGTGATTCACACACATGAGGCCGTAGCTATAAGCTGCAAGTGTAGCGGCATATGCGATGCACAGGCGCTCTGTTGTTGCTTCTGGCAGATTACTGTTTCCACGGAGTCCCTGAGCGTGCAGAGAGGGAGCGGATATTTCACTGTCGCTGCGTGACAGTCACCGAGGTGAAGCTACGTTACGACCGTCGGAAGCGCTGTGTGAACGATCGCTCGAGCGAACAGTGAAAATAAAGTTTAACGCGGAAGACGTAGATGTCTCATGAAACGCGAAAAGTGACCGTAGTCGATGGCGTCAGCACGAATGGTACCAAAATGGTCGCCGCCGTAACGAGAAAAATAAATAGGGTCCTTGTGGGATTTGAACACCCGGTGCATTAAAAAAATTGGCCACGTATCTGCTGATTTCGTTGCAAATGTCGAGGAAAACGATAGTCGACTGGCGCCCTGCCAAGTAAATGTCTCCCTTCTCTTTCCCGCTCACCTCTCATGCTGTTCCTCTCTCGTCTCGTTCCTCCCAAGATAACGCGCTAGAGGGTTGCTCAAGTCAATTTAAATTATACCGCGTTCCATTGCTCCAAGTCGGGTGCCTCGATGCCAGCGCAGCCGTACGGCGGAGACGAGCGTGAATCGAGGCACCTATACTACAACGTGTATAGAACCACGTCGCCGTGCTCCACGAGCGTTCCAAGAGGAACGTGAAACCTATCTAGTGGAACCTTTTGTTGCTGTCGCCGCTTGATTTTTTTAAATGCCGCCAGGTAGCGCGGTAACAGCAGGCAACGGTCTTCTGCAGTTGACGTAGTATTTTATGTGCTATCGCAAAAACCAAGAATCCTTGAATTTTTTTTTATAATGGAACACTGCAAATACCACTAATGTATTGATTTGCTGCCTTATATTTGCGTAATGTCTTGTTCTTGTTCAACAATGTTGAGAATTATGAACATTAACACCAGACTTAGACGTTTATATTTGGCTGTGGGTATATAAGACTATTGCGCAGCTCGTATTTCACTTTGGCCGAATGGCTGAATCGAGTCACAGACAGACAGACTTACAGGCAGACAGACAGACCAAAATTTCTGCGTTTAAGTAGTCCAGGGAAGACTATCGTCTTTAGTCAACACAGCTCTAACCCGACACCCTGCAAGAAGTGGAGAAACATTTGTGCACGCTTGGGACTGGTGCACATGGCGACACTTTGCGTAGACGGGTGCACGCGGAAGAAGGCTCTGCCCGTGGGGCGGCTGCGGCGTGAAGTGCGCGCAGTCTGCCTGTCGGAGTAATTCGCGTCCTCCGCTTCTGCGAAGACAGCCTGACAGCTTTCTACAAAATCTGTCGTTTTAACGAGTGCGTTCTTCCAATGTGAGCATAGCGTCCTTCCAAGCGTTGCTGACAATCTAGGTGCGATGCCATTGCGCAATCTTTCACTGTTCGGCAGACCGCAGAGGAAAACATTGAAGGCGGCACGCTCAGAGCCAGCGGAGCTTGTTTTGAACACCCGAAAGTCAGACTACAATGGACAGCCCATTGTGATAGAACGCGAGTAAGTTTCCAGCGCGACCCGCCGTGGTGGCTCAGTGGCTAAGGCGTTGTGCCGCTGAGACCGAGGACGCGGGTTCGATTCCAGGCCGCTGTGGCCGCCTTTATGATGAAGACGAAAAGCGAAAACGCCCGTGTGTTCGAGATTTCGGCGCACGTTCTTAAAGATTCCCAGGCGGTCAAAATTAAATTGGAGCCTTCCACTACGGCGCGCCTCATAGCCTGTGTAGTTTCGGAGCGTTAAACCCCGTAATAAAATTTCCATCATGGGAGCAGGTTACGCGCCGGGCACAACTGGACTAAGGAAAACTAGCTCGCATCGACACATTAATAAAGTTTCCAGCGCGTGTGATCTAGTGCAGGGAGCCGTGATGTTAAAATAGATGTTGCACTTATTAAAAACATTGATTGGTCCTAATAACGGTGCCAATCTTAGCGCAAACTTCGCACTAATAATATTGATTTCAATGGAAACAAACCCGCCACGGTGGCTCAGTGGCTAAGGCGGTGTGCTGCTGAGCACGAGGACGCGGGTTCGATTCCCGGCAGCGGCGGCCGCTTTTCTGATGGAGGCGAAAAGCGAAAACGCCCGTCTGTACGTAATTTCGGCGCACGTTAAAGATCCCCAGGTGGTCAAAATTAATCCGGAGCCCTCCATACGGCGCGCCTCATCGCCTGCGTTGCGTCGGCGCGATAAACCCTTCAATCAATCAAACCAATGAAAACAAATGGAACTGGGGCGAATAATCGATCACTTTCTCTCCGAATACTCGTGGACGTCACAGGGACCTATTTGCGCTATTTGCAGTCACCAACCAATGCCATCACCACAAAAAATGAGTGCGCGGACTGTAGTTCCGCTTGAGCGTACCACTTGGATATGGTAACTGCTTTTAGTATCCTCCGTATTGTGTCACCGCTGGCACCTCGTAACGCAAAACTGGGAAGTTATTTCAATATTATGTATCGCTTTTCCGATAAAAAAACGTCCTTCCGCGCTGGAGTGGAGTTACCAAGGGCAAGTTCTTTAAAATATAACAAGGTATTTTTTTTTTCATCATCGCTACTTTCGCATAATCGATTGCATTCTCGGGTGCAAACGCTACAAGGGCAAAAGAGCAGCAAGCGTGCAACAAAAAATCTGCAGAAATTCAGAGAATTGTCTACTAATGCGAGCACTGTAATGCGCTTGTCTGGAGTGGGAGTTTTTTGGTTTTTCGAAATCCTGTCCGACCAATTACAGTAATCCCTCGTTATAACGAAGTCAGCGGGACAGCAAAAAATTTCGTTATAAGCGGTATTTTGATATAGGCGACCACGGGAGAAAACTGAAGTAGTTGAGCTTTATTTGCGCCACAACTGCGAGGAATCAAAGCACAATGTATTCAGTGAAGCACAACTCTATTCAGGTGCAAGAAAGGCAGTGAGCTTTTGCTGTTTCATGTTCTCGTCGGGCGCGAGCAAACCCGCTCCAATTTTACCAAGCAGTGACTGGCGTCCGAACACCTCGCAGACTGCAGAACGAATGAGGAGGAGAAGGCAGTGGCTGCTTTTATTCCACAGCTGCAATTTGAAGTTGTGTTTGCTGAGCTCGAAAAGGGTACACAGCAAAAGTCATGAAAACGGACCTTTTTTTTTGCACTACGGGCGTTGCATGATTACTGGGCAGTTCTGTCCCGCGGTGTGCAGCCGTGAAGTTTGCAAAACGAGTTTTTGGGCGTCCCGCTCTCGACAACACTTCTACTTCTACGCTTCTAGTGTCAGTGTTCGCACACTGTCGCGTCCACGCCATTAAGCAATGTCTAGGAACAAAATTCAATCACACTAACAGGCATTTCGACCACTTGTCTTAAATCTGATGGCGCAAACCAGTATGACCGGCTCGAGAAAATCGCCGGGGAAACACCAGCTTGTCAACTCGCCATATTCACTGCCTGACTCTCCGCTGTGTCGTCGCCGCTCGGCGGCGCCTCTGCTCTCCACTACGCTCTAAGCGGATCAAGCTCTTCGTGTGCTTCGAGTAATGCGGCCTAAAATGCATGCGTTTGGGTTGGGACCAAAAGAAATTTCGAATAAAGCGATATTTCGAGTAAAGAGATTTCGTTATAACGAGGGATCACTGTATCTTCATTCACGCTATTATAACGATTACAGGTGGAAATATTGCTCAATCTGCATTAGTGTGGAAATGCAGGGCGTTATACGATTTGTCATTGTCCGTATTTTTCTATATTTTTCTAGTTTTTCCAAGATTCGTTCGACCAATTACCTCCATTTACTCTATTATAACGATTACAGGTGGAACTTCCGCGAAATCTGCATTATTGTGGAAATGCGGGGCGTTAGACTGTCCTGGCTGTGGGGGTACTGGGCAAACGATGCTACGCATTAAAAGATAGTTTGACACTAACCGATACCTCGACCCCCAAGCGGACTAACTGGTGGAATCGAGTGCTTCCAAACTGGAAACACGTTACCATAGATTTGTGTGCTCACATGGAAACTAGTGTGCTCCAAAGAGGTCGAAGCCTATGGCTCTGTACATGACTTCGGGAGCTTTACTGCGCCCCCCCCCCCCCCCCCACGTCCGCTGCTGTTAGTGGAGAGGGGGACAGAGTATCGGTATGCTGAAAAGACAGGAAAGGTGGGTGAAGTGCATTCCAATTTAAGCAACAAACGGGCGAAGTGTACCAGGCTCGTTTTTTTTTTTCGTTTTTCCTTGCTAACATGTTGGGTTATCGGGCCTTGGGTGGGGCAATAAAAGTGACTCATATAGTCACACAAACCGGGAGCATTTAAATGTGAATGGTAGTTTAATTTAGGTTGCCCCAAAAGCTTGCTTTTTCTCCTCGTTTTGATTATGGAACACTCAGAAATAAATACTGTTTTATTTTATAAGTCTGGTTTGCGGACGGCACCGTTACTGGTGAAAACATATCGACAAAACATATATGATGTAGCACTAGCATAGTTTTCCTCTTTCGTTGTTCGGCCTGTAATAAACACACCCGATTCCTCCGGATCGCAGTCTGCTGTTTAATGATACACTATCCAATACGCGCTCTTTTTCATAGCACAATTAGTCTCACTTCTACAACTCGCACTCACACATTTTAGCACATCAACACCGGGGCGCCTCTGCGCATGTCGCCTCCACAGCCAATCAGCACGCATCACAGCACCCACGTCACTCGGACGCGGGCGACGCACCAGGGGCCGTAAACAACTCCCTCACACCACTACCTGCACCCCACCTGCGCTCGCGCGCATACACCTCGAGCTCTCGCCTTGAAACAGCACCGCTGATCACTTCGAGCGCGTTCGCCCAGCGGAGGTGAAAGCGATTGCCCGTCCCGAGGCAGTGCGACGTACGTCCAGGACATATCTGCACTGACAGCTGGCGCCTTCCGGGGATAGCAGCAGCCGCTGCGCGTTGCATACTGCGTTCGACGAGGCCGACTGACTGCAGCACTGTTGGAGGCGTCGTTCGTTATCGCGGGGCGTCCTCCGCCGGCGGCGGGAGCAACTGCAGCAGCACTGGCGAGCGGCGAGCGCCGTCGAGCCTGCAGCAGACTCACCTTGGCTCCCATGAGTAGGACTGCGCCCTCGACCCGGCCAGCGGCGCAACAGCGGCGTTCGCCTACGGACCCGCGAAGGCTCGGACCGTACGCCCGGACGGGGCGGAACGCACGGTACTCCCGCTATGATTAGCCACTCTTGTTTGGCTCCTCCTTCTGCCTTTATTGGTGTGGGTGTGCGAACTAAAGCGGAAAGTTGGGCAAGTTGGTTGCCAACCAAGATGTTGAAAGCACACTTGCTAGCAGATTCTTCAGACATTCCGTTTTGCCAAATGCAACGTCAGCGGGCGTGACAGTGAAAATAGGGCCCTCTACAATTCTTTTAATCTGAGCACAGACTAAGAAATTCATCATGCTAGAGAACATCGAGCAGGACTAAGTGAGGAAGAGACGAAACACGCGTCTTAGTCCTGTTAGATGTTCTCTAACACGATGAATTTCTCAGTCTGTGTAAAATGAAAAGAATTGTAGAGGGTCCTATTTTTGCTGTTAGGCACGTTGACGTTACATCTGGCAAAACGGGATGTCTGAAGAACCTGCTGGCATGCGTGATTTCAATATGACGCAGAAAGGCTGGGAAGCACGATTTTGTAAAGCTTCAGTTGTAGAAAACTCGGTTTTGCGTAATTTTGTCCAGATGTAACGATAATACGAGCTTAAAAACCTGCACCAAAGTAGCGAAGTGCGAGAGTTCGCGCATATCTGTTTGCGTGTGCGGGTATGCATTGCGGAGCGCTTCAACCGAGGCTGTCTGGCGCTGGCGGCCATAAATTATGTGGCCTCTCTGAGGCCTGCGGGGGAGACTACGATGAATAATTGTGTCCACACCGAACAGGGGAGACTCTGTCCTCTCGAAACCGAGTCTACGGCGTTAGTGTGCACTCCTAGGAAGAACCGAATACATGGCAACCTACTTACACAGCTATCCACTTTCCCTGGAAAGTGTTCACGTTCTGCGTTATGAGGGCTGAAGGGGAGAGTTAATGTCACATGAGTACGGTACAGCTTACGGTAATTGGTGCAAAACCGCTTTCACTTATTGCTGCCGTCAATAATCTTGAGGTTGTTTGCAACACCTTTAATTCAGCTACAGCCTTCCCGAAGCATGCAACACGTTAAAAACGTCCTCGAAGTATTACAGATAGCGGTAAACAGCTCAAACGACTCACTTGCATTGGAGGTTACCTGTCAGTGTACGTATTCCTTCAGACGTGTCAAATTAAATAATCCGTCTGATAAAAGCTTCAGTTGGTGCGTCATCTAACGGCTTCGGTAGCAGAAAATTCCGCAGATTCCGTGGAAGCATTCCCACTCACGCCTCCACAATCCCATTTTTATCAGTCAACAGATACCCTTGCATGCAGTGTCTGCGCTGACGCAGGCAACTTCGGGAACCAGTTATCAGTGACAACACGAGTGCATCACAACAGTCTACTCCATGCTGCGCTTTCCAATGGGTCATGAGTCAAGCACTGCGTATGTTGAATGGCTTGGTCAGAGTTTCTCGAGTCACTGAGAGGTAAATGATGAAGGGAAATGTACGGAATAAGTGCAACTTGATCATTTGAGCTTCATCAATGCTTATAACCGTGCCAGCTGTTCAGAGTTGCTCGAGTCACTGAGAGGCAAATGATGAAGGGAAATGTACGGAATAAGTGCAACTTGGTCATTTGAGCTTCATCAATGCTTATAACCGTGCCAGCTGTTCAGAGTTGTTGAGTCACTGAGAGGCAAATGATGAAGGGAAATGTACGGAATAAGTGCAACTTGATCATTTGAGCTTCATCAATGCTTATAACCGTGCCAGCTGTTAGAACGCTCTATCTGCAATTCAGACATATCTTGAGAAGAACGAAGTTACGTGCGATATTTTATAAACAGTCGTTTCAAAGGTCACGACTGAGCAGGCGTCCTTTGTCCTTCGCACTGCTTGTCCACAAATGCTTGGCGAATGAAACCAAGGCCCTATGCTTTATAATTCGTTTATTAAACTCCACTTGCGCGTGCATTGCTTTCATATTGCGTGTTGCCGTAGGTTGAGCATGCTGTGGGGCTCATGTCTGTTTTTTAGAAGAAAGCTGCGGCAAACTGAAGATGTTCATCGGTGAATTTTACTATATTTCTCTTAGCTGTCCGTTTGCGTACAAGCCGCGATCTGTTTTCATACACGCGATCGAGTCTCATCTGTGTAACAAAATAGTTGTGTATTTCTTTAAAAAATACTGCCGACCTTTGAAACGTTTTTGGCAGGAGTAAGCGGTGCAACATACCAATGATATCGAAAAGCTGAGAACGGGAAAACAGCAATTGTCTGCGGCAGTGATGGTGGAGGATGCCGGGCTATTCATGCGAAAATACCCCGCAATGAGCTACAAAACTATACAGAAGACAACATGTAGCAAAAATGTCATGTCTGCTTCAACAACAGGGTATAAGCGATGTTCCAATCAATCAGTTTCAAAAAAGTAATCTCGAAACACGCATACAACAGCCAACAACGAGGCGACGTCATGGGGATAATCTAAACGGGGACTTATATGAGCAACATTCGACTTCGCACTCAAAAATAATTTTTTGGCTTGAGTGGGAAAGAACGAAGGGACTTATATTTCGCAACATCTCTTCGCAGTTTGTTTCTACTCACGGTTGCCTTTTGCTAAAACAACATTATAAAAATATTAATTGAGCGTGAAAAATCTTTCAACCTTTTCTGTCTTCACAACGCGTTGACCGATAAAACTAAAAATGAAATCAAATTAATTTTTCTATTCGACATAATTACATGTGCCCACAAGGCAAAGCAAAAGAAGACCCAAACGTCTCCTGACGGGGCCAATGCTCGCATTTGCACATTAGACAGCAGCGTACAAAACTACTGCCAATCAACCTGATAGATTTGATTGATTGTAGGGTTTAACGCACCGACGCAACACAGGCGATGAGGCGCGCCGTAGTGGAGGGCTCCGGATTAATTTTGACCACCTGGGATCTTTAACGTGCGCCGAAATCTCGTACACACGGGCGTTTTTGCTTTTCGCCTCCATCAGAAAAGCGGCCGCCACGGCCGGGAGTAGAACCCCGCGACCTTGAGCTCAGCAGCGCAACGCCTTACCCCACTGAGCCACCGCGGCGGGTACATGCACACTTGGTACATGCACAATATTGGTACATCTCTTGGCACAATATTGGTACATCTCTTGGTATATCTCTTGGTATTGGTACATCTCAATATTGGTACACCTCTTGGTACATGCACAATATTGGAAATTTGGGGCAGTAGACAAAAGAAATAATCACACCATCCGTATTAACAATAACACTCCATAAGTCAACGGCGTTCGGAGTATTACAAATGAACAGTTTGTAATTGCCTTTTCGAGATAAGGCTTGTTCGATCACAAATAATATGCGTTAATAAAGAATTTTGTTTGATTTTCTATTGTCTGATCGCCATAGTTTGTTCAGGGTCTCAGTTCGCAAAGGCAGATTGTATATTTTTGAGTAAGCAGCGCAAAGTCACATTTGATATTACGGCAGATCAACATTGCCAACGAAAAATTGTAAAGCTGAGAGAAAGTAATGAAATTCGAACATAAAGGTTTGCGTATTGTGTTTGCGGTACACTACAGTTCTTAAAGTTTTTACTGAAATGCAAAGAGCCGGTCAGCATCTGTTGTGTTGCACAAGCCCCAGACCAAGTGACAATATAGAAGGCGAGAATTCACCAGGAAGAATGTAATTCTTTCTTTACATGTACTGGTGCAAGGTGCCTAAGACGATATATGAAGGCTACAGATCGAGACATTTTCATACGGATAGTTATAAACGTGTTCGATTCATCTTAGATCCGACCTGAAGTGGACACTTAAAAATTTACAAGAGCACAAGAATTTACAAGGACATGAAAGGATTCTGATTTCAGCCTAGTTTGATAAGACAAATCAAATACAATCGTTTTCGCCTGTCCTAACCTATCTCACCCCATCTCACACTACCCTTGCCAACCACTCTTAATGAAAAAACACACCTACAGCACGCAGAAAATTTGGGTCTTCGTACAGGGGGTCATCAGGGGTTGATTTGGGGGGGGGGGGGGGCAGAGCACTGTGCAAAGAATCGCGAGAAGATGCAAAAGCTGCACAGTGCCAAGTGAGGTGCTTGAGGTCTGAAAATACATTCTGCTGGCAATGGAGACAGTACGGAGAGGCTGAAGAGTCCAAGTGAAACCATTTATGCAGTGTGGGGACACCATGCAGGTAGCCGTGCGGAGTCTTCTCAGCGAGCCGCTTTCTGCGAGAATGTTTAGCATGATACAGTGGGAGGCGCGGATGTAGACCTGGATCAGGTGCAAGATCGGGAGCAATCCAGGGAGGTGTAGACTTAAGGCTCTCCCGCGCTGCTTTATGAGCAGCGTGATTGCCGACCCCCAGGATCACATGCCCCGGAATCCAGGCTACGCGGACTTGCGTTCCATTTCGGGCCAGTAGGTTTACCATGGCCTGGATGTGACGAACGGTAGTGTGATCAGTGTAAGCCCTATTGAATTCTCTGACGGCGGCCTGGGAATCAGTGAGGAGGCGGACCCTGGGTGGTGGTGGTGCACGAGCCATGTAGGTCATGTGATCCAGGGCTCCTAGGAGACCATGGAGCTCGGCTTGGAGAGGCGACGGGGCGATGGCAGCCATAGTAGTGGCGCAGCTAAGATCAGGGCGTTCTTCGCAGTGCCACGCCAAACCGATAGAGTTGTCTTGTAGGCTGGCGTCTGTAAATATGTCCACCTCGTTTGGTAGCATCTGTGCCATGCATCGGCGGAGAGCGCGCAGACGTGGAACGACGCTAGCTCGAGGGATAGCCGACCATTGCGAAGAAACCACGGTACCTCGAGACCAAAGGGGAGGTGAAGGAGATGGCATGTGTCCGATTGGGTTGCGTTTCAGAGTCCCTGCAGGTAATACCAGAACCCTGGATAGTGAGCGTGCGCCGCAGTTGATGGTGTTTCCGGGTCTCTTCAAGAATGTCTGGCAAGGGAGGCGGAGGAGCAGCTTGCTCTAAAGCGCAGATCCTAGTGTGCCGTGGGAGGCCTGTGATCGTCCGCAGGGACGCACGATGAAGAATTTGTAGTTGCTTCATGTGAGCTGGACGGAGGTCATATGCAGGGGCGCCATACAGAATTCTACCACGGGCAACTGCTCGAGTGAGCGCAAGGCAAGCAGCTTGACTAGCTCCACCATACCTATTAGACATCCTGGAGTCCAAATGCAGCATTGGTTTCCAGTTGCGTCTAAGTTGAGTGATTCAAGGTCTGGCACTGTTGTGGCTGCCCAATGGGATTCCCAAGATGTGAACCTGGTCACACTTGGTTTGGATTGGAGTTCCGGCCAGGTAAATAGCATGATGGAAGTGAGATGGCTGGTTATGTAGCCCATCAACGAGTAGAAACTCTGTCTTGTCAACAGCCAACTCTAACCCAAGGGAAAGGAGGCTGCGGGCTAGACTAGCAGCCGCTGCTTGTAGTTCAATAATCATACTTTCGACGTCCGGATAGTCAGCTGCTTCAGTCCACAACGTGAGGTCATCAGCGTAGATTGCAAAACGTGATGTGGTATCGGGTCTCTAGCTGACGAGCGATTCGCGTCATTGCCAAATTAAAAGCACGGACCCGAGGATGGAACCCTGGGGTACCCCCCCCTAGCCAAGAAATAGGTTCTCGGGCGCCATCCCGGGTGACGTGCCCACTAAGCTGAATAGACCGATTTTCCAGAAAGGATTTTATCCAATTTTGAGCTCGTTGGCTTGGATATGCAGCAGCCAGTTCGGTAAGGATGGTGGATTGACTGGCATTATCGAACGCCTTTCGCATTTCGATGGCTAAAACATAGTCCCGGTTACCGGCACAAGATTTATGGTTAATGACTCTGCGGAGGAGCCAAAGGCAGTCGTGGGTGCTGAGATGCGGACGAAACCCAGTTTGGGATGGATGAAACCAGGGCTGTACGTACTGGAGATAGTGTTGCATTATGTTGTTAATTTGTCTTTCGGTAAGTTTACACAGAGCTGGGGTGAGGGGAAAGGTCAACTTGAGCGTGTCGGGAACAGCCCCTGTCGCCCAGTGCTCATTAATGATCTGAAGGAGTATCAGCTGGGTGTTCTCGTCCAGGTTACGAAGGTGCTGTCATGTAAGACCATCATGGCCAGGCGCAGAATGGAGTTTGCCTTGGTGAAGAGCGGCCTGAAGTTCAGGAAGAGTGAAAGGGCTGTCTAGGTCCTTATCAGGGGATGAAAT
The DNA here is from genome assembly GCA_013339765.2 of Haemaphysalis longicornis. Lineage (NCBI taxonomy): Eukaryota > Metazoa > Arthropoda > Arachnida > Ixodida > Ixodidae > Haemaphysalis > Haemaphysalis longicornis. Next base: position 112,812,736 of record CM023456.1, on the reverse strand, counting down.
TATATTGGCAGGAAGCGGGGGTGCGGATTAAAGGAGGCATGGGGGAAAAATGTGGTGATGAGGTTATGTTCCCCAATGTCAGGCGGATTTTGTAGGGGGAGTGTGGCGAAGGGCGTAGAGCGACGTTTGCCTTTACCGGCGAGACCTCGGTATCACACATCTCCCCATTGTTTAGCGCAAAGAAAACTGCAGGTACGCTTGATAGCAAAATCTCTGTAAATAACAGGCAGCCCCCGCGTCCATTTAGTTAGGAACGCCCGCTGGGGATGGTTTTTACGATAGTAAGCGAAAGAAGTGCCAACAAAAACGACTTGTTCCAAACTCGCAGTAAGGCGCCGGCACGTGTGGGATGATAGCAAGCACAAAAAGAACAGAAATCCCTCTCGCGCTGTTTCAGACAGGGGACGCGCGAGCACTGCCAAGGCGGGAAATTCGAATTGCATTCGACAAACCTCCGTTCAATTCATCAGAGAGGAGTGAAACAGGGGAGACGAAGAGCGCAATGGGTGGTATAGAAGCGGATAACGGCGCCACATCCATTAATGGCGGATCACTGCTCTGCCTTCCGACAGCTTTCACGTTGAGTGGAACGGCTTTAATGTTTTTTCTAACAGTTTTTCATTTTGCGTCACACGGATGTGGGGAATCCGAGGTTTATTTACCGGTTTCGTCGCTCAAGGTCGTCAATATCCGAGTTGCAGATCATCTAGCGCTTTGCCGTGATTCTGTGGTCTCGATTTTTGTCAAACTGCTTTTCGTGTTCTTTATCTCGTCCCAGTGCTTCTTTGAGTGTGGCTGGGATTTCGTCATAGTTGTTGAAAGCTTATCCGCGAACTTCCAAAGTTGTCTCAGTTTTTCTTCGTGATTAAAATATCGCCTAGCTTCGTTAGTATTTTGACGAGTTGCCTGTTGAGGGGATTTAGTCGTTCAGCTACAGAATAGTTTCTGTGATAGTTTCCGCCATTTGACAGGCTACACAGCCCCATGCTTTTATCTGAGGTTCGGACATACTCTGTGGGATGCAGGCTACAAGCCGCTGCATTTTCCCGAGGTGGTACGAGCGTGAGCACTTGGAACAGGTGATTGTACATGTATAAGGCGTGTATTTCCTGCTCGCTTGTCCGACATTCATCAGTCTTCGACATTCCTTTCAAAGCAAAGGAAGTAAAACAAAGGGTGGTGTTCGAGCTAGCAGACAACCAGCAAATAGCAGCGGCAGCAGCAGTGCACGCGAATTGCGCTAATTGAAAGATGCCAGAATTGGGACTGTAGCTAAACCTCTAACCCATAAATAGTGTCCGTACACGGATTGACACGACGCCCCCACTGCCCTTTGCTTTGTCCTTAGACTCTTCTATTCACCCTTGATATCGGGGCGGAAGGCTCGAGCAACAAAACGCTACCTTGGGCTGCGCAGAGGTGGTGTGGTTTTTTAACACGAAGGTGTTTTATTTCCGGATACACGAAGATTTCGCTGACGTCATATCCGTCACGGAAGTGACGCCTATACGACGAAGCAAGCGGCTTGTAAAGGGTGCACTCCTGCACACAGGGTCTTTTTGCGGGGAAGCGACCTTTAGTACTAAAGAGTACGCTATGCTTAGGGCTGTTCTTTTTTGTGGTGTTATATTTTAAAGAAAAGCCACGATTCCCCAAGATTTCACCGACGTCATATCCGTCACGGAAGTGACGCCAGTACACCTTTGCCGAAGCGACCCGCGAGCAATACGTCGCTCGCAAAGCACACCCACAAGACAGCCGTCGACCCGCAAAGAATGCTCAGCTGCAGATTTCGCTGCACATTTTACTTTCGTGTTTTACCGATTCCTATGACAGAGGAATCAACCACAGTTTTTTTACGCACTTTCAATATCACCATGCGGTTCCATGCAGCTAATAATTAATGGGAACGATGTTGGACGCGTCTCATCCTGGAACTAAGACACGCCACTGATGCTGCCCAACCGAATGTACTATCAGGAAGCCTGAAAACGTGAACGGTTAGGGTTGAAATAATAACATACGAAGAGAGTGAGAGAAAGCGTTCTTTCAGGGACCGAACTTTCTTCAGAGCCGGGATGTTCTGTTCGTGCACAGCGTGTCTCCCAAGTGATTAGTGGCTGAGTCGTATTGGTCTACGTATTGTTCTTCCTGCAAGTAAAAGAACGAGATTTCGTATAGGTTAACCTAAGGTGTTTAACTCTAAAAAAAGCAGGGTTGACGTGCTTACCATCTGCATGTCACCGAAACTGTCTTCTATTCTTCTTTTCTGGGTTTGGTACATGCTTAGGGCTGTTTAGGGCTGTTTAGGGTTTTGTACATGTTTAGGGCTGAATGCCTGATGCGTTTTTTATTCCCATTGTTTGGTTAGCTGGAACGACCCAGGAAACCGGAAGGCTAGCGAAGTCTACAAAGCACGGTTTTTTATTAAAATGCGGCTGCGGTGCTAACGCTTGGCAAATGTGGGGCCATATTTTCGACCTCGTAAATTTTGTTTTTACTTAGCCATACTTTATGTGAGCGGTCAGCGACGTTTGCAAGTGAAGGTCTGTCGGGAACGTCGTGTAATTGACAGTAAGCGAACCTAAATCACCACGAAGCTATCTGATTTGGCACGTATTCTTAAAATAAAGGCCCGAGTTACCGCTAACAAAGTAAATGAATGTTTTTAGTTGAAATTAGTTGAAATTGGCATCAGTACCACCATACCATCTAGTAACGTTTCCCCAAAAGCGAGCGACCCAGTGTTATGGGGCCCTCTCCTCGACTTCGTCAGTTCTCCGTGAATTCGCCACATTGACCGGAAACATCGACCAGAAAGGTGCTTCCGGCTGGCGAAGTGGCTGTGTGTGCTTTCGTCATTTTGACGTTTCGTGACTTTAACCTCACCAGTTCGAACGATTTCTTTTCTTTTTTTCCTAGTCGACACAGGAGCATAATTTACGCCCGGTACTGAAAGACTGCATGAAATGCAACAAACATGAAAACGTAACTTGCTTTTGGCATCGAATAAAAAACATACTTTGTAGGCCGCGCCCTATGTGATTGTCCGAGATCACATGACATACAGTAAGCGTGAACGTCGGGAACGTAAAAGTCACACGATAGCAACTTCCGCCTGCGTAAAATTTGCGTGATTTTACTTAAAGTGACTGCAACCCGTCTTATAAAGGTTTTCACAGTATCCTTCGCGTCTGAAAGAAAGCAGCTGCGCTAGCTATAGTTATCCCCAGCACGGAGCGGCACTGCGTGATGATTTGATTGTCGCAGCAGACACGCCTTCCGTTTCTGCTCTGCTTTTGTGGCGTTCTTTTTAAAGTGGCAATCGAATGAGTTCATTGCTGCAACTGAAGGAAAACCAGCCAATAGCCGCTACACCGCTGTAATGACGAATTCCAGCGGTCGAAGAACACCAAGGCCTGAAAAGAGAAGGAGGCGGAAAGGGAGGAGGAACCTTTATGTAACCGTCCGGTCGAGCTGGTTAGTGGGCGGGGTCCTCAGTCCAGGACTCCGTTGGTGCGGCTTGCGTCTTCGCCATTTCAGCGAGCCAAAGCTGCTTACTTAGATCCGATATGGCAAGTTCACTCTCCCACTGCTCGCATGTAGGTTTAGGAATTGGTCATTTGAGCAATTTTCCAAGCTATCTGATGCGCATACAGCAGTAATTCCAGGCTGATGTACTTTCCGAACCCTATTCTAAGTGCTGGGTCTATTGGTTGAATACGTTCTGCAAGCATTTAAAATTTCGAAAAAAGTTGAAAAAAACTATTTCGGGGTACCTTTAAGAGCTTGCATGTGGCGGCTGCCGTTGCCCCGAACTGTATAAAATAAATTTACGGGGCTTCGGTGCCGTGAATGCCCCGTGAATCTGCTCCGGGCACAGTTTCGCACGAGCTTCTGTTTAAAACGGTTTTCTATCTAAAAAAACAATCATTTGATACGGGGGCATTAAAATTATGTCTCCCGTTTTGTTTTTACGAGTAGCAAAAAAATTTAACCCTTGCTGGCGCTAAGTAGGACACGGACGAAGGAGTACACTCACGAGTGACGCGCACACTACCAACTGTTTTTTTTAATCGCGACAACATAACTTATACGGAAACATTCAGATGATGTGACAGGAATTGGTAATCATTCTCGAAGAACAAAATAGAGGATGTACAATAATTAATACTGCGTGTGCGCTGGCCTACAAACTGTAATGCTATTTCCGTTGTCGTCAATGCAATGGATGGCTTACTAACACAGCCTTTTTTTTCTTTTCAAATTGCGGAGGCTTGCCATATCTCGCGGGTGTGTTGTGAGTATACCTAAATAGGATTGTAGTACGCTCAAATTTCGCAGAGCAACCACATCCTTACCCTTTACTTTCTTATTACAGAATGATTACCCTTTCCTGTCACGTCATCTGAACGTTTCCACACAAGCTATGCCGTTGTGATTAAAAAAACCAGTTGGTAATTTGCGCTTCACTCGTTCGTGTACTTCTTCGTCCGTGTTCCACTTAGCGCCAGCTATGGTTCAAGGTAACAACCAACTAGCCCCATTCCAAGCTCAGGTTAGCAATGAAATCGCAGTTGTTGGTTTTGTGTAACATGATCGCAATGGGGCCGTACGAAAAAAAAATTTGAACTGCCTGTTTTATTCCTTACCGTGCTGATCGATTTCCAATATGGATAGGGACCAAGGAGTTGCTTCATGAACAGTGGACATTCTTGTGCGAGAAGAAATGTCGTCGCTGCTGGTTGATTGTCCATGCATTATCGCGAGTGAGTGGGTTATTGTAGCAGCGAAACAATTTAAACAGCGTGGTAAAGACGAAACTAAAGGAAGACTACACGTAGGACGAGCGCTGGACACAAACCGGAATTTTTCACTCGCACACAAGATACAGAAACAGCGCAGGCGTTGACACGGGAGAAGTAACCAGGGGGGATTTCGGGGCCAGTTATGGCCCCAAATGCAGTTTTCATCTTCAATGAAGATGAAAACTGCGGCAGCACAGCATCCATGCATAACCTTGCAGAAGAAAGAAATGGATTATGTGAATCCGCACTTGCGACGTGAGCGAAACTGAGCTGCGCGACTACTTTGTCATGAAATTCCCCCGGACTATTTCTCCTCTGTTTGCGCATGCGCCGATTCTGTGTATTTTTGTGTGTCAGTGAAAAATTCCAGCGGATGTCCAGCGCTAGTTATACGTGTTCTCCGCCGCGGTGGCTCAGTGGCTAAGGCGTTGGGCTACTGAGCACGAGGTCGCGGGTTCTATTCACGGCCGCGGTGGCCGCTTTTCTGATGGAGGCGGAAAGCAAAAAACGCCCGTGTGTACGAGATTTCGGCGCACGTTAAAGATCCCCGGGTGGTCAAAATTAATCCGGAGCCCTCCTCTACGGCGCGCCTCATCGCCTGCGTTGCGTCGGCGCGTTAAACCCTACAATCAAATCAATCAGTTGTACGTGTTCTCTCCCTTTAGTGTCGTCTTTACCGTGCTGTTTTATAATATGTTTCAGTGGTGGGTGATTGTTTAGAGCTGGGCTCGTTTTATTCTTTTGATTGCCACTACGTTTGCAGCCTCGTGAACGTCAAATGCGCACGTAGCTTACGCATTTAGCTGTCGCTTGTCTAATATGCGCTGTTAACGGTCACCCATCCTATATGCGCAGAATCATGTCACTCTGTTAGCTACCACCACAGCTTTACTCAGTGGCGAGCATGCTCGCAGTTGACATGACCTCGACCACCGCCGCACTTGAACACGACTCGAACATTCATCCCGATGCTAGTAAGTGCATACCGAAGAACATTTCCCTCGCTTTCGTAATTTATTTTCGCGCAAGAAAAAATAGAGCTGTGTACTCATCCTATTTTCGTCCGTTGATTCGACTTTACTGGGTCTGAGAACCCCGTATTTATCTCCGCCGTCTCTGGCATTTGTAGGCGTTTTTTTTTTTTTTACTCGACGACCTCGTTAATGAACTTTGCTTGACGGTTAAGCTTCCTGTACGCTTTCGCTTACCGACAAAATGACGCGTGCATGACAACGCGGAGCGTTCTCGCCGCAGCCGGCTGTGTACGATGCCAATAGCTGCAGGCACGAGTTCGCTAACGCGAACAAAGTGAGCCGACCAATCGCGGGGCCCAGAACGCGGGTTTCGCCACTCTGCCCCCGTGGCGACATCAATCAACGCCGCTTTCGACGGCGTGTCGAAACGGCCTTCTTCCTTTCGAACGGCGTCCCTCGCGCAGTAAGGACGCCCGCCATCCCCGCAGCCTAAGTGCGCGCGCTCACGTCTTTTATCTGCCTCACGAAGCACTGTTAAGACAACAGACGTCCGACACCACACGGCGCAGCGCTTGCGAAGCGGTCATTGATCATTCCAGAAACGCGGAGTGACGGAAAATAACAGCATGCGGCTTGTCTTTACTGCAGGAATCCGGGCGGCTGAGCGACGCGGAAGCGCGTCGCCTGCAGCGATGAACTCCGACGGCGCTTACGTCAGTACGGACTACGAGCTCGAAACTCGGCGGCTGTCGCACGACTTTGACAACGACACTGGCGACGGCGACGACGACAACGACAGACTCTGCAACGGCAAGATCCACGACGCCGCGCACGAGGCGACGCGACACCAGCATCAGCATGGCCACGGCTTCAGCAACGGGAACGTTGTGACAGACGGTTGCGACAAAGACCGTGTGTCCCGCAAAGGGAGCTTAGTCTGTTACAAGGAGTGCTTCGGCCACGCAGCGGAAGAATGCAGTAACAGTCGCTGTTCCAGGAGGGGAAGCGTTGTCGGCCACGTGGACGGGGGCGGGGAAACGCCTGAAAAAGGGCACGTGTTCTGGAAAGGTGGCCTGGTGGGCTACTCGGAACACGCCGCCGACATAACGGACGAGAACCTGAACAAAGCCGGCAGCGTGTCCCTGAAGCCGGACATGACGGGAGACACAGAAGACGACGATGAAGACACGTCCTCAGCCGAGTCGGGCAAGAAGCGGCGATCTTTAGCAGTCGTCTACGACCAGGAGTCTCTTCTAAGTATCTTCAAGCAGGCGGCATTGCCCTTCTTCCTGGGCGGCCTGGGTACGGTGTTCGCGGGTCTCATTCTGGACACTGTGCAGTTCTGGCCGGCGTTCCAGAACGTCACCGAACTCTTCATCGTGGTTCCTCCGTTGCTGGGCCTCAAGGGAAACCTGGAGATGACTCTGGCAGCGCGTCTCTCCACGCAGGCCAACTTGGGCAACATGGACACGCGACGGCAGCGCTGGGGCATCGCACTCGGCAACATGGCTCTTGTTCAGGTAAGCACGAACCACCACTGTAGATGCGGGTAGATCATGGGAGCACATCTTCAAAACAAGATCGGTGCTGTGATGTTATACAAAACTGTCGAATCATCAAAATCGCCCAAAATTTAACGCGAAGCGAAAGAAGACGTTCGCAATCTTCATGCACGTCGGCTAACATCTGTGTGTGTGATGCCAGACAGCCAAATCGCGCTGTTGAAGAACGTTGGATACCCCTGATGTATACCTTATTTCAGCCTTGTCACTACCTAGATTCTATTTCGCACCTTACCATTGCCTAATAGTGGTGCGTTTCCTTTTTTTCGGTTCCAGGCGCTTGAAAATATAGAGGCTGTTCTCCATAGCAACCATCCTATCACACACATCATAATTCCTAATCACTTAACAATTCCACTCTGATTTTCACTGTTAGCAACTTAGGCGCAGGATAGGTTCTGCATGGACTGAAGCGTTTGGTATCCGCGGCGGAACGTACCGTATGCGCCTATATAATAGCTATTCGTTTCAATGCACTTCGAAACGGTCGCACCAGACACATAAATGACAAAACAGTGAAAAAAAAGAAAGCAAAGTAGAAACAAATAATTCTTCTCCAAATGACTGCGCACATTGCAGCCGACATGCGTAGCCTTTCTACGTGTTCTAGGGTATGCGAACAATGTATTGCTAGAGGCTCAAACGAACTGCTGGCAGCACGAGGTTGGGCTACTTGGTTCATTACTCGTTGTATTAAGCAGCGCGAAAAACGGAGGCAGCAAAAGGCACATACAGCGCGATCCCGGATTTTCAACTTTCAACTTGATAACAACGATAAAAAAGGAGAGGAATAGAAGAAGCCGGGGAGTTATGTGACGGACTACGCGCAATCAATCCAAATGGCATGCTTGTCACAGCGTGCCCGCGCCGAATTTCAAATGCTCGATGTCAAAAGGAAGTAAAGCAGTTATCAATAAAACAAGCAACAACGTTTTGTGCTTCCATGTGCCCAATTTCGACGTCAGAAAGTGCTAAGGAAGGGGTGCTGACGCAAGAACGAGCCTTTCTTGCCGTGACAAAGGCTTCGATGACCTACCTCGCGGTGGTGTACTACTCGTTTCGTTTTAGAACAGCTCACTTGTGCAAAGAGGCTGAATAATGGCGCATGTCTCACAATGAATCTCCAGGTTACTTCGCGTGTACAATCGCAGGGAATTACCATGCTCGCGAAGGCGATCGTTAGCACCGCGGTTGGTCTGTCCGTGTATGCCCGGCCCCACAAGCGCATCTCGCATACCACTCCTCCTTGGAAGGAAACACAAGGCTAAAGTGCTGCACTGCATGTCATGATGTTAGGAAAAGGCCGTTACCATTTACTCTCTTGCAGAAGCCGTGTAGTTTGGTTGGAGCTGAAAATGTTACTTCAACGTTTGCTTTGACCATCACTGTCTTGATCTTGTGCGAGACACCATGAACGTACGATATGTCCGCTCGCTTGAACCCTTTTTATTTGGTACTCTCACTTGGGTCTTTGAGCTTCACGCCACCAAAAGGTTTTCCGTGACCCTGCGCAGAATGTCCACGGGGAAACCAGCAGCCAGCAGTCACAGCCGTTTAGTTTTAAAGCTTGGCTCGGTCACGTTTCAGAAGAAGCGTCGAAGGTATTTTTCTAAAGACGCTTTGCAAATTCAACGACTGACCAGGCGGAATGCGCTGACGTGTAAGGGATCATGCCTTTCTACTTGAGATAAGCGGTAGGCGAGCGGTCATCTTGTACGGCTCATGATGTATCGCACAAGATCAAGAGATTAATGGCGAGGACAGGCTTTCAAGTCATACTTTCAGCTCGTAACGAACATGACGGCCTGTGCAAGATAGTGAACGGGGACTGGCCTCTCCTTCAAGATGCACAAAGTGGCATGCGACTCCTATGTTCCTTGCCAACGAAGGGTTTACGACATACTCTTTTCTTGTCGACGGCCACACACGCACTGCACAGACAGGCCGCTGTGTTAACGATCGCCTTCGTCAGCATGGCATTTGCTGCGATCGTCCACGGCCAGCAAGCTGGAGGCTCATTGTCAGGCGTGCCAATATTTGCACAAGTTCGCTGTTTTAAAACGATGCAAGCATGCCACAACGAGGCGAATTTTCGGAGCCTTTGCCGTTTGCAAGAAAGGCTCGTTTTGCAGTAGCCCCTCTGTAGCGCATTCTGACGCCGGGATTAGGTGGTAGGCACATGGATTCAATACAGGTTTTACTTCCCTCAACGTGACTTTCGTTTGTATTTTTGGTATCGAACAGTTCACCTTTTGGCGCGTGAGCTGCCGTTTATGTCTGTCGTTTTCGTTGACGTGAGAGATAGTCCACTAAGCTAAATGTAGATAACATAATCGCCGCAACGTCGGCAGAAGTGGTCAAAAGCATTACGGGGCGGCCAGATGCGTTAGAATGCTGGCTTCGGACGCGCAAAATTGTTGAGCGGTTAAGTCAACTTTAAAACTGGGTTTGTGGCAAGGCAAACTTTAACGGGACAAACATAGACAAATGGGAGATGCAAAGCAGATACCGCAATCAATCAATCAATCAATCAATCAATCAATCAATCAATCAATCAATCAATCAATCAATCAATCAATCAATCAATCAATCAATCAATCAATCAATCAATTCATCAATAAATAAATAAATAAATAAATAAATAAATAAACTCATCAATCAATCAATCAATGAGGACAGGCGTGATTGTAAACAGCATAATTGGCGTATAGGCAAAAGATGCAAGTGCGGAGCCGCGCTGGCCGTAAGGTCAGTCGTGCGCTGGCAAACCAATTCAAGTAAAAACTTTTTGCCTTGACGTGTTTTCACATCCCACGATAGTCTCTAACAATCATCAAACACATCCTCAGCTTTAAATACGTGCAAGCGCAAAAACCAAGATAATAGACAAGAAAGAAGAAACAGGACAAGCGCTTGTCCTGTCTCCTTTCTTGTGTATCGTCTTTCTTATTTTGCGCTTAAACATATCTGAGAACCATGAACCAACTAGCCTCCCCAGCCAGTTTCGTTAAATTATACATCCTGTGCCCCTTTGTAGCGTCGGGTATTCCTTCCGCCCTCGTGACCCCCTTTCCCCTTTGCAGCTGCAGGCGTGCGTGCTGTCCCTGCTGTCCTCGGTGTTCGCCATCGTGATGGGCCTGGCGTCCGACGACGCCTTCCGCTTCGACCAGGCGCTCTTCGTGGCAGCCTCCAGCATGGCCACGGCGGCAGTGGCCAGCTTCCTGCTCGGTGAGTGCCGCATCTCCCGCTCGTCTGCCCGCAATATTGGCGAAACTGTTGGGATTGCGACTCGATGCGCGAAATCTTGGGAGCCTCAGCGGGGATCATCCCCCATGGTTGCCTGGGAATGATTTGTTCTTAATGCCGGCGACCTACCATCGTGGAGCTGCTCTGGTGTGGAGAGAGAGGAGATAGAGAGGGAGAGAGAGAGGAGAGAGGAAGAGGAGAGAAGAGAGGAGAGAAGGTGAGAGAAAGAGAGAGGGAGAGAGAGAGAGAGAAGAGGAAAGAGAAGAGAGAGATGAGAGAGATGAGAGAGAGAAGAGAGAGAGAGAGGAGAGAGATAGAGAGTAGAGAGAGAGAGAGAGAGTAGAGAGAGAGAGAGAGACATTTTTAATGGGCGAGTGAGGTCAGCCAGGCTGGGCGCAAGCTTCTGCATTCCCCACGCGCACAAATTGAAAAGGAAATATGCATTTATTGACTAGCCACCACATTCGCTAGTGTGTCTGAAAGCTAGCGATCTATTGTTGAAATATTGTTGGAGCATTGTATGCTGACCTACTTCATATCCCCGAGTGCTCATGAGAAATGTTGTTTAAAGTTAGCTACCGTAAACAAAAACGTTTCTTCATCCAAGGGACGTTTTTTTTTTCCAGATTCGGCAGATACGAACGTGATGTCAATAGAGCGTCTATACTCGCGCAGCCGTTCGCTCTCTTTGTGAAAAGTACACTGCCACCTTTCTTATGTTATAGAGAGCTCAAGTGAGTGAGAAAATTTCCAATGTTTCATTCGTAAAACGAGTTCAAGCGGAAGCCGCTCGTTGGCGACGACATGTCCTGCACGTAGAACGGGTTTGAACATATGCGGAAAGCCGAATACGTAGAAGTAAGACACCATGAGGGGCTGCTTATTTTGCGCTCGTTATTTTCGCTGCTTGTTTGCACTTCCGTCATGCATCAAACGGTCAGCTCCACCAAATTTTTTTAAACTGAAAGATCGTACGTTTCGTAGCTCCCTCAGCTTTTCTTCGACGAGCAACGATGCGTTATTTTCCGAGAAATTGGTAAATAAAGGTGAAATTATTTTTCCCCGTTTCCCTTTCATTTTTTCGTGACGTAGCCTTCGCGCCACAAAGTAGGAGCAAGGCACTGGTATGGTCTCGGTCGTAAATGGTTTGCGCTAGGCGCTCTCACGCTGTCAGCGGTAGCTTTTACGGCTCCTAGCCATGGCCGACCCCAGAGACCATTTCCCTGGCCGGGAGACTGGCTTAGACTTTTATGATTTGTCACCGGCGGAACGAGAAATGCTTTTAATGCTTGAAGGGCGGGGTGCCCACGTACACCGAACACCAACACCCCATGAAGCCGGCTGCGAGCAAAGCCCCTTCAGAAGCGAGAAACTCCGTTTCAAGTATCGCACTAGCGCGACTGCCCTGCTAGGCGTCGCTCAGACGGGCGCATTCATCTCACCTCATCTGCAGCGGTCACGGCCATCTCATATTCGCATAATACTCGCTTGCTGCACCCACCTCGAGTATAGTCCTAGTCGTTGAGGCTCACCCGGGCCCAAGGATACCAAGGGTAGAGCTACGCGACGTAAGATTGGTCGGTTGGTGAAGACCTTAACCACCTGCAGTAAGTACCCTTGACCTTTCACGGGCGATTAAGGTTTGAAAGGGGCGCAATAATGTTTTACCGATAGCAACATCTGCGCGCGGAAAACGGAAGATTAGAAGCTCAGAGGGGTCGCTTAACCACTTTCAGTGCATTTTGTTCCTTTTGCCGCTTCGTTCCGGGGATATTAAGCTCGGGCGTTCACCGTGCACCAATGGTTTTCGAAAACAAAAATGAAAGCAGAATGGGTGGCTGCAGCGCGAGGGAAGCAGCCTGTCTGGCAATGTACAAATTTAATTTCATTTATGGTTTCCTGCAGTCTGCGTTTTTTGCAGTCTGTGTAGTCTACACTGTAGACTAATGCTGTAGTCTACATTGTAGAGTATTGCTGTAGTCTGTTTTTTTAAAGCAAAGCTTTCTACCTCTACCCCCCAAGGGTTCTTTCGCGACCGTTGGTGTCACCAGAAATTTCTAGCGAACAAATAAAAGAATTTACTGGCACCGTCAGGAATCGAACCTGGAACTAATCGACTAACACAGCGAGAGCCCGTTGTCTTACCGATTTAGCTACGAGCCCACGCGAAGACGGGAAGACAGCTGGTGTACTCGCCAAGCACATCTACGGGTTTAGCCCATGCGTTCTCGCTGAATGCCACGTGAAAGCGTCACCCGACCACTCACGCCCGTCTAGCGACCCTGTGCGCAGCTTGCTCATGTGCTAAGAGTTACAAAAATTAAAGGAAGCTAATACCAATGCATGACATCTCGCTTCTAGTACGCCAATGTGCTAAAGCCTGTGGCCTCCAGTGTTCACGTAAACAATCACAGCTCCTTGTCGCCCGCCCTCACGCCAAATCAAGGAATACTTTCAAATACTCCTTGACGGCCAGGCCATCAATCCAAGCACAAGCATCAAGATCCTGGGCCTACATCTCGAGGCTAACACCGAGTGACGTCTCCTTGCAGCGCCTCAAAAACAGCATTAATCAAATCATACACATGATCAGGCGAGTTAACACCAAGAAGCGAGGCCTGAAGGAATCCGGTACTTTCGATTAATTGAAGCTTTTGTCCTCTCGACAGTAACTTACGTCAACTCCTGTCTTCTACTCAACAAGGAAGACATAGAGATGCTTTATTTAATGATTAGAAAGGCGGTCGAGCAGGCCATTGGTCTTCTCATGAGTGCGTCCACACAGAGGCTGCTTAGCACGGGGCTCCACAACACGGTGGAAGAGCTGATAGAAGGCCATCTTTCTAACCAGAAGGTCCGACTCAGAACTGCGGTGGGTAACCGCATGCTTCACCAGATTGGCTTGGCAGCCCAGAATGTCACTCCGCTTGATGTACACCCAGACTCTTGGCGACTAAAACTAAAGATGCTCCCTTTCCTTAAAAATACGAACCCCTCCCATGGCGAGGGTGACCGAAACGTATGGGCTCAAGCGCTAAACACCACCCTCGGTTTGGGATCATGCAGTTATCTACACAGACGCCTCCAAACATCGAGAGCAGCAATACGCCATCATCGTGGCTACCTCCAGAACCAACCTCTTTGCGTGTACCTCGCTTAGGACCGAAGACGGCAGCAGAAGAGGCAGCCATCACCCTGGCTCTTACTCAACCAGGGGTTCGGAGGGTAGTCACCGATTCCCACCAAGCATACTGGAATTACCAGTCGAGTTGGGTGTCCTGATCTGCACTGCGCGTGCTAGAAAACCACTCCCCAAACGGTTCCATTCATCTCATCTGGACACCCCCTCACGCTTCAATGGAGGGCAACAAATACGCCCACCCAACAAGCCTGCGCTTTTACCTCCCGTGCTATGGAGCTGCACGAGGACAGTCACCCGCTTGTCATGTTCAGGGAGATAACCCAGCATTATCGCCTTCTGAGACAGACCGTACCTTCTCCTTACCCTGACCTTTCCAGAGAACAACAAACTACACTACGGCTCATACAATCCGGACTCCTTCCCGCAGCCTACGCGTCTTCACTTAATGCATCCGAATCGCTACGACGCTGAATGTAAATTTTGCTCAGAAGTAGGAACACTCCGCCCCGTAATCGGGGTGTGCGACTTTAGCCCTAAGCCCCCCTCCTCTGTTTCCCTCAACTACCCAACAAGAGCAATGGGAGATGCTGCTGTCCAGGCCCTCTCTACTTACCCAGCTTCAGCGGGTGGACAGAACACAGGCCGCGCGGACTGCATATGGGCCCCACAGAAGAAGGAATCACTCCACAGGGCTGCACTCTGGGCCGTTCAGAAATTTGAACAGAAGTATTTCTTCCTCCTCCTCCTCCTTCTCTGCCGCAAATCTCGTCACCTCCGTCCGCGGTGCAGAGACGGCGAAGTCAGATCGTGTAACACCGGGTTGGAGCTTTAATTTTATAAAAAAAAGTTTCCCCTCTTGTGCTACACCAATAGAACTCAACCAAACACCGTTCATGCATCATGCATTGATCTAACCTTAGCAAGAATATATCTTTGAAGTAATAAATGGTGTGGTTAAGTGCATTTCACTTTTCTCTGGTTTTCATATTTGTAGAGCGATGTGAGCGAATTTAAGTGACGTCGCATGGGTAATCGTTATGGGTGCCGTTTACAGCTTCGCTTTCCAACCACATTCACAGGGTGGATTAGCGGGATTTTTTTAATTAGATCAGCTTACGAAAACTTTTGATTTACATTTATTTCACGTGCTTAATTACGTAAGAACTGTTTACTGGAGGAAAGCTAAAGTTATGAGCTCTCGCCGTTCACAACACTTGTGACGTCACAAAACGGTAGTACCCAGAAGCGTACGGTGGGTCGACACCTGTTTTGACGTTTCTGGCATTTTATGCCTTATTAAACAACTGCTGGTTGCGAGAACCGTCTATTTGGATTCTAGGCGCCGAAATCTACAGATACAGAGGCCAACTTGTTTCCAACTTTTAGTGTCATTTTAAGCATGAAGCGTGACGTGAATGAGTAACTTTGTGAATAAAAAAATGGTGGCGAGGACTTCTCGGCCGAGGCCAGATGAAACTGGAGACAGCTGACATGAGTCGAAGACGCGGAATGGCAAACACTGTACAGTGAACCGAAAGGGTTCTTTACAGTGCATACAAACCTAGCCGTCCCATTCGACCGACCTACTGCTGAACGAAGAGCAGTGTCGCTGGTCCTACTAGGTCTGTGTTTGAGTCCGTGTGCATCACGACCCTGTTAAGTCGCAGGTTCGGGGTCTAGCGGTAGTGATAGCCTTGATTCCAATGAAAGATATAACTGTAGCGACGTCTCTGTCATTCGTTCAAAGAGCAGTACGCTGTAATAGTACTGTTGGAAAGGACTACGAAAAATTATAAAAGTCTGAGAGCGTAAGCCGATCACGCCATGTAACAAAGCCGGAGCGGTAAGCGCAAAATATATCAGCGCACCGGAGGTGACACCCTAATTACATGGCGTTACGCACAGAAAAACAAACTGCGTGCAAATTAACGGCGACAAGAACACAAGACAGCACAAGCGCAGTTACTCGCAACTAGTTTATTATTGCACAATTCAAAGCTTTAAATGCCCAATCGCCACGCCCCCAATGCGCCACAGTTTTCGGCGCACTCAGCCGAAAATATAAAAAAACCGTAACAACAAAACCACAAAACGAACTTTGAGGCGCACGAATGGCAAAAAATCAGCAAAGATAACTGCATCATACATGGATTAAGACCCCCCTCCCACCCGCAACAGGCATGCCCAGAAGAGGCACCGAAATAGCGCTCAATGTGCATCTAAATGTGCGACTTCTCGATTAAGCAGGGCGATAGAGGGATGACTGATGCAATCGGAACCAGCTTTTCTGATGTGGCTGGCTTCTACAATTTCTCGCGTTTGCTGGTTCTTATGTCGGAAAATGATGGCTGTGCGCTCAAACACAGGGACGAGATGCATCATTTTTTGCATCAGTTTTTCGAGATGCATCATTACCAACTCGCCCAACCCTCAACCCTTTTACAGTTACGCACAGACTTGAGAGTATCGGAACGATGTATGGTGATACATCGTATATATTATCGGCCAAAAATAGGCTTGGTAAATCGACCGCGGTTATTGAAAGAAAGAATTCATTTCAATACTCTTGTGCACGACAGTCGCCCTTCTCTGTGAAACACACGAAATGAGAAATAATTCGTGCCCTGTTACGTCGAAGTGGTATTCGTAATCCGTCTCTTACGACCATGTTTACAAGCCAGATAAGCAGATGTTTCAACATTAGATTGTGTGAACACAATAGTTCTCTGAAAGGAAACCCGTAGACGCACTTAACTGGGTACCGTAGAACCGGTGCATTTACGCACGTTTTGAGCTCATGAGAGCAGTGTACCATGTACACGCACAAAAACCAGCGCTTGCGCGAGATAGCTGAGGAGTTTTTCATCGGAGGATCTTCCACCCTTTGTGTAGACAAGCGTCGGTTGCCTTCTTAGAGGGCGAAGTTTCATCTCTTGCGAACATTTTTTTTCGGAGTCATAGTAGTATGACTTTGAGCAAAGTTTTGGTACATGCGCGGTATGTTTATACTGTGTATAAAATAGTTGTTTTGCCGCTATATAAATACGACTGTTTGTGTGCGCGGGTTTTGTGCCTTCTTATCTCCGTGTTCGTAAAGTGAGCGCTGTTTGGCATACATATTGTCGATGTGCGGCCGTAACTGTGGATCATTATTGCGGTTGATGCATACTCGAAGCCAATTGCAAAGGATCTCCCGGAAATCAACAACTGAAATCAAGTATCCAAGTGACAAAACGTCCAAGCTTAAAGGAGCCATGAAGAGAAAATACAACTTGGTTTAATTTGAAAGAACTAGGGTTCAGTATCGCACTCAGCTCCATTACAGCCCCAAAAGATGTTTTTTTAACGAAAAAAAAGCAGGAAGTATTTAAAAACTTACAAATTTTGCGCTACAGTGACGTGTTATGAGCAAGAGTGACGTCATACGGGCCAACAATAAAACATAATTTTCAGTGCGTTAACTGCACGTTAGCATTCAAGTGATGCGGTAAAATGGAACTAGAGGCCCCATTACAGACGTCCAGTCATGTGTCGTCGCGACAGGTCAGTTAGGCGGCCGCCAATCGCACAAACAAGGTTCCGTGACGTCATAGAAAAGTTGCGGGAAATTGGCTAGGGGGTCGCGACTGTTTCACACGTTTTCTTTAATATCTCCGTTATTTGTTCGAAGATTGCGATGATATTGGTATCATTGTTATCGGGACTAAGCAGTTTTTCTAATAAACCAAACTTGTATTTTGTCTTCATGGCTCCTTTAAGGTCCAAATCATGTTTTTATCGTAGAAATGGCGCCTAGTGATAACTAAGGTATTCAAAATCTTTATCCAACAGATGAGACGAAAAACGTGAGGTCCAAATGATGTTTAAAGTTTCCATCTACAGTCCGTGTCCGCGTCCTGAGAACGCATGCGTCGGTGTCCTTCATTACGTAGGGACTGGAATATCTGATAAGGATGCTCGTGAACGCCGTACGTGCCAAGAGAGCCTATAGGTACGAACAGCTCGCCGACTCGTTTAGAAATCGTTAATAGTGAGAGTTGTATTCCAAGGGATATCGCACCATCTAGATATAATCGTTGCGCTATACGGTGCAGCCATACAAACCAAGAGCCATATAGTGGCATCAATCCCAGGACCGCCGCAGGAACGCGGCCCAGTTGGTTATGGCGACAGGTGGTTTGAGAGGGCGACTATTATATATCCATACTAATTATATTGCTGCATGAGGCTCGACGTATAGTCCAATAAAGAAAAGACGTGGGGGGGGGGGGGTGAGTCTGTTTCTGCAGCACTCTTTACACAAACAGCGAAAGTTGGGATGTTTACTTAGCAACAAGTGTTTGCTGTTTTTTCTCGGAAGTGGTTCATTTCGTCACGCCGGATCTGCAGACTGTAGTACGCGTCCGTTCCTGCAGCTGCATCCGTACTGTGTTTTGAATGCGGAGCAACAGCCGAGCCGAGAGAATGTGCGTCACATTCGAACGCGCACGCATGTTTCGTCCGTTATTTTGACTAAAGTGGGTCGCTGGCGTCATTAATACAAAACGCGAACAACGTACGAGGCAGCCGATGCGTCTTCAGCAAGTTCTAAAGAGCGGATGCGAGCGGAGAAACAAAAGAACGCTGACGCAGAAGTGCATAAGCCGGTTCAGCGCAAACATAGCGAATCACAATGAGCTACTTTGCATGCCTTGTGATGTCCCGGCATTTCTTCTTCACCGCATTCAAAGTTGTGAATGTTACAGGCTGCAAGCAGTTGGCTTAGCGGCTGCTTTTGTGGTACAGGTCGAAGCAGCAACAGAACATTCCTCGGAGCACTTCAGTCTGCTTACGTGGTTGGAATGCGAAAGCATTTCGACGTCCCCTGGCGATACTCATCAAAATCTTGTTTACTGATCGTGTTCGCGTCTCTTCACTTTCGCTTTTTCGTCTTTTGAGCCAGACCACACTACAAGCTAAACCCTTCCCAGAATCAGTTTTCTGTTTGGGTGAATCTGTTCGACTCACGTGCTGTCTTCGGTCTCGCGATAGGACGTCAGCGCCGCACGCTCTAGGCTATCTCGTCTCCCGCAGTTGGCAACGTGCTGGTGTGGTGGGGTGGTAAAACACCAGGCTACTGCTGCAGGGCCCGTGTTCGATTCCCGTATCAACTTCAATACGAACCACGGAGAAAGAAGTATGTGAGGAGGGGAATCCGCTGGCCTGGGACAGCGCGGGCGGGCTGGCGAGGAGGAAATGCAGCTTGCGGAGCAGCACAACAGATGACGCGTCAAACGCGTTGCCCTAGTTTACATGTTCCTCTACAGACGCGACGCACAAAAATCGTAATATCATCGAATATATTGTGAAAATGGTCAGATTTCTTTCTGTAAAATAAATAGAAGTGCTGGACATTTTAGCAGCAGTTATTAATAAATACTGCCCTAGTTACAAGCCCTACCGCGCTTGAAACGAAGGGCTATAAGGAATCCCGGTGCAGACGACGTCTGCCGACGCCGCCTTCCCGCCACGAGTGGTTCACTCTCGCCTCTCGCTGGCTTCTCAGATTTTCGCGCGCTTTTCATGTTGCACAGGCAGGGCGGCGAAGTTAGGACAATCTAAATATGAACTAATGGCATAGAGGATAACAACCATCATTCACTGGAACTAATCACACCTAGATTCCTAACCACATCTTTTTTTATTGTAGGTTTCGCGTTCTAAAAAAAAATCAAAGCCCCTTCGTCTTACAACAAAAATGTTTGAAACGCGAAGATTTCTTCCGCCGCAAACCGACTCCAGTGAAAGTCCAGTCGCGTGAGGGATTCGTCGGCACCGGCTGCCTACGACGGCAGCCGGCAATGCACTGACTGACTTTGAACCGGTGAGCCTTTTCCCTTTGGCGCATCGCGACAGGGGGCGCGTCAGTGCCGTGCCCCCGCCGTGACTTTATCGCGCCGCCGGAGCAAACCCTGTTCCGCCTCCTCAATAATTCTTGCTCCATGATACGAACTCTAGTTATTGACTTTTAGGAGTACCCTACTTTATCAAAATTACTCCTTATACACACTTTTCACAAATTCTGACATTCTTGTGTTTCTTTTTTTTTTTACCTTTTACAGCGGCGGCCATTTTTTTCTTCACCCGACAGCAAAGCCAAATTTTTGCATAGTCGAGCACTTAGGGCTTTTACCTAAATATGCACCCTGGTACGGATGTTCCCTTAATAACCGCGATAACCGGGATATTTTAGTTAGTCTGATTTCACTGACGTAAAGGTAGTGGTGGTGGTGGGGGACGGGGTCTCGCAGCGCAAATGTTGGTACAGCACCAGCACAATGAACCATAAATGTGCTGTTGTATATACAAATAACGAGATAGCACTGCAGCATTAGCGTTATTAAGAACAGAGTGCAGGAGTGTTGTTACGGCTCCGAGGAATTGGCCGACTCAAGGTTGCGGAGCTTTGAGTCTGAAACTTGAGAAAACGGCCGACTCAAGGTTCAGATGCTACACTCACGGTTCTGAACAATTTTCAACGTGAATAACAGTCAACTGATAGCGTTTTGCTTGAATAAGAAACTCACTGTTGGGTATATGATATACATTTTTTATTGAGATAACGGCTAGACGAGGTGGTTTTGTTATCGCGAACGTTTTTGCACGAGCCTGCCACTTTAAATTGAAGCCTGAGATGCATTATCGTGCCGCGCTTCTTTGCTTGCGGCCCCGAAGAGCTGCTATTCCGAGTAGGCGCGCTGATTTCCTTTGCTGCACAAAGGAACGTAACCAAAATGGTCCTATAGATTAGCAAATGACCCACTTCGCTACGAAGCTGAGATTGCCTCGGAAGGTCTCAGAGCTGGCTCGTGTTCCAGAAACCAACTCTGACGCTGCCGTTACCCACGTGCCGATGTAGTTTTACGAATCGTATTTCGAGCGCATGTTGACTTTGTACACCACGCGCAACATTTATTGGTGCCCTCAGGGTAGCAAGGCTCAGTTAAGGTATAGTTATAAATTCAGTGTTCAAGTCTCGCTTTAAAAAGCCGCCGTTTCGACATTACCTCGTACGTGGCAGCGTGTACCTCATGTTGCCGCGAAGCAGTGTAGAAGCGTTGGTAAAAACTCCATGTATGAGACAAATAATTAACGCACTTGATATGCAGTGGAAGCAGGATGATTACTGAGAGGCGCCACCTTCGTCTCGCGCATGCGCGGTACGCACCGGCGGTTTCACGGACCTCCTGTGATTACTGCCAAAAAAGCAAGTTTTATTGAAGTGGTGCTACTACAAGCTAGTGATGGTACCGTCTGCTCACAGACAGAAAAGAGCGAATTTATTTATTTATTTATTTATTTATTTATTTATTTATTTATTTATTTATCCATCGAAGTCTTTTATACAGAATTAATTTTCTGGCCACTTTAAGTACGCCTTGCCTGTAAAGTGGCCAGGCAGTTGGTGAAACAACACATTTCAATTACATTTCATGAAAAGTAACACAATAATACTTGCGTATGCACACTGAACACTTCCCAGAGCATGAAACAAAACAAGAAATAAATCCCACACACAAAAGGAGTGTCTTCTCGCTCCCGAACATTCATCAAAAGAAATTGAATGTTACAGTAACTCGTATCAAAGGAACGCACCAATAGCACACTCACTTACAGTAATACAATTCAATGCTACTTCGAAATCGTACAGACACAAAGGAACATGAATATAAACACATTTAAACAGTTCTTTTATTGGTTGTATACCCAGGGCTCAGTACTTTTCCTTTGTGCCAACGCTATCCGACGCTCTACCGCGGGTTAGATTTTGACTTTTTTTTTCAATCACTCGATTAATTTCTTGTGTTTCTTTGTTTTGTTTTCCGAGCAAGTGCAGTATATTGTTATCCCACACGAGAGTAATGATTCAGCTAGCGCCTTATACACTGTAAGCTGAATTTGAACCGTTGGATTAATTCCGGGGTAATAGTGGGCCAACGCTACCAGCTGCAAGGCTAACCGCCTCGGAGACCGGCACTACCGGAGACCAAGCTTACACCCACTACCGTAAGACAGGCTTGCCAATATTTAGGGCACCATGAGCTTGCAGGCACTGCAGCGTATCCACGCAGCATTTCTATGTACATTTCTATGTACGTGTCTTAGGCAGCATATATGAGGTGCTTGCTCACTCTGTATCAACGCCACCCTGCAGGTACGGTGATGGTCGTGGTGGTGGCGTACTCTGGCCGCTGCCGCATCAATCCGGACAACGTGGCCACCTCGGTCGTGGACGCCCTCGGAGACATGACCACGCTGGCCATCCTGGCCGGATTCTCCTCGCTCCTGTACGGACACATAGGTACGCACGGGCAGTCTCCTTTCCAAAACACGTCGAGGTCAAGAAAAACTCAACCTGCTGACTTTGAGGCAAAGAAACAAGCAGGATTGTCAATTGATTCGTGACTTTTTTACATGACTGTCCCGCTCGTTTCTAGTGAGAGCGGTGTTAAACTATATTTAATGATTGTCTCCTGATTGTTCCTATATCTTGCGGTACTTGATTCCCCAGGAGAAGTCTGGGGGCCTAGCTGTCGACCAAAGGGTTGTGTTGTGCGCTGCTGGAGTGATTTGGTATTCAGATCCGACCCCTGAACTCAACGTGTAAAAATAGTATTTTCCCCATCTTAACCACCGTCGGCCTCCTCACCAGCGTTTCGAAGTCAGCCACTGCTACCGAAAGTGGAGGCCCGAACCCGTCTCTGAAATGTACCTCGTGAAAGCAGGTCAGCTCGCTCATCCCAGCTCGTCAAAGCTGTCCCCGCTCTCCCCCGAGCGCACGGCTTTCTCTTTGCGGCAGGCAGCCAGTCCCGGCATCGATGTCTACGCGCCTATCCCACCTCGTTGACCGAATGAAGACGGCCGCTTCCAGCAACGCCATCGAGACCGTGACCTTGAGGACAGAGCGCGGTCTGTGGCGTCCGTCCTTTGGCGGCGGGCCACTGGCCCATCAGGCCCGCGCACACAGTGTCCTGCCCTCCCTGTAGCGCGCCTGCAGCTCGGCCTTGCGCAACATCCCGTTCAGCCAGTGGCTCCTATTTCTGACCGTGTGCATACGCAGCCGCATTCGCGGGGTTTCGTGGCTCGAATTCGTGCCGCAGCCCTTGATTGAGCTCCACGCTGGCCTGGGAGCGGCACAGTTCAGCCGGGCGTCCCTATACGCCTTATCAACTAGGCTGTTTGCGCGAGACCTTGGGAAATGTACTGAATTGACCCCATTCGTTCGTATACAGTCCTCTACCGTCCTCTACACTCGTACGTCGGAGCAACTTCCGAATGTGATTTGCCGATACGCGTCGACAGGAAATGCCCCAGTTTTTAGTTAGAGAAACGCGCGATAATTTGCCTTAGCGTCGTCATCATGTCGAATTCGTATTGAAACTATATAGGAGAGGGAACCAGATGCAACTCCGTGCGGTTGTGGGCCACATCATAACCGGCGTCACGTAGTCTGTGGCTACAACAATCCACTTGTTCCCGGATTGTGACTATAAGCAACAGGCCTAGGAGTTAATTCCGACCTTTTGGAAGGGTCTCGACGGTACAGCGATGGCCTGAATAAGTGCGGCGTGGTCTCATCGACGTAGTTTCTCCGTATCTGGCAATCACGGCTGCACCGGACGCAGTGGATGACATCGGTTCGAAGGCGGGGCCAGTAGCATTTAGTCTTAATCTTTCCAAGTGTGCATGCGGTGCCGAGGTGTTCGGGAGACGGGTGGTCGTGACACACTTCCAAAATTTCGTCGCGAAAGGGCTGCAGGCATGACTAGAAGGTCATTTGCTCTCGTTTAAGGGTTCGAAGTTTTTCTTGACGAGTAGGAAGTTTTTCAGGCTGAATGCAGGTAACTTTCGCTTGAAGGCCCTTGGGACGGCGAAACGTTTAGTGCATTGTGTTCAAAGCAGGACCAAGCTTTTGATCGTAGACTGAACCTGGGCTTGGAGGCGCAGCTAGTATATATGGCTGCAGGCGAATTTGCATTGCCCTGTTATTTTTTAGTCTTCGCCACCAACTCGTACGCACGGACGTTTTTACATCAATCTTTAGTACACAAAGTACCAGTAGTAGTAGTACGTTTTACAGAAAGGGAGGACCACTGGCCAAGGAAAGAGGAGGAATGGGGAGGGGGGGAAGGTAAAATGCCGGGAATTCAAGGCTTAGTTCGTCAGCTGTAGATTAAGGAATGGACGAGTTCTTGACGCCTCCAACGGGGCAGTGCAGAAAGACAGACGTGGCGTAGCAAGAGGCTGACCAGAAGAATCCACGTTGTCGCCGCCGCCGTCGTCTTTCACGTGTGTGCATCCACGCAGGTCAGCCGTGGATCGCGAGCGTGTTCGCGGGGAGCCTGGTGGCGCTGTGTCCGCTGTGGGTGTACCTGGCGCGAGGCCACCCAACCTCCCGCAAGGTGCTCGCCGTCGGGTGGTGGCCCATCATCGTCGCCATGATCATATCCAGGTGAGACCGCTACGCACGCAACCACGTGCGAGAGTTCAGACCGATTATCTTGTTGTTGTCGTAACCAGGACCATTTTGAGAGGCATCACGCAACAGAACTGGCTTGTCGTGCGATTCCTCTTCTGTGTGGTTTTACTGCATAAATGACGCAATGATTGGCTCATAAATTTTGAAACGGTTCACTGGGCGCATTCTGTAATCTGTTTCTTTTTCCTCTTTTTGTTGGCCTCGTGCTTGCTCGCTTGTAGGGCGAAACACTTCAGTTTTCTTGCGTGTAGCGTATTGTGTTCAACGTGACGCAATACAAAGACGAAAGCTAAGCGTCAAGCGCGAATTGAAAATAGCTGTTTCCAGCTATCACTGAACACAAAGCCGTCCGGCAACCCGTTAAAAATAAATGAATGACGTCACAGCCAAAGCAATGAGTGAATTAGTGTAATAGTAATAGTTTATTTTCCATAAACTGTACAAGGTTATGGGGAAAAAGGTGCACATAAGCAACTTGACTGGCCCTAACAATCCGTGCAAATGGCAGCACCAGTACAGAAGCGCAACGATAAACAAAATATACAAAGCATAACGAGAACAACTGCACAAATATACATATATATTGTGGTCTCTACCTCACAATATGCACCACCCTAGCATTGCACAAGGCATGCACTCATGCACATTGCGAGGAGCCACCGCGGGTTCGAGCTATTTGAGAACGCTCACGGAACTGAGACGCCGTCGCGTCAGCTCAACACCGCCTCTGTTGGGCAGAGAGGTGGAGTAGGGGGCGACAAAGGAATAAGCCCAGTGTAGTACATCAGAAGGCGGCGTTTATTCGCGCCAACCCCTTCAGTTACATTTCAACATCCCCGTGGGTGAAAAGGGGCGATGGG
This sequence comes from Haemaphysalis longicornis, assembly GCA_013339765.2. Classification (NCBI taxonomy): domain Eukaryota; kingdom Metazoa; phylum Arthropoda; class Arachnida; order Ixodida; family Ixodidae; genus Haemaphysalis; species Haemaphysalis longicornis. The sequence goes on along the minus strand of CM023456.1, from coordinate 112,787,625 downwards.
CGATCTGGCGCCACACGCAAGTGTGCGCGTCATCAGCGCGCTGAACCGGTGGGCTCAGAAATAAGGGCAAAATCTGGGGTGCTGGCCGATGGGCTCGCAATAGAAAGACACTGTCCTTCCGTTCCCAGGCGCGTACCGCACAGCGTGATCGTCGAGTGTCAGGTACGGCTAATATGTGAGCGAACGGACTGATGGTCAACCGAAGGCACGGGCCGGCAGCCGGAAGGGCTAGCGGGCTTAGAGCCGGCGCAAAAGAGCTGCGACCGGGCGGTGAGGAAAATAGTTACGCACCTTCGGCTGTCCTCCAGAGCGTCTCCCCGGACTATCCTCCGCGCAGGGCGCGCGTTCGCTTCCCGGCGAGGGTGGGGTTCGGGAATCGTTCAAACGGGCCAATGAGGTGAGGTTAGCTCCAACACCAGGGCGGAGCCCCCATTTCGTGACAGTGTTTTATCGCCGCAACGGTCGCTGCAGCCTTCACCTCAGGCAGGAGTTGGAGATGACGGCTCGGCTCTACACAGTGGCGCGGAGACGAGCCGGCAACCCTGAGGAGAGAGGGGGAAAAGCGCCGCGCAATGACAGAAACCTAGCGATCGCGCAATGGCTCGGGCGCCAGGATCCCCACAATGTACATGCACAAATACACAGAAACATAAATACACCTGAAAGTGCACATTAAAAGAAAACACGCATTACCACCGAAAAGTACGCAGGGTTGTGCGTGTGCAATGCGGTGAAATAGTGGAAGTTCGTCATAGTATTTTAACAAAAAATTAACTTGCACCATAACATAGTAAGCATGAACATAATATGAGACACAGCCACAATATGGGATTGGGCCTGGGATTGTGACACTGCCACAAGCATTGGTATCTGGGATTGTAATTTGGACTGCCCTTGTTTTGTTTAACACAATATAGATAACGTATACAGGTACTGTGTCGATGACGTTTGTTTAGTACCTTAGTTATTGCTTTAGGCTAAATAATTGCCGGAACAGGTGGATTACTATCGTTACGCAGCGGCAGGGCAGAGGACACGAACCATGACGGATGAGGCGATGATTCAATGGGCAGCCGTGACTGTACGAACGCCGGGACTATGCTACGGGCGACTATTTGTCTTTTCCGGACTGGGTTGCTGCCGACTTCTCTCTCGTGGAAATAATTTTAACCTCCTATGAAACGGGATAGCATTTGTAGCATCGCCAATAAAAGCCAACCGAAAGTGTTTGGAGGGCTTGGGAAGTGTGGTTTTTAAATTTACATAAAGTGACCTAAACATTGTGTAAAAACTTTACCAGGACTGTGGTACCGTGGTTAGTTTTTTCGGCAGGTGTACACGCATTTTAAGCTAGAAAAGTGCGGTCGAAAGGTTCCTTTCTCTCGCGCGCACTCCTAAACAAAATTTGCTGAGATTAGTTGGCTATGACGACACACTGGAAAGTCAATAGTGTTAAATTTAGCGGATTGCTAGCCTGTTTAACTCGTGCAATCTAGTATAAGGACTGGCTCTTTTTTTTTCATTTTCATCCAATACCTTGATCCGGTATTGACTGTTGGGGTGTGCTGTTTGGGAATAACGGCACAAAGTGCTGTTGAAGAGCCAGCGCTACTTGTACAGCACATTCCATCTCCTGCTCCATGAAGCTCGCTTTCGTTCATTGTGCGCATACTTTCCGAGAAGGAATATCTACGCGGAACTGTCGGATCGGACATCAGTGCAGTATTTGGAGCCACCTTCGTAAACATCCCTCCCCCCATAAAAAAGCCGCTTCTGTATAGGCTAGGCAGTTTTCTCCCATCATCTACGTCAGGCTTATATTAGTGCTGTGGATTCCTTCTTGTGTGTGTTCTGTGCGTTAAACATGTGTGTTTGTGGCTTCCAAATTTCGGGTAAAAGTATATATGTGCGTCAATTGCGCAGTGCCGGCGGATACATCCTTGATCTGGCGGTGACCCACTTCAGAGGACTGGCCGTCTTTCAGCCCGTCATCAACGGTGAGCAAGACTTCTTTCTTGCTTGCTTGCCTGCCCACAGCTTTGTCGGATTGTGCGTGCGTGCGTGTGAGAAAAGGAGAGAGAGAGAGAGAGAGAGAGAGAGGAGAGAGAGAGAGAGGGAGAGGGAGGGAGAAAGAGAGCTCTTTTATTAGAGAAGGATGACCCCTCGTCACGACGGACGAAACAAATGGGGAGGGAGGGCAAGGAAAAATAAACAAATGCTTGTCGTTCTCAGTCCAGTGAATAACTGCGCCAGTTCTTGGAATCTGCAGTTAATGGGCCAGCAAATGGTAACCGCAATGGAATCAGGAGTTCGTGCAGGTTCGCCGAAGATAGAGAACGCGAGATGTGAGCCCATGTCTGTGTGGTGTGCGCAGCGTGACAGCAACGGAGCTCTTTTGTTCGCAGGCGTGAACGGCAACCTGGCGGCCATCCATGCGAGTCGCCTGTCGACGATGTTCGCCCAGCGGTCGGAGCTGGGCCGCCACCCCGAGCACGACTCGCGCTACTGCGTCGACCCCCTCACGGGACTGTGCAGGCGCAGTGAGTAACGGAATCTGTGAGAGAACGGCGTTCGGTTAAACGTACAGGCTTCTTGTCTGCTGGTTGCGTAGCCAGAGATAGTGGCCAGAAATCCCACTCTTGCTTTCCTAATAACAGTGCGGTGCGGGGTCAGTTTCTCGGAGAGGGGAGTCATGTGGCGTACTGGTATGGGAATCCGCGCTCTTCACAATGCCATTTGTACATCTAGTATGAAGCTCCTGAAGTTATTTTTGGATATTACCCGGTCAAATAAATACCAAATTTAACTTCAATGTCCGCTGTAAAAATCAGACCTAGCGTCATGAATAAATAAACATTACACCATCCCTTCCTAAAAAAGTTGAGAGGAGCGCGAAAGCTTTCTAACAACAAAACTGCGTCGAAAGTGCGTCCAAACTTTCGCGGAAAGTGCGGCCAACCCTTGCTGGAAGTGCGTCCAGTCGATCGTCAAATCTTCAAAGGCCGAAATCGCAAACGAAGAACAAACCCGTGCGGCGATTTTTCGCGCACTCAGTAAACTCATCTACGATCGATCTAAATGTATACCTCATGCGTTGTTTATAAGGTAAATGTGTACTATTGTACTCCTTCATTATCGATGCGTGTGTTTTATCTAGAACCGTTCCTTGTTCGCGATTGTCAAGTAACCGTTTTGATACAATGGAAGCCTGGTTTGCCGCACGCGCCGTGTGCCTGTGGGGATCTATATTTCACATGCTAGTTATTTTCCACCCCGCAGCCATCCGCGCTCAGCAAACATGCCTTGCGAGCGCCGGCTGCGGACGGGTGCGTTGTTTGCGGAGACAGACAAAGGCAGGAGGCGGAGAGGGCAAAACATCAATGGCAGCATTTATTGCAAAGTGCGAATCAAATACACTGCATACAGACTGATCGTAGGCCATAACGGTAACACTGTGAGCGAGGCATTAAACAACGACAGAGATCGAGATGGTTCGACTCACCGATGGCATACCGGAGCAGCGGAGCGCTGCGCGTGCAATCGAGGTTGCAGTCTCCCAGCTCGCCCGGACGCGTTCCCCAGATCCGGACCGGCGCGCCGAAACGTCCGCTCGCTACCGCATCCCCAAAACAAGAGAGCGTCCTCTCGTCATGCGACAACCCACCAGACCTCGCCAAACCGTGGCGCTAGTGCAGAGGAAGAACTGGTTCTCGGGTAAGGCAGAGGGGAAAAGGGTCAACGCCTCCACCCTGGCGACAACGAACTCTTCGGTCGCTGGCGCCCTCCCGTATGGCTTCCGTCGCGCGAGCGAAGCGCATAATTGTGCAACGCCGGCCGCGATGGGAAGCTAGCCGGAAAGGGGTTCGCGTGAAAGTCGCGATCCCCACATGCCCAAAGGCCTTATCAGAGCTTTCCGGTCGCCCAATCGGTTTTCTTTTTTTTTGACAGAACGCCTTCGGTCCCTCTAAGAAAGCTTTCGCTTTATAAGCGACCATACGCTCCGTACAGAGGGTTAACCATGCAGCGAAGCTGCAGCATGCAGCCGGTGCTTTACGTGTGACGCGTGGCCTACCCATTTCAACACACAAATTTGGGCTAGTTGGTGACACGGCTTCGACATGATAAAAAGGCGCGGCAAAATGGGGGCTAAAAAAAGCCAATTACACGGGACGAGCGCTAGCGCTCGTCCCGTGTAATTGGTTTTTTTAGGTGCGGAGTACCTTAGGACCGCGCAATGTCCGTCCGCGTCCGTGCGCACAGCATTTACAATCGCAAAAAATCACGCAGGCAGCGGCAGGATTCGAGCCTGTGCCTGGTAGACCAGACAAAGTTAGTGTCAGTCGTCTTACCCATTGTGCTACGACCGTGAGTCAGTACCCGAGAGTCAAACGGATTACTCGCTCGCCTGTAACTGTGCGGAGTACCTTAGGACCTCCCAATGTCCGTCCGCGTCGATCCGTGCGCGCACGACAATCACGCGAAAATCAAGCGAAATTTGATTTGAGCCGTGAGTGGCAGTTTCATTTATGGAATAATCTAGGTGCAACTCACGGCTCAAATCGAATGACGGTCGGGGCGCAAATCTGATGTCACTCAGGGGCGCAACCTAGATGTCATTTCGAGTCCTCCCCGCACTCCGCACCCTCACCATCATCCATGGAGTGGAGATGCTGCCATTTTCTATTTTTGTCCCCGCTTTGTCGCGCCTTTTGCCATGTCGAAGGCCTGCCTACTTCAAAGCGCGCGTGCTCTGCTGCGATACACCCAACCAACTCTACCCTTACCTCTAACCCCTATGCAGCCGTTTTTTTTTTTGCGCATGCGCACGGGGTTGCGCCCGAGAAGTTTTTTGCGTACATGGGACCGCCGGATTTCTTTTCGCCTGGCCATACAGAGCTTCACTTTAAAACAAATGGCTCCCTGTCTGCTGGCTTTGCTTCTGATGACGTGGAAAGACGGTGGCTTTATTGCCGCCCCTGCCACGTGTGTGCATCGGTCACGTGGAGCACCAACAGGCGAGGAAACGATAGCGATGGGAAGCAATAAAAGACGCCGTGTTCCCTACTCGGTAGAGTGCGATGTCCTGTTCGGGCTGTGATGACACTCGCCGATGACACCGTACACTGGATGAGCTCGCGCGTGGGGAATTAATGATATAATGCAACTGGATTTCTTCAGAAAACCAACGAAGAATTTTGTTAATCGTCGGGATGACATTCACCCAAATTCGATGCGTGCTGTGGCGTGCAGACCGACAGGCTCGGGTGTCCCAGCTGCTGCTTCTGCTGTCCATCCCCGGCCACGTGCTCTTCGTGCTGCTCGTCTTCGTCATCAGCGACGCAAACAGCAGGCTCACCGTCGGCCTCATGCTCTCCTACCTCGTGGCCTCCATCGTCCTGGTGCGTGTACAGATGCACACTGAGAGCATCTCTGAAAAAAAAAAAAAACGGGCTCTATTTTTTTTCTATTTAAAGAAATAGTGAAAGATGCGCGAACAGGAGGCAAATATATGCTCACAAAACGTGGTGTGAGCGGTCCTCAGACCTTGTGCTGCCCGGACTAATCTATTCCGAAGCAATCGCACACAGCAGCAATCAGCCTTTCCAACATATTTCTCTGCTTTATGTTAAAGGAGTACTGAAACCAATTTTCGGTGTTAATATTATTGCACAGTTCGCTTCCTTTACTCAACAGAATACCAAATATGAATGGCCTGCGACGCGAAGAACATACTTCATTTGGACCTCATTTATCGCGCCGACGGAACAGCGCGCGGAGCGGCACGCACCAAATGGAAATCAGCGTGGCATCATCCCGTGATAGCCAAAAGGAGTGACGTGAAAGCGCTCGTCAAAAACTCGTGAGTCACTTCACGCGCGCGGCCCCGCGAGCGGCGAGCGGGCGCCAGCGCATTCACAAACGGGTGCACGTAGCCAGAGCTACAGGCATAACCGCTGCCCAGAGAGGCACTATTGGCAAAAATGAAGTTCCACACACGAAAAAGGCAGCGATAATATAGCCCGGACTCGCAATAGAAGTCCCCATCAGGATTTTTATTGAAAGCGGTCTTCGAATTTCCGCCGCAGTGGTAGGCCTAGCACCTTCAGGCAGCTCAGCCGTTCAGCTCCGGCGGCGGCGCGGTCGAAACAACCCCCCCACCGGCCTCCGCAGTGTTTTGACGTCCACACAAAGCGGTGAAGTCATGCCGTGATTGTGCCATATGCGCCTTTCGTGATGAAAGCGCAGGAATTTGAAACAAAAGATTTTCAGGCCGTACAATGTAATTATTTATCGCGCGCTGAAGTATTTAAAGTGCTGTTTCGGGTTCGCCAGACCATTAAGCATCGATAAAAGCAATAAAAGTGGAACATAAAATTTTGGTGTCAGTACTCCTTTACGCTAATATCGCAAACAGGAACGTAACCTCGGCGTTGTACACGTGAAGTTGTAATAAACTCGGCCGATACCATGGAAATACAAGGGTAACACAAAATGCCTGCATAGAAAAACATTTGTTCGCGAGGATGAAGTACCCATCACTGGACAGTATGTTGCTGTTGCCAGTTTACACGGCTGCAAGACGGGGTGCATTAAAAGTAGGTGACTTGATTAGACTATTTAACTGCCCATTGTGCGCGTAATTGAGGTTCTAGGGTGAATTAAGCTAAACGAAGTGCGTCCATTTCGTTATCTGCGTCAAAAGAAGCGACAGAAAGCGTACTTTTAGGAGTATTTTTACGTTGAAACAGACGTCAAATGTGATTTGGGGCTGGATATTAACGACGCAGGCCAGCTAGCGCCGCAAGTTCGATGGAAAGAAGCCGGCCACGGAAATATTCGCATAAGAGTAGCGACTCCGAAAAAATACTGAATTTCTGGTTCGCATATAATAACGTCCAACCATGCCAAATTTCACTATGCTGGGCATACGTCACAAATTATAGTTTGGAGATGTTTGCGGCGCTCCGATTTTCGCACACACAAACGGTTTTTCTAACAGTGGTTTAGAGTATGGTGTCCCCAATGAAAAGTCAAATTTTGACGGTAAGAGCTAAGAAATCTACTCTAAGCATACGTCAGCAAAAGAGTAAGAACTCACTCATACTCAATCACATTTTTTTTCCAATTCCGCTGTGCTCACTCGAACTCGGACTAAAAAAATCCTCTATACTCAAAACCACTCTTACTCATCGCATACTCATCTGTAATGTAATGGAGGCGAAAAGCGAAAACGCCTGTGTATACGAGGTTTCGGCGCACGTTAACGATCCCCAGGTGGTCAAAATTAATCCGGAGCCCTTCACTCATCACCTGCGTTGCGTAGGCGTGTTAAGCCCTACAATCAATAAAATCAATCATCTGTAACGTACTCACGTGAACTCAAAACTCATTAGTGCTCACGAGTACTCATACTTCATCTGTACTCATTCGTACTCAACTCACATGTACTCACATTTACTCGTATTCATTCTCTACGTACTCGTACTCAGCCTCATCTGTACTCATAGTCAATCTATACTATCTTGTACTCGTACTCAATCTGTACTCACCCGTGCTCATCTGTACTCAGTTGTAGTCGTACACAATTTGTACTCACATTTACTGGTATTCAAAGGTGTTTCTACTTATTTTGTTTTCGCAATCAACCACTTGAATTCACGCACTGCACTAGGTCTATGGGATCTACTACGCCAGAGCCGGAGAGGCATAGAGCGCTTCCAGACCACACTAATTGGTTCTGGTTCCCTGTTCACCCTTTTGTCTAAGTGAAACAGGCGAAAGCTTTTCTGTTTATTGAGTGTAAAGCGGCTTATTGAGCGGCTTCAGCATGCGTAGCGCAGGCTAGCAGCCTTCCGCAGCCCCTCCTTTAGAACAATTTGAACGAAGCAGCGAAGATACCCATGCTTGCCTGGACTTTCACTATGGTAACCCCATGACCAGCGGTTTCCGAGAGCGGCAACACCGCGGAAGACGGAATGGAGAGAGACGCAGAGCTCCCCTTTAACACCTCATTGTACCTTTTTGCAGGGGGCCGCGAAATGCGCTAACCTCGTGCACGCACGTTGCGACTCGCGTGCGGGATCAAACTCACAAGTTCGTACTCGTGAGTGCAGTATTCATGAGTACTACTCGCTAGTGCAGGTATTCTCGAGGACAGCACTCGCACGTGCAGTACTCATGAGTACTACTCGCGAGTACAGTGCTGTAATCTCGAGTATTGAACTCACGCCTATACTCACTCATCACTGTACTCACTTCTTAAATGCATAGCATTTTAGTGACTCACAATGTCACGCGGCGTTGGCGTGCCTTGTCGTAGTCCGCAGGCGTGCCTTGTCGTAGTCCGCAGCCAGGCCACCACACTATAAAAGAAATAACAGTTTCCGGCGCCCGGCTTCGAACCCATGACGCCGCGGGCGGAGCGCAAGGTGCCCGGCGCACTACCGACTGAGCCACGAAACCGACACAGATTTCGATGCACCGAACGCGCCTTATATCCTTCACTCATTTCTGGTTTGTTTCGAAGGCGCCACAAGTTGTCCCGCGCTTCCGAAAGATGGCGACACGGGTCCCGCGATCGAGAGATACGACTTGCCGGCGCACCCCCTCGGAAATGCTGTGCATTTGATCGTGCCCCTCGCGAGGGGGATGTCTTTTTATGTGTTAAACGAAGTGCAAAGGAGGATTGGGTTTGGGGTGGAGCATGATACGGCGAGTAGAAAAAAAAAGGACAAGAAAGGAATCGCCGTCTTAGGGTCGGTGTTCAAGCTTGGGTACGCATCAGGCACGCGCTTGCGAGGCCAGCTGGAAAGAAAGGGAAATAGAACGCGCTTGCGAGGCCAGCTGGTAAGAAAGGGAAATAGAAGACATGAAACTACTCTTCCGTGAGTTTCCTTTCTATTTCTATCTTTATCTGAGCCACTATGAGCTCAGTGCGCCTATTTGGGTCTGAACTCAGTCATCATCATGCTCACTCATGAGTTCGAGTGCAAATGAGTACAAATGAGTGCACTCACGCGCGAGTACCCCGACCTATGCTGTTAAGTATACTACATACCGCCAGCCCTTAGAAAGAGTTTGTGAACGCGCAAACGATGGCTAATGTGCCATAAGCTCCTTTAATTTTCGTTCGAAAACGACAACTATTTCGCATTGGGCAACTAAGTCGTTGTGACGGGCGACGTTGCGCTCTGAGCAAGCCCTTTTTTTTTTGGGGGGGGGGGGGGGGGTTCAGAAAAGACTGTAGTTGTATCACAATGAAGATTCACCCGTGTTTATTTGAAGCAGGAAAATAACCGGTTTTTGCGCTATTCAGTCATTATCCTCTCCTAAAAAAACCCCGAGGAATCTTTTTTTATAACGCTGCTCTGCCGCCAGAAATTTGAAAACCATTCAAACCATCCCATTAAAACAGACATCGGGGCACAATTTGGAGTATTAGATCCAGCTCGCTCATCAAGGGTATGTCACAATAAGAGATAGGTACGCTGATTTGCTAAACAATCTGTTGTCTGCGCAGCTGACCTTGCTTCTTTACCTGGCCCGTTGCGGAGCCTACTGGATGTGGCGGCGTAAGATCGACCCGGACAACGCTCTCATCCCACTTCTCACTGGCTTCGGGGACATGTGCGGCACCGGCTTCCTGCTGCTCGCCTTCGTCTTCCTCGAAAGCATCAACGATCCCAGCGTCGTCGGCTTCACGGGGGGCCACCACGGACCAACGTTTACAGACGCCTCCTTCAACGAGACTTCCACCGCCATCCTGCCCGCAAGCTGAAAGAGAGGACGACGGCCGTGCCGGAAAGAGGGACCATTGAATCGAACCAGGCAGCAGACACACAGGCCTGGGGCCTGGCTCACAAACCGCGCGAAGCTGGACTTCACCGCGTTCATCCACATAATGGCAGCCGCGTGTGGACAGTTCTACTCCCACACCCAGACGTCTGGAGCAAGGGATGGTTGGCATCGTCTGTCAAACGACGTTGAGTTGGCACTCTTTGCCGCTACTCGCTTCGGACGAAGCAGCACGAGCTTCTCGCAGACGAGCAAACATTTTACGACGACTTTCCGGATGAAAGAGAAGTTCAATTATCATGAGCGCGTCTCAAGAACACTGCACAGGAGCGTAGCTGTGTTTGCACTTAGTCTGCCAAAAAAATTCGCGTCTGAATTCGCGGTCATATTGTAGTGAAAAAATCAGAAAAAGGAGCTCAAATTATTCTGTTCAATCGTGCTAGAATGGCAACGGCGAGTCGTGCACATGATGTTCAACGTGTGGTGGATAAAGCTAAACATAGTATAGCCCGGTTATTCCTATCTCAGAACTACACCTTCACCGAACAAAATAGGCAGCGAAAGACGCCGAGCACGCGAAGAAAAAAAGTAAAGTGGCGTGTTTAGGTGCACTTGTCGCTTGCACAACTGTGATCTCCACTTGGGTGTGACTGTGGGGTGGGCAAAGACGGAACACTTACACCACCACCGCGATGCTCTACGATCAGGACAGCTCGCCTGCCTGCCGCATCGGGTGAACGTTTCGGGAAATCATGATTAACGGCCACTTCGAGTTAGAAACCGAAAATAGTTTTTTTCTTCCATTAACACACGTCTTGCTGTGTCCATTTTAAATGAAACGACACCCCTCTAAAGGAGTGGCCTTGACTTGTACAGTTTTAAAAACGTTGACAAAGCAACATGCTGCTTGAAATAAGAAACCTGGAATGTACATTTGAGCAACAATAAAGACAAGATTTCGAACGCTCAGCATACGTGGCTCCTACTGCCAAAGCTGCAGGTCTTTAGGTACACTTGTGGTACACTACCATGGGATTCGCGAATTACAGCTAAAGGAGAAGCACTGCATTGTTTTCAGAGAAATTTTAAGCGATGCCTCTTTTGTGACTTTGTAGCACGACGCCCCTTAGCAGTGGGCGTATGCAAGTGCACACCACATTTGGTGTGTGCCAATCTAGACCAACGCAAGACCCCTTTGACGGATTTTATGTTTGGAAAGTATCGCACCCAGGACGTCCCACAAAGGTAAGGAATCCCGTCGCTTTACCCCAGCAACGGACTCAGTTACACCCTGGAAGAGACTGAGGTACAACAGTAATCAGAAAAACTTCGTAGCATGGGAACGCTAAGTGTGCGGCAAGCTGTTTCCGAAGATCAAACGAAAGGAGGGAACTGACACATCGTTCATTGCGCGAAAAGGTTTTAAAGAAATCCAGATGAATTTTTTTTAAATGAGAAGTGGTGACGGGTGCCTTTACTTCTGTACCGTCAACGAAACAGAATGGCGCCACCGGGACGGGTTGGGACCGAGCAAATCATGGCTTCCGTTTGGCTCGCTGCCGGCACTAGTTTCCCTGGATTAGGTTTTAGAGTATTGGCACTCTTTTCTCCGATTGTACCGTGCCGCCGTCGTGATCATTGGGCAGCTAGCATCACGTGACATTTGTTTACGATAAGACGGTTCATGGGCGCCGCCATTTTGTTGTTTATGCGTTTTAGTCGGTCAACTATGTTAATCTTAGCTTGCCTTCCTTGCTTTGAGGCTGCGTGTGACTGGCGTCGTTCCGAACGCGAATAAAAGATACTGCGCCTCGCAGCTTTTCGGCTGCAGAAGTATGTCCGAAGATGCCGTTTTGCTGCGCCTTCGGTAGTGTTATTTACAAATGACCTCGTCAAGATTGGTGGTGAGGCCGTAGAAGCGGCAATCCGGCAACCCTGATAAACACCAAAATGGGCGCCGTTGCTCACTTGAGTGTCTCAGTGACGGTACTCTGTATTAAATGCAGAGCATTTCAGTAACTCACGATGTCACCCGCGTTGACGTCCGTAGTCGTAGTCCGCACACCTCCCCCTACACTATATAAAAAAAAATACTATCCGGCGCCTGGTTTCGATCCCTCGACTCTGCGGGCGGAACGCAATGTACATGGTGCTCTACCCACTGCGCCACAAAGCCGACACAGAATCGGAGGCTACGAACGCGCCTTATATCCTTGACTCATTCAAACTACGTCAAGAAGCTGCTGATACAACGCATTCACTACCACCAACTCCCCAAACACTAAACGTTAACGCAATACACCCACCCCCTATGCGACGCATTTACTCGAGTCCCCCTCGCGGGGAGATGGGCCCAATTTTCCGTTGCCTCAGTTCTCAATAATGTGCGAATAACGACGCAGGCAGCGTTGATTCCCTTCCTCCCTTACCGTAACGTATAATTTAACATGATGTAACGTAGTTTTGAGCATGATGTGACGTAGTATTTAAACATCGTCGCTTCTCATCGCTGTATCATAAGGTCCGCGCATGGTGGAGCTTTTCTCAGTGGTGCCGCGGAACAGTGATTCCCCAACAGTTCTAAACGAGTGTGCATGCAAATAACGCTACTACGGTACGCGTAGCAGTATTACCGGGAACATTCGTGTCGTGTGCTCAAGTTGGGGATGGCGATCGCGAATGACTTGGAAACGCGACTTGTGTCCCCTCTTCCGTTCATGCCTGTACGCTGGAAGCCGTGCAAAACAGCGGAAGTTGATCAAGCGCAACCAACGCGTTAGAAGCCTGACGATCATTGTGAATTCCAGCGAACAGTGGACACAAAATTCCGTATAAGCGCCAGACGTGTGTCACAGGCCGACGTCACGAAATCGGCATATGCGAGGAGCTGATTGTAATTCCACTGCCCTGAAATTTACTAACAGTATCTCCGAAAGCAGTAATTATTCAGGTGACCGTGCTACGGCTATAACCTACGATGTAAATCTGTTTTGTGTGCTTACATAATCTAGCAAAGCACTCATGCCTGACCACGCCAGTTGCGCTTGCCAATATCCTACCTCAGATATTGATCACTACCCTGGAAAAACCAATGTGGCCTGAATTTTGCGAACATTCTACGAAATAAGTATGATCGACAATGCCAAATTCTACGCGGAAATCAGCCCACGACGAAAAATTTAATGATGGGTCCTCTTGTCGCGAGGTCAGCGCTCGCGATAGATCATCTGCTTCATATATTTCCGAGAGCAGCGCGGATACGGGCTTATATAGTACCCGCCGTGGTAGCTCAGTCGCTAAGGCGTTGCGCTGTTGAGCACGAGGGCGCGGGTTCGATTCCCGGTTGCGGCGGCCGCTTTTCTGATGGAGACGAAAAGCAAAAACGACCGCGCGCGATAGATTTCGGCGCGCGTTAAAGATCCTCAGGTGGTCAAAATTAATCCTGGGCCCTCCACTACGGCGCGCCTCATCGCCTGCGTTGCGTCGGCCCGTTAAACCCTACAATCGATGAATGAATTAAATCGAATCAACGGGCTTATAGAGTAATCCGCGTCCCCGACTAAACGCTTCTTCGAAGTATCATGTGACACAGGGTGCTCGCAGAATCTAGCACAAACTGAAATCACAGGGCCTTATCAGATGTCACACTCTTTCAACGACAGCGTTTATCGCTTGGGAACTAATCTATTACTTACAACTACTACTTACTTCCTTACTGTATACTTCAAAAAATGCCTCCTTGAGTGATCAGCTGTTCGTTAAAGTAAAAAAAAGCCAAACACAATAGGAAGGTGAACGCGCAGCTTGTGTGTGTGATTACTAAAACGTTCATTCCTTGATTTCGCTCCGCATTCGTACACGATAGTTAATCGTCTCCCTCCCTCCACCCTCTTCCCCCATGTCTCGCGAAATTTCAGTGCATTTCGCATCCAGTTGGTCTGCTGAGTACTATCTTGCTTAAGTTTTGGCAAACATCCTTGGAATTTCCGAAGCTGCACTGGGTTTTTTCATTCCAGTTTGAGCTGTTCTATTTCTTCCGGCCTTGGAAGACCATTTATTTTCCCTGGTTTCATTAACTTTACTTGGTCCTTGCTGTAAGGCGTGAGTGGGCACATATTTAACCAAACACAGCCTTGGAATATACTTAAAATTTTCGCGAGGCTTATATTCCCATAAAACGCAGAAGTTATTGTCAGGTATTGGGTAATCGCAACCCCGGAACATATTTTCTACGACGTATATATTCGAAACAAAGCCGCTTTCGTCGTCCGCGCTGCAAAACGAAACCAACCTCTATCTGTGCCAATACCAGGTCTAAACGAGGCGACAATAGAATTCACTTGTTCCTGGCGTATTCGGAGGTGACAGTGGTGATATGCTGCTGCCGTCGCCGACGCCCGTAAGAGCGGCCTAGAAGCGCGCAGAACCGCGACCTCGGGTAGCTCTTGGAGTTCGACCACTCTACCAAGACGCAGCTGTTTTTCGAAGGGCTCTAAACGTACTATTTGCTTACAGACATCAGCATAACAAGTTCTTTAGGGCGCGGAAAGGCAAAAGGAAGCGAAAGAGAACCAAAACACTACTTGAGCCCCTTCAGACACACAACGTTCCTCCCGTAAGTGCCGCGGAGAAGGAGCGGCAGGCGGCGCAGCAATCGCGAAGCTCGAGGCGTGTACACTATCCTCTTCAGGAACAATGGTAGGCTACCATTAATTATCTGAGAATGCCTGAAGAATGTCCTGCATTCCATTCATATCCGCCTCATTATCTCTGCAGAAAATAAAGTAATGCTCAATAGCCTCGGGAAAGCAGAGCGGTTTGAGATGGGTGGTGAGGCAGTGGAAGTGGTAGGCGAATATATCTACGTAGGACAAGTAGTGACCCCGGATCCAAACCATTTGGTGATGATATACGAGGCTACAACTTGGCGCTTTACTAAACAACTATAAAGCAAACTTAGGTAGGCTCAACGGGTCATGGAACGAAAAACGAGTAACACTTAGGGACCGGAAACGAGCTTCCTGGATCAGGGAACAAACTCGAGTAGATGATATCATGGTTCTAGTATAGAAAAAAAACTGTGGTTTATTCCTCTGTCATAGGAATCGGTAAAACACGAAAGTGAAATGTGCTGCGAAATCTGCAGCTGAGCATGATTTGCGGGTCGGCGGCTGTCTTGTGGTTGTGCTTTGCGAGCGACGTCCAGATGGCAGGTCGCTTCGGCAAAGGTGTACTGGCGTCATTTCCGTGACGGATATGACGTCAGTGAAATCTTGGTGTATCCCGGCATAAAACAATTTCGTGTTAAAAATAAAACCCGAAAACGAACAACTCGAAGCATAATTTACTCTTTAATTCTAAAGGTTGCTTCCCCCCAAGAAGACCCTGTTTGCAGCGGTGCACCCTTTACAGGCCACTTGCTTCGTTGTACCGGCGTCACTTCCGCGACGGATATGACGTAAGTGAAATCTCCGTGAATTCCAGGAATAAAACACTTTCGTGTTAAAAATGGACTTGGGCTGGCCGTGTATGGAGACGAACCCACAACCGGTGGACAATTAGGGTAACAGAGTGAACACCAAGAGAGAGAGAATCAACTTCTATCGAGCCCATTAAATGGTTAGTGCACGCAGGCACCAGACGGGGTGGAACCTTCTTCGCGGGTCTCATATGCGTCCAGCAGCTCCTGGCCCCTGAATGCAAGCGCGAGCTGTGTTGTCAGGTCGGGGCTGGACAACAAGGTCTCCCATCGCTCTCGGTTGTTGGGGTTGGGGAAGTTGGGGGGAAGCGGTGGTGGGGGGTTCTTGAGGTGAGTGTACTCGGCTATGACGTGTGCCAGGGTGCCTTCCTCGCTCTTGCAGAACGGGCACTTGATATCGTACTCCTCCGGGTACATTCTCTGTAAGAGGGCGGGATGCGCCAGCGACCCCGCCTGTACTCTGCGTACGGTTGTCTGTTGGTTCCTGGTGAGGTGCCGGTGAGGTCCGGGGAACCTACACCTGGCTTCCCTGTATAGCTCGGTAATGTCTCTGCAGCTCGTGATGGGGCGTGGCAGTCTCGGCTCGTCCTCGGCCCAAGAACTGGGTCTAGATGAAGGGGAAGGCCAATAACGCAATGGAGGAATGAAATACGGAACTTCGGGCGTAGTAGCGCAGGAAAAGAGCGGTTATAGGTAAATGGGGGAGGCCTTCGCCCTGCAGTGGACCTTAGCGTGAGCAGGGTGATGAAGATGTAACTCCGGTTTAATGAAGTCACATTGATCGAATAAACTTCAAGACGGCAAGCGCGATATCAGTGCGCCCGCCTGGTGAGAGGCGTCCTGCTTTGGTTAGGTTACATGTCGTTCAAATGGCCTTTTAAGTGCGAATGCACTTCTTAAGCGACCCTGAATCACGCGTCCACCGCCGTCCGTCCGTCCGCACCACATACCCACTTAGGGCGATTGGCCAAGAAGAGTTCCTAATTTCTTTAGCACATACCCACTTAGGGCGATTGGCCAAGAAGAATTCTTTCGCATCACCCGTGCATTCCCACTTCCCCATGTACCTCTCCGCTCTGAAGGACCAGGAGCTCCGCAGGGTGTGCGAGGGCGGCCGCAGGGAGTTCACGCTCGCGCTCCTAAACGTCCGCTCTCTCTCGGCGCATGCCCTGGACGTCGCCAAGGACCCCGTGCTGGCCAGAGTGGATCTCCTCTGCTTCACCGAGACTTGGAACAACTCCGGCTCGGACGTCACCCTGTGCGGGTACGACTTCGCGGCCAGGGCCTTCGCCGAGAGGAGAGCCGGCGGAGTGGACGTCTTCCTCAAGCGCTACCTCCCCTTCAGCGAAGAGCTCAGGCGACAACAGGACCGGTCCCCGTTCCTAGTCCTCCAGCGCGCCCACCGCGCCCGCCGCCCCGCCCCGAGCCTGCCCCAGGCCACCGACGCCATCGACGACTGCTGCTTCGCCAGGAGCGGAAGTCGGGGCGAGTACTGCGGCGTCTACCTCGTCGGTCACGTCTACGCGAACCTCGTGTCGCACGCCGTGTCCACCTCGCCGGTCAGGGACGAGTCGCCGTACAGTGCCGTCTACACCGACGCGTACTCGGGCGACGGAATCGTGGTCGTCACCCTCTACCTCGCGCCAAATATCTAGCGCGACGACGTCGTCGAATACGTGGACGCGGCGATGGAGAGTGTGGCTAGGCGCGTAAAGCCCTCGGACCCGGTCGTGGTTGTTGGGGACTTTAACGTGGACGTGCGAAAGGGCGGCGAGTGGTTGATGGAATACATGCTCGCCAACCACTCCATGACGTGCCTACCGCTAGAGGCTCCCACCCACCATCAACGGCAGCTACATCGACCTGGCCTTTGCGAGGAACTGTCTGATACGCGCGGTCTTGCAACAACTCTTGACCGTACATTTCAGTGACCACAAGGCGGTCATAATGACCGTCAACTACAACTACAACACCAACAAGTGCTGAATAAAGAATACTGTCGTTTCACTTTACTTGCGTGTGTGTGTGATCTCCACGAACATACACTTTAATTCACCAAGATTTCCAGAGAACGACTAACGGGGTGTGTGAATCCCCACTTGATCACGCGGGGGCTGTTAAATGCAACTAACGGGCGAATGCCAACACAGTTCAACATAACTCCCCCTCATAGCATCACCCGTGCATTCGCACTTCCCCATGCTCCCCTTCGGGGAAATGCGGGTGAATTTTTTGGAACGTGATGCCGCGGGACGACCTCCACACTTTTTCCAGTCCCCAAACTCGGACACTGTTACTTACCCATAGAGTACCACACAGCTGCAGTGCCGACATTTCCCCGGGTACTGTCATTTCGTGCGATCTCTGAAACTCGTACAGTGAGATCAGCACAAGCTTATATCCTGGCTGATGCTGCAGCAAAAAGACCAATACCACCGGGTGCGCGGATGTCATGATATACACACCAGTAACAAAATGCTAGTCCTGGCAATCTACATCACTCCTAAAGAACTCACGACGCCTTCATGAACAGGCACTTTTCATTACAGACGATAGCGAGACACACAAGTGGACATCGTGGACAACTTTAAGTTGATATTGCGAAGCACCACAAAGACTGGTTTCCGACATTTGACTCAGTCAACCTTGGACTAGCATGCTACAACGACCTCGATAATCGAAATACACGTTACAGGTGGTGCCGTTTAAACAGCAAAAGCGTAACAAGCGCACAGAGATTTGAAGTGATAACTAGGCTTCTTTTCGTACTTGCCGTGCAACCATAAAAGGTACGGAGAATGAGACAAATGCGAACACAAACGCCGATTGTACCTAACTTTTACAACAATCTCGATCGCCAGCCAGTCCCATTCTTCGCCAGCCTGGGGTATTTTTCTGGCAGAACTATACCGCGATGTATGACAATGCAATTAACAGGAACAGAAACAAGTCAACTTGTAGTACGCAAGGGGCGGGCGTCCACAACAGCTTTGGGGTCCCGACCAGGGCGAAAAGAGCATTCAAAACTGCCCAAAACGCAACAGGGTCTCAGATGTCAAGCGAGTTCTCCGACACAATGGTGCTCCCGAACGTGATGACCTCTTCCTCCCCGGCCGCGCCGTACATGGTGTCGGACGCCTTCGGGAAGAAGGAGCGCACCAAGGCGCGGCCGAGCGGCTCCTCGGCGAGCTCCTCGGCGGCCTTGGCGGCCTTGCGGTCCTCTTCCTGCACGGCCTCCATGGCGCGCTTGGCTGCCATGATGGCGCCCTCGTCCTCCACGGGCTGGTCGTCCTCCAGGGTGGACACGTAGTCCTCCTTGGACTTCATGCACGAGCAGGTGACGCACACGAAGCTCACCACGACCAGCAGCAGCACGAGGCCGCACAGCGCCAGGCGGAGCGGCTTCAGCAGGTCCCTGGGCCGCAGCGACGAGGAGCCTACGCAGGCCGGGCCCCGGGGCGGCTGGTTGCCCGAGCAGGTGCACATGCCGTTCTGGCAGTCCGACGACGTGGCGTCGCACTCGTCGCCCGCAGGGTCGCACGAGACGCGCACGCAGGCGCGGCCAGTCGGCGCGAGCACCATGCGGTATCCGCGGTTGCACACGCACAGCTCGTTGATGCAGTGCGAGTTGTTCACCGGGCACTTAGAGTCCGGGCACGCTTGCACCGCACCCTTGGTGCAGAGCGCGTGCACCTCGTCGAACTCATGGTGGCAGACGCAGCGGCCGCCCAGGCAGCGCAGGCTCTCGCCCAGCACGAACGCCCCGGCGGGCTGCCCGATGTTCTCGCCTACGCAGTCGTCGTTGTGCAGGCACACCGTGCGCTCGCACGCTCCGTCGCGGTACACGTAGCCGGCCAGGCACTCGCAGTGCAAGTTCACGCACCGCGACGGCCCGTGCTTGGCCTCGCACTCCTCGTCGCTCGTGCACTCGCCGCGCCGGCACTCCGCGCCATGCCGGTAGAAGCCGCGGGGACATTCGCAGAAGGCGTTTGCCTTTGCGCACGTTGCGCCGGTAAAATTCGGGCAATCGTCTGCCCGAGCACACTTGAAGGAGCACTGTCCCTCGTCACCAATGCCGTTCCATCTGGGGAAATGTTGTGTGCTGCCGCACTTACAAACGCTTGTATTATCGCACGCAGCTCCGATC
This sequence comes from Haemaphysalis longicornis, assembly GCA_013339765.2. Taxonomy (NCBI): domain Eukaryota; kingdom Metazoa; phylum Arthropoda; class Arachnida; order Ixodida; family Ixodidae; genus Haemaphysalis; species Haemaphysalis longicornis. Next base: position 112,768,204 of record CM023456.1, on the reverse strand, counting down.
GGGGCGCAGTCTGAGTCGTTGGTGCACTTCATGGCCTGCTGGACGCGGTTCAGTTTGATGTGCAGCGACAGGGAAGCGGTCTGGTTGGTGCCGCGCAGCTGGGCCCTGAGCAGTCCGTCCAGGAACGTGTCGTGACTGGCGACGTCGTCCTTGGCGATGCGGAACGGTATGCGCTCCCAGTAGGTGACGTACGTGTCCGTGCTGCGGTACAGCGTCGTGTGCGCGTGCACGAGGATGGCCCTTGACGCGCCACGTCACCTGCGTGTCGCCGTATGTGGTGAGCTCGTAGTAGATGGCGGCGCGGCTGCGCGTGTGGAACACCAGGTGCGTGGCGCCCGGAGTGAGCTTCAGCCTCAGGCTGAGTCCCAGGTGGCGCTCGGGGAAGCACTGGTACTTGCGGTTCTTGCCGTAGAACCTGCGGCCCGGCGGGCAGGTGCAGGCCTCGCACTGCCTGCCCTCCGTCTCGTTACAGGTGTACGTCGGCGAGCAGGCGTTCGCCGGGACGGCCTGGAGCTGCCAGCGGATGGAGCGCGTCGCGGTGGCCGTGCGCGCCCAGCAGGCGTACTCGCCCGAGTGGTCGCTGGTCGCGTCGAAGATGACCAGCGCATGCTCGAAAGTGCGCAGCGGTGCGAAGCTCGCGCGGGCCGGAGGAACTCGCACCCAGAAGCGGTTCACGGGCTTCCCGTCCCGCGTGCAGGTGACGCGGGCGTCCGAGGACGTGCGGATGACGTACGGTAGGCGCACGGCACTGCCCACGGCCCAGCGCTGGGTGCCGGTGTGCAGCGGGTGCAGCGTCAGCGCACAGCCGCGTCCGACCAGCAGCAAGATGAGCTGCACAAGCTGAGAGGCCGGGCCGAAGGCGGAGTCGGTCATTGCGCTCCTCCGGTCTCCGAACGTGGAAGGTTGAGGGCTGCCCACGGCTTGGGGCTGAGACCTGGAATGAACAACCCTGACTGCTCGAGATGCGCGTGCAGTTGTCTTCTTTGTCAGGTTGCGCCACGTGACGTGCAGGCATGCGCGCGCCCAAAGAAGAAAACAAAGAGCGGCAGACTAAAGAACATCATCATCATCACCACCACCACCATCATCATCATCATGATTACAAGCAGAAACATTACATGGAACCATGGTACGAGCGGAGTTGAAAATAGCGCAATTTCCAGCAACATTTTTGTCGCATCTAAAATTGTACATTCTTCAAAAGACAAGACTAAATTAAACATCAACACACGAACTAACGTAACAGTTACAGTAAGTTACAGTAAACTTACCGCCACGGAGAAGTAAGTGGCCAAAACATCAAAAAGAAGCGGGGCATTTAGCAACGTGACTCCAGAGCTTACGCTCCTTGAAGTGGGAGGAAGAGAGAGAGAGAATGGACATTTAATAGAGCAAACGGTGGTGGTTGAGCCGTCATTCGGTGGGGTGGGTTCGCCACAGTCCAGGTACCCCTGGGCCTTGGCTGCAGTCCTTACACGGGTGACCAGAATGATCTGGTCAGCGTGACGGGAGCTGGTCAGCAGGCCCTCCCACTGCTCTGGGGAAGGGTTGGGATAGGGGGTAAGCGATGGGGTGCTTTGACAGGCACAATTAAATTTATGGGAGTTCCAGTTCATAAAATACATGTTACAGTATTTTCGAGACATGGCAAAATCGATGTGAAGAAATTGGGTACATTGTGATAGCGCAAGTACGGAAATCAGAAGGAAGAAAACCACAGGACGAACCCTAGACCTCAATTGAAAATTTTCCAAAGTACATAGTGCTTGTATTCACTGGCGAGGCGTACATGCTGGCATCCGTGTGAGTGTGCCGTCACTCGTTACGTCGGGCTCCGTGGGATGGCGGTGCTTGTCCGTGCTAAGCACATGACTGTGTTGCACGTTAAGAAACTCTACCTCACCAAACGCAAAGTATTGCCTTGAGTCCAATGTGAGTGCGATTAATAACATCTGTGTTGACGCCACCGTTGAGAATCGGGTTGAAACTGAATACAGGACGCACGCCGGGGTTTTTTTTTTTCTTCGGCGTGCGGGCGTATAGTGGCCAAAGCCGCGCCATGTCCATGGCGCATCGGCCATGTCTGTGGCCGTCTCCCGTGTTGCCAAGCGAAGAAATTGACAGCTAAACTATTAACGAACACCACCTATACACGCTACGTCGTCGGCGCATGCGCCAGAAGGAAGAAAAACCACACTTCTGCGGACAATGCCACAGAAGGGCAACTGATAAACGCGCCGCATTCTTGGCCTATACAATATGCCTCGTATATTTCGCGTTCACGTTGCCTGCTTGACCTGCGCAAAACCTGTGTTTTTTCGTATGCTGGAGCGCATTTGCACCTGCGACACTGGTTGGCCAAGTGCCCCCCTCGCATTACAGCCATTACTGCTGAGCGATGCTCTATCAGTCCGTCGTTCGGGCATCGCCCCGCTTGTCCAATGTAAGGTCTACGCCAGGGCAGCGGAATGCAATGCGCTATACCAGTACTGCAGAGCACAAAGCGCGTGGCGTGCATCTTTGAGCACTCAGGTCTTTTCGTTTCGCAGTTGCCTTTGTGACACATTTGCGCCAACTTGTGCGGAGCCAAAAACTCGACGGACACTCCTCATTTTCCCGTCACCTTTTGTACCGTGAACTACACTGGCCGAGGTCAAAGTTTCGCGTGTGTCCTGGAGAGCCGTGCTGCGCATGCGCGAGGAGCAGTGACGTCACACGACGCACACAACGTTGCTCGCTGCCCGGGGTCTCTCACACACCCCACGCGTCCAGCGTCTTCGCCGACCTCCGTTCCGCACGTGGCGGCCCGGTCCACTTAATGATCATGCGAGGGGTGGCCGGGTGTGGAACCGATGGCTCGTGCGTCGCAGCAACACCGGCGTGCGCCTGTGAAACCAGCTTAGCTCTGGGGCAATTGGTGGCGCTTCTCCGTAGCCGCTTGATAAATGTACATGTGTCACATAATGCGTATTAACGTATACCATGTGTACGTCATTGAAGCAGTAGTAAGCATGGTAATCAAGCTAATCCTAGACAACCAGGAAAGCTAAGAATAACCAGCTGAACCATAGCTCACGGTACTTATATCCTGGCATAGCCGAGCTAAGCCACTGCTAATTTTTTTTAGGAGATGCAGAGCTGATGAGTGTAAGGAACGACCACTGCCTCACTCTTTCAGACTGCTAATTTCCCTCAGTGATGTTTCTGACGCCTTTTATTTCGGTGACAAGGCTCTCCTCCGTTCTGGCAATGGTTTCTTAAGGGAAAACAGCACTTTTTAAGCGCTTGATCTGTGTCATGACGCTATTTACAACCTGGTGTTCCCTGTGGTACTTATCTAGATCAAGGCGCTGCCAGTTTTTTTGCTATGTTTTGCTATAATTTTTCAGTGGGCTGAATTTTAACTCAAAGTTTCCCTTTCAGATCGCGGATTATACTTCCAGCATACGTTTTCACGGTTCAAGCATATGCATATGTAAAGTTACGGCAGACACCCGTTTTCTGGCATTTCATACGTGAACCCAAGTCCTTCCGCATTGGTTCTAAAAACGTCAAGAAAACTGCCGACAAGACTTTCTTGAGGCTCTACACCTTTTTCAAAAACCAAAACCGTTCCAAACCTTGACAACAGTTGCTGGGTCTAGGGGAACGAGGCAATACGCTTGTGAAAAAAGGCTAAAACTAATTTACTTAAATTCGGTCACGCCATACAAGAACCTATACATATTCCTTCCCTCTGAACAACGTACTCGTCACTAAGATGCACCGCAGTGGAGGAAGGATAGAAACTGGGCAATTATAAAAAAATCTCAACAGATAGCCGTACAGAATTGTGGAAGGCCACCGGCCCGGAGTCATGTATGCAAAGTCTGACGAATTAGTTTTTCTACTAAATAAAATCGCGTAAACGCGCTAGAGTGGTCGAAACATGGCCTGGGACTCCGGACTACAATTCGCGCTAGTAATCCCGCAATGTTTACATATCACTTCAGTGTCCCTTCAATAAAAAAGACCCTCGACGTCCAAAAAAGGCATTAACCGATTCCCCGGAAAAGTGCTGTTCAGACAAAAATTCAGACACAAGTTGGCGCAAATATGTCGAAAGTCAACTGCGAAACGAAAAGAGCTGAGTGCTCAAAGAAGCACGCCACGCGCTTTGTGCCCTGCAGTACTTGTAGTTTATCGCATTCCGCTACCCTGGCCATAAATATTACATTGGACAGACGGGGCGATGCTTGGACGACACACTTAGAGAGCATCGTTCAGCATTATTGGCTGTAATGGGAGGGGGCACTTGACCCACCAGAGAGAGAGAAGGCTCTTTATTAGAAGAGAAAGCGACCCACCAGTATGCCACTAGTGTCGCAGGTGCAAATGTGCTCCGGCATATGAAAAAAACCAGGTTTAGCGCAGGTCAAGCAGCCATCGCGAGCGCGAAATCTACGAGGCATATTGTATGGGCCAAGAAAGAGAGAGAGAGAAAGCTCTTTATTAGAGGAGAAAGCCGAGAGTTTTGCCGGAATCGTACCACCGACATGCTACTCGGCGGGGGAATGGGGTAGGGGAGGGTAGAAAAGGCCCTATAGATACAGGGCAGAAGAAAGAGAAGAGAGAAAGTAAAAAAAAAAAAAAAAAAAAAAGAAACGGACATCATTAGTTTTGCGTGAACAGTTCGACGAACGTCATGTTCTCAGTAGTTTAAAATACAGTTCAGTGACGCCGATCTCGTCCAGGTATTCAAACAACGCCTTTAGTGCTTTGCGTTGTGCTGAAGGAGTGTGCCAGGGGCCAAGGAGCACTTGTAGGCTGATTGGTCCTGGGCGTAGGTGTTCGATCTTCTGCTCCAAACGGCACCTTGCGAGCATGTAAGCGGGGCACTCTAACAGTACGTGTTACCACGGTTTCTGGCGATCCGCAGTTATCGGCAGTTAAGGATTCGAGGTGGCGCCAAGTCGAAACAGGTAAGTTTTTGTAAGCGCTGCATTGAGTCGTAATCGGTGATACAAAGTTTCTAGTCGGCGCGGAAGTCTCTCTGGCAGCTTAATCCTCAGCTCGGGGTCTATGTATTGCAAGAACGGATAGTGGTGCTCTGGAAGAGACCAGAGACGGTTCCGCTCCATTAAAAACAAGTGCCTTCGTCATAGCTGAGGCATCATGTTTGGTGAAGAAGACCTTCCTCATATTATGCATTTGAAGGCCCCTGCGAGCTGCTTCATCTGCCTTTTCATTACCTGGAACACCACAGTGGCCTGGTAGCCAAGAAGGCGACGCGTTTATCAGTAGCACACCTTCTCTGTCATTGCCCACAAAAGAAGTGTGGTTCCTGAATAAAAGATTAATTCGCACACGTGTAGATTTTTAAGCCCTCTCTTTTCTCGTTTTCTTCCTTCTGGCGCATGCGCCGACGACGTAGCGTGTATCTATTTGGTAAAAATTTCAGTTGAAGTCTAGCGTTAGTCCTGTGGTTTTCTTCCTCTTGTGTTCCGTCACTTCGCTATAGTTATAATGTACCCAGTATCATCAAGCCAACTAGCCCAACTATCGGGCCTTATTGAGAAGAAAATAGTATTGAGAACCCGGCCGCGGCGGCCGCTTTTCTGATGGAGGCGAAAAGCAAAAACGCCCGTGTGTACGAGAAAAAAGATCCCCAGGTCGACAAAATAAATCCGGAGCCCTCCACTACGGCGCGCCTCATCGCCTGCGTTGCTTCGGCACGTTACACCCTACAATCAATCAGTTTTGAGAACCATGAAACTCTAGGATATCTTTCTAGGATAAGGGATATCGTTCTAAGGGTGAAACTCTAGGATAAGGGTCGCGAAACTATTAGAATTACAACGAAAAATACATGGACAGAGGCGTAGGCAGCGATACCAAATATTAATTTGAGCCTAGCTGCTAACATGGTACCCTTGCTATGCCAGCACGGGAATCTATGTATGAGTTCAAAATTTTGTTAATTCAACTAGATACTTCGCTGAGGTTTTGGCCTACTTACAAGAGGTTTGTAGGAAGATTGTGTTAAAGCGTAGAATGCGCCTTTTCTGTGTACACGTGCGGCACTGCGGCGTTAGCACACCGTGTCAGATATGGCGGCCTATTCTGCCGCCGGCTTTGTGTGGCGTAGTTGTTGCGCGGCCTTGACGCCGTGGTAGCCGCAGTCGTCTGGAGTGCTGGTGGTGCCGGCGTCACTTCGCGGGGTTGTTGTGGGGACGGCGTCGTCATTGCGATACACGTCCTGATGTGGGTCCCCTATGGTTGCCTTTGAGGTAGCCCAGGTTGCAGTAGGCAGCAGCACAGATTGACGGGCGTAGATGGTGGACGCGGTCGCCCGGCCGTCACCGCGACTCGGAGGCTGGGACCGACGTGATGTCGGCCCGCCCCAGCCCAGGCTTGCGTGGCGTTCTCGATGGCCTGACCTCTCCTGGCTACCTCCTCTGGGTCCGTCCGCCTCTCATGCTGACTGCTCCTGATGTCACTCTGACTCCTTTTCAGAACGCTGCTTTATTTCTCCCGGAGGTCGCGGCATTCTTGCAGTGGCTTTTCTTCTGTCTGCCACACGGGTCGCTGCCCCATTCGCCGCTGCCTCACGTGTGTTATTTGAGGAGTTTTCGATTGGTCACCAGCTTGGCGGCAAATTTAAACTTCGTCGTCTTCTTCTTTGTTGTCCATCTTTTCAAAATGCATCGTCACCAAACGATTCGGGGAATACCTCCTCAACCGTGACAGGAATTGCGACAAAAAAGGCTTATTTCAGAAGCTGTGACCAAAACGCTCCACAAAACATGATATTCTCCTCGAAGAAAAACCCACGCATACCAGACTGCACTACATAGAGCAGCAACGCAGGCACATACATCAAACGTCGCACCCAGCAGGGACTGTTCGCCTACTACCGCTTGTTTTAGTTCAGAAATAACATCACGGCCCTGGTAACATCCTTTAAAAGTAAAAACCTGGCTCAACAGATCGGCACAATTGCGCCAATAGCATACACGTGTAAAAGGTGGCCCAGACAGGCAACTGATCAGTATGATCACGCTCTTGTAGTAGCATCCGCCGCAGCACGATCGCCATCGGTAGTCTGTGCTAACGAAAGAAGAAGAGCCAAGTCGGTTCCAAGGCTCGAACACCAGCACAGTGTCTGAATTTCTCGATCATCCACGAGTACTCCAAGAGCTGCGGGCTGAGCTGTGCCCCGCAGAAGTCGGAGCTGTTGAGGGTGCAGCCAGATAGGCCCAATAATGAACCGCCGCCGAACGTGATCGTCACGATCGACGGCACGAAGATCGAGCCCACGCAGCAGGTCCGCATCCTGGGCCTGTTGCTGCGCGACGACGGCAAGGCCACCGCGGCCACACACAAGATCAAGACCGTCTCCGAGCAGATCTCGAGCATGATCAGAAGAGTCACCAACAGGAACCGAGGAATCAAGGAAGACGACGCCCTGAAATTGGTGCAGGCGTTCATCGTGTCCCGCATCACTTACTCCGCCCCGTACCTCCAGCTGACGAAGGTGGACCGTGAGACACTGAACACGGTGGTCAGAAAGGCGACCAAGCTCGTTGTGGGAGTGCCCGTCCACTCGTCCATGCAGAAACTGCTGGGCATGGGCAGGCACAACACTGTGGACGAAATGGTGGAGGCCCCCCTCTCTAATCAAAGGATCAGACTAAGTCAGACCGAACACGGACGGGCCGTCCTGCGCAAGGTGGGATGGAGCATCGAACTGCAACCAGACACCGAGACATTACCTCCCGAGTGGAGGGACGTCGTAAAGACCAAGCCCCTTCCCAGGAACATGCAGCCCGGGAAAAACGAAGGCAGGCGGTCCGCAAGTACCAGGGCGCTGGCCCGCCAGCTCGAAGAGGACCCCGACGTCCTCTGCACGGACGCGGCGCTTCCTAAGTACGGAACCAAGGCTACGGCGGCGGTCACCACCTGCGTATCGGTCCACACGACCCAATCGATCGAAGTAGAGGAAGTTGCCGTGGCCCTCGCGCTAACACATCCGAGGGCCGGCACTATAGTCACGAACTTTAAGAAGGCGTACGCCAGCTTCCGAAAAGAGAGGGTGTCCCCCGCGGCACATGCGATATTGTTCAAGCGAAGCCCCCGAGGCGAGCCTTAGAGCTCGTGTGGGTGCCGGCTCACTCGAATGTGGAAGGAAACGATCTCGCCGACCACCACTCCCAAGAGTTATCCGTCCGGGCCGAGGACGAGCCGGCAGCTGCGCCCCGTCACGAGCTATAGAGAAATTACTGAAATGTACAGAGAGCGCAGATGCAGATTTCCCAGGCCTCACCCGCAATTGAGCCGAAAACAGCAGACCGTAATCCGAAGAATACAGGCGGGGTCGCTAGCGCATCCCACACTTCTAAACAATATGTACCCGGCCAGGTACGAGAGTACTTGCCCGTTCTGCAAGGACAGACAAGGCACTCTGGCACACGTCCTGGCCGAGTGCGAGTCTCTTGAGATCCGCCCGCCCGCCACCCCTATTCCCACACCCTACCACCGAGGGCGATGGGAGACCTTGTTGTCTAGCCCCGACCTGACGATCCAGCTCGCGCTGGCAGCGGGGGGCCAGGAGCTAGACGCATATGGGACCCGAGAAGAGGGTTCCACCCATCCGGTGCCTGCGTGCACTAGCCAATACCTCTTTGGGCTCAATAAAAGTTGATTATCTCTTTCTCTCTACGTGGCCCTGACCTGCTGGCCACAGGCGCTATGTAACATTTGTGGGCGTGGGTTTCTTTACGCTACGGCCGGCCTGCAGCACAAAAAAAACTATCGTTGATTCCTCTGTCATAGGAATAGGTAAAACGCGAAAGTGAAATGTGCAGTGAAATCTGCAGCGGATCATGATTTGCGGGTCGGCGGCTGTCTTGTGGGTGTGCTTGGCGGTCGACGTCCTGCTGCCGGGTCGCTTCGGCAAAGATGTACTAGAGTCATTTCCGTGACGGATATGACGTCAGTGAAATCTTGGTGTATCCCGGCATAAAAAACTTTCGTGTTAAAATATGAAACCCGAAAACGAACAACCCTAAGTATAATTTACTCTTTCGTACTAAAGGTTGCTTCCCCACAAGAACACCCTGTATGCAGGGGTGCACCCTTTACAGGCCACTTGCTTCGTTGTACTGGCGTTATTTCCGTGACGGATATGACGTCAGTGAAACCATTGTTTATAGTGGAATAAAACGCTTTCGGGTTAACATTAATACGTATTTGAAACCCGGCAACAACACCCGATAGCAAGCAGAACAAAGAGTGAATAAGGTTGTTTATTGCTTAAAGCGCTTGAAATAAATCTAAGCCAGCCTGGCCAATCTCCCCCGTGGGTGCGTGCCATATTACAAAGAACATCACGAGACGCACGCTCACGTAAGCTCGCCATTCGCTTGGTATTTTCCCGGTTCATTGACGCCACAACCAATAGCTTAAGCAGCTCTGCTGTTGATAAACTTGCGTAGAGCTTAAAGCGATTGAAAAAAATCTAAGCCAGCTTGCACAACAGTGCAAGCCAGATGTCACAGCAGAGCTGTGTTCGTCTCACTAAGCTAAACTCGACAAGCGCATTATAAGTTATATAAACCATATAAGGCTTCGCGTAGAGCTTCCAAGACCAGATCGTTCTGCTCAGCGTTGCGCACAGAGCTCATGGTAGACAGATTCACGTCAAATCAAAGTCAGTCGCAGACTCGGCAGCTGAGCCCGAACTCAATGCCCAGAAATTTTTACAGAAAGCGGCCGCTTGTGCCGGACGCGGACGCGTTGCCGGACATGGATCGATGGACCTGACTTTGAAATTTCTCCATGATTCGGTAGGCGGGGCCATTTTCCCGCCGATACGGTTTGCTCTGTCATCAAATCCCTGTCATCATTATTAGGGATAAAATAGTCACAGTAGCCGAGGAGTTCTATAGAGATCTGTACAGCAGCCGGGACACCCAGGATAATGCCGAAGAAAGTAGCTCACAGGAGATAGACATCTCACCAGCAACGACAGAGGACGTAAGGAAGGCTTTGAAAGAAATGAAAGGGGGCAAAGCACCTGGTGAGGATCAGATAATAGCAGACCTCTTGAAGGATGGCTGGCAAATTGTTCTGATTCATATTAAGATTTAACGCGCCAACGCAACGTAGGCGATGAGGCGCGCCGTAGTGTAGGGCTCCGGATTCATTTTGACCTCCTGGGGATCTTTAACACGCGCCGAAATCTCGTACACACGGGAGTTTTTGCTTTTCGCCTCCATAAAAAAAGCGGCCGCCACGGCCGGGAATTGAACCAGCGTTCTCGTGCTTAGCAGTGCAACGCCTTAGCCACTGAGCCACCGCGGCGGGTCAAATTATACTAGTAAAACTGGCATGATGACCGCGATGACCGCGAGTGTACCGGAATCATGGAAGAACGCGAAAATCATCCTAATTTATAAGAAAGGTGACATGAAGGACTTGAAAAATTACAGCCCGATCAGCTTACTGTCATTCGTCTACAAGGTACTTGCCAAGGTAATCGCTAACAGAATTTCTGTCATTTTAGATATCAACCTAAAGGACAAGCACGGTTCCGTAATGGCTATTCAACAATGGACCATATGCACACGATCAATCAGGTGATAGAGAAGTGCGCTGAGTATACTGAACCCCTATATATACCCTTCATAGATTATGAGAAAGCATTTGACTCGGTCGAAACCTCGGCAGTCATTCAGGCATTACGGAACCAGGGCGTAGATGAGGATTATGTAAGAATACTAGAGGATATTTACAATGGGTCCACAGCTACCATCATCCTCCATAAGGAGAGCAGTAAAATACCTATCAGGAAGGGTGTCAGACAAGGAGACACAATCTCTCCAATGTTATTCACAGCATGTTTACAAGAAGTATTCAGAACGCTGGATTGGGAACAGGTCGGAGTAAGGGGTAATGGAGAATACCTCAGTAACCTCAGATTTGCTGATGACGTTGCCTTGCTAAGTAACTCGGGGGACGAATTGCAAAGCATGCTTACCGCACTGGGCAAACAGAGAACCATGGGCCTGAAAATTAATATGCAGAAAACTAACGTAATGATCAGTAACCTCGGGACAGCACAGCGGTTTCTAATAGGTGGCGACGCACTGGAAGTGACAAGCGAATATATCTTGTTAAACTAAGAAAAACAGCGCAAACGACAGGACGAAGAAAGGTAAGACTAAACACAGGCCTCTGTTTAGTCTTACTTTTTTTCGTCCCGTCGTTTGCGCTGTTTTTCTTAGTTTAACAATGTACCAACTGGCCCGTCAGCATACCCTTCTCGAATATATCTACTTAGGCCAAGTGGTTTTCGGAGATTCCAACCATGAGACAAAGGTAATTAGAATGATAAGAATGGGGTAGACTGCATTAGGCAGGCAGTCTCAGATAATGAATGGCAGCCTACCATTGTTCCTGAAAAGAAAGTGTACGACATCCGCATCTTACTGGTACTCACCTACGGGGCAGAATCTTTGAGGCTCACTAAGAGGGTTCAACATAAATTGAGGACGACTCAGCGAGCAATGGAACGTAAGATGGTAGGTGTAACATTAAGGGACAAGGAGGTAGCGGAGTGGGCCAGGGAACAAATGCGTGTTAAGGACATATTAGTAGAAATTAAGAAGAAATGGATGTGGGCAGGGCATGTCATGCGAAGGCAAGATAACCGTTGGTCATTAACGGCAACAGAGTGGATACCTAGAGAAGGCAAGGCAGGGGGGGCAGAAAGTTAGATGGGCAGATGAGATTAAGAAGTTTATGGGGATAAATTGCTCGCAGTTAGCGTAGGACCGGGATAATTGGAGATTAAGGGGAGATGCCCTTGCCCTGCAGTGGGCGTAGACAGGCTGATGTTGATGATGATGACGGTTTGCCCAAACGCACAATTGCACGCACCCTTTTGGGGTCGTCGGCTCATCATCGCCGATTATATTGTCGCTCCTCGACGCTCCATCGCTACCCGGGTACCGAGTTTATGCGAAGGCCCCGGCGGCGTACAACGGGAGCAGGGGGATCTGCACGATGGTCCAGAAGGGACTCACGTTCGTGGAACACCAGATCGCGGCATGCAACATAGAACACGCGTTCGTTGAGATAATCCCGGGGACGAAACGCAAGGGCAGCGTGTTTTTCCTCAACGGCTACAGTAACCCGTCGCAACGGAAGCAGAAGGTCAAGACGCCCCTACGCAAGGCGCTGCAGGAAGCCACACACTGTTGCCGTGCAGCGACTTTAGCGCGATGCACCCAGCGTGCGGCTACAGCAAGCCCATGGCCAAAGGGAAAGATCTGTTGCAAAACGCGACGGCCCTCGACTTTACACTGATAACCGACCAGGCGCATCCGACGAGACTCGGCAACTTGGTGTCCAGGGATATGAAGTCGGACCTAACGTTCGCGAAGAACGAGAGGGGCGCGATTACCAGGCCCAACACGGGGGACGATCTTGGTATCGACCACGCAATCATAAATATAATACCTGGAAACGACGAAAAAAAGCAAGGAATGTAAATGAACTGACTGGGTGGCGTTCCGAGATTTGCTGCCGTCGGACAAGGGCGAGATCAACTCCATCGAGAAGTGGACCGCGAAGATTGAGGCTAGGGTGAAGGAGGCAACGAAGACGATAGAGACGGAAGTGGAGGTTCTGGGGGTCGACAACCGACTGGCTCACCTAATCGAAGCCAAGGGGTCCATACTCAACAAGTGAAAGACGCAGCAGCTCAATCGCAAGTTACGTAAGAAAGTGGCGGAGCTCAACCGAGCCATCGAAGACCACTGTCGAGGGCTCTGCGCGCAGCAGTGGAACCAGATCTTAAACCTGGCGGACGGGCACTGCGGCAAGACCTGGAACCTGCTGCTTCACCTGCTGGACGAGACGAAGACCCACCAGCGCGACCACCTGCCCAAGCTCATGCACCGGGCGATTCGGGATGACGGGGAAGCAGAGGTCGTCATAAGAATCGACAAGTACCTGCCGGTAACGCCCACAGAGCGGCATCCCGCATGCGGGGGCGAAGCCAACGAGAAACTTGACATCGAGAAGGTGAGGACGACTCTGCACGAGCTGAACGGCAATTGCACTGCACGCTGTACCGGACAGCATCACGAACAAGGCGCGGAGGATCGCACCTGTACGGCGAGCCAATCGAGAAGCTGACCAAGTACTTAAACAAGTGCTGCAAGTCGGGGTCGCTTCCGAAGCACTGGAAGACGGCCAGAACTATCCTCATCGCCAAGCCGTGCAAGCCGCCGAGTGCGGACAACCTCCGGCCCATCTCGCTCACGTCGTGCGTGGGCAAGATGCTGGCGTGCGTCCTGATGAACCGGTGGCAGGACTACCTGGAGGGGTCCGAGCTGTACCCCGCGTCCGTAATCCGGTTCAGGTAGCCCCTGAGCCCGCAGGACGCGATGATATTACTCAAGAACGAGATTGTCGACGACAAAGTTAAGACTCAAGATAACTAGGCCATCCTGGGGCTGTACCTGCAGAGCGCCTTCGACAAGATGAAGCACTCTGCGATCCTGGCCCAGGTGTCGAGACTCAGCATAGGCGAACGGTCATACAATTACATACGAGACTTCCTGATGGGTCGGACGGACGAGCTTCGTGCCAGAGATCTGTAACTACAAGAGAAGAGGCTCGGCAGCGTGGGGACTACGCAGGGATCCGTCATCTCGCCGCTGCTTTCAACCTGGTGATGATAGGGGCGGCCGAGCAGCTAGAGAAGATCGATGGTGTCAAGCACACCATTTACGCCGACGACATTACGCTATGGGTTCCAGGAGGCAGTAACGCTCACGTCGAGGGCAAACTGGAGGAAGCAGTCAACGCGATCGAGGACCGGCTCGACGGTTCCGGCCTGATATGCTCGCCGAGCCAGTCAGAGCTGCTGGTGATACCTCCGAAAAGGGCGAATCGAAACAAGTACAAGCCAAGGGAGTACGGGAGTATCAACGTCGTGACGAGGAGCGGGCAAGTCATCCCCGAGGTCGGTAAGATCCGGATCGTAGGCATGGCGGTCGAAAAGCAGCGGAGAAACGGCGAAGCCGTCACCTGACTGACCGCCAAGGTGGCCAACGCGATGCGTCTTATCAAGAGGGTCGTCAACTGCAAGGCAGGGATGAGGGAGGAGAGTCTGATCAGACTCGTCCAATCCTTCGTGATGAGTCACAGCGTGTGCGTTGCAGCATACCACAACTGGCTGCAGAGCGAGCACAGCACAACAAGATCAACGCCATCATATGGCGTGCCTACAAGACGGCGCTCGGGTAGTTTGAGGGCACAAGTATGATCAAGTTCCTGAGCGTGGGCGTGCACAACACGCTCGAGGAGATAGCAGAAGCACAACGGCCCGCCCAGCTGGAACGGCTATCTACGACCGAGGCGGGCACTAGGATACTGCGTGACCTGGGGTCTAAGAAGGCGGTGGGAAACGCGAGCAGCAGAGTCCCCATCCACGACGAGACACGAAGCCGGATCATGGTGGTACCTCTACCGAGAAACGTAAAACCGTAGTACAACAGGGGTAGACGAGCGGCGACGGCCAAAGCCCTCATCGGTCTGCACGCAAGCGATGGGCACGCGAGGTAGGTGGACGCGGCCGAGTATAAAGGAGAACGGGAACCGTTCGTGGCGGTAATTGTCGATGCGTCGATCGGTGCCACGAGGGCGGCGGATAGCGTTGCAGTCAAGGAGACGTCCGAGGTGGAGACGCCCAGGTCATTGCCGACGCCGTGTGCCAGACCGTACTGAGTGACTCGAGGACCGCGGTGAGAAATTTCGCCAGGGGCCGAGCGTGCAAGGAAGCCGAGCGCGTTCTGTAGAAGCCGAGGTTACAGAAGTATACGTTTCGTTGTTTCCGGCAGACGCGGCCGAGGACGCGTCGGCAACGAACAGCAACCGCAACTAGAGGGCACATGCCGCGGCGCGAGCGCTAATCAACCGAGCCGCCGCAACCAACCGCCCGGAGTGGTGCGGAGTCAAGGTCCGCATGACATACTATTACGAGGTCACGAAGTTCCACCGTTTGGCTCGAAGTGCTCTCCCGCATCCTCACCCGGGGCTGAGCCGCGCAGAGGCAGTGGTGTTATGACAGCTGTAGATCGGGTCGCTACCCACACCGGTCCTAATGAAACAACTGTATCCAGAAGCCTACCCGACCGACACGTGCCGGGTATGACAGCGGGGGAGGGCGGACTTAGTGCACGTGTTGTGGGACTACACCAAGTTTTCGGTAGCATTTCGGCTATGGCACTCAAAATTCTCCTACAAAGTTGCCCTACTCAACCAGTCGACATCGTCACGACCCCCTGCCCACTCTGGGGTGGGAGCAAACGAAGTGGCCGACAAAGCAGCCCGAGAATTCATCAGCCGTACTGGTCTCGCTCCTGCTCCCTACCACGATGCTCGGTCGGCCCGCGATCGACTGCTGTCGTACAAAGAAGTCACGGAGCATTACCGCCTCTCCCGGCCCTGCTATCCCCCTGCCCACACATTTCTCACCAACGCTCAGGAGCGCCTATGGCGACTCCTTTAGACCAACTGCCTCGCCAGTCGCTCCCTCCTCCACAAGATTTATCCCTCTGAGTTGCCTTCACCCAACTGTCCGATCTGTGACTCCCTCGACACACTAATCCACTACATGTGGGCCTGTCCTCTTAACCCCCCCCCCCCATCTCCATCTCGAGCTTCGAGCAGTGGCAGGACGCGCTGGGCAGCTCACAACTGGGGATGCAGCTACTTCTGGTTGACCGAGCCGCCACCGTCGCCGCCAGCCTTCGGCCGGCGGCCACCACGCGTTCCTACCCAGCTTGCTTCGAAAATAAAGTGGTTTCTCTCTCCGGAGTAAGCTTCAACAAGAAGAGGAAGAATGCCGTCGAGGCTAGAAGCAGCGATGGCGAGCTATACGACCAAAAAAATCCTCCGTCGCATGCCCCCGCGCGAGGGACACGAGTAAATGCAGAGCATTGGGGTCGTTTACGTGGCGTAGGGTGACGTGACGTGACGTGACGTGACGTGCGGCAGGAGATGTCGCGCAAGAGTCGCGACGTGGTTTACATCCCGACGTGCTTCCCCGAGGAACGCGTTCGCGTGCGCAAGACGCGCGACGAGCTCGCAAAGCACCCCGCTTCGTAGACCGACGTCTGGAAGCCCAACGTGGTCCAGAAGTACGAGGCGCGGTGTCAGGCCGAGCTCGAGAACGTGTGCCTCGCGGACTTTGTGACGTGACGTGTGCCTCGCGAACTTTGTGACGTGACGTGTGCCGGGACCGCTGCTCGACGTTGACGCTTCGCCGCGGCTTCTCGTTCACGAAGGTCGGCGTCGGCGGCACGCTTACGACGCTTGCGTTCGGCGTCGGCAGAGCGCCGCCTCGCCGCCTTGTCTTAAGGCTCTGCTTGTCTTCTGCCGACGTCGACGAAGACGATGGTACGATGTCTTGTACTGGTTCCGCGACGCTGATGTTGGATTGCGTCGCGGTACTAGTTGAAGGTCTTGCTTCCATCGCTTATCAACTGCGACCGACGACGAACGCAAGAGAAGAGAGCGCAGGAGTTGACTGGAGTGGAGCCCGCGCCAACCCGCTTTATAGGGGTGGTTGTATTGCGGTAACGTTTAGTGTTTGGGTGGTTGGTGCTATCACGTGTACAGCATGCAGCTATCACGCCGCTAGCACGCCGCTGAGTCGCCAACGCACGCCGCTGACGACGTAGTTTGAATGAGTCAAGGATATCAGGCGCGTTCGTAGCCTTTGATTCTGTGTCGGCTTTGTGGCGCAGTGGGTAGAGCACCATGTTCCTTGCGTTCCGCCCGCAGGGTCGTGGGATCGAAACCAGGCGCCGGTAACTGTTATTTCTTTTTCTGGTGTAGGGGGAGGCTGGCTGCTGCGGACGCCGACGCACGGGTCACATTGTGAGTTATACAAATGCTCTGCATTTAAAAGAACAATTGCGGGCCGTCCTACAGGTCCTGGAGGCCCTCGAAAGGCAGAAGTCGAGCGAAAATGACGGGGAGGTGCCTTAGCGGGTGACGAACCACGGAAGTAGCAGAAGCCGACGCCGATGTAGAGGACACGCCAAGATGACGCAGAGGCCCGCGTCGCGGCTCTCTAGGGCGTCGATCTAGAACTACCAAAAAAGTTGTTTCCATCCATCTATCTCGCCTCGCAGCGCGACGCGCTTTTTGGTAAGCCGCCTCCTCTCTTTGAGTCCGGATCTTTGGTTCCCCGTCTCCCTATGTGCGCGGCACAGTAAATGTCCCAAGAAAGAGGCGTTTCCTTGTTGCAGGAGCTCCTTTAAAAGCGAAGCTGCACGTCGAACCAGACGGAAGAAGCCCACACAGCCATAGCCAGACCGAGCCTCTCGCATTTTCAACAGAGAGATCCGCTTGTTTCTGTTCATTGACGGCACAACCAATTCTCGCTTGTGGCTATCTGCTCTTTTTCCATTCTAATTCCATTCCATTCTCTTTTTCCATTCTAAGTTTCTAATTTAAAGTTTGGTGTAACGGGGTATTAGCCCTTCTTACGCTCGATCCGGGACAATCCCCCAAGTGGGCGCGTCCATGTTACAAGGAACATCACGAGACGCATGATCACGTGCGCTCGGCATTTTCTTGGTATTTTTTTTCTGTTCCCTGACAGCGCAACCAAGAGCTTAAACAGCTATGCTGCTAAAAGTTCCACATGAAAATCCAAGAAACCCACCTCGATTTATTCTGAGATTTCAGTAGTGGTCACACAGCATGAGACTACGCATGAGTTTAGTTGGCCTCTAGGTGAAGGGGGTCACCACGCATGCAAAATGTCCCCATTGAACAACATTTCACAACGCACTCGTTATTGATCGCCATCAACGACACCCTGCAACCATCTCGAATGGACGATATATCGGAACGATTTTGAATAGGTTATCCGCCAAAACGACACATTTTGATTAACACCCAAAAAAGCCTGGTTAGCGACCATCACATCCTGGCCGCAGAACTTGCACCTTTACGCCCCATCAATGCAGCGAGAGGACCAACTCCGACACTGGGAATACCTGTCTTTTGACATGAACAATTGTCTAAACACTGCTTAAAGGGGCCCTGAAAGGCGTTTTGAGTACACTAAATGAAGTAGCGCAATCGTTAGATTGGGTCGTCAACGTCATCTGTGCCAAGTATTACTTTTTTACGCGCAGCGGAAAGCTCACAGTTTTGTTGCAAAGTTTGTCGCTTTTTTCTCACCCTTCCCTTCGTGTTTTTGGACGCCGCCATCTTCACATGTCTACATCATCGATTCCCAGATGTCCGTCATGAGGTAGACATCCTGCTATTGGGCGGCTTTTTCACGCACTTCCGGCAAAGAGATGAGTCGTCTGCTCAGCGTCGGCTCGCCGGCTGATCTGCCAGCGGAGTGCCGGAGTGCTTGGACATTTTGCGACAAACGAAACAAGTGTAAACAAACGCTTAACCGTTTGTATTGAATGCAACACGGCCATAACACGACATGGATATTCTCTTACCTGAGTACGTTCCATAAAGAAAGCGTTGAAGCCCCGTGGCACTTCTTTCGTGCATTCGCAGAGAACGCCTGAGCCGAATGCCCGGGTTCGATGCACACATTTTATTCAACTTCAAAACAATCCAGACATGCGTTTCGAACGAACAAAAACGTCACAACATGCGTTGCAAGTCTGAACCGCGATTGACAGACGATGGGTTGCCTCCTCCTGCCCGTTGTAAATTCGGCACTCACCTCGCGCGCGGTTTGCGGGGACGAACAGCAAGTCACTTAACTCTGGTGCACAAGCCGAGATGGCTTTTAGTCACGCACACTGCACATACCCCATGCAAGGTTGAGTCGTACGTCACACGAGAAAGATAATCCAGACCATGGGAAGCACTATCCACCCGCAGAAGCACAGCGTCGCATTTCATCGCGAAACAAAGGCGTCCACAACACACACAACCATCGCCTCCTGTAATGCCAAACGCATCTCACACTTCCCAATGGGAGTGAGTGGTACGCCTGCAGTGCCCACATGTCGCGAGGTGGGGCCCCGAGCTGAACCGGGATCACAGAACCGTAACGGACTTCTAGAGTGGTTTGTGCCTTGTTGCCAAGGCAACCGATGTTTGAGATTGTCAAAGAAATGGCGCTCGCTCCAGCGCTAGAAACCTTACAGCCGCGCCGGAGCATGTTTTGCCAACGTTGCCGCTCTCCACCACGCGTCGCCCCAAGCTGAACTGGTCACATGATTGAAGCGTTTTGTGCACGGGTTCTGTATAGGTTTAAAATGTCTTTTTCACATGCCGCCGGCAGGAATTACCACCGCCGCAAAATAAGACCCGGCACCAGCGGGGCCACATCTGATACGGCGCTTTTTAGATAAACAGTGCGCGGTGCATGAAAGGGACCGAGCACACGATCCTCCCCGAGCGGCTGCGAGTTCGCCGCCGATAAAAAGTCGCGTGCCACCGATAGCAACTCAAGCAACGTACAGCGCGAAAGGGCATGGCCAGGCGGCCGCACAAATGCAGCCAGATTTTTCGTTCGCTTTTCCAGCCTTGAGCGGAGTGCGGGATTCATGGTGTCAACAAAGCTTGCCCGTAGCAGACGGCAGTCTAGGAGCGCCATAGCGGAAGTACGTCATCGCTGGAGAAGCGCAGCATCATGGGAGGGAAGGCTCTCGCGCCGTCAACAGCGAAAGGAGGAGGAAACGCGGCGCGGCGAAAATGCGCGGTTTTTTATTTACGATTTCTCAGCTAATACTAATCGCTTTAACAAAATTCTTGCGGGAGGAGATTGCTAATACATTGCTTTATTTGGTTACATGTACATCCATGCATCGGCGGAAGGTATTTCAGGACCCCTTGAAGAAGTCATAACACCATTATTCTGCATTTCCTACCCTGCTTAACCGATTTTGTCTACCCCCCCTCCCCACACGATCATTTCGTTCTGCGCAAGCGCGAGGAGCAGTGGATTGGCATGGATTGGATTGCATTGGATTGGAAGTCCAATCCAATTGGAGTACGGGAGTGTAGAGAATTGGGTCTGCATATTCGCCGGCCTGCGCATTCCAGAGGAGTGATGTCATAGCCGCGGCAGATGCACTAGCGCCGGCGCGTGCCCAGGTGTGTGCCTCCGTTGCGCAGTAGCCAAGTGTGACGCTGCGCCGGAGCCGCTTGATAGCCGTTTCGCGTGGCTCCTGGAGAGCCGTGCTGCGCATGCGCGAGGAGCAGTGACTGGACTGGACTGGACTCGATCGGACTGGACTAGAATAAACTGGACTGGACTGGACTGGATTGGATTGGATTGGATTGATGAACCTAAGCTCACGCTACGTATACCCTGGCATAGCCGAGCTAAGCCACTGCTAATTTTTTTGTAACACTGCCTTTTAGTGCATGCATTACTTTTGGTGCCTTTTTAGTTCATGATATGCACTTGTCATATTGCTAGCCCTGCCTTTGCCATGTTTTTGGCACATTTTGCGTTAGATAGGTTTGTCTTGAACTGCATTATTATGTATAAATTGTCTTTTTGGTTGCACATGAGCAGTGTATAGGTATTCGTTGTCTTTGTTTACACTGAAATCTCCATAAGTGCTTTGTTCTTTGCTACTCGGTCTAGTTGTTATCCTTGGTACCGGTGTCGCTCATGGAAAGGGAGCAATGTCAAGCAACTTTACTGCGGCTTTGGGACCTAAGATAATGGAAAAGCAATCGATGGGGCCATAGGAATGCACAGCACAGAGCTCACCACTACATATCCCCCCATTGATCACGACCACCTCCTTGCGTTGCGAGACGAGCGTGTCAAGCTCAGACCAGAAGGGAACAAAAACAAGCACCAGAACAAATACTGACCAGCCGAGGTGGCTAAGGCATTGTGCTGCTGAGCCCAAGGACGCCGTGAGTCCCATCTCGGCAGCGGTGTCTGCTTTTCAGATGGAAGCCAAAAGCGAAAACGGTCAAAATAAATCCAAAGCCCGCCACTACGGCTCGCCTCAATTCCCACGTATATCATCGGAGCGTTGAACCCCTAAACGCTAAATTAGAATTTAGAACAAGAACTCCGCCAACGAAGGGACGGTATTCAGCAATAAACCTAGTGACTCGAGTTGCAAAATTTGCATCCTCAACTGATACAAAGTGCCCACGTGTCCTCCACGGAGGTTCTTTTTAAACCTAGATGCGATGGTTTGAAGTTTTTTCTTTAAAGTGGTATTCTCAGTTATGCTCTTGCATTTTGCCTCAAACAGAACAGAATGGAAGCTGAAATACGGCAGAAGCAGAAATGGTAGCAAGTTCCCTTTAAAGCAAAGCTTTCGAGCTCTACCTGTCAACGGTTCTTTCATGGTCTGCTGGACAACAAACTCCCTACGCGGCGGAGGTGGCGGCGGGGGGGGGGGGGGGGCGGAGGATTTCACTTACGGAGTACACTGTAGATGGCGCGGCGAATTTACCCAGCGTTCCCCACGCAGAAGTGTGCCTGCTCTCCGGCGGCGGCATCGGCGGTACGGCGTTGTCGTCTGCTTTAGCGATGGTCGTTTTAGGCCTGTTTTCGCGTAGCTTCGCGTCCATTGCGTGCTGCCTACACACGGCTTGATTAACTTGTTCGACAGCACCTTCAGGGTAACGGGTACCCGACAGCTAACTTAAGTTAATGTTTGCACGGCGGGAAATCAAAATGTACAAACCACATACAGACATCTGGCCGCTAGAGAAGCGCTACCTTTTGCGCACTGCTTGCCACGAATGGGCCTCTGTTTTCTAAATTGTTGAACACCAATTCGGTTGTGTTTTAAAATATATAACAACAGAAGAAAGTAGCAACTGGTTCTGATAAATAGCGACTATAAAAGTTCCCTCAGCTTTCTCGCAATTCTCAAACTTGCTAAACTAAGTAGTTTAAATCGGTGTAAATTGTAATCACTAAGCTCACATGCCGAATTGTTTCGGTGTCTGCGCTTGTGTCGCGCGGTGGTGTAGCTCCGCGCAAGCACATCAGGATGGCTAGGTTCCGCTGTATCACCCTTCGAAAGACGCTCCACTCCGTTTTCTGCCGACGCATGGCCGGGCTGCGCTATTCCTTTTCGTCTACTTTCCAATGGGGGTGTGGCCTTCGGGGCCTCGGACAATAGAGGTAATACTACTGACTCCTCTGACCATAGAGTTAATACTCTCTGACATCTCTGACGTCGACGGCACGCTGCCATCACATCCGCTGCACGCTTTTCCGTGGCAGTGGCAGCAACGGAGCTGCCCCAAATACATTTTACGATTTACCGGTCAAACCTCTAAACTGCAAGCGGGAACATATGCGCTTTTGAGATGATTATGTTAGGCGCCGAAAAATTTTCGAATCCACTCCCGCATCCATTGAGAGGTCACGCTCTAGCCTAGCCGATCTGCTGAGCGAAAAATGTCGTGTACCGTGCGCGATTCACAAGCTGTGCTACGCTGTAGCTGCTGCGCCCGTAAAGTTTCTCTGAGCTGTGCTACCACCTAACCCCTCGCTGGGTTGGGTAGGTGGTGGTGACTGTGATGAAAGTTCGCCGTGTGCTTCATAAGCCATTGTATTGTGAGGTGCTGAGAAACCGTGCGAGATTCCCAGCCCAACTTTCCGAACCTGCGATCGTCTATTTCATCGTCAGAGGATTTACTGCGTGACTTGATGTGTTCGTTTCTTTCTTGCTTTTTTTCCGCATTACGGTGTGCTCGACGCCTGAGCGAACATGTTTCGTATGCCCAAGCGCATCGCCGCTTATCTTTTGGTTTTTGTACCGACCAAGGCGGAATGTTCGTGTATCCGCTCTGCAAGCTAACCACAAGGCTTATGATCTCAGGCTGATCAAGCGTACAAGTCTCCCACTGGTTGAATACGTTCAATAATGCCTTTAACAATGCCCTTAAGACAAAAAATAGCGTGTATTACTACCTAAATTAAAAGATAATGGCGACGCCAGCGCCGCTCTTTTTCGTATTGTAGCAAACACACTTGTTTAATTCAAATATATTGCACAATTCCGTAATTTTGAGTATGATTTTGTTTCCATTTTAAATTGCGTAAAGTTTCTAATAACCATGTATCAGTTGCTTTTGGCGAAACTGGGGCTTGGGTTAACATGCGTGCTACGAGGCTTTCGGCTGCGGTGGCATGCAGGCGGTGGGAGCCGCTTCGTCGTTCCAGTTTGTGTTGCTTCAGGCTTGTAATTTGACTGCTTGGTAAGCTGTCTGCTTTCTGTCCGTGAATTGTAATGTAGTGTGCCCGCTCTGCGAAGCAACTGTTGGTGGTTGAGCATCTATATTATCTTTCCGGCAGTTGTGGAAGGCGAAATATTGTGCTGTGCTTCGTAACTCCTGAAAAAGTGGTGCGCAGCATTGCTATCTTTTGTGAACGCTTCTTTTTTGTTTTGTGGGATAGAGGTATTCAGTGGGCAGGTGCCGTGGGTGACGTTGACTGTTCTAGATGACGAGCAGCTGTATTGCTTTCATTGCCGATGTGCCTCAAGCTGCAGCAAAAGGTCGACATGTCAGCAGTGGACCTGTATTGTCTAACACTAATTGGCGCAGCCTGTATCTAGGCCAACCCACTATGTTTCTCTGTATTTGTCTCATGGGTTAGGAAACACATCCCAGTGGAGCGATTTAAATCGAGTCCTGTAAAACCGGCTTCACTAAGCACAGACGCATTGCTAGAAAAACATTTAATAAAGGGAAATATAAGCAGTGTGACAACAAAATGTAGGGTTCCAAAACCCTTTTTAAATGCCCAATCAGTGCATTACATCACTTTTTTTATTCTTATCGAGTCTGAAGGTACGAGTCTATCATAATTACGCATGTTAATTTGTCTGATTATGTGTTTACTTACATGTATTAGGCATTGCACTTTTTTTCATTAAGGGCAGACTTTGCGGGCAGACTTGCCAAAGAATGCTGACACATTAATATGGTTACACTTCTCGTCATTGAATTTTTTAGTGAAAAGAACTACTGGCGGCCCCTTAAATGCTGCTCGTCCGATACCGTTTTCACAATTTTCACAAGAGTTCTTGCAGTGTCCACCATGTTCCCTTAACAGACAGCCAAAGACTTGTGGAGGCATACAGAAAAATTACGCCCATCTTCCCGCGAGGGAACCCTGGTGTGATGCGACGCATCGGGGGGTTCAATTGGTGTTTCCGTTGGGTTGATTCTCTAAATCGGGTGAAACGTGTTGTGACGCGAAGTCAAACGAGAGCGAGCGCTGACTGAACCGCCGCAGCGCGCTACCCGCTTTATATTCACAGCACCTGAAGCAGAGGAGACAGCGGAGGAGAGTCGCGCATGCGTGCACTTGCGCGACGGGAGCGGAGCGAAGCGCGCGCACGCAGCTGTTGTTTATGATAATGAGACGGAGTGAGAGTGTTGCGCACAGCTGTCGGAGAGGAAAGCGGAGGAGAGTCGCGCATGCGCAGGTGGCGTGCGGACGCCGCCGACGCCGACGCAGGAGGGACATGCCTCAGAGCAAGAGATGCGTCGCATCTAAAAAAATTGATGCATATCAAATAATTGGGTTCCACTGCGTAGTTACCTGTTTTCTGAGCGTGCCTAGACTGGAGCTATCTATTACAAAGTACTGCTTTGGTGCATAAGGGTGTTTATTTGTGAGGAAACCAGTTTCGCAAAAAGAACTTTATTTTATGTTAGCTGAAAGTGATTAGCTTTGTGCCTGACAGCCCTTAGACTGCAGTTCTCTGAACACTTAAAATCTGTCCAGTTGTACATTGTTGGCAGCTGTTTATTTTGTGTTATTGTCCAATGGTACATTTTAGGCATCTGTTTGTTTTGTAACACTCATTGATTTTGTTTAGCTTGTAGGCGGCCGAATGAAGTGGTGAGGCCTAGCCCACATTTATTCACAGTTGCGTGGGGACGACAACATGGGCCCGAGAATCGGAGAGCACCCGTGGAGTGCGGCCGAGCAGCGCGGAAGCCATGATGTTCTGTCTCGCGTGGCTCATCGTGCCTCTCGAGGCCACGCGCTGCTGACGATGGAGGCAGCGGCCAATGATGGTGATGGTGGCCGTTTGCAGTCGATGGCGAAGTGGCCGCTACAGAGCTCCCTCCCCTAGCGCGGAGCGCGACAAAAGAAAACAACTTAGCAACTACCTAGCTAGGGCAACTATATACAACGTGACAGGGACATGACAGGCTAGTGTAAGTATATGTACCAGGTGTGTCCGCGGTCAAAGTTCTTTAAGGAGTCCGAGTCAAAGGGTATCCAGATGTTAAGGTTGGTTCAGGTCACTTTCGTAATAGCGTCCGGGGACCGTCCAAGTCGTCTTCATGAGGGCTCCCGGAGCGTCGTGGAGTCTCCGGCGGTTTGGACTGAGAGTGGAGTAGCGGACGTACTTCAGCACAAATCGGCTGGTCCGCTGTAAGGCTGCCGCGAACGTCCACATTTATGCAGATGATGGGACGGGTCTGCAAGGGTGGCCACAGTGAGTGTAGCATTCCCCGACGTGAGTGTGCCCGTCTATTAGCAGCACACCTGAGCTGTTCAAGTGAAAGTTCAGGGGATAGAGCTGGGCGCAGGATCGATGCGTGTGCATGACGCGGAATCTGGAAGTGACGCCGAGGATTTTCTCTGCGTGCGCGTGGCGGGGATGTCCCCAGAAGTAGGCGACGACTCGGGCAGAACCGATTACGGGTCCATCGCAGGCACCATGGGCGTCGGCGTAGCCGGAGCAAACGGTTAACTTGGCATTTCGCCCTCGTAGGAGGTGGTCGTCGTGGTCGGTGCTTGTGACATCTGCGGCGACGTTTAGGCTTGACGGCGCTAGTGACTGCTGGTTCACGACCCTTCAACGCTGGAAATGGTTCGTTGTTGTCAGATCGACCATGTGGCTGGTCCGTTGGAGGTACAGGACTTGTGTCTCTTGAACTTTGCGTCCACTCAGCCATGCTGGTCTCGTTAGAGCTGCACGGAGTCGTGTGGCCGGGGTGTGTTGTGTGGGCCAGAGGGTTGATGGTGACACAGACCTTGGTGTCGGCTTTGTTGTAACGGCCGGTCAAACGGGACTGGGGCAGCAACTCGTGGGAGGATGGGTTTTCACCGTCGCCGGTAACGAGTACCACAGTGTGCTTCTCGAGCGTACTATGCAGCGACTGCAGTGGAGCTGGAGTAGACGCGTCCGCCACCTCACAGATGGTCGACATGCGTCGTGAGGCGGCGTCTTCGACTGATGCCTCCAGCTTTGTCGACGAAAATGGCGCAGTGGTTGCCGAAATTGCACTTGGGTCCACAGGAGCCGCTTTCACGAAAGGTGGTAAATGCGGTTGCCTAAAACTCCACCCCGGTGGCTCAGCAGGGCGTGGAGGCAGTGCAGCTGCGGTGGTGGACAGACTGCGGCAGGGATGGGGGGCACAGTCTGCTCTACATGCTACCGGCATCGCTGCGGTGCATGAGGCATGATGGGCCATCGTTGTCATGGCATCGTTGCTGCACGGCAACGCTGTCGCTGTGAGCGGGCTGGTAACGGCTGCAGGTTGTGTTGGGATGGTCGTCTGCCGGGTTTTCATGCCGTAGTGGTTGAGGACAGGGTCTTTTAAGTCGTCATACACACTGGGGCCTGGGGTCGGCAGCTGGATCTGCTCAATGAGGTCAGAAGGTAGCTTTGTAATGTTACGAGGTACCTGATTTCCGGAAACCAGATGTCATTCACATAAAAATTGCTCTCCAGGATGACGAACCATGCAGCGTGGTTTGTGATGGAGTCAAACGGAATCAGCAAGGGAAGGTCAGCGAGGGCGGGGAACGTTCTTCGCGTGCCGTCGTCCGCGTTGTGGCTGGGGAGACAGCGTTGTGAAGCCATGGCGAAGCCGCTTGTCCGGGTCACCAAATTGTAGGCGAAGCGGGGCTCCATGCTGCCGACGTCCGGGTCACCAATTATGTAGGCGGCCGAATGAAGTGGTGAGGCCTAGCCCACATTTATTCACAGTTGCGTGGGGACGACAACATGAGCCCGAGAATCGGAGAGCGCCCGTGGAGTGCGGCCGAGCAGCGCGGAAGCCATGATGCATAGAGATAATATACTGGCTCTAGAGGGAAAGCGCGCCGCTGAGCCATGAGCATTGGATGGAACCGTACGACACACAGTGGCAGACATGGTACAACGATTTGAAGGTTACCAGCTGAGCTTTTGCTTACTAAAAACGGCGAAAGTGGTGGGTTGTAATCTGGCAACTGTGCCACTGTGGCGTTTCCGCGTCCGGCTAGCGAAGCATGCCGGAATTAATTGTAACATGGCGGACCGCTGGCCAGGTGGATTTTGTTAGGCGCCGTCGACAGCATTGCGTAGTTTATCTCCTGTGGGTAGGTAACCGACGTGTTTTCGGTTTAGAGTGTGACTTGTATGCACTGAGACTATTTGAGCAAGATGTGGCAACGTTCACACAACACTTGCGCGTAAGCTCGAATGCGACTGGTCGCATGCGCGAGGACGCCAAGCAATCAGCTGATCCGTCCTGGGCCCCGCAGAAAAATGAATCTCCGTCATGATCTCCGTACATTTTTGCGCTGTGCCGCTTTATTTGCCATTCTGTGACATTTTGCGAGTCGCTCAATGCTTTTCAAACGAAGTGAAGTGAACTGTGGCTTTAGCTGAATGTAAAACCTTTATCGATACAAAAAAAAAAAACTCCATCGCATGGGCCAACGCTGATATTGCCTGTGAGTCGCGGCCCTTTGAAGCACAGGAACGAAAGATCGCGGTCGATCGCAGGCCAACGGAGTGGAAGAATGCATGCCAAGGGAGTATGCGAAATACAGTCAGCGGCGTGTCCCGTTTTCCTTTCTGTCTGTGGTTCGTCAAGTTCTAGCTGCTTTCCACCACTTCAAAAGGAAAGCTTACGGGTCTGAATGGGCAGTATTAAATGGGCAGCAACTTTGCCGCCCAGAGCGCGCGAGGAGAAAACATTGACTTATTGTGACTGATTAAAAAACAAACCACATATCGCTACCTATTTTGTCTTTCTACCTTCACAAAGGTTTGCGCGAAAGTTCGAAGCACGAAGAGCTGTAAGAAGTTCAATGAATAAAACAACTGGAACCGAACAATTATAAAAGCTCCTGTTATTTCTCTTCCAACGGGAACGATGGCTGGCTGCCACTCCGTAGCCTATAGTGAACTTGCGGTAGTCAAGGTCAGATCGGGAATCGCTGTTCCGGCGTCAGTTCAGGGGTAATAAATAGGGTGCTCAACGTGAAAAAACGAATGACAATCTCGCAAGCGCCCGGGGAGGCACTTGCTCAGCGCGTGCATCCGAGTTGTACCAGTTGTGCACATTTTGTACGCACGCAGCAGATCTGAGCTGGAGACTGCACACACACACTGCGCAAGTGTGGCGCAAGGGCCTCGCCACTTCTTAGCACACTTAATGAAAATCGAAACCAGAACTGAACTACGCACTTACTCTTTCTCCGCTAATTAGAGCTTAATTACACTAAAAGTATTTTATAAAACAACTTTTCAGAAGGCTGAATACCATTGATCTGGCAACCATGGGAATTGTATCATGTCAGCGCCCACGACTTGTACGGTCTCGGAGCTCGCTTTACCCCCCTGGTAGATATGGATGCGCCGCCAATCCGGAGAATCCGGCCACGTGTTGTTGACGTTGTGGAGGGCTCAGGATTAATTTTGACTACCTGGGGATCTTTCACGAGCGTCGATACAATACAACATTACAATAACTTCTGGTTCCTTGTAGTAAATTTAAAATATGATATATTGTTCGGCCATTATAGCCGATTGGCATTAAACAATCCCCTTTTCATCTAATCTAACCTTTAAAATCACGGCGTTTTGCTTACTTTTTTTTCAGGCCAACGCATTACACTGCCACACAATATGAAAGGATAACTTTCTCCATCGCACACTGCTGGTCGATAGCAGGATAAGCAGGCGGCACAATATGGAAACGCAGCTCGAGATACGTGAACGCTTCATTTGGAAAATAGCTCAACCTGTTCAAGGAAAAGCTTAGCTTCTAATCCTTTTGCGTTGTCACGGAACCTAAAGTACTACAATTACAAAACAGTTACTGCTGAGTAAAGCATTTGAGGTGCAAGCAGAGGTTCCACAAAGGTGGTCTCTGAGCGACAGGCCACATGCGCTGCGCAGAGTTAGGCCAATCATAATCACGATCATGATCAAGCAATATTAAAGGGAAGCTGAAGCGCTTTCCAAAAAATTTGAGTTAGATTAACAGTTATATAGTTTCTTGCACGCTGATTCTGAATATCACATTGAAATTTATCGTACATGAGTCCAAGTGGCATTTATATTGCAAAAAGCGCGGCCCCGTTTGAAAGACGCGCGCTTTTCGTCTTTTGACGCCCCTGATTGGTTGCGCCCGTCATGACGTCAAAGGAGGACACCCTTCGGCCGCGCGGGTTGTCGGAAGCATTGCGAACGATCGCACGGTTGCCTTTGCGGCAATTTAGCTTGCAGTTTAATTTTCGCACATGACTGGAAGTTTGTTTTATATATTTCCCGTGCTGTTGGTTCAATTATCTTGAAGCTTAAATTTGCTCTACACGACAGAGAACCCCAAAGCGGTGACTGTGACGTCGACTAGTGGGTTCCATCAAAATATTTTTGAATTAGGCAACCAGCTATAGGGGGATTTTATAGCCTTATGTTAATATTAGGTACTGCCTTAACTGTTTTCTTATTATACACAAAACCATTTATGCCGAAGATTAATGGGCGTTTTATAAACAATCTACCAGCGAAAAGCACGTACGTGCACTGCGCGAAACAATAGCGTTCATGCGCTGTTAAACGTATATGCGAGCCACATCTTGCCGGTACACGCATAACAACCAACAAGCAGACTCTGCTTCCGCATTTCCTTTGTTCGTTGTCGCCCACCCCAGCCCCGTTACTCATCCCCGTACACAGACTCCACACGCGCGCGCCATTTCGGCAGCGGCGCTACGGCGCCTCCGCGATTGCTAGCTGCACTTCGATGAGTGGCGTCTTACTGCTTCACATGCATTTATTCTGCAAAACACTGCAGCATACTAGTGCGCTGCTCAGCATTATTGGCTGTAGTAGAGCTTGCTTTTTCGCTTCGTGCGTTGCGCATTCTGCTACAATATTACGGCCACCTCGTTATAATTAACAGACCAGTCGACAAGGGCAGTTACGTTGTAGTTACGTTACTTTAGGGTAAACAATCACCAAACGTTTGTGATAATGAATCGTTGGCCTGTTTTCAGCATTTCTAGATTTTAAGCATTTACCGCGCTAGTCGGACAGAGGCCGTATATTTACTCTTCGCTCTAATTTTTTTTAGTATCATCATTATATATATCACCGATATCACTGATCACACTTGAGGTTCAGTGACAACAAGTGCTTGCCAGGTATAATATGCCCAGCCACACGGAATCTTGGGCAAAAAATTAGGCCCCCGCAGTCAACACAAATTATGGCACGGGTGGTGGTTCGGAGTGGTGTTTTTTTAATTCCAGACAAACATCACCTTATCGTGACATGTATACTTGCAAATAAGTAATCTGGTTGTCTTGGTTCTTTTACTTTGTAGGAATACGTTTACCTCTTAGCCGGGAGAGAACTTCCATCAGGATTGGCCCCCTGTTTTAGTTTCGCCAAAAATTGTTTTTTTGAACACTGTCCTGAGCCCATAGGGAAAGAAAACCGACGCGTTTAACGAAACAAGTATTTCCTGAACAAATGTGACTTGGTTTCTGGAATGGAACGAAACACCCCGGCCAAAGTACAGCAGTATTCCCCATCCTTCCTAAATCTAGAATCTAATGTGAACATTCACGTCCGTCGCATCAAAAAAAAAAAAAAACGCATTGGAGCGGTTTACAAAGTAGTTAACGTAGTGTAGTATATTCTGTCATCAAGCACAGCCACCTCAGCTGTCGCTTCCGTATGTTATCAAGCATCCCGGCGTGGCATTATTCTGCTTAGGAATACGGCATGATAACGTATGCCTCGTTTGGCGTTCGTGCATACTTTTTGAACACGAAAATTGTACAAATGAGTGCTATCAACCCCAACAACGACAGGTATCATTCACAAGAAAACACGGCGAAAAGAGCATGGCCGAGGCGCCGATCCGGCCGGAAGTCCAGGTATGACGTTTTTCAGCCGGTTTTCGCCCGCGCTCTTCGGTCTTCCGGCATCGCGCGGCGAGATGGGGGCGGGGCATCGGGCCACTTCTGTTTGCTCATTGCGCCGCTTCTATTGCATGTGTTGCGAAAATATTTCGTACACGGGAACTATTCAATGTGTACTTGCTGCTAGTCAACTTTCTTTTAATTCTAAAACCGCTTCACCTTCCCTTTAACTCGCCCAAATGTCGATCCTTCTGCTCAACCTTCGAATAGTAATTTGACTGCTTGTGCGGTCGTGTTATTTTTCCGCCCAGGTAATTTCGTTTCGTCAGTAACCATCATGAGTCTAGTTAAGAAAGATTATATTGCATTGCAATGTCCAACAGCGTAGCAATCGCCCCGTCGAAAGTCCTTCGCGAGCGCGGATCAGCGTGACCCACATATGCTGTGCGCGCTCCGAATTTGACGTTCGCGCTTCCGTAAACATGACTAATCGCAGTGTCGTTGCTGGGTAAACTTGCACCCGGGGCCCAGAAAATTTGTCACCCCCTCACATAAAAAAAACAATTAATAATAGTAAAACTAGTGTTATTGTTATTAATAATAATATTAATATTTTCCATTGTTGCCATATTAACGCTGGTTCCCACTTGCGACTGGAGCTGCCAAAGCGATTTCTGTCGCTCTTGTCGCTCGGCACCGATGATCGTCGCGCGACAAGAGCGATTGGTCTCGACAAATTGTGTATCTTTCATTTAGATGCCAATGTAACAAAAAACTTTTCACAGATACTGAGTGCGGGGGCTTCGAAATGTCAATGCAAGCATGCATAATATGCAACATGCAACACGCAATGAAGCCACAGGGTAATTGATGCGTAGTTATTTATAACGAATTGGCAATATATATAAAAAAAGCAAGCAGGAAGATAAGAAGTCGTGTGTTATTTAAGC
Organism: Haemaphysalis longicornis; assembly: GCA_013339765.2. Lineage (NCBI taxonomy): Eukaryota > Metazoa > Arthropoda > Arachnida > Ixodida > Ixodidae > Haemaphysalis > Haemaphysalis longicornis. The sequence goes on along the minus strand of CM023456.1, from coordinate 112,736,089 downwards.
AAACTAAACCATAATAACTACGCGAGCTTGGTTTAGCGAACCCCAGACGCCGACAGGTGCAGATCTCGAATACACAACACCGATCTTTTCAGTAAATCAGGCATCGACAAAAACCCTAACAGTAAGAGGCATCGGGGTGTGTCGCTCGTGAGCACGAAAACACCGTGAGCAGCCGAGAAAGAAGTGGCCAATAGCTACTTGCGGCAGCACAGGGTGTAATGCGCCAAACTAAAGTGGGGTAGGGGAAAAGTGAAGGTTGATACGCGGCAGCGTGAGAGTACCACATCTTACAGTCGATACCAAGCGAATGGATGCTTGCAAGAGCACTGGAGGTGTGAAGGTCTCAGGCCTTGTCAGAAAACGACACTCGGGAAGCTTTCGGGAAGCTTTGCAGCCCGCTGTCCCGACTAAATCATGCAGACGTCACGCGGGTTCGGAGGAGGGTGGCCAGCAATGATAGGACTGTTTAAAGGCGACACATGCAAAACAAATAGTGTGTCAGGGAACACACCTTAAATGAAGCGTGAAGGACCACAGGTGGAGCCCGGTGAAAAAAGGCTGGGGGAGAAATAGTTGTCCCAGAAAAGAAACAAATTCGGACTGGCTTTGTCAAAACGCCATGTCAAAATATAGTGCCGGAAAAGTGGTTTACAATGGGGCTCTTCGATTTGCAGTCTCGGGCTCACCGCGGACTCCCCGAGAAGCAGTCAGGCATTCGATTTTCCCATGTATCCCTATGGATCGGGGAAAATCCGCGATGAGTCCGAGGCTGTAAATCGAAGAGCCCCAATGTGAAAGAAAATGACCGCCCCAGAAATTCGGAGAAACCGCCGACGCGGCTGCGGCTATTGGTTCGTCACTAAAGGCAGCCTCTGTAACAGCAACTGCATGCTGGAAATTTCTCTAGGTGAGCATTTCAGTATGGTTGAAATAGATACATTGTCGGGTCTCTTTATTTCAATGTTTATCTGGTTACTGAGAATGGAAGCAGATAGAAAGGGGATATTTAGCGGGGAAAGAAACGACTGGCTGTACACGAATCGTCTACGCGGCCAGTGCACGGCTGGTCGTGTGCATGTTTGTCGGCGACGATGTCGTCGTTTCCTTTCTTACGTTGTAAAAAATATTTCATCACACATTTGCAAATAAGTTAATTGACATTGGCGTCTTGGGAAAATTATAAATGAGGACAGCATAAAATGTGAGGTTCGGGCTTACCAGGGAAGCAGCCACCAGCCAATGGAGGAAATCCGAATCGAAGGAGGTTACGAAGCGATAAAGAAGGCGCTCTTGAGTAAAATATCAGAGAACTCTTTAATGTGGGCTGGAGAGGTCAGCTCTGCTAGCGGCAGTGCTTGCTACGCCAGATGGGGGTGATCACAATGCAGTGGAGTGAATGTGAGAGATCGGGAAAGCAACAATCGAGAGAAAACAAAAGTTAAATAGAAAATGGCACGCAATGAAATTCAAGAAAAAAACCTAAAATACTAGACAAAAATTTGTAATTCTTCCATTGTGTGCATGGCTACGTCTATACGCGTTTGCGTCGTGTACGTTTTGACTCATTTTTCTTGTTAGACGCTCTGCGCTTCGTGGGCTCCATTCGCTCTATTTCTTTTTCTTTTACTGACTAAAATATCAGATTCGTACGGGGCTGAGTGTATCGGCGCCACACGCTGGCTCATAACCGGTCGGTCGCGCCTATCCCGATATGTTGGTGACGATTTCATTCACGTGGTTGTGCAGTCGACTAGCTCGAGACGACTCCTAGATGAATGAAAACCTTTTCCCAGTAGCTGAGGAAATATATCACCCTCTCCAGCCAAAACTAATAACCGAGAACAAGTCGTTTGGGACCCATCTCGATTCCCTCTTCCTTCAGGGGTGACTGGGTCGCGTTGTAGCGCCGGTCACTCACAAAGCGCCTCGCTGTGGAGCGCGGTGCCCGCGTGTACACAAGTGGGAGGGTTCGGAGGGAAGGATTTATGTTCTTTGCATCTTTTCCTCCAGTTGGTCACGCTTCTGGGGCGTTTCACCGAAGTCTCTTTTGCGGTCTGATGTTTGCAGTACGGGCGACGGTTTTGCAGCCGGACGTCGTCGTTGTGCTGCCTGAGTCGTTCCAGTAGATTTTCTCCCCAATGCATGGGGAGGGGCACTCAGCTCAAAAATCTTGTATACGACACCGGGCGTCCTGTCCTTTGCGCACAGTCTTCAACATTTTTTTTTCTAGTAATGTTCACAAAGAACTCAGCAGAACGCTTTCACTAACACAGAACTGCCCCTCCTCCCACCCCTCAATTATCGTGGGGTCCCCCGACCATATTCCGGGATGGTAGCACTCAGCGGATCGAATGTCTAATGATAGAAAGTGGGTGCGGACCAGGTGTTTATCTTTTGTGTTATGCAGTTAATTTTCTTGCCGTGTCCTTTTTTTACTCATCCTCCACCTTGAAAGATGAACCTACCAAAGCAAAATATTTAGGTCATCAGCTTCAAATATTTCTTCACTTAGAACTCCTTGGGACGGCCACACGAAAACCATGATAAAATGGAAAGAAGATGAACACACGGCTATCCGCTTATTTATGTGCGCAACGCAAATACTCATTTATATTGCTCTTAACTTACCGGGAATGAAATAAAAAAAATAGATTTACCTGATTAAAGTTAGGTAAATAAAATAAATGCCTACATAACTGTTCTATTTCTTGCATAATTTGTTCGACAAGCTACTCGTCCGTTTCTTTTTAGTTTAATTACACGGGGCCGCATGGATACGCCCCTTCCATATAATGCCATCTTCGTACAATTGCCATGTGCTGGCTGCGTCACTGGGCACGATGAACGAAAGTCAACGACATAAAAAAATATGAGCTATCAACACCCGATATCAGATCCTTCGCGATTGCTTGGAATCGCGAATTGGTTGGTTAGTGCAAGCACTGAAGGAATCTGGTGCAACCAAGGGGAAATCGCGACACCCCATTTGTCTCGCCTAATGTTGGACACCTGAGCTCAGCTCCCCACCCTCCTCTTCCCACTTGCGCCCCTCCTCCCAAAACACGCTTAATTTGTACAGTTAGCTCCCCCACAACCAACCTTCGTTTCATGTTTCACACGTACTTTCATTTCGTTTTAATTATCAGTCCCCGCTTCCTCAAGATCATCAATCCCCCCCCCCCTTTTTTTCCCAGGTCATTTTCACCTTGGTTTCCTTCTGAAAATATGACAAGCGACCGGGGTACACGGTCTCCGACGCGTCACTGCGAAGACTCCAGAAAATGCTAAACATTCCCCATGAGCCAGCACACAACATCTCATGTGCGTAAAAAAAGCCACATAAATAACCGCCGAGGACACATGACCAAGTCTCGTAGGCTTGGATGCCTCCCCCTTCACTCCTCTTTCCCTACTGATCTCATCCGCCGCCCGTACAGTGGTCCTGGACGTGATGAAGGGGCTTTGTTAGCCCCTGTCGTCCCATTGAAAAGCAAGCTCGCTCGCTACACCCCTCCTCGCGTCGCAGTCGTATACCGACGGCACCCCTCTCCAGGAATCGTTCCTTGTTCGCCTTCCGCTCACACTGCAGCCAATTAACTCTCCTCAAGCCGCCCCCATCCTCGACTACCGCGACATTCCTGGATGCCAAAATTCTACTCGCTTTCTTTCATTGTACCAGGAAACAAATCTGAATAGACTGGTGGCGACGCAAATTGAAAAGGCCAAAGCTGTGGTCTCGTTACAGTCGTCGTCCAGTTTAAGACGTCCGCATCACACATTGTAGGAGCACAAGTGGCACCCCCCCCCCCCTTTACCGAGGAGCTGGTACCCAGGGCCCAGGGCCCCCCCGGCCCCCCCCTTAGCGACGCCACTGACTAATCGGTGAACATAACACGCATGGTGGCATTGAAAACACGTATTTACTCCCCGTTATCGATTTTTATGTCAGTCGGTGCCATACCGGTACGTTTGCATCGCGCAACTGCGGAGCACCACCGGCACCACCACCACCAGTGCTACTGCTGCTCGCAACAGCCGGGACCGGCATCTTGCGCTCTGACAGCAAATTAGGACCTAAAATCCGGCCGCAGATGGTGAAAACAAAACAGAACACACACACAAGCACTGCAACCGCTAACTTAACGCCAAACGACTACGGTTCATTAGGTAATGCACGGGTACCGAGCAGACCCACGGAAAGAACGGAGCACTTAACAGCCCAGCGGGCCCAGCCACGGCCGGACTAGAGGAGCGGCGAGCGCGCACTTTCGTGAAAGTGCGCGCCCGCCGCTCCTCCTAGTCCGGCCGTGCACTTTCTTTGAAAAAGCGCCTCGAAAGCGCGGCAAATATGAAAGGGATGACGCGCTTTCGAGGCAATCCGCCGACGCGGCTGCTTTGTGTTTTACGTCACTTCGAACGCGTAATTTTTTTTTTTGGTGAACGGCACTCAGTTAGGCAAAATGATGTTTTGTGTCTGCTCATCGTCTCTGTCATGCCACTGCGCTCGAAAATACATGCTAATACCTGCTGACGTCATTCGGAAACGCTAGCATTCGTGGTACGGCCGGCAGGGCGCAGTGATTCCTAGTATTCGTCTGAAAGGCTGTACAAGCCGCTTCTACAAGCCATCTTCCCAGCTCACGTCTCCCTATGTTTCAGATAAAGTTTTTCATCGGCGGGTACGCGCTCACGAGTACGCCAAACGTTCCTTTTTCCGGCGGCGGGTTGGCGGCGATCCGGCCAGTCGCTGGAGTGTTTATTGGGGAAAAACAGCATCCGGCCCAGTTTCCGTAAGAGGACTTTGCGGCCGCAGCGCGAACGCTCTACCGACTAGGCACGGCGGCGACGCTGAAATCAGTGTTAGTAACGCGCCTTGTATCTTTACGCAGTCAGCTCTCTATTAAAAAAAAGCACCGGCGGCCGGTTTAGATCCCAGGACTTTGCGGCCATCAAGCGCGACGCTCTATACGACTGAAGCCACGGACGCGACGTGAATCATCGTTAGTGACGCGCCTTATCTTTAACGCATTCAAACAACGTCCTGTCAGCGGCGTGCTTGGCGACTCAGCGGCGTTTAGCGGCTTGATAACTGCTTTGGTACACTTGATACTAACAACCCGATGGAAGAGATGGAAGAGCAGGCGGCGAGGCGGTTGGGACTGCGGGGGCCGATCGCAAGCGCCGCAAGCGGCCGACAACCGTGCATTCGCACTTTCAAATTTTCCCCCTCGGGAAATGCGGTGGAATTTTTCATCGTCACGGGTACGCGCTCACGAGTACGCCATGACATGCTTTTTTCGTTCCGAGCAATTGTTTTTAGCCGCGATACGGCCAACGCTGGAGTGTTTGGTGCAAATGTTGGCCGATCTGTAAGTGGGTATGCTTACCTGAGAACGTGCACTGGAGAAAATCGCGCGTGACAACTGCAGTTTGATTTTTTCTTGCTATGCGCGAGCAGCAGCAAAAAAAAATACAAGCCACTGTTGTCATTCCATGCAAACGTCCCAGCCGAAAATATCGACCATCACGGATTTGCTCAGTAAAATTGTGGGTCTCCCTCGCGGGCCCACAATGTCCCTTGAAAGTGTTTTATTGGCGGAAAAAAAATTCCCGCGTTTTCCTAGCGGCCCTTTTATCTCCGGTTTAGAGGACTTACGCCTTTGCAAAATTATGAAAAAGTAACTTCTCTTACAATGGCCACTCTAGGTTTTTGAGCATCATGTTGACGGCCTGGGCTGCTCTATGGCGCATTTTGCCAAAATTTTTTCCCCTTTTTTTTTCTGTAATTACTGCACATCAGAAAATACACAATGTCTTGCATTTTCAAACATTTTTAGCATACGAGCACATTCTCTCAGGCAATGAGGCACGTGTACCTGACCAATCAATCGTTAAAATTTGTGAAATCCAATCCACACTGAAAAAAGTGAAATGCGCGAGAAAACCGTTTGTTTGCCAAACTTGAAAGTCTCTCCTTTCGGCCCATATTCAGCTTGAAATTTCGCATTGTTGTCTCGTAGTAAAAATTTCAATCAATCCATTCAAGAGAACAAATGATCCCGCAGTTTTATTTCACGAAAGTTAATCTGAACCGTTTTTTGTGTTAGCAAGAAAAAAATTTTCAATTTGTACAGTGACACTACTTCACCCCGTTGTTCCGCGAGCGTCTTCTCTGCACGGCATGCACTTGCCTGCATGAAACACGCGCGAGCCAGCGAGTTCGCGCAACAAGAATACCTTTCGCCGAAATGGTATTTGTAGCGTCAGTACAGGAAAGAGGAATAATTCGCGTGTTAGTGGAAAAGTACACCGTGGAGCTAGCGGTGGTGCGCCCATTCCATGAGTACGGGTAACTCAACGGCAGGCTGGACATGGACGTGCATAAAGAAGCAGGGTATGTTATACGTGGTATCTTTTAAGTATGCCGAAAATTACGAAATAAACAGCTGCGGAGTCATCGAGTTAAATGGATTTATTTGTATGCGTTAGCGGGAATTGCATAACCCGATGCTTTAAATGCACATCCGATGTCCAGCCGTTGAGTTACCCGTACTCATGGAATGGGCGCACCACCGCTAGCTCCACGTTGTACGTTTCCCACTGACACGCGAATTATTCCTCTTTCCTGTACTGACGCTACCAATACCGTTGTGGCGAAAGGTATTCTTGTAGCGCGAACCCGCTGGCTCGAGCCGTGTTTCATGCAGGCAGGTGCAGCCGTGCAGAGAAGACGCTCTGTGGAACAACGGTTTGAAGTAGTGTCACTGTAAAATTGAAAACTTTTTTTCTCTGCTAAAACAAAAACTGTTGTGATTAAACTTTCTGAAATAAACTGCGCTCATTTGTACTATGGAATGGCTTCTATTTAATATTTTTACTACGAGCACAACAATGCGAAATTTCAAGGTGAACATGGGCCAGAAAGGAGATTTTTCCAAGTTTGACAAACGTTTTCTCGCACATTTCACCTTTTTTCAGTGTAAATATAGTTTTCACCAATATTCCACAATGCTGAGATACAGGTACAAATGCTTCATTGGCTGAGAGAATGTGCTCGTATTTGCAAAAAATGTTTGAAAATGCAAGACATTGTGTATATTCTGAATGGCGTAATCACAGAAAAAAAGGGGAAAATATTTGAAAATGCGCCATAGAGCAGCCCAGGGCGTCAACATGATGTTCACAAAAAATGGCCGCCATTGTAAGAGAAGTTATATTTTCATAAATTTTTTCACAGACCTAAGTTTGTTTTAAACCCTGGAGGTAAAAGGGCCGCTAGAAAAAGAACAAATCTGTTTTGGACAAAAACACTTTCAGGGGCATTGTGGGCCATGCGAGGATGACCCACAATTTTTACTGAGCAAATCCGTGATGGTCGATTTTACGGCTGGGACGTTTGGCATGGAAAATGACCACACTGCGCGAGCCTGGTACGGTCGGCGGCCGACGCGAGGCACGCGTTCACGAGCGCTCGGCATGTTCTTGGTATTTTTAACGCGTTACGCCTTACGCGCCACACATTAAAGGGGCCCAAAACAAGGTTCTAAAGGTAGCGATTTTACGTGCGCAAAAGCTGGAGTACTATCCAAGGAACGTCCTGCCGCAAAAATGGTTTAAAGGCGTCGAGTATTTGCCGAGTTATCGTGCATTCAAAAGGGCCAGCAATAAGGCACGGAGCTCTTCCACTCTCATCGCGCCTCCAAGGCAATGTGGAAGCGGTGACGTCACCGAGCAGGCGCAAGACCACCCAGAGAAACAGGGCAAGGTTCGAGATGCGCGCAGCCATTGGCTCCGCTCGGCGTTTCGTCACGTTTTTTTTTTTTTTTAGCAGCGCAGGCTCCTCTACAACTGCTGAGCTGCAGGGCCGGTCGGGGTCGGGCCGCTCGAACCATAGAGTTAATACTACTGACTGCTGGAACCTCCCGGCGACTACCAGCGACCGTTTCCTCGCGTCGTCCGTGGTCGCGTCGGCACGGCAGTTTTAGAATAGGGGAAACGAGCATTTCAAGGCCAGGTGGGGGGTCCCAAACACAACATGCTCGCTCACGACAGTAATTGAAGATTCACACCGACAACTAGCGACACGCTACCGTTTCGCATGCGGCACTATCGCGGCGAACAGGTCCCTCCAAAGCCCCGGTGCTCGGAAAAGGCTTAGCATCGCACTGCTTTACGAAGCCGCGCCGACGACGGCCACCAGCGCAATCTTTCTCTGCACTATCACCCCCTCTCATGCATTTATAAACTGGTTTTCAGCAATAGTGTCGCTCTGCCGGGCGGTGACACGTTTTAGCCTCTGCGGTGAATGCCGTATACACTGCGCAGTGGGCCCCTTGTCAGCCGGGCAGGCAGATGCTTGCCGCGGTCGCGCGTGTAGCGGCGTTTCCTCCTGCAGAGAAGCTCCGTGTTTTTCAGCAGGGTGTCGGAACGAAACGAAAACCGGAAACGAAAAAAGAAAATAACGATATTTTTGGCCGGAACGAAAACGCAAACGAAACGTTTATTTATAATTTCGTTCCGGAGCGAAACCGAAAAAAAAAAACGTTTTCGGTTTTCG